>HG992159.1:11783784-12439190 GCA_905220505.1 Laothoe populi | reverse complement strand
GTCTGTCTGTCTGTCTGTCTGTCTGTCTGTCTGTCTGTCTGTCTGTCTGTCTGTCTGTCTGTCTGTCTGTCTGTCTGTCTGTCTGTCTGTCTGTCTGTCTGTCTGTCTGTCTGTCTGTCTGTCTGTCTGTCTGTCTGTCTGTCTGTCTGTCTGTCTGTCTGTCTGTCTGTCTGTCTGTCTGTCTGTCTGTCTGTCTGTCTGTCTGTCTGTCTGTCTGTCTGTCTGTCTGTCTGTCTGTCTGTCTGTCTGTCTGTCTGTCTGTCTGTCTGTCTGTCTGTCTGTCTGTCTGTCTGTCTGTCTGTCTGTCTGTCTGTCTGTCTGTCTGTCTGTCTGTCTGTCTGTCTGTCTGTCTGTCTGTCTGTCTGTCTGTCTGTCTGTCTGTCTGTCTGTCTGTCTGTCTGTCTGTCTGTCTGTCTGTCTGTCTGTCTGTCTGTCTGTCTGTCTGTCTGTCTGTCTGTCTGTCTGTCTGTCTGTCTGTCTGTCTGTCTGTCTGTCTGTCTGTCTGTCTGTCTGTCTGTCTGTCTGTCTGTCTGTCTGTCTGTCTGTCTGTCTGTCTGTCTGTCTGTCTGTCTGTCTGTCTGTCTGTCTGTCTGTCTGTCTGTCTGTCTGTCTGTCTGTCTGTCTGTCTGTCTGTCTGTCTGTCTGTCTGTCTGTCTGTCTGTCTGTCTGTCTGTCTGTCTGTCTGTCTGTCTGTCTGTCTGTCTGTCTGTCTGTCTGTCTGTCTGTCTGTCTGTCTGTCTGTCTGTCTGTCTGTCTGTCTGTCTGTCTGTCTGTCTGTCTGTCTGTCTGTCTGTCTGTCTGTCTGTCTGTCTGTCTGTCTGTCTGTCTGTCTGTCTGTCTGTCTGTCTGTCTGTCTGTCTGTCTGTCTGTCTGTCTGTCTGTCTGTCTGTCTGTCTGTCTGTCTGTCTGTCTGTCTGTCTGTCTGTCTGTCTGTCTGTCTGTCTGTCTGTCTGTCTGTCTGTCTGTCTGTCTGTCTGTCTGTCTGTCTGTCTGTCTGTCTGTCTGTCTGTCTGTCTGTCTGTCTGTCTGTCTGTCTGTCTGTCTGTCTGTCTGTCTGTCTGTCTGTCTGTCTGTCTGTCTGTCTGTCTGTCTGTCTGTCTGTCTGTCTGTCTGTCTGTCTGTCTGTCTGTCTGTCTGTCTGTCTGTCTGTCTGTCTGTCTGTCTGTCTGTCTGTCTGTCTGTCTGTCTGTCTGTCTGTCTGTCTGTCTGTCTGTCTGTCTGTCTGTCTGTCTGTCTGTCTGTCTGTCTGTCTGTCTGTCTGTCTGTCTGTCTGTCTGTCTGTCTGTCTGTCTGTCTGTCTGTCTGTCTGTCTGTCTGTCTGTCTGTCTGTCTGTCTGTCTGTCTGTCTGTCTGTCTGTCTGTCTGTCTGTCTGTCTGTCTGTCTGTCTGTCTGTCTGTCTGTCTGTCTGTCTGTCTGTCTGTCTGTCTGTCTGTCTGTCTGTCTGTCTGTCTGTCTGTCTGTCTGTCTGTCTGTCTGTCTGTCTGTCTGTCTGTCTGTCTGTCTGTCTGTCTGTCTGTCTGTCTGTCTGTCTGTCTGTCTGTCTGTCTGTCTGTCTGTCTGTCTGTCTGTCTGTCTGTCTGTCTGTCTGTCTGTCTGTCTGTCTGTCTGTCTGTCTGTCTGTCTGTCTGTCTGTCTGTCTGTCTGTCTGTCTGTCTGTCTGTCTGTCTGTCTGTCTGTCTGTCTGTCTGTCTGTCTGTCTGTCTGTCTGTCTGTCTGTCTGTCTGTCTGTCTGTCTGTCTGTCTGTCTGTCTGTCTGTCTGTCTGTCTGTCTGTCTGTCTGTCTGTCTGTCTGTCTGTCTGTCTGTCTGTCTGTCTGTCTGTCTGTCTGTCTGTCTGTCTGTCTGTCTGTCTGTCTGTCTGTCTGTCTGTCTGTCTGTCTGTCTGTCTGTCTGTCTGTCTGTCTGTCTGTCTGTCTGTCTGTCTGTCTGTCTGTCTGTCTGTCTGTCTGTCTGTCTGTCTGTCTGTCTGTCTGTCTGTCTGTCTGTCTGTCTGTCTGTCTGTCTGTCTGTCTGTCTGTCTGTCTGTCTGTCTGTCTGTCTGTCTGTCTGTCTGTCTGTCTGTCTGTCTGTCTGTCTGTCTGTCTGTCTGTCTGTCTGTCTGTCTGTCTGTCTGTCTGTCTGTCTGTCTGTCTGTCTGTCTGTCTGTCTGTCTGTCTGTCTGTCTGTCTGTCTGTCTGTCTGTCTGTCTGTCTGTCTGTCTGTCTGTCTGTCTGTCTGTCTGTCTGTCTGTCTGTCTGTCTGTCTGTCTGTCTGTCTGTCTGTCTGTCTGTCTGTCTGTCTGTCTGTCTGTCTGTCTGTCTGTCTGTCTGTCTGTCTGTCTGTCTGTCTGTCTGTCTGTCTGTCTGTCTGTCTGTCTGTCTGTCTGTCTGTCTGTCTGTCTGTCTGTCTGTCTGTCTGTCTGTCTGTCTGTCTGTCTGTCTGTCTGTCTGTCTGTCTGTCTGTCTGTCTGTCTGTCTGTCTGTCTGTCTGTCTGTCTGTCTGTCTGTCTGTCTGTCTGTCTGTCTGTCTGTCTGTCTGTCTGTCTGTCTGTCTGTCTGTCTGTCTGTCTGTCTGTCTGTCTGTCTGTCTGTCTGTCTGTCTGTCTGTCTGTCTGTCTGTCTGTCTGTCTGTCTGTCTGTCTGTCTGTCTGTCTGTCTGTCTGTCTGTCTGTCTGTCTGTCTGTCTGTCTGTCTGTCTGTCTGTCTGTCTGTCTGTCTGTCTGTCTGTCTGTCTGTCTGTCTGTCTGTCTGTCTGTCTGTCTGTCTGTCTGTCTGTCTGTCTGTCTGTCTGTCTGTCTGTCTGTCTGTCTGTCTGTCTGTCTGTCTGTCTGTCTGTCTGTCTGTCTGTCTGTCTGTCTGTCTGTCTGTCTGTCTGTCTGTCTGTCTGTCTGTCTGTCTGTCTGTCTGTCTGTCTGTCTGTCTGTCTGTCTGTCTGTCTGTCTGTCTGTCTGTCTGTCTGTCTGTCTGTCTGTCTGTCTGTCTGTCTGTCTGTCTGTCTGTCTGTCTGTCTGTCTGTCTGTCTGTCTGTCTGTCTGTCTGTCTGTCTGTCTGTCTGTCTGTCTGTCTGTCTGTCTGTCTGTCTGTCTGTCTGTCTGTCTGTCTGTCTGTCTGTCTGTCTGTCTGTCTGTCTGTCTGTCTGTCTGTCTGTCTGTCTGTCTGTCTGTCTGTCTGTCTGTCTGTCTGTCTGTCTGTCTGTCTGTCTGTCTGTCTGTCTGTCTGTCTGTCTGTCTGTCTGTCTGTCTGTCTGTCTGTCTGTCTGTCTGTCTGTCTGTCTGTCTGTCTGTCTGTCTGTCTGTCTGTCTGTCTGTCTGTCTGTCTGTCTGTCTGTCTGTCTGTCTGTCTGTCTGTCTGTCTGTCTGTCTGTCTGTCTGTCTGTCTGTCTGTCTGTCTGTCTGTCTGTCTGTCTGTCTGTCTGTCTGTCTGTCTGTCTGTCTGTCTGTCTGTCTGTCTGTCTGTCTGTCTGTCTGTCTGTCTGTCTGTCTGTCTGTCTGTCTGTCTGTCTGTCTGTCTGTCTGTCTGTCTGTCTGTCTGTCTGTCTGTCTGTCTGTCTGTCTGTCTGTCTGTCTGTCTGTCTGTCTGTCTGTCTGTCTGTCTGTCTGTCTGTCTGTCTGTCTGTCTGTCTGTCTGTCTGTCTGTCTGTCTGTCTGTCTGTCTGTCTGTCTGTCTGTCTGTCTGTCTGTCTGTCTGTCTGTCTGTCTGTCTGTCTGTCTGTCTGTCTGTCTGTCTGTCTGTCTGTCTGTCTGTCTGTCTGTCTGTCTGTCTGTCTGTCTGTCTGTCTGTCTGTCTGTCTGTCTGTCTGTCTGTCTGTCTGTCTGTCTGTCTGTCTGTCTGTCTGTCTGTCTGTCTGTCTGTCTGTCTGTCTGTCTGTCTGTCTGTCTGTCTGTCTGTCTGTCTGTCTGTCTGTCTGTCTGTCTGTCTGTCTGTCTGTCTGTCTGTCTGTCTGTCTGTCTGTCTGTCTGTCTGTCTGTCTGTCTGTCTGTCTGTCTGTCTGTCTGTCTGTCTGTCTGTCTGTCTGTCTGTCTGTCTGTCTGTCTGTCTGTCTGTCTGTCTGTCTGTCTGTCTGTCTGTCTGTCTGTCTGTCTGTCTGTCTGTCTGTCTGTCTGTCTGTCTGTCTGTCTGTCTGTCTGTCTGTCTGTCTGTCTGTCTGTCTGTCTGTCTGTCTGTCTGTCTGTCTGTCTGTCTGTCTGTCTGTCTGTCTGTCTGTCTGTCTGTCTGTCTGTCTGTCTGTCTGTCTGTCTGTCTGTCTGTCTGTCTGTCTGTCTGTCTGTCTGTCTGTCTGTCTGTCTGTCTGTCTGTCTGTCTGTCTGTCTGTCTGTCTGTCTGTCTGTCTGTCTGTCTGTCTGTCTGTCTGTCTGTCTGTCTGTCTGTCTGTCTGTCTGTCTGTCTGTCTGTCTGTCTGTCTGTCTGTCTGTCTGTCTGTCTGTCTGTCTGTCTGTCTGTCTGTCTGTCTGTCTGTCTGTCTGTCTGTCTGTCTGTCTGTCTGTCTGTCTGTCTGTCTGTCTGTCTGTCTGTCTGTCTGTCTGTCTGTCTGTCTGTCTGTCTGTCTGTCTGTCTGTCTGTCTGTCTGTCTGTCTGTCTGTCTGTCTGTCTGTCTGTCTGTCTGTCTGTCTGTCTGTCTGTCTGTCTGTCTGTCTGTCTGTCTGTCTGTCTGTCTGTCTGTCTGTCTGTCTGTCTGTCTGTCTGTCTGTCTGTCTGTCTGTCTGTCTGTCTGTCTGTCTGTCTGTCTGTCTGTCTGTCTGTCTGTCTGTCTGTCTGTCTGTCTGTCTGTCTGTCTGTCTGTCTGTCTGTCTGTCTGTCTGTCTGTCTGTCTGTCTGTCTGTCTGTCTGTCTGTCTGTCTGTCTGTCTGTCTGTCTGTCTGTCTGTCTGTCTGTCTGTCTGTCTGTCTGTCTGTCTGTCTGTCTGTCTGTCTGTCTGTCTGTCTGTCTGTCTGTCTGTCTGTCTGTCTGTCTGTCTGTCTGTCTGTCTGTCTGTCTGTCTGTCTGTCTGTCTGTCTGTCTGTCTGTCTGTCTGTCTGTCTGTCTGTCTGTCTGTCTGTCTGTCTGTCTGTCTGTCTGTCTGTCTGTCTGTCTGTCTGTCTGTCTGTCTGTCTGTCTGTCTGTCTGTCTGTCTGTCTGTCTGTCTGTCTGTCTGTCTGTCTGTCTGTCTGTCTGTCTGTCTGTCTGTCTGTCTGTCTGTCTGTCTGTCTGTCTGTCTGTCTGTCTGTCTGTCTGTCTGTCTGTCTGTCTGTCTGTCTGTCTGTCTGTCTGTCTGTCTGTCTGTCTGTCTGTCTGTCTGTCTGTCTGTCTGTCTGTCTGTCTGTCTGTCTGTCTGTCTGTCTGTCTGTCTGTCTGTCTGTCTGTCTGTCTGTCTGTCTGTCTGTCTGTCTGTCTGTCTGTCTGTCTGTCTGTCTGTCTGTCTGTCTGTCTGTCTGTCTGTCTGTCTGTCTGTCTGTCTGTCTGTCTGTCTGTCTGTCTGTCTGTCTGTCTGTCTGTCTGTCTGTCTGTCTGTCTGTCTGTCTGTCTGTCTGTCTGTCTGTCTGTCTGTCTGTCTGTCTGTCTGTCTGTCTGTCTGTCTGTCTGTCTGTCTGTCTGTCTGTCTGTCTGTCTGTCTGTCTGTCTGTCTGTCTGTCTGTCTGTCTGTCTGTCTGTCTGTCTGTCTGTCTGTCTGTCTGTCTGTCTGTCTGTCTGTCTGTCTGTCTGTCTGTCTGTCTGTCTGTCTGTCTGTCTGTCTGTCTGTCTGTCTGTCTGTCTGTCTGTCTGTCTGTCTGTCTGTCTGTCTGTCTGTCTGTCTGTCTGTCTGTCTGTCTGTCTGTCTGTCTGTCTGTCTGTCTGTCTGTCTGTCTGTCTGTCTGTCTGTCTGTCTGTCTGTCTGTCTGTCTGTCTGTCTGTCTGTCTGTCTGTCTGTCTGTCTGTCTGTCTGTCTGTCTGTCTGTCTGTCTGTCTGTCTGTCTGTCTGTCTGTCTGTCTGTCTGTCTGTCTGTCTGTCTGTCTGTCTGTCTGTCTGTCTGTCTGTCTGTCTGTCTGTCTGTCTGTCTGTCTGTCTGTCTGTCTGTCTGTCTGTCTGTCTGTCTGTCTGTCTGTCTGTCTGTCTGTCTGTCTGTCTGTCTGTCTGTCTGTCTGTCTGTCTGTCTGTCTGTCTGTCTGTCTGTCTGTCTGTCTGTCTGTCTGTCTGTCTGTCTGTCTGTCTGTCTGTCTGTCTGTCTGTCTGTCTGTCTGTCTGTCTGTCTGTCTGTCTGTCTGTCTGTCTGTCTGTCTGTCTGTCTGTCTGTCTGTCTGTCTGTCTGTCTGTCTGTCTGTCTGTCTGTCTGTCTGTCTGTCTGTCTGTCTGTCTGTCTGTCTGTCTGTCTGTCTGTCTGTCTGTCTGTCTGTCTGTCTGTCTGTCTGTCTGTCTGTCTGTCTGTCTGTCTGTCTGTCTGTCTGTCTGTCTGTCTGTCTGTCTGTCTGTCTGTCTGTCTGTCTGTCTGTCTGTCTGTCTGTCTGTCTGTCTGTCTGTCTGTCTGTCTGTCTGTCTGTCTGTCTGTCTGTCTGTCTGTCTGTCTGTCTGTCTGTCTGTCTGTCTGTCTGTCTGTCTGTCTGTCTGTCTGTCTGTCTGTCTGTCTGTCTGTCTGTCTGTCTGTCTGTCTGTCTGTCTGTCTGTCTGTCTGTCTGTCTGTCTGTCTGTCTGTCTGTCTGTCTGTCTGTCTGTCTGTCTGTCTGTCTGTCTGTCTGTCTGTCTGTCTGTCTGTCTGTCTGTCTGTCTGTCTGTCTGTCTGTCTGTCTGTCTGTCTGTCTGTCTGTCTGTCTGTCTGTCTGTCTGTCTGTCTGTCTGTCTGTCTGTCTGTCTGTCTGTCTGTCTGTCTGTCTGTCTGTCTGTCTGTCTGTCTGTCTGTCTGTCTGTCTGTCTGTCTGTCTGTCTGTCTGTCTGTCTGTCTGTCTGTCTGTCTGTCTGTCTGTCTGTCTGTCTGTCTGTCTGTCTGTCTGTCTGTCTGTCTGTCTGTCTGTCTGTCTGTCTGTCTGTCTGTCTGTCTGTCTGTCTGTCTGTCTGTCTGTCTGTCTGTCTGTCTGTCTGTCTGTCTGTCTGTCTGTCTGTCTGTCTGTCTGTCTGTCTGTCTGTCTGTCTGTCTGTCTGTCTGTCTGTCTGTCTGTCTGTCTGTCTGTCTGTCTGTCTGTCTGTCTGTCTGTCTGTCTGTCTGTCTGTCTGTCTGTCTGTCTGTCTGTCTGTCTGTCTGTCTGTCTGTCTGTCTGTCTGTCTGTCTGTCTGTCTGTCTGTCTGTCTGTCTGTCTGTCTGTCTGTCTGTCTGTCTGTCTGTCTGTCTGTCTGTCTGTCTGTCTGTCTGTCTGTCTGTCTGTCTGTCTGTCTGTCTGTCTGTCTGTCTGTCTGTCTGTCTGTCTGTCTGTCTGTCTGTCTGTCTGTCTGTCTGTCTGTCTGTCTGTCTGTCTGTCTGTCTGTCTGTCTGTCTGTCTGTCTGTCTGTCTGTCTGTCTGTCTGTCTGTCTGTCTGTCTGTCTGTCTGTCTGTCTGTCTGTCTGTCTGTCTGTCTGTCTGTCTGTCTGTCTGTCTGTCTGTCTGTCTGTCTGTCTGTCTGTCTGTCTGTCTGTCTGTCTGTCTGTCTGTCTGTCTGTCTGTCTGTCTGTCTGTCTGTCTGTCTGTCTGTCTGTCTGTCTGTCTGTCTGTCTGTCTGTCTGTCTGTCTGTCTGTCTGTCTGTCTGTCTGTCTGTCTGTCTGTCTGTCTGTCTGTCTGTCTGTCTGTCTGTCTGTCTGTCTGTCTGTCTGTCTGTCTGTCTGTCTGTCTGTCTGTCTGTCTGTCTGTCTGTCTGTCTGTCTGTCTGTCTGTCTGTCTGTCTGTCTGTCTGTCTGTCTGTCTGTCTGTCTGTCTGTCTGTCTGTCTGTCTGTCTGTCTGTCTGTCTGTCTGTCTGTCTGTCTGTCTGTCTGTCTGTCTGTCTGTCTGTCTGTCTGTCTGTCTGTCTGTCTGTCTGTCTGTCTGTCTGTCTGTCTGTCTGTCTGTCTGTCTGTCTGTCTGTCTGTCTGTCTGTCTGTCTGTCTGTCTGTCTGTCTGTCTGTCTGTCTGTCTGTCTGTCTGTCTGTCTGTCTGTCTGTCTGTCTGTCTGTCTGTCTGTCTGTCTGTCTGTCTGTCTGTCTGTCTGTCTGTCTGTCTGTCTGTCTGTCTGTCTGTCTGTCTGTCTGTCTGTCTGTCTGTCTGTCTGTCTGTCTGTCTGTCTGTCTGTCTGTCTGTCTGTCTGTCTGTCTGTCTGTCTGTCTGTCTGTCTGTCTGTCTGTCTGTCTGTCTGTCTGTCTGTCTGTCTGTCTGTCTGTCTGTCTGTCTGTCTGTCTGTCTGTCTGTCTGTCTGTCTGTCTGTCTGTCTGTCTGTCTGTCTGTCTGTCTGTCTGTCTGTCTGTCTGTCTGTCTGTCTGTCTGTCTGTCTGTCTGTCTGTCTGTCTGTCTGTCTGTCTGTCTGTCTGTCTGTCTGTCTGTCTGTCTGTCTGTCTGTCTGTCTGTCTGTCTGTCTGTCTGTCTGTCTGTCTGTCTGTCTGTCTGTCTGTCTGTCTGTCTGTCTGTCTGTCTGTCTGTCTGTCTGTCTGTCTGTCTGTCTGTCTGTCTGTCTGTCTGTCTGTCTGTCTGTCTGTCTGTCTGTCTGTCTGTCTGTCTGTCTGTCTGTCTGTCTGTCTGTCTGTCTGTCTGTCTGTCTGTCTGTCTGTCTGTCTGTCTGTCTGTCTGTCTGTCTGTCTGTCTGTCTGTCTGTCTGTCTGTCTGTCTGTCTGTCTGTCTGTCTGTCTGTCTGTCTGTCTGTCTGTCTGTCTGTCTGTCTGTCTGTCTGTCTGTCTGTCTGTCTGTCTGTCTGTCTGTCTGTCTGTCTGTCTGTCTGTCTGTCTGTCTGTCTGTCTGTCTGTCTGTCTGTCTGTCTGTCTGTCTGTCTGTCTGTCTGTCTGTCTGTCTGTCTGTCTGTCTGTCTGTCTGTCTGTCTGTCTGTCTGTCTGTCTGTCTGTCTGTCTGTCTGTCTGTCTGTCTGTCTGTCTGTCTGTCTGTCTGTCTGTCTGTCTGTCTGTCTGTCTGTCTGTCTGTCTGTCTGTCTGTCTGTCTGTCTGTCTGTCTGTCTGTCTGTCTGTCTGTCTGTCTGTCTGTCTGTCTGTCTGTCTGTCTGTCTGTCTGTCTGTCTGTCTGTCTGTCTGTCTGTCTGTCTGTCTGTCTGTCTGTCTGTCTGTCTGTCTGTCTGTCTGTCTGTCTGTCTGTCTGTCTGTCTGTCTGTCTGTCTGTCTGTCTGTCTGTCTGTCTGTCTGTCTGTCTGTCTGTCTGTCTGTCTGTCTGTCTGTCTGTCTGTCTGTCTGTCTGTCTGTCTGTCTGTCTGTCTGTCTGTCTGTCTGTCTGTCTGTCTGTCTGTCTGTCTGTCTGTCTGTCTGTCTGTCTGTCTGTCTGTCTGTCTGTCTGTCTGTCTGTCTGTCTGTCTGTCTGTCTGTCTGTCTGTCTGTCTGTCTGTCTGTCTGTCTGTCTGTCTGTCTGTCTGTCTGTCTGTCTGTCTGTCTGTCTGTCTGTCTGTCTGTCTGTCTGTCTGTCTGTCTGTCTGTCTGTCTGTCTGTCTGTCTGTCTGTCTGTCTGTCTGTCTGTCTGTCTGTCTGTCTGTCTGTCTGTCTGTCTGTCTGTCTGTCTGTCTGTCTGTCTGTCTGTCTGTCTGTCTGTCTGTCTGTCTGTCTGTCTGTCTGTCTGTCTGTCTGTCTGTCTGTCTGTCTGTCTGTCTGTCTGTCTGTCTGTCTGTCTGTCTGTCTGTCTGTCTGTCTGTCTGTCTGTCTGTCTGTCTGTCTGTCTGTCTGTCTGTCTGTCTGTCTGTCTGTCTGTCTGTCTGTCTGTCTGTCTGTCTGTCTGTCTGTCTGTCTGTCTGTCTGTCTGTCTGTCTGTCTGTCTGTCTGTCTGTCTGTCTGTCTGTCTGTCTGTCTGTCTGTCTGTCTGTCTGTCTGTCTGTCTGTCTGTCTGTCTGTCTGTCTGTCTGTCTGTCTGTCTGTCTGTCTGTCTGTCTGTCTGTCTGTCTGTCTGTCTGTCTGTCTGTCTGTCTGTCTGTCTGTCTGTCTGTCTGTCTGTCTGTCTGTCTGTCTGTCTGTCTGTCTGTCTGTCTGTCTGTCTGTCTGTCTGTCTGTCTGTCTGTCTGTCTGTCTGTCTGTCTGTCTGTCTGTCTGTCTGTCTGTCTGTCTGTCTGTCTGTCTGTCTGTCTGTCTGTCTGTCTGTCTGTCTGTCTGTCTGTCTGTCTGTCTGTCTGTCTGTCTGTCTGTCTGTCTGTCTGTCTGTCTGTCTGTCTGTCTGTCTGTCTGTCTGTCTGTCTGTCTGTCTGTCTGTCTGTCTGTCTGTCTGTCTGTCTGTCTGTCTGTCTGTCTGTCTGTCTGTCTGTCTGTCTGTCTGTCTGTCTGTCTGTCTGTCTGTCTGTCTGTCTGTCTGTCTGTCTGTCTGTCTGTCTGTCTGTCTGTCTGTCTGTCTGTCTGTCTGTCTGTCTGTCTGTCTGTCTGTCTGTCTGTCTGTCTGTCTGTCTGTCTGTCTGTCTGTCTGTCTGTCTGTCTGTCTGTCTGTCTGTCTGTCTGTCTGTCTGTCTGTCTGTCTGTCTGTCTGTCTGTCTGTCTGTCTGTCTGTCTGTCTGTCTGTCTGTCTGTCTGTCTGTCTGTCTGTCTGTCTGTCTGTCTGTCTGTCTGTCTGTCTGTCTGTCTGTCTGTCTGTCTGTCTGTCTGTCTGTCTGTCTGTCTGTCTGTCTGTCTGTCTGTCTGTCTGTCTGTCTGTCTGTCTGTCTGTCTGTCTGTCTGTCTGTCTGTCTGTCTGTCTGTCTGTCTGTCTGTCTGTCTGTCTGTCTGTCTGTCTGTCTGTCTGTCTGTCTGTCTGTCTGTCTGTCTGTCTGTCTGTCTGTCTGTCTGTCTGTCTGTCTGTCTGTCTGTCTGTCTGTCTGTCTGTCTGTCTGTCTGTCTGTCTGTCTGTCTGTCTGTCTGTCTGTCTGTCTGTCTGTCTGTCTGTCTGTCTGTCTGTCTGTCTGTCTGTCTGTCTGTCTGTCTGTCTGTCTGTCTGTCTGTCTGTCTGTCTGTCTGTCTGTCTGTCTGTCTGTCTGTCTGTCTGTCTGTCTGTCTGTCTGTCTGTCTGTCTGTCTGTCTGTCTGTCTGTCTGTCTGTCTGTCTGTCTGTCTGTCTGTCTGTCTGTCTGTCTGTCTGTCTGTCTGTCTGTCTGTCTGTCTGTCTGTCTGTCTGTCTGTCTGTCTGTCTGTCTGTCTGTCTGTCTGTCTGTCTGTCTGTCTGTCTGTCTGTCTGTCTGTCTGTCTGTCTGTCTGTCTGTCTGTCTGTCTGTCTGTCTGTCTGTCTGTCTGTCTGTCTGTCTGTCTGTCTGTCTGTCTGTCTGTCTGTCTGTCTGTCTGTCTGTCTGTCTGTCTGTCTGTCTGTCTGTCTGTCTGTCTGTCTGTCTGTCTGTCTGTCTGTCTGTCTGTCTGTCTGTCTGTCTGTCTGTCTGTCTGTCTGTCTGTCTGTCTGTCTGTCTGTCTGTCTGTCTGTCTGTCTGTCTGTCTGTCTGTCTGTCTGTCTGTCTGTCTGTCTGTCTGTCTGTCTGTCTGTCTGTCTGTCTGTCTGTCTGTCTGTCTGTCTGTCTGTCTGTCTGTCTGTCTGTCTGTCTGTCTGTCTGTCTGTCTGTCTGTCTGTCTGTCTGTCTGTCTGTCTGTCTGTCTGTCTGTCTGTCTGTCTGTCTGTCTGTCTGTCTGTCTGTCTGTCTGTCTGTCTGTCTGTCTGTCTGTCTGTCTGTCTGTCTGTCTGTCTGTCTGTCTGTCTGTCTGTCTGTCTGTCTGTCTGTCTGTCTGTCTGTCTGTCTGTCTGTCTGTCTGTCTGTCTGTCTGTCTGTCTGTCTGTCTGTCTGTCTGTCTGTCTTATTATTAGACTATAACTTAAACCTAGATCAACTACTAGGAAAATACATATACAATTATAAAAACAGGCATGTGCGATTCCATTATGATACGACCCTGGTGGTCCGGGAAACTCGCCGAGATGAAGCAAGAGGTCATCACCCGGAGGAGGAGGAACCGATGCGCAGCGCCGATCCGGGGAGACAAGGTCGTCGATGAGTACCTGCAATCAAAAGAAAGATATGAGAATGAACCCAAGAGGGTACAAGTAGAAAGCTGGAAGGAGTTTCGTAGGAAACAGGACAAGGAAAACATATAGAGTGATCACAAAGGTGTCTAAGAGACAAGAAGACCTGCCATTAAATAGAAATGGAGAGCCCCTGGTGGTCCGGGAAACTCGCCGAGATGAAGCAGGAGGTCATCACCCGGAGGAGGAGAATCCGATGCGCAACGCCGATCTGGGGCGACAATGTCGTCGATGAGTACCTGCAATCAAAAGAAAGATATGAGAATGAACCCAAGAGGGTACAAGTAGAAAGCTGGAAGGAGTATCGTAGGAAACAGGACAAGGAAAACATATAGAGTGATCACAAAGGTGTCTAAGAAACAAGAAGACCTGCCATTAAATAGAAATGGAGAGCCCCTGGTGGTCCGGGAAACTCGCCGAGATGAAGCAAGAGGTCATCACCCGGAGGAGCAGGAGGAACCGATGCGCAGCGCCGATCCGAGGAGATAAGGTCGTCGATGAGTACCTGCAATCAAAAGAATGATATGAGAATGAAGCCAAGAGTGTACAAGTAGAAAGCTGGAAGGAGTTTCGTAGGAAACAGGACAAGGAAAACAAATAGAGTGATTACAAAGGTGTCTAAGAAACAAGAAGACCTGCCATTAAATAGAAATGGAGAGCCCCTGGTGGTCCGGGAAACTCGCCGAGATGAAGCAAGAGGTCATCACCCGGAGGAGGAGGAACCGATGCGCAGCGCCGATCCGGGGAGACAAGGTCGTCGATGAGTACCTGCAATCAAAAGAAAGATATGAGAATGAACCCAAGAGGGTACAAGTAGAAAGCTGGAAGGAGTTTCGTAGGAAACAGGACAAGGAAAACATATAGAGTGATCACAAAGGTGTCTAAGAGACAAGAAGACCTGCCATTAAATAGAAATGGAGAGCCCCTGGTGGTCCGGGAAACTCGCCGAGATGAAGCAGGAGGTCATCACCCGGAGGAGGAGAATCCGATGCGCAACGCCGATCTGGGGCGACAATGTCGTCGATGAGTACCTGCAATCAAAAGAAAGATATGAGAATGAACCCAAGAGGGTACAAGTAGAAAGCTGGAAGGAGTATCGTAGGAAACAGGACAAGGAAAACAAATAGAGTGATCACAAAGGTGTCTAAGAAACAAGAAGACCTGCCATTAAATAGAAATGGAGAGCCCCTGGTGGTCCGGGAAACTCGCCGAGATGAAGCAAGAGGTCATCACCCGGAGGAGCAGGAGGAACCGATGCGCAGCGCCGATCCGAGGAGATAAGGTCGTCGATGAGTACCTGCAATCAAAAGAATGATATGAGAATGAAGCCAAGAGTGTACAAGTAGAAAGCTGGAAGGAGTTTCGTAGGAAACAGGACAAGGAAAACAAATAGAGTGATTACAAAGGTGTCTAAGAAACAAGAAGACCTGCCATTAAATAGAAATGGAGAGCCCCTGGTGGTCCGGGAAACTCGCCGAGATGAAGCAAGAGGTCATCACCTGGAGGAGGAGGAACCGATGCGCAGCGCTGATCCAGGGAGACAAGGTCGTCGATGAGTACCTGCAATCAAAAGAAAGATATGGGAATGAAGCCAAGAGGGTACAAGTAGAAAGCTGGAAGGAGTTTCGTAGGAAACAGGACAAGGAAAACATATAGAGTGATCACAAAGGTGTCTAAGAGACAAGAAGACCTGCCATTAAATAGAAATGGAGAGCCCCTGGTGGTCTGGGAAACTCGCCGAGATGAAGCAGGAGGTCATCACCCGGAGGAGGAGAATCCGATGCGCAACGCCGATCCGGGGAGACAAGTGCAATCAAAAGAAAGATATGAGAATGAAGCCAAGAGGGTACAAGTAGAAAGCTGGAAGGAGTATCGTAGGAAACAGGACATGGAAAACATATAGAGTGATAACAAAGGTGTCTAAGAGACAAGAAGACCTGCCATTAAATAGACATGGAGAGCCCCTGGTGGTCCGGGAAACTCGCCGAGATGAAGCAGGAGGTCATCACCCGGAGGAGGAGAATCCGATGCGCAACGCCGATCCTGGGAGACAAGGTCGTTGATGAGTACCTGCAATCAAAAGACAGATATGAGAATGAAGCCAAGAAGGTACAAGTAGAAAGCTGGAAGGAGTTTCGTAGGAAACAGGACAAGGAAAACATATAGAGTGATCACAAAGGTGTCTAAGAGACAAGAAGACCTGCCATTAAATAGACATGGAGAGCCCCTGGTGGTCCGGGAAACTCGCTGAGATAAAGCAGGAGGTCATCACCCGGAGGAGGAGAATCCGATGCGCAGCGCCGATCCGGGGAGACAAGGTCGTCGATGAGTACCTGCAATCAAAAGAAAGATATGAGAATGAAGCCAAGAGGGTACAAGTAGAAAGCTGGAAGGAGTATCGTAGGATGTAGGACAAGGAAAACATATAGAGTGATCACAAAGGTATCTAAGAGACAAGAAGGCCTACCATTAAATAGAAATGGAGAGCCCCTGGTGGTCCGGGAAACTCGCTGAGATAAAGCAGGAGGTCATCACCCGGAGGAGGAGAATCCGATGCGCAGCGCCGATCCGGGGAGACAAGGTCGTCGATGAGTGCCTGCAATCAAAAGAAAGATATGAGAATGAAGCCAAGAGGGTACAAGTAGAAAGCGGGAAGGAGTATCGTAGGATGTAGAACAAGGAAAACATATAGAGTGATCACAAAGGTATCTAAGAGACAAGAAGACCTGCCATTTTATAGAAATGGAGAGACCCTGGTGGTCCGGGAAACTCGCCGAGATGAAGCAGGAGGTCATCACCCGGAGGAGGAGAATCCGATGCGCAACGCCGATCTGGGGAGACAAGGTCGTCGATGAGTACCTGCAACCAAAAGAAAGATATGAGAATGAAGCCAAGAGGGTACAAGTAGAAAGCTGGAAGGAGTTTCGTAGGAAACAGGACAAGGAAAACATATAGAGTGATCACAAAGGTGTCTAAGAGACAAGAAGACCTGCCATTAAATAGAAATGGAGAGCCCCTGGTGGTCCGGGAAACTCGCCGAGATGAAGAAGGAGGTCATCACCCGGAGGAGGAGAATCCGATGCGCAACGCCGATCTGGGGAGACAAGGTCGTCGATGAGTACCTGCAATCAAAAGAAAGATATGAGAATGAAGCCAAGAGGGTACAAGTAGAAAGCTGGAAGGAGTTTCGTAGGAAACAGGACAAGGAAAACATATAGAGTGATCACAAAGGTGTCGAAGAGACAAGAAGACCTGCCATTAAATAGACATGGAGAGCCCCTGGTGGTCCGGGAAACTCGCCGAGATGAAGCAGGAGGTCATCACCCGGAGGAGGAGAATCCGATGCGCAGCGCTGATCCGGGGAGACAAGGTCGTCGATGAGTACCTGCAATCAAAAGAAAGATATGAGAATGAAGCCAAGAGGGTACAAGTAGAAAGCTGGAAGGAGTATCGTAGGATGTAGGACAAGGCATACATATAGAGTGATCACAAAGGTATCTAAGAGACAAGAAGACCAGCCATTAAATATAAATGGAGAGCCCCTGGTGGTCCGGGAAACTCGCTGAGATAAAGCAGGAGGTCATCACCCGGAGGAGGAGAATCCGATGCGCAGCGCCGATCCGGGGAGACAAGGTCGTCGATGAGTACCTGCAATCAAAAGAAAGATATGAGAATGAAGCCAAGAGGGTACAAGTAGAAAGCTGGAAGGAGTTTCGTAGGAAACAGGACAAGGAAAACATATAGAGTGATCACAAAGGTATCTAAGAGACAAGAAGACCTGCCATTAAATAGAAATGGAGAGCCCCTTGGTGGTCCGGGAAACTCGCTGAGATGAAGCAGGAGGTCATCACCCGGAGGAGGAGAATCTGATGCGCAGCGCCGATCCGGGGAGACAAGGTCGTCGATGAGTACCTGCAATCAAAAGAAAGATATGAGAATGAAGCCAAGAGGGTACAAGTAGAAAGCTGGAAGGAGTATCGTAGGAAACAGGACATGGAAAACATATAGAGTGATAACAAAGGTGTCTATGAGACAAGAAGACCTGCCATTAAATAGACATGGAGAGCCCCTGGTGGTCCGGGAAACTCGCCGAGATGAAGCAGGAGGTCATCACCCGGAGGAGGAGAATCCGATGCGCAACGCCGATCCTGGGAGACAAGGTCGTTGATGAGTACCTGCAATCAAAAGACAGATATGAGAATGAAGCCAAGAAGGTACAAGTAGAAAGCTGGAAGGAGTTTCGTAGGAAACAGGACAAGGAAAACATATAGAGTGATCACAAAGGTGTCTAAGAGACAAGAAGACCTGCCATTAAATAGACATGGAGAGCCCCTGGTGGTCCGGGAAACTCGCTGAGATAAAGCAGGAGGTCATCACCCGGAGGAGGAGAATCCGATGCGCAGCGCCGATCCGGGGAGACAAGGTCGTCGATGAGTACCTGCAATCAAAAGAAAGATATGAGAATGAAGCCAAGAGGGTACAAGTAGAAAGCTGGAAGGAGTTTCGTAGGAAACAGGACAAGGAAAACATATAGAGTGATCACAAAGGTGTCTAAGAGACAAGAAGACCTGCCATTAAATAGAAATGGAGAGACCCTGGTGGTCCGGGAAACTCGCCGAGATGAAGCAGGAGGTCATCACCCGGAGGAGGAGAATCCGATGCGCAACGCCGATCTGGGGAGACAAGGTCGTCGATGAGTACCTGCAACCAAAAGAAAGATATGAGAATGAAGCCAAGAGGGTACAAGTAGAAAGCTGGAAGGAGTTTCGTAGGAAACAGGACAAGGAAAACATATAGAGTGATCACAAAGGTGTCTAAGAGACAAGAAGACCTGCCATTAAATAGAAATGGAGAGCCCCTGGTGGTCCGGGAAACTCGCCGAGATGAAGCAGGAGGTCATCACCCGGAGGAGGAGAATCCGATGCGCAACGCCGATCTGGGGAGACAAGGTCGTCGATGAGTACCTGCAATCAAAAGAAAGATATGAGAATGAAGCCAAGAGGGTACAAGTAGAAAGCTGGAAGGAGTTTCGTAGGAAACAGCACAAGGAAAACATATAGAGTGATCACAAAGGTGTCGAAGAGACAAGAAGACCTGCCATTAAATAGACATGGAGAGCCCGTGGTGGTCCGGGAAACTCGCCGAGATGAAGCAGGAGGTCATCACCCGGAGGAGGAGAATCCGATGCGCAGCGCCGATCCGGGGAGACAAGGTCGTCGATGAGTACCTGCAATCAAAAGAAAGATATGAGAATGAAGCCAAGAGGGTACAAGTAGAAAGCTGGAAGGAGTATCGTAGGATGTAGGACAAGGCATACATATAGAGTGATCACAAAGGTATCTAAGAGACAAGAAGACCTGCCATTAAATATAAATGGAGAGCCCCTGGTGGTCCGGGAAACTCGCTGAGATAAAGCAGGAGGTCATCACCCGGAGGAGGAGAATCCGATGCGCAGCGCCGATCCGGGGAGACAAGGTCGTCGATGAGTACCTGCAATCAAAAGAAAGATATGAGAATGAAGCCAAGAGGGTACAAGTAGAAAGCTGGAAGGAGTTTCGTAGGAAACAGGACAAGGAAAACGTATAGAGTGATCACAAAGGTATCTAAGAGACAAGAAGGCCTGCCATTAAATAGAAATGGAGAGCCCCTGGTGGTCCGGGAAACTCGCCGAGATGAAGCAGGAGGTCATCACCCGGAGGAGGAGAATCCGAAGCGCAACGCCGATCCTGGGAGACAAGGTCGTTGATGAGTACCTGCAATCAAAAGAAAGATATGAGAATGAAGCCAAGAGGGTACAAGTAGAAAGCGGGAAGGAGTATCGTAGGATGTAGGACAAGGAAAACATATAGAGTGATCACAAAGGTATCTAAGAGACAAGAAGACCTGCCATTAAATAGAAATGGAGAGACCCTGGTGGTCCGGGAAACTCGCCGAGATGAAGCAGGAGGTCATCACCCGGAGGAGGAGAATCCGATGCGCAACGCCGATCTGGGGAGACAAGGTCGTCGATGAGTACCTGCAACCAAAAGAAAGATATGAGAATGAAGCCAAGAGGGTACAAGTAGAAAGCTGGAAGGAGTTTCGTAGGAAACAGGACAAGGAAAACATATAGAGTGATCACAAAGGTATCTAAGAGACAAGAAGGCCTACCATTAAATAGAAATGGAGAGCCCCTGGTGGTCCGGGAAACTCGCTGAGATAAAGCAGGAGGTCATCACCCGGAGGAGGAGAATCCGATGCGCAGCGCCGATCCGGGGAGACAAGGTCGTCGATGAGTGCCTGCAATCAAAAGAAAGATATGAGAATGAAGCCAAGAGGGTACAAGTAGAAAGCGGGAAGGAGTATCGTAGGATGTAGAACAAGGAAAACATATAGAGTGATCACAAAGGTATCTAAGAGACAAGAAGACCTGCCATTTTATAGAAATGGAGAGACCCTGGTGGTCCGGGAAACTCGCCGAGATGAAGCAGGAGGTCATCACCCGGAGGAGGAGAATCCGATGCGCAACGCCGATCTGGGGAGACAAGGTCGTCGATGAGTACCTGCAACCAAAAGAAAGATATGAGAATGAAGCCAAGAGGGTACAAGTAGAAAGCTGGAAGGAGTTTCGTAGGAAACAGGACAAGGAAAACATATAGAGTGATCACAAAGGTGTCTAAGAGACAAGAAGACCTGCCATTAAATAGAAATGGAGAGCCCCTGGTGGTCCGGGAAACTCGCCGAGATGAAGCAGGAGGTCATCACCCGGAGGAGGAGAATCCGATGCGCAACGCCGATCTGGGGAGACAAGGTCGTCGATGAGTACCTGCAATCAAAAGAAAGATATGAGAATGAAGCCAAGAGGGTACAAGTAGAAAGCTGGAAGGAGTTTCGTAGGAAACAGGACAAGGAAAACATATAGAGTGATCACAAAGGTGTCGAAGAGACAAGAAGACCTGCCATTAAATAGACATGGAGAGCCCCTGGTGGTCCGGGAAACTCGCCGAGATGAAGCAGGAGGTCATCACCCGGAGGAGGAGAATCCGATGCGCAGCGCTGATCCGGGGAGACAAGGTCGTCGATGAGTACCTGCAATCAAAAGAAAGATATGAGAATGAAGCCAAGAGGGTACAAGTAGAAAGCTGGAAGGAGTATCGTAGGATGTAGGACAAGGCATACATATAGAGTGATCACAAAGGTATCTAAGAGACAAGAAGACCAGCCATTAAATATAAATGGAGAGCCCCTGGTGGTCCGGGAAACTCGCTGAGATAAAGCAGGAGGTCATCACCCGGAGGAGGAGAATCCGATGCGCAGCGCCGATCCGGGGAGACAAGGTCGTCGATGAGTACCTGCAATCAAAAGAAAGATATGAGAATGAAGCCAAGAGGGTACAAGTAGAAAGCTGGAAGGAGTTTCGTAGGAAACAGGACAAGGAAAACATATAGAGTGATCACAAAGGTATCTAAGAGACAAGAAGACCTGCCATTAAATAGAAATGGAGAGCCCCTTGGTGGTCCGGGAAACTCGCTGAGATGAAGCAGGAGGTCATCACCCGGAGGAGGAGAATCTGATGCGCAGCGCCGATCCGGGGAGACAAGGTCGTCGATGAGTACCTGCAATCAAAAGAAAGATATGAGAATGAAGCCAAGAGGGTACAAGTAGAAAGCTGGAAGGAGTATCGTAGGAAACAGGACATGGAAAACATATAGAGTGATAACAAAGGTGTCTATGAGACAAGAAGACCTGCCATTAAATAGACATGGAGAGCCCCTGGTGGTCCGGGAAACTCGCCGAGATGAAGCAGGAGGTCATCACCCGGAGGAGGAGAATCCGATGCGCAACGCCGATCCTGGGAGACAAGGTCGTTGATGAGTACCTGCAATCAAAAGACAGATATGAGAATGAAGCCAAGAAGGTACAAGTAGAAAGCTGGAAGGAGTTTCGTAGGAAACAGGACAAGGAAAACATATAGAGTGATCACAAAGGTGTCTAAGAGACAAGAAGACCTGCCATTAAATAGACATGGAGAGCCCCTGGTGGTCCGGGAAACTCGCTGAGATAAAGCAGGAGGTCATCACCCGGAGGAGGAGAATCCGATGCGCAGCGCCGATCCGGGGAGACAAGGTCGTCGATGAGTACCTGCAATCAAAAGAAAGATATGAGAATGAAGCCAAGAGGGTACAAGTAGAAAGCTGGAAGGAGTTTCGTAGGAAACAGGACAAGGAAAACATATAGAGTGATCACAAAGGTGTCTAAGAGACAAGAAGACCTGCCATTAAATAGAAATGGAGAGACCCTGGTGGTCCGGGAAACTCGCCGAGATGAAGCAGGAGGTCATCACCCGGAGGAGGAGAATCCGATGCGCAACGCCGATCTGGGGAGACAAGGTCGTCGATGAGTACCTGCAACCAAAAGAAAGATATGAGAATGAAGCCAAGAGGGTACAAGTAGAAAGCTGGAAGGAGTTTCGTAGGAAACAGGACAAGGAAAACATATAGAGTGATCACAAAGGTGTCTAAGAGACAAGAAGACCTGCCATTAAATAGAAATGGAGAGCCCCTGGTGGTCCGGGAAACTCGCCGAGATGAAGCAGGAGGTCATCACCCGGAGGAGGAGAATCCGATGCGCAACGCCGATCTGGGGAGACAAGGTCGTCGATGAGTACCTGCAATCAAAAGAAAGATATGAGAATGAAGCCAAGAGGGTACAAGTAGAAAGCTGGAAGGAGTTTCGTAGGAAACAGCACAAGGAAAACATATAGAGTGATCACAAAGGTGTCGAAGAGACAAGAAGACCTGCCATTAAATAGACATGGAGAGCCCGTGGTGGTCCGGGAAACTCGCCGAGATGAAGCAGGAGGTCATCACCCGGAGGAGGAGAATCCGATGCGCAGCGCCGATCCGGGGAGACAAGGTCGTCGATGAGTACCTGCAATCAAAAGAAAGATATGAGAATGAAGCCAAGAGGGTACAAGTAGAAAGCTGGAAGGAGTATCGTAGGATGTAGGACAAGGCATACATATAGAGTGATCACAAAGGTATCTAAGAGACAAGAAGACCTGCCATTAAATATAAATGGAGAGCCCCTGGTGGTCCGGGAAACTCGCTGAGATAAAGCAGGAGGTCATCACCCGGAGGAGGAGAATCCGATGCGCAGCGCCGATCCGGGGAGACAAGGTCGTCGATGAGTACCTGCAATCAAAAGAAAGATATGAGAATGAAGCCAAGAGGGTACAAGTAGAAAGCTGGAAGGAGTTTCGTAGGAAACAGGACAAGGAAAACGTATAGAGTGATCACAAAGGTATCTAAGAGACAAGAAGGCCTGCCATTAAATAGAAATGGAGAGCCCCTGGTGGTCCGGGAAACTCGCCGAGATGAAGCAGGAGGTCATCACCCGGAGGAGGAGAATCCGAAGCGCAACGCCGATCCTGGGAGACAAGGTCGTTGATGAGTACCTGCAATCAAAAGAAAGATATGAGAATGAAGCCAAGAGGGTACAAGTAGAAAGCGGGAAGGAGTATCGTAGGATGTAGGACAAGGAAAACATATAGAGTGATCACAAAGGTATCTAAGAGACAAGAAGACCTGCCATTAAATAGAAATGGAGAGACCCTGGTGGTCCGGGAAACTCGCCGAGATGAAGCAGGAGGTCATCACCCGGAGGAGGAGAATCCGATGCGCAACGCCGATCTGGGGAGACAAGGTCGTCGATGAGTACCTGCAACCAAAAGAAAGATATGAGAATGAAGCCAAGAGGGTACAAGTAGAAAGCTGGAAGGAGTTTCGTAGGAAACAGGACAAGGAAAACATATAGAGTGATCACAAAGGTATCTAAGAGACAAGAAGGCCTACCATTAAATAGAAATGGAGAGCCCCTGGTGGTCCGGGAAACTCGCTGAGATAAAGCAGGAGGTCATCACCCGGAGGAGGAGAATCCGATGCGCAGCGCCGATCCGGGGAGACAAGGTCGTCGATGAGTGCCTGCAATCAAAAGAAAGATATGAGAATGAAGCCAAGAGGGTACAAGTAGAAAGCGGGAAGGAGTATCGTAGGATGCAGGACAAGGAAAACATATAGAGTGATCACAAAGGTATCTAAGAGACAAGAAGACCTGCCATTAAATAGAAATGGAGAGACCCTGGTGGTCCGGGAAACTCGCCGAGATGAAGCAGGAGGTCATCACCCGGAGGAGGAGAATCCGATGCACAATGCCGATCTGGGGAGACAAGGTCGTCGATGAGTACCTGCAACCAAAAGAAAGATATGAGAATGAAGCCAAGAGGGTACAAGTAGAAAGCTGGAAGGAGTTTCGTAGGAAACAGGACAAGGAAAACATATAGAGTGATCACAAAGGTGTCTAAGAGACAAGAAGACCTGCCATTAAATAGAAATGGAGAGCCCCTGGTGGTCCGGGAAACTCGCCGAGATGAAGCAGGAGGTCATCACCCGGAGGAGGAGAATCCGATGCGCAACGCCGATCTGGGGAGACAAGGTCGTCGATGAGTACCTGCAATCAAAAGAAAGATATGAGAATGAAGCCAAGAGGGTACAAGTAGAAAGCTGGAAGGAGTTTCGTAGGAAACAGGACAAGGAAAACATATAGAGTGATCACAAAGGTGTCGAAGAGACAAGAAGACCTGCCATTAAATAGACATGGAGAGCCCCTGGTGGTCCGGGAAACTCGCCGAGATGAAGCAGGAGGTCATCACCCGGAGGAGGAGAATCCGATGCGCAGCGCCGATCCGGGGAGACAAGGTCGTCGATGAGTACCTGCAATCAAAAGAAAGATATGAGAATGAAGCCAAGAGTGTACAAGTAGAAAGCTGGAAGGAGTATCGTAGGATGTAGGACAAGGCATACATATAGAGTGATCACAAAGGTATCTAAGAGACAAGAAGACCAGCCATTAAATATAAATGGAGAGCCCCTGGTGGTCCGGGAAACTCGCTGAGATAAAGCAGGAGGTCATCACCCGGAGGAGGAGAATCCGATGCGAAGCGCCGATCCGGGGAGACAAGGTCGTCGATGAGTACCTGCAATCAAAAGAAAGATATGAGAATGAAGCCAAGAGGGTACAAGTAGAAAGCTGGAAGGAGTTTCGTAGGAAACAGGACAAGGAAAACATATAGAGTGATCACAAAGGTATCTAAGAGACAAGAAGACCTGCCATTAAATAGAAATGGAGAGCCCCTGGTGGTCCGGGAAACTCGCTGAGATGAAGCAGGAGGTCATCACCCGGAGGAGGAGAATCTGATGCGCAGCGCCGATCCGGGGAGACAAGGTCGTCGATGAGTACCTGCAATCAAAAGAAAGATATGAGAATGAAGCCAAGAGGGTACAAGTAGAAAGCTGGAAGGAGTATCGTAGGAAACAGGACATGGAAAACATATAGAGTGATAACAAAGGTGTCTAAGAGACAAGAAGACCTGCCATTAAATAGACATGGAGAGCCCCTGGTGGTCCGGGAAACTCGCCGAGATGAAGCAGGAGGTCATCACCCGGAGGAGGAGAATCCGATGCGCAACGCCGATCCTGGGAGACAAGGTCGTTGATGAGTACCTGCAATCAAAAGACAGATATGAGAATGAAGCCAAGAAGGTACAAGTAGAAAGCTGGAAGGAGTTTCGTAGGAAACAGGACAAGGAAAACATATAGAGTGATCACAAAGGTGTCTAAGAGACAAGAAGACCTGCCATTAAATAGACATGGAGAGCCCCTGGTGGTCCGGGAAACTCGCTGAGATAAAGCAGGAGGTCATCACCCGGAGGAGGAGAATCCGATGCGCAGCGCCGATCCGGGGAGACAAGGTCGTCGATGAGTACCTGCAATCAAAAGAAAGATATGAGAATGAAGCCAAGAGGGTACAAGTAGAAAGCTGGAAGGAGTATCGTAGGATGTAGGACAAGGAAAACATATAGAGTGATCACAAAGGTATCTAAGAGACAAGAAGGCCTACCATTAAATAGAAATGGAGAGCCCCTGGTGGTCCGGGAAACTCGCTGAGATAAAGCAGGAGGTCATCACCCGGAGGAGGAGAATCCGATGCGCAGCGCCGATCCGGGGAGACAAGGTCGTCGATGAGTGCCTGCAATCAAAAGAAAGATATGAGAATGAAGCCAAGAGGGTACAAGTAGAAAGCGGGAAGGAGTATCGTAGGATGTAGGACAAGGAAAACATATAGAGTGATCACAAAGGTATCTAAGAGACAAGAAGACCTGCCATTTTATAGAAATGGAGAGACCCTGGTGGTCCGGGAAACTCGCCGAGATGAAGCAGGAGGTCATCACCCGGAGGAGGAGAATCCGATGCGCAACGCCGATCTGGGGAGACAAGGTCGTCGATGAGTACCTGCAACCAAAAGAAAGATATGAGAATGAAGCCAAGAGGGTACAAGTAGAAAGCTGGAAGGAGTTTCGTAGGAAACAGGACAAGGAAAACATATAGAGTGATCACAAAGGTGTCTAAGAGACAAGAAGACCTGCCATTAAATAGAAATGGAGAGCCCCTGGTGGTCCGGGAAACTCGCCGAGATGAAGCAGGAGGTCATCACCCGGAGGAGGAGAATCCGATGCGCAACGCCGATCTGGGGAGACAAGGTCGTCGATGAGTACCTGCAATCAAAAGAAAGATATGAGAATGAAGCCAAGAGGGTACAAGTAGAAAGCTGGAAGGAGTTTCGTAGGAAACAGGACAAGGAAAACATATAGAGTGATCACAAAGGTATCTAAGAGACAAGAAGACCTGCCATTAAATAGAAATGGAGAGCCCCTTGGTGGTCCGGGAAACTCGCTGAGATGAAGCAGGAGGTCATCACCCGGAGGAGGAGAATCTGATGCGCAGCGCCGATCCGGGGAGACAAGGTCGTCGATGAGTACCTGCAATCAAAAGAAAGATATGAGAATGAAGCCAAGAGGGTACAAGTAGAAAGCTGGAAGGAGTATCGTAGGAAACAGGACATGGAAAACATATAGAGTGATAACAAAGGTGTCTATGAGACAAGAAGACCTGCCATTAAATAGACATGGAGAGCCCCTGGTGGTCCGGGAAACTCGCCGAGATGAAGCAGGAGGTCATCACCCGGAGGAGGAGAATCCGATGCGCAACGCCGATCCTGGGAGACAAGGTCGTTGATGAGTACCTGCAATCAAAAGACAGATATGAGAATGAAGCCAAGAAGGTACAAGTAGAAAGCTGGAAGGAGTTTCGTAGGAAACAGGACAAGGAAAACATATAGAGTGATCACAAAGGTGTCTAAGAGACAAGAAGACCTGCCATTAAATAGACATGGAGAGCCCCTGGTGGTCCGGGAAACTCGCTGAGATAAAGCAGGAGGTCATCACCCGGAGGAGGAGAATCCGATGCGCAGCGCCGATCCGGGGAGACAAGGTCGTCGATGAGTACCTGCAATCAAAAGAAAGATATGAGAATGAAGCCAAGAGGGTACAAGTAGAAAGCTGGAAGGAGTATCGTAGGATGTAGGACAAGGAAAACATATAGAGTGATCACAAAGGTATCTAAGAGACAAGAAGACCTACCATTAAATAGAAATGGAGAGCCCCTGGTGCTCCGGGAAACTCGCCGAGATGAAGCAGGAGGTCATCACCCGGAGGAGGAGAATCCGATGCGCAACACCGATCCGGGGAGACAAGGTCGTCGATGAGTACCTGCAATCAAAAGAAAGATATGAGAATGAAGCCAAGAGGGTACAAGTAGAAAGCTGGAAGGAGTATCGTAGGATGTAGGACAAGGAAAACATATAGAGTGATCACAAAGGTGTCTAAGAGACAAGAAGACCTGCCATTAAATATAAATGGAGAGCCCCTGGTGGTCCGGGAAACTCGCTGAGATAAAGCAGGAGGTCATCACCCGGAGGAGGAGAATCCGATGCGCAGCGCCGATCCGGGGAGACAAGGTCGTCGACGAGTACCTGCAATCAAAAGAAAGATATGAGAATGAAGCCAAGAGGGTACAAGTAGAAAGCTGGAAAGAGTTTCGTAGGAAACAGGACAAGGAAAACATATAGAGTGATCACAAAGGTGTCTAAGAGACAAGAAGACCTGCCATTAAATAGAAATGGAGAGACCCTGGTGGTCCGGGAAACTCGCCGAGATGAAGCAGGAGGTCATCACCCGGAGGAGGAGAATCCGATGCGCAACGCCGATCTGGGGAGACAAGGTCGTCGATGAGTACCTGCAACCAAAAGAAAGATATGAGAATGAAGCCAAGAGGGTACAAGTAGAAAGCTGGAAGGAGTTTCGTAGGAAACAGGACAAGGAAAACATATAGAGTGATCACAAAGGTGTCTAAGAGACAAGAAGACCTGCCATTAAATAGAAATGGAGAGCCCCTGGTGGTCCGGGAAACTCGCCGCGATGAAGCAGGAGGTCATCACCCGGAGGAGGAGAATCCGATGCGCAACGCCGATCTGGGGAGACAAGGTCGTCGATGAGTACCTGCAATCAAAAGAAAGATATGAGAATGAAGCCAAGAGGGTACAAGTAGAAAGCTGGAAGGAGTTTCGTAGGAAACAGCACAAGGAAAACATATAGAGTGATCACAAAGGTGTCGAAGAGACAAGAAGACCTGCCATTAAATAGACATGGAGAGCCCGTGGTGGTCCGGGAAACTCGCCGAGATGAAGCAGGAGGTCATCACCCGGAGGAGGAGAATCCGATGCGCAGCGCCGATCCGGGGAGACAAGGTCGTCGATGAGTACCTGCAATCAAAAGAAAGATATGAGAATGAAGCCAAGAGGGTACAAGTAGAAAGCTGGAAGGAGTATCGTAGGATGTAGGACAAGGCATACATATAGAGTGATCACAAAGGTATCTAAGAGACAAGAAGACCTGCCATTAAATATAAATGGAGAGCCCCTGGTGGTCCGGGAAACTCGCTGAGATAAAGCAGGAGGTCATCACCCGGAGGAGGAGAATCCGATGCGCAGCGCCGATCCGGGGAGACAAGGTCGTCGATGAGTACCTGCAATCAAAAGAAAGATATGAGAATGAAGCCAAAAGGGTACAAGTAGAAAGCTGGAAGGAGTTTCGTAGGAAACAGGACAAGGAAAACGTATAGAGTGATCACAAAGGTATCTAAGAGACAAGAAGGCCTGCCATTAAATAGAAATGGAGAGCCCCTGGTGGTCCGGGAAACTCGCTGAGATGAAGCAGGAGGTCATCACCCGGAGGAGGAGAATCCGATGCGCAGCGCCGATCCGGGGAGACAAGGTCGTCGATGAGTACCTGCAATCAAAAGAAAGATATGAGAATGAAGCCAAGAGGGTACAAGTAGAAAGCTGGAAGGAGTATCGTAGGAAACAGGACATGGAAAACATATAGAGTGATAACAAAGGTGTCTAAGAGACAAGAAGACCTGCCATTAAATAGACATGGAGAGCCCCTGGTGGTCCGGGAAACTCGCCGAGATGAAGCAGGAGGTCATCACCCGGAGGAGGAGAATCCGATGCGCAACGCCGATCCTGGGAGACAAGGTCGTTGATGAGTACCTGCAATCAAAAGACAGATATGAGAATGAAGCCAAGAGGGTACAAGTAGAAAGCTGGAAGGAGTTTCGTAGGAAACAGGACAAGGAAAACATATAGAGTGATCACAAAGGTGTCTAAGAGACAAGAAGACCTGCCATTAAATAGACATGGAGAGCCCCTGGTGGTCCGGGAAACTCGCTGAGATAAAGCAGGAGGTCATCACCCGGAGGAGGAGAATCCGATGCGCAACGCCGATCTGGGGAGACAAGGTCGTCGATGAGTACCTGCAACCAAAAGAAAGATATGAGAATGAAGCCAAGAGGGTACAAGTAGAAAGCTGGAAGGAGTTTCGTAGGAAACAGGACAAGGAAAACATATAGAGTGATCACAAAGGTGTCTAAGAGACAAGAAGACCTGCCATTAAATAGAAATGGAGAGCCCCTGGTGGTCCGGGAAACTCGCCGAGATGAAGCAGGAGGTCATCCCCGGAGGAGGAGAATCCGATGCGCAACGCCGATCTGGGGAGACAAGGTCGTCGATGAGTACCTGCAATCAAAAGAAAGATATGAGAATGAAGCCAAGAGGGTACAAGTAGAAAGCTGGAAGGAGTTTCGTAGGAAACAGGACAAGGAAAACATATAGAGTGATCACAAAGGTGTCGAAGAGACAAGAAGACCTGCCATTAAATAGACATGGAGAGCCCCTGGTGGTCCGGGAAACTCGCCGAGATGAAGCAGGAGGTCATCACCCGGAGGAGGAGAATCCGATGCGCAGCGCCGATCCGGGGAGACAAGGTCGTCGATGAGTACCTGCAATCAAAAGAAAGATATGAGAATGAAGCCAAGAGGGTACAAGTAGAAAGCTGGAAGGAGTATCGTAGGATGTAGGACAAGGCATACATATAGAGTGATCACAAAGGTATCTAAGAGACAAGAAGACCTGCCATTAAATATAAATGGAGAGCCTCTGGTGGTCCGGGAAACTCGCTGAGATAAAGCAGGAGGTCATCACCCGGAGGAGGAGAATCCGATGCGCAGCGCCGATCCGGGGAAACAAGGTCGTCGATGAGTACCTGCAATCAAAAGAAAGATATGAGAATGAAGCCAAGAGGGTACAAGTAGAAAGCTGGAAGGAGTTTCGTAGGAAACAGGACAAGGAAAACGTATAGAGTGATCACAAAGGTATCTAAGAGACAAGAAGGCCTGCCATTAAATAGAAATGGAGAGCCCCTGGTGGTCCGGGAAACTCGCTGAGATGAAGCAGGAGGTCATCACCCGGAGGAGGAGAATCCGATGCGCAGCGCCGATCCGGGGAGACAAGGTCGTCGATGAGTACCTGCAATCAAAAGAAAGATATGAGAATGAAGCCAAGAGGGTACAAGTAGAAAGCTGGAAGGAGTATCGTAGGAAACAGGACATGGAAAACATATAGAGTGATAACAAAGGTGTCTAAGAGACAAGAAGACCTGCCATTAAATAGACATGGAGAGCCCCTGGTGGTCCGGGAAACTCGCCGAGATGAAGCAGGAGGTCATCACCCGGAGGAGGAGAATCCGATGCGCAACGCCGATCCTGGGAGACAAGGTCGTTGATGAGTACCTGCAATCAAAAGACAGATATGAGAATGAAGCCAAGAGGGTACAAGTAGAAAGCTGGAAGGAGTTTCGTAGGAAACAGGACAAGGAAAACATATAGAGTGATCACAAAGGTGTCTAAGAGACAAGAAGACCTGCCATTAAATAGACATGGAGAGCCCCTGGTGGTCCGGGAAACTCGCTGAGATAAAGCAGGAGGTCATCACCCGGAGGAGGAGAATCCGATGCGCAGCGCCGATCCGGGGAGACAAGGTCGTCGATGAGTACCTGCAATCAAAAGAAAGATATGAGAATGAAGCCAAGAGGGTACAAGTAGAAAGCTGGAAGGAGTATCGTAGGATGTAGGACAAGGAAAACATATAGAGTGATCACAAAGGTATCTAAGAGACAAGAAGACCTACCATTAAATAGAAATGGAGAGCCCCTTGGTGGTCCGGGAAACTCGCTGAGATAAAGCAGGAGGTCATCACCCGGAGGAGGAGAATCCGATGCGCAGCGCCGATCCGGGGAGACAAGGTCGTCGATGAGTACCTGCAATCAAAAGAAAGATATGAGAATGAAGCCAAGAGGGTACAAGTAGAAAGCTGGAAGGAGTATCGTAGGAAACAGGACAAGGAAAACGTATAGAGTGATCACAAAGGTGTCTAAGAGACAAGAAGACCTGCCATTAAATAGAAATGGAGAGCCCCTGGTGCTCCGGGAAACTCGCCGAGAAGAAGCAGGAGGTCATCACCCGGAGGAGGAGCATCCGATGCGCAACGCCGATCCGGGGAGACAAGGTCGTCGATGAGTACCTGCAATCAAAAGAAAGATATGAGAATGAAGCCAAGAGGGTACAAGTAGAAAGCTGGAAGGAGTTTCGTAGGAAACAGGACAAGGAAAACATATAGAGTGATCACAAAGGTGTCTAAGAGACAAGAAGACCTGCCATTAAATAGAAATGGAGAGCCCCTAAGGAGTCGGCAAAATGTTTGGCAGAAACATTTTATCCAGGTGACAAAGAGGAAGAAGACAATGCAGAACACCAGCAGATGAGGAAAACATCCGAACGAGTAAATGACGAAGTCAATGCTGAGTACCATGACCCACCATTTTCACTAGACGAACTAAGTGTGGTTGTTATAGCTTTAACCCAAAGAAAGCCCCGAGAGCAGACGGTCTAACGGCAGATATCTGTAAGAAAGCAATAAATAAGTACCCAGAATTGTACATATCACTGGCAAACAAACGCCAAGAACTAGGCCACTTCACGTCCACCTGGAAGGAGGCAACAGTCATCGTCCTCCGAAAACCTGCTTGAAAGATGTCCAGTTAACATCAGAATATGTTAAAGGTACACCGAAAATAATAAAACTGACTTCAAAAAACTCCAAACAATAAATGATAATACAACTATCACCACAGATTTTAATAACTATTAAATACTCAATTAATACCAAAGTATCAATACCGGCAGATTAAGTCATAAAATCTCTACCTGTGACTATTCACGTTATCTTATTGACTGAAACCTGGATCTCTTCCGAAACACAAGCAATGGAACTACAAATCAACAACTACTCACACTACTACAACTATAGAACTGATTCAAGAGGAGGTAGATTCTCAGCGTATATCCACAATGATTTGAAACATAGTTTATCTGAATCAGAATACTTGGGAGGAAACAACTACTTATGGATACAGTTAGAAAGATATGCGCTAGAAGTTGGAGTTGTATATAACCCAGGTGACACTGACTAAGGATTTCTGCGAAGAATATGATTCTTAGCTACAACGAAAGAAAAGGGCTTTTTTTTGTTGTCGCGGGGAAAGCGTTTTATTACTGCCGCCCGCTCCGGAGGGAAGCGGATTAAGAATAAAACTGGTATGCTGGACTAGCCGGTCTTACGACCCAGCATCCCCCTCGCACAGATGATGGCTATACGTGCTGCCGCTGGGCCGAGTCCCTAACCCCTATGTACACCCCACCCGACACTACCAGCTAAAACCCCGCGGTGGCCTTCTTCGGCGCTTGCGGAGCGATCCCGGGGTATTCTAAGGAGTGCTAGAATTGCAGCCGGAATCGCCCTTACGCGGTGCTGCGTAGCAGCCCATCTCCATGGAGGGCTAAGGAGCCCCCGCGCACCTAACAACGACAGCGAACGAGGCCTTACCACCAGCGCTGCCGTCCATCTCGGGGTCGCACGATGCTCCGATTTTGGGAGTGCATCGATACGGGCTGACAGCCCTCCGCTGCGCGCCCGCGACCCCCGATAGCCCCTATCAGTTGCCTCGTACGACAGGCAGGGGTTACCGTGTGTGAATTCAAACGCCCCCATTCCACAGGGCGGGAGACGCCGGTCAGTCGTCCACCCGGCGCCTCCTACGTCTTCTCTGGCGGCGGGAGGGATCATATCGTTCCTGATACCTCTCAGCACTCTCCTGCGAGATGACGTTCTCGCAGAAGTGGGCCACCGCACGCCAGGACCTCCGGCTGGCGACCATGGACAACACCACGGCCGGCAGCGAGAGGTCTCCTCCAACGACTGCTCTGAGAGCGCTGCGCTCTTCGTCCCAGGCTGGACACTCCTCCAACGTATGTTGTGCCGTGTCCTCGCGGCAGTTGCCACAGTTGTGGCACACGGCGGACACCTCCTTTCCGATCCGACACAGGAACGAACCGAAACACCCATGGTCCGTTAATACCTGTGTCAGTCGGAACGTAGGCGCCCCGTGGCGCCTGTCTGACTAAAGTATATAAATACCTCGCAAAGGAAGCAAGACACATTAATAAATAAAATAAATAAAAAACACTGTACGCGAGAATCGACTACAAGAAAATCTATTCTGGATCATGTAAGTACAAATTTGAGGAATGATAAATTTCATATGGTAATAACTGATTCTTCCAAGTCCGATCATAAAGAAATATATATCGAACTAAAAAAGAAAAAACCTCCACCAAAGATTCGGACACACTATGAAGCAATAAACTACACGATGATATAAAACTTCTTTAAAACAACAAATCTCGAGGAACTACAAGATACTCGAAACTCGAAAATACAATAAAACTCTTTACAAGTAAAAGTAAAACATCAAAAACAAAGATCCTTAATTCACCAAAAAAAATGGATAAATATGGACATCATATATGAAATCAATCAAAGAAATGTGTGGGCAGAACTTAAGAAGAACGATCACAGTAAGACCTTAGAAGAAATTTATAACCAAAAGAAAATATGTAGCTAAAATTATACAAGATGCAAAAAATGTTTACCGCGATAAAGAATTCACAATTTGTATTAATAAACCTTAAAAATATGGGGTCTAATTAACTCTTTAGCAAATTATAATATTAAACAAAGGTGTGCTCCTCCAAAACTACTTGTCGACTCAGTGTATGTTACTGATCCAAGAAGTGTATGTGAACTATTTAATAAATATTTTCAACAATAGGACCAATTTTAGCGAAAGCAATACCTAATAAATTTCATGACAATCACACGCGAGCATTACCAAAAGTTCTGGCTCAAAACTCTTCGTTGTCCACCCTCAAACCTTGTTGACCTGAAGAAATAATAAAAATAATTTCAAATCTTTATTCAAATTGTAGCACTGGATTAGATGAAATTAACACAAAAGTAATAAAATGCATAAAACATTTGGTGGCAAACACGATGAGTAAATGCTTCAATAAATTGTTATTAGATGGTCATTTCCCCGATACTCTAAAGTTGGCAAAAGTTACACCCATATATAAATCCGGACCAACAACAGATCCAGGCAATTACCGACCTATATCGGTTTTACCTGTATTATAGAAAATAATAAATAATAATATCATAAAAATATGTTGAAAAATATCTGGGTTTGAGAATGGATAGGGCTTTAACTTGGAATAATCATATCGAACACATAAAAAATAAGTTATCATCACTGCTCGGTTCCCTTCGTAATATTGTCGCATCCCAAAGACTTCTAGTCAAGCCACATATGTATTTTATTGAAATCTAGGGTAGTGCCTCTAAAACTAAAGTAGCAGATGTTCAAATTGCCCAAAATAAAATTATCAAACAGCTTTTTAATTACTCATACCTGACCTCAACCAATTTAATCTATAATTAAACTAAGATAATGAATATCATGTTAGGAACATCAACAAAACTATGCAAGATGGATATTTAAAAGGCACAAATACAAGGTTTATCAAAATCAAAAAAATCAAAATCAAATATTTATTGAATCCATAAAATGTTATACATCATTTAGATTCAGTCATTTTTTTCACTCTACCGCACAATCTTCCACAAGCCCTAAACCCCGGGCACAATCTTCCACAAGCCCTTAACATCGGGCATATGCATCCAAATGTTCTTCATCTCAAGCACATTCAATCGCAAGTCATTCACTCCGTTCATCTTGCCGACTTCCAATTGATCCATTCATCCATCCATCCAATTTCCATTAATGATATTCATTGTCAATCTTCGCATCCAAATCAAGTTCAATTCGCGTAAACAGTCATAATAGATATTAATGCTATCATTTATATAAACTTATCAAAATACCAACTCACTATCACTCCATTGTGTTTTAGCATACTCCGTAATTGGGTTACCGCCCTCCTGTGTATGCAAACACTCCAATCCGTGTAACTGTCAGATACTTTCCAAGCTGGCTTGTCAGCCTCATGCGTATCTGACACATATACAACATTTGTATCTAACATATTCCTCAGCTGGCTTATTGGCCTCATGTGTATGCATATACAATAACCATCAGAACTCCTCTGACAATGGCCTATTGGCCTCCTGCGCATCCGATAGTCTCCCATAAAGAAAATACAATCACTGATACTAGTCAATTCAATAATCAAATAATCACGAAACAATAACAAATTATCAAAGAATCCATTATTTCAAATCAAATTAATTATCAACATTTTTATCCATGATTAGATTTTTCAATATCGAGAACATTTTCTTTGTTACTCCGTCCTACAGCCAAATCATTATTACGCATAGAAAGATCATAGCTATCAATCACTTTATACATATACACTCACACCTGCAATCCCCGAAGGGCAGGCAGAGATGCAACCAGCACACCCGCCCCTCGGCGAACCCATCACGGTCCCACAATGCGACAGCGGGAGAGCCCATCGCCACACCGGTCCAACTCCAGACTCCGGGCTGACTCCGTGCACTTCCAAATAGAAAATCCCAACATCACTTCACCCGACCCGGGGATCGAACCCGAGACCCCAGCACAACAGTCGCAACGCACGCGCCTATCACAACTGGGCCACCGATGCAGTCACTATCATGTGTACATTTTTATTCTATTCTTTCCATGTTCCTCACTTGACCCGTCCTGTTTACATGAACTATGTGAACGGGTTCGTCACTTTACCGGATTGAGACATCGCGACTTTGCACGTTCGCATAGAGGCTATGTAAAAATTGTCATAAGTAATTCCCGAAAACCAATAATAATCACAAAACCAAAAATAAAATACAGCTTCAATCCGTCAAACTAGGTCACTTAGCCCAATCGCATATTCTTCTGTTTCCACACTAATTGCAGCTTTCCAAATATACCTAAACCAAAGCTCAAGTAGTTATTTAACACAAATAATCGCAATATCATTTACTGAGGATTACAACATTATAAACTTTCCGTAACAACTAGGGGTAGTTGCAAATTACGAAACTTGTAACAATTTTCATCATCATCATCAACAAAATCTCTGCAATAATATTTTCTCACCTATTAATATCACAACGTAGATAAAAGTTAAGCAAAACATGATCTCGATCAAATCACTATAAAATTTAATTTATGACAACTATGTATCCCTTGCAATCCCTTTAAAGTAACCAAGTTATGTTCAAGTTTACAACAACACTTGGATCTACCCCTTTCTTCAGTCAATAAAAACTAACTGAATATAATCGGATTAATTACGTATTATTAATTTATCACAATCACTTAAGTTTCTCATATAGCCTAAGCACGGACTACTCAGAATCAACTAAAAGACCTTGAGTATACAAAAAACAGGCCACGGACAATCTTATGAACCATTGGCATAGATCCTAACTTTGATCTAAACAGGTTATTCAATACGATGGGACACACACAACCTCATATTCTCACCTTGACTAATTGCACAGTTTAACTTAACTGTTATAAAATTCATTAAATACTGGGTAGAACGAATTAAAACTCAAACTCTAATATATAATTACCACCGGCACAAATATAGATATTCCTTACAGACTGGAATCGAACCAGAGCCAATTCAATTTTATCAAGAAATCCTACGCATTATGCGTTACACATTTTCACTACCAACTAATATTGGTATCTTTATTCAAAGGTACAAAAATAAAACCAGAAGCGACTCACCGAATTTCCAATAAATCCATACAGCATCGTTGTTCCAAACATCGGGTATTCATATTATTCACTATTGTGGGTGTTGATTCACTATCTCACTTCTGAACTATTAGCCATCATCGATTAAACACAAACTAAACTGAAAACGAATGTACACACACTGATTAAAACCGAGCAGCACTTCCGCTAGTTTCATATAGACCGCCCCGCGAGCGTTCAGGCTTTCCTTTTTATAACAAATCTTCCCCACCGAGTATCCAATCTACCCACAAATATTTCGTAAGTGACCCCCAATATTCCCTTAAAAATCTAAAGTACCCTTACAATAGCGTTGCTCTTTTCACATCGGTTAACAATATTTGGTCATATAATTATAATCATAAGTCATATAATATATTTAAGTTTAATTACCTTAGATTAGAGCAGCTCAATGTATGTTAAGTTGCCTTATTGAAATATTGTGAAATAGAACTCATTACAAGACCTAGTGCCACACATGACCGTCGTGATAGTGATAAAAAAAATCGATTTCTTAAAGCAGTCGGTCCTTACTGAAACAGTCTGAGCAGACCAGTCCACACGAGCCGCACCCGATCACGAGTAGTGACGCATGTGTCAGCCATCGGCCTCCTCAACCATGTTACAGGGAAGAGACCGACCTGGCACATGGCGCCGCAGCAAGCACAGACACTTTAGCGTGCATGACATACCCAGACTGAATACAACAATTGAAATACTAGACACAAAATATCAAGTAAAGTCATGTAAGGCATATAAGTTCGCAATGTTAAAGAAATAAATATATTGGCATTACTATATAAGTATATGTACCTAAAGTTCCCAATAATAATTTAATGGCTACGCTTCTTAGCAATAGGATAACTTATTCCCAAGCCTTTAGGTCATCTAAATATTCCGAAATTTTGTAATAGGCTTTATTACTTAGTTTTCGCTTAATAGTAGCTTTAAAACATCTTTCATTTAGTTCTTTAATATGATTGGGAACCTTATTGTAAAAGCATATCTTATCATATATTATTGTATAAGCAAAGCAATCAATTATATATTTATAACACATGTATTTTTATTCGAAAGTACTTAGCAAAGATATCCACACCAGCCTTACATTCACTAAACTAAAACAAATCACCCAAAGTAGCACTCTACGTGCTAGTTTTTTGGTTCTGCCAAAAATCAAAACAAACTATGGGAAAAAGACGCTTACGTTTGCGGGAGCACAGCTTTATAATAAAATACCTTTAAAAAAACGTACACCCATTTAATACATTCATGACACAGCTAGCTAAATATGTTATAGATAGATAGATAAAAAGTTTATTAATTTATATGCAACAATGCATATACAAATAAATTTTCTTTAATATTACTACCAGAATATAATTTGTTTAATTACGGATAATTAACTTAACACGATCACTAAGACTATCGGATACCTTAAGCGCGGACCGCTCACCCGTAGTCACCCAAGAGATCTTGAGAAGACCATAACCAGGCTACGAACGTAAGCCATCAACAATATTGTGAACCATTGACAAAGACACAAACACTCATTTTTACCTCAACTAATTGCACAGTTTAGCGTAACTATTAATATAAAATTATTTATTACCGGGTAGAAATTAAAACCAGAACTAACAGTCACCACCAATACCAACATTAAAATTAAAAATTTAAATGGTTATACTTGACTAACTTGATTATCGATTATTAGTTCTGAAACTTTTATAAACCCTAGACCCGTAAAACAATTCATAAATTAATATTGCAGTAACCATTAAATTACTGAATTATTCATTCAATTTTTTCACAACACGTTAAAACCTAGGTTTGAGGGGTACCTTTGATTATAGTTTTTTATTTAACACTAGTTATAAGAGTAAATGTTTTTCAACCCTCATACAAGCTAGAATTGAACCACATCAAATTCAAGGTTCATTAAATCATCACACGCGTCAACTGTTACGTATTTTCACATACATACACACTCACAACTGTAATCCCTGAAGGTGTAGGCAGAGGTGTAACCAGTACACCCATAATTCGCGCAGCTTATTATCATATGTGTGATAGGGGTGAGCCTATACCATACCGGGCACAATTCCATGCTCACGGCGGATAATCCCAATATCTCTTTACCAAACCCGGGGATCGAACCAGAGACCCCGCACGGCAGTCGTACCGCGTACATTACAACTACGCCACAGAGGACCGTGGACGTCCAATTATAATATCACTGCGTAATTAGCAGTTAAGCAAAATCTGAGTGCAAGACGTGAGTAACAGCCTAGAGCCGTTACAGCTACGTAGGGATATTTCCTCGCTTAGCGTATACCGTCTGTATCATGGCGAATGCTCTGAAGAATTGTTTGATCTTATCCCATCCTCTCCCTTTCATACGAGAACCACGCGTACTGGATTGCGGAGCCACAGCTTTGTGGTGTCTACTACCCCGGCCCGAACCAAGAAGTTCGCAAACTCGTATTTTTGCCACACCATCAAGCTGTGGAACAGTTTGCCAGCTACAGTGTTCCCTCCTTCCTATGATCCTGGGTCCTTTAGGCGTAGTGTAAAGAAGCTACACAGCAGGCCGGCATTATTGTGTTGAGTAGCGAGGGATAAATTGTCTCTCACTACTTGATACTATAACTGGACGGCACTGCACTTACCATCAGGTGCAGTGTGGTCACTTTGCCGAGCCAAAAAACTCGATGAAATTTCCATCGGTTGTAACAATACAAATTACATACATACATATACATATACACTCACGTCCGTAATCCCCGAAGGGGTAGGCGGAGGTGTAACCAGTACACCCACTTTTCGCCAAATTTCGGTCCCATAATGTGATAGGGGGCGAGCCTATCGCCATACCGGGCACAGGTTCCAGACTCCGGGATAATACTGAGAATTTCTAGATAGAAAAACCCAATATCACTTTACCCGACCCGGGGATCGAACCCGAAAGCTCAGCAAAGCAGCAGTCGTAACGCATGCGCAATTACAACTGCGCCACCGAGGCAGTACAAATTTAAATAAAGAAATAATGAGGTTGGAAACAAACCATACTATAACTTAATAGTCGTTAATTACAATCAGAAATCAATGAGGTAGGAAACAAATCCTCATATTTCCAACTTAATAAATCGTAAGTTTAGCAGAACGATAAAATTAAAAATCGGCCTTTAAATTTAAAAACTGAAAGCGACTCACCAAATTTCACATAAATCCACGGGTAGACCCCACTTCTTATGTCCAGGTGAAAGGTCATGAAGTCACGGGTCACCATATGAAGAGGCTGGAAGAGGGCTTATACATCGCTCTCCGATCTCCAGATATAGACAGGATGCACATGGTATGATAGATTCGTAGAAATAACACGAGATGAACACTTCACAGTTTATTAAGCTACTGCCAGTTCGAAATACAATAATCCACGGAAAAAAGAACTGGCAAGAAAAACCGTGGTTTACAATTACACTTTGCACTGAGACGCACATCGCGTTAAATCATTTCTTTAATTGTAGGCAACGATCAGTTAAACAGCACTTGGGCATTACGACCTCTAAATTACTAAACTATTCGAGATATTGACTCGTCTAATAACTATTCCCGAATGCTCCGCCAAATGCAGAGGTACTCTTTTATATTGTGATTTTCGTTGTGCCCCACTACGAGTGAGATCATTTAATAAACAACTCGAAACTACCTTCAAAATAGTAAAACAACTGACAATTTACAAAAGATAAAATTATTTGTAAGGTCAATTCAGTCTCCGTATTCATTATACTCCGACATATACCTTTTCTCCCAAAAATAATCTAATTTATTTAGTATATTCCATAATATATTCTTTTAGTAATTTTTTGAATTTAGACATTGTTTTATTATTTTTTATATCGATAGGCAACTTATTATATATTTTAACGTCTTCAAATTCAATATTTTTTTCCCATAATTTGTTCTGGGAGACCGTGTAACCAGACAATCTGAATTTCTTAGCTTAATTTTTTGAACTTTGCATTATTTTTATTTATTTATTTGGCTCCAATAATACCTGACTTTGAGTCAAAAAAAGTTTAAAATAAAAGTAATTTGTTTCAACGAAATACATGATGACGATATACATTATTTTGGGCTCTGCCACTGTGGGGTAATAAAATTAAATGGTACGCAACTACACAATCTTCAGGATAGTTCTTCAAATACCTTATAGATATGAACTTTCGCATCTGCTCATTGTGATGCTCTTTGGTCTTTGCCTTAGAAAAGGGCTAGATGGCATAAGTGTGGGGTAAAGGTATTCGGAACATACTGTTTTACGACAGTTCGTGTCTATCGGTAGAATATATGTCAATGCACGCCGGCGAGACATTGATGCGTGACTAGTGATTATTTATACAAGCGAGGCGGGCGTTACGGGTTGGGCTACCGCCCAGGGCACTAAAAACATAGGAGCGCCGGAGACATACTTAGCAGTAGCAAGTTCACCATAAAAGTCTTAAATTTCCTTGAATCTGGTGAAGAAATCACTAAAGGGATCACACTAGAACACGACAGTACCTACCTAATATCTCTATCCTAATCGGGATCGCTATCCCGATCAGCGATTTTTTCTTCGGATCAATAACGCCTACTTAGAAGGTCGTATTCTTGGAGTTGGAAATTCTGAAGGAAAGCCTAGGGCAGTGGATAAACGTCAGGTATTGGCAGAAGTAGAAGATCCTTCCACCAGTACTGGCGTATTTCTAGACGCACTGTTATAACTAGTAATAGCAGTATAGTGGTATAGTAAGTACAGTACATCGCATATTGAAACGGAACAATTTACACCAGTATCACGTACAACGAGCACAAGCGCTGTTATCTGCTGATTATCAGCGGCGAATAGATTTCTGTACAGAGATGCTGCGTCGATGCCGACAAGATCAAAACTTTTTAACTCCATATTATGGAGTGATGAATCATGTTTTAAAAGAACTGGAGTGTTTAACATGCATAACCTTCATCATTGGAGTGTCGTAAATCCTCGAATAGACATCTTCTGATTCCAGCACCAATTTGGAGTGAACTAATAAAAAATAATGAATGTGCTGGAAGAAGTTTGTAAAAAAACTTTATACGAAGATGTTGGTTATGAATAAGAGCTAGAGGGAGGTATTATGAGCATTTGTAGTAATCAAAATAAAATAAAATATTGTAATAAAAGCTTTTCCATAAATATCTATGTATTTTATAATCTTACAAAAATGTCCTTTGCTATTCATTAAAAAAGAAAAAAATACTAATTTTAAACCACAAAGTTATACCTTTTTGTAATTGGTATGAAAGGCAGATGTTTTTAAAATAAAGTTCCACAAGTCTTTAATACATTTATTTTAGACCAGCTTCGAGCAAATATCACTTAGAACATTTTCAACTGTAAAAATTGCACATGTTTTATTGTTTAATTTTAATGTTACTGATAATTACTCTTAAATATCATATTAATTATGAAGACCAATGTATGTTTAACTACTTAAAACAAAAAATACCAAAAAAATTGTAATAGATTTTGTAAAATAAATAATTTTGTGTACATTGTGCGACGATTTCATCTAAATATTAAAAAAAAACATAACTTTAAAACTACAAGACCTAGGACAATAAATTTAATTGTTTTAGTTAGATATTAATTCCCTCTATTCCCCATATCCCGTTGGTCCACTACTTACGGGACACCCTGTATACACTGGACCGCAAAGAAAAAGGGTCGGTTAGAAAATCTTCAATATCTTCAAAAGTACCTGACCTAGCTTTATGAAATAAAGACTTAATTAAAGAATATTTTATGCCATATAAAATAATATATAACACACTTTTATTTATTTTTGATAATTGTATAAAAAACTGAGAATGAAAAATAATGGTCATCTTGAATTTAGTACCAAAAAATGCAAATCAACTGTTTCGCGTTTATTGTTTTGCTATATAAAAGCTATAAAAATGGTGTCTCTGCCTTATAAATTTTATTATTCTGATCTAATAATCTAATCTAATGAGCTAATCTCATTTTTATACTTTATTTAACCAGTCACGTATCCTTCGGACACCAGTGTCCGGACAAAAACTTTAAATTCATTACTGCATATGCCCATGAATTTTTAATGGTAACACGCTGACGCTACAGCTTTCAGTAATCTTCCCCATTACGCGATAACTGTATATCATAATTATCATCCTTTGAAAACTATTTTTGAAAATTAGCGCGCTTTCTGCCCCCATTACTGACATATTCCATAGATAAGCGACTAGCATTTCGTTTTGTGTCTGTTTGATTGGGGCGCTGTATGCAAATAGAAGTGTCTAAGTATCCAAAATTAGTGATGCACGCTATTTATGAACGAATACCGATATCGATAGTTATAAAGTCCTAATTTAAAATCCTGTGCACATTTATTCAAATATTCATTAGTTTTACTGATATTGAGACTTATGGTGTGCATTACACCTAAAATTAAAAATATCGTGTTTGTGGCGCCACACTCAGTTTCAGACAATGATTTCACGACCCAAAAGACAAAATCTTCAGAGAAAGTGGGAGAGGGCTGAGCCTCCGGAATTTCCACTAACCGCGCGAAATACTACAGTAAAACTTTTACCTTGTCCAGGTTTTCCATGAGACTTTCTCGATTAAGCCGGGCCATTTATGGTAAAGTTAGACGTGGCTACAATTAGTATTTTTATGTTGGTACTCTAATAGAAGTGAAGTTATTCGAAAATATGTATATCAACTATAATAAAAATTTTAAAAAGAAATATATAATGATAATATTTATGGTACTTTTTCTGATATTATATTTGTTAATTTATTTATATAGATTAAATAACACAGAAGCTTACAGTGGAAATACACCAAGACGATTAAGTAAAAGAATAACGTAATAAGAAGTGCTAAAATGAACTTTAATTTAATAAACATACTAAAATCAGAAAAAATAAAAATTATAAATGAAAACTTACTAGAATATTTTTAGAAACTGCTTAAATATAAATAAAAAAATAAACAAAAAAATACTTATAAATATGCATTTTTAGGTGTGATATGACTACTATCAACAAATATGTTGGCGCTTGTCAAAATAGCTTATTTAGCTTATTTACACTAGCTTTAGTAGTAGGTAGTTAGCTGTAAATATTATAATTTTGATACGTCTTTGCGGTTTTATTGTGACTGTTTAATAACTGATATTTTAATAGTTTTGTTGATATTATCTTAAGAATCAATTCAGCATAGGTTTATTCTTTGCAGGGACTTGTCATTAAGTTACTAACAACAATATATAAATAGACAATTGTTTTCTTTATATCGATAAAAACAAAATCTCGTTACATGTAATCTTTTATTTAAAAGACACTTCTATAATATACACTTTTAATTTTAGTTTTAAAACCAAACTACACCACCAATTTTGATAAAAAATTTCTATGGGACCAATCTGGAAGCATATTCTCTGTAATAAAAGAAGAATTTTCCAAATCTGTCAATAAATGACGGAGTTCTGATGTAACAAACATTTAAAAAAAACACGTCGAATTGAGAACCTCCTCCTTTTTTTGAAGTCGGTTAAAAAGGAAAACCTCAATTAAAGATAAATATTATCCAAATCGTTAGAGCCGTTTACGAGTTACGCGAAATAAAAACAAGAATTACTCATATGAGATTATTATAAATTTTTTTTCTATGTATCGTCAAATATTGTGCATCCCTTCATCTAAAGTTTTTTGGTATGCGTTCATGATGAATGATATGGTGATATCTATAGTCTGTGGTTGAATGGTAATAACGTCTATTCTCTATCATTCCTAAGGAGTCTATGGTTAGTAGTGCGTTTCTCGTGTTCCCATTGGCTGTTATAAAGTAATTCTTGTTTGGCTAATATGGCGTCTTTTGTGTTATGAGATGACAACATCGCAGTTTGTGCCCTATTTGTCATTATTCATGTTAAAATCAACATTATATATCTACCTCACAAGTTCAAAGATAACTGGATATTAAAATGGAAATTATAATATTTTAACACACGCCGCGCCGTGTGGATTGACTTCATTTTAGAGTGTGTGGGAAAAGTACTTCAGTCCTGTAAAAATGGCGGGTGTGTTATCTTTATGGGTTGTGTTTTCATTTCAATAAGAGAAATTATGGTTTGACGAGTGATAGTAACAAATAATAGGATTGCTAAGATCATAAAATAAAAGCATACGGACGGCATGTGCGACGTGCTCTGACATTTGACAAGCGGTTTAATCAGCGAGTAAGCGCAGGTGTCATCATTTTTTGATGAAATTATCAGTATGTCGCGCTGGGGCAGAGGTAGAGGAGGCAGCGTGGCCGTGCCACTGGACAGCGCACTCTTTCGAGAGAATAGCAATTGCCCTACAGCGGCACGTTCAGCGGGCACTGTGGGTAAATGGGGTATCACTAGCTTCACGTCTATTAGAAGCGCACCCTACGGTAAGCACATTCACCGAGTAATTCATCGTTTACACAGTAGCAATAGTCACCTTGAAATTGAATGTTTGTTACCTATTTTTACTGTGTATAAGATTTATATGTAATACAAATTAGTGAAAGGTAAATGTGCCCATTAATGCATGACTATAGTTGCCATATCAATATGACATAAATTCAGTTTGTTTTTTACCTTTGGTTAGGTAGCTCATTGTTTTTAAAAGTGGTATATTATTGTTTTTCAGCATATTCAAATAACGTACTTAAGAAACCTGTTCAAGATCAGAACAGTCCTTTGACAGTTCCGGCCGTTGAAACTGAACAACCACCTCCAAAACCTAAAAAGTTTTTCAAATCTCGCAATGCTGAACTTTACCCACCAGTTCCACAAATAACATATGCTCCACCAGTCCCTGCAGCACCACTATCGCCCGAACATTCATCTAACAGCAAAGAGAAGAAAACAAATAAAAGGGCCAGGGGTTATACTAGAGACTCTTCATCACCTGAAATCCCATGGCGTGGTTCAGATAAAACCAAGTCAAAGAAAAGTACTGTTGCTACAAAAGCATCTAAAAAGGAAGAAGTACAAGCTCCAAATACTCAACCACCAAATAAACGTTATTTGGTTCGCAATCGTAATAAAGTCATAAATTATGCTGAGGATGGTAGTAACAGTCCAATACCAGATTTTACCAACCACTATGATACTTTACCAGGAACAACTAGAACAGGGTCACCGAAAAGTATATCACCTAAACAAAGTTCATTAGCTGCAAGTCCTACTCCTGCAAAAAGTGAGGTGGCTAGCCCCTCAACCAGTAAAGAAGCAAATGAAGAACGTAAACCACCACCTATAGTCCTCAGGATATCTAAAGGAACATCTAGAATAGTCAGTACAGATTCAAATGAAGGTTTTACATCACCCAATTCCGATAGACATTCATCCTTAGATACTCATTCAGATATTGGGTCAGATCATAAGAAAAGCCCTTCAATGGAAACAATTTGCTCACCTAAACATGAAGGATTAAAAATCACTATAAAATGTGCAGGTCTTAATCATGATGTTAAAAAGGAGAAGAAAAAAGAGAAAAAGGATCACAAATCGCATAAGAGACATCACAAGAACTCTGAAGATGAGATTTCTAAAAAACCTACTTCACCATTGCCAGGGTCTCAGGCATATGAATTGTATAAAACACTTGCATCACCAACAGAAGAGAAAGAAAAAGAATCTAAAAGCAAAACAGCAACAGAGGATGATATTGAATTCCAATTGGCCAAACTAGATTCTACTGGTCCAACAGCAAAATCTCCAAGACTTGAAGTGCAACCAAATGAAACTCCACCAGGACCAAAACCACCAGAAGGTACCAGTGGTAGATCTAGGAGAAACAGACCAAATATAAATTACAGTGAAAATGATGATTACTTAGATGTATTAACATCAGGTACGTCCAGTAAACATGGAACTAAAACAGTAAGTGACTTAAAGAAGGAAGCTAAAATAAAAAAGAAAAAGCAAGAAATCCCTATAGAACCTTCTGGTATACCCGTTGTGCAGGATGCAAGTAATGCAGAAGAAAAGAAAGTTACTCAAGCAGAAAATAGTGATTTGATTGACATTCTGTCTGATGGCAATGATATTAAGCATACAAGTGAAGTACCTAAAAAGCCTCATAAGAAGCAAAGACATAAACAGAACAAAAACTTTAGTCCGGACCATGAACATGATGCTATTCCAGAAAATATACCAGATCAGATTGATTCGCAAGGTCAAGAGAGTCAAGACATGGCAATAGATACTGCCCAAGTATTCAACGCTAATGGCACTCCAAGCTACTCACAAACTGGCACACAATCCTCAGATTCTGCCTATAACAGTTGCCCTAATGAAAATTATGAAGAAGAATTACAGAAGAATCCCCAAGATAATTTATTCAAGTCTCCTCAACATGTGGCTGAATCAGATGATCATATTGATGACAAACCAAGTGTAAAATTAGTCATTACGAAAAAGAAAGGATCTATATTTAAAAGCAAATCCCTAGTGAATGATAACCCATCTCCTTTGCCGGCAAGGAAGAGACGTCACTTATACAGACATGAATGGGCTAATGATGTAAGTTATCATATTTCAATACATTTAATTAATCACATGTTATTTTTTTTGTAATGTGATTTAAAATTATAAAGTTATGTGCCAGTATTATTGTAAAAGATCTATTCTTTCTATTTGTTTTATACTTTATATGCAGCTAGCTATTTTATATTACAGAAAGGAAATGAGACTCCAAGACCTGAGCAACCAGAAAATCCAGAAGTGAGAATTCCAACCATTCAAGCACCAGAAGAACTGACCAGGGTTACTAGATATAGGGCACCAGACCCAATTATGGATGACCTAGATTCTTCTGATGCAGTTAAACCTTACACAAGTGTCAAATGTGCTAAGGAAGCCAAGGAGGTATTTATGTTGTTATATTTTTTTATACATGCCATACTGTATACTGGCATGTAAAATATATGACATCAAAATCACAGTTACACCAATTATCATGATGGTTTCTTACCAGTAGCATAATTTATATTTCAAAGCAATAAAAAGTTTGTTAAAGTCATAGAAAGCAGAAGCAAGAGGTCAATAAAAGCAAGTAGTTACTTTTCCCCCTAAGGAAATTAAAGTAATAATATATATTTAAAAAAATATTAATAGTGATATATAAAAACTCATCTCGGCATAAACTTCAAAAGTAACAGTAAAACATTTTATTAGGAGAAATATTGTGATTTTGAGTATTTAGTGGCAGCTTCTCATCACCCTTTGCCTCTTATAGAAAGAATATTGCTATATTTTAATTGTTACCACGTAAAAAAAAAATTTTTACAAATTATATTTTTTCCAGTTTTATACTGTTGTCAGAAATGTGAAAAAGGCTCATCAAATTCAAGAGATTGGAGAATTCCAGGAGTTTAATGATGATGTTGAATACTTATTAGATGCATTGCAGGTAATATTTTTATTAATCTTTGTCCATTTTCACATGAAGGCTCCAAAAACAAGAGTAATGCTTTTCCTGTTTATTAGTGTGTATTTCATTAGCACACTTTGTAGCCAAAGTGGCTTTGTCTTGGTTTTGGGAGTTATTATTAAGGGTATAATATTTAGGTACCTGTAAACAATTAAGAGAGAAAATTATAAAAAAATTACTTATATTAATTATATAGCTTACCCACTCGGCATGGTTTTTTCCAATATCTTCAATAATTGTCGCTGTATTTCAGACATTTTACATAAAACTAATGAATTATATACATAAATCACTCCGTCTATTGGTGATAACCAGATGAAAATCTATCAGTGATAACCATATAAAAATCCATTCAGTAGTTTCAAGTTATCTAATTAGGTATTGCTGATGAGGAAAAACCATATACCTAGTATTTTACATTATGCTGGACAACCTATATAAATAAAATAATATGGTGAATGGTGGTCTTTATATGACAATATATTTATATTATTATAACAATAAATTTGTTTTTTTTTTGTGTTATTGACTTTTTATTTCATCCCGATTGTTCAACAACCTTGTTACTTTGTTTGTAGGATAACAATCCAATGTCAACGCGCTGCTTATCGGCGATTACTCTCGCAAGCAAATGTACCGCGCCAGCCTTCAGAATGCATTTGCGAGCCCATGGAACTGTCCAGAAGTTCTTTAGCGCATTGCACGATGCTACTAATGATCAGGTAACATTTGACATTTGTTTGAGGCAGTGGGCTATTATATTACAGAGCTATTTTTATTAAAACAGTAATGATTTTAAGTTTCTTCCATTGAGGATAATTTGCTAATTTTATAATGAGGCCACTGTCACAAGTCACATTTGAGTTTACATGATTTCTAGTAGTGAATTAGGTTATGCTACCATATTAAGCCAAGCAGCCGGATTATTTAGTAATAATCCGCCTGATTGGCTAAAGATAACAAAATAGACATTAGCAACTGTCCCATGAGGTGTTAGCCACCATTCATCTGTATAGAATTAGAATTAAGCAGCGCTCATCAACTCTTCAACCTATTAGTTGCATAAAGGTGTTCCTAGTAAATTACTTTGCCTGATGTGTCATGCCTAAAAAAACATAAATGTCATGATAATGTAATAATGATAATAAGCCTAAAAATAATAAAATATATGTATTTACTATGCCATCTAGTAAATGCAATTTATAAAAATATATGAATGTTTTTTTGCTTTAGAGCCTTGGCCTGTGTACTGCGACAGTTATGTTTGTACTCTCACAAGATAGACTGAATATGGATCTGGACCGTGAGTCACTTGAACTCATGTTGAATCTTCTCGAATCTGACGTGTCACACAAGTAAGTATGCTATTGAATTTTATGGTACACAAGTAAGTATGTTATTAGTTTTCCACTTGACTATCAAAACCACATGGCTGCATACAAAAAAGTATGCAGTGACAGTTAAGGAGTAATAAGGACTTTTAGTTTTATTATATTGTTGCATATTGAAAAAAAAACAATATTGCAATAAAATAATAGCTTAGTTGCTGTTTATTAATATTTATTATGAAGAACATGTGCTTATATAATGTAAAAAGGTAAAATAAAACTTATTCTTATATAATTGCTGTACCTGGTTTTGGAATATACAATTGAATATTATCAATATGTTTATTGCAGAAATGCATTAGACGATTGTGGTCTGACATCAGCGCAGCTTACCAAGACACAAGAAAGAGTACGAGAGCTATGTGCTGAAATCAAAAGCCAAGGAAAGGCTCAACATTTGGACTTGGATAATATAACAGTAAGTATAGGACTAAGGAGTTTGTATAAATAATGCTATGTGGAACTTCAGATATTTGTATGAATAATTTCAAAATGTCATTACATAACGTATCATTACTTTATCATTATTATTATCATATCATAATTAATAATCATAATCATTACTTCTAGAGATCCTGGGAATATGTGGATGGATTTTGTGTGCTTCAGATAAATTTTGTTTGTTGCTTATTATTTAGCAGTGAGATACTGGCTTGAATATTATTTCGATTTAACCATACATGAGCCCTCCTCTATAGACCATTTCGTTGGTTATATGACTGTATATTCTCTAGTGGCTATATTTTCAAAATGATGATATGTCCGTTTGAAAACAATCAAGTTTTTTTGTTTAGTGCCTCGATAGGCAGACGAGCAGATGGGACGCTTGATGTTCAGTAGTCACCGCCGCCCATAGACTTCTGCAATGCCAGGGCACAGCAAAACCGCTGCCTACCGTTGAAGTGCCAACCAAGTGTGCCAGTTTTTACTTCATTCATTGGCATTGTTATCATAATATGCATTAGATCATACTATAGTGGAGTATACCCGAAAGGTTTCCCAAGATGTCGGAATGATATACCTTCCTATAAATTCGCTGCCTATTTCGGTGTTTGGTCTGTGCATCCATTATAAAAGTGGGTTATTCTCAGGTGGGTCATTTAGCGATGGAAACGCTGCTGTCACTGACTTCGAAGCGTGCCGGCGAGTGGTTCAAAGAGGAGCTGCGTGTGTTGGGCGGAGTGGAGCACATCGTGCGAACCATCCGAGAGTGCAGCGCCGCTCTCGCGGAGACCGTCGACACTGAGCTGGACACTGCTGACACTGCCGACATCGCTGACACCGCGCACCTGCGACTGCTGCGCACTGTCGACCGGTGCATGCGCGTGCTGGAGAATGTAAGTCTGTTTGTGACATACTTCTAATACATGTTACAATATTTCCTCGCTTAGCGTGTTCTAACGTCTGTATCATGGCGAAAGCTCTGAAGAATTGTTTGATCTTATCCCATCCTCTCCCTTCCATACCAGAACCACGCGTACTGGATTGCGGAGCCACAGCTGCGTGGTATCTACTACCTCGGCCCGAACCAAGAGGTTCGCAAACTCGTACTTTTGCCGCACCATCAAGCTGTGGAACAGTTTGCCAGCTACCATGTTCCCACCTTCCTATGATCCTGGGTCCTTTAGGCGTAGTGTGAAGAAGATACACAGCAGGCCGGCTTTGTGTTGAGAAGCGGGAGACTGATGTATCACGTTACTTGATACTTTAACTGGACGGCATTGCACTTACCATCAGGTGCAGTGTGGTCACTTTTCCGAGCCAGCATAAAAAAACATAATTATAACTATTTGCGTGCAGGAACCAAAACAAAATCCTATCCAATTGGATATTCGACCTAAAACTAAATAAAATATGGTCACAATAATATGCTGCGAAACGCGCGTCGCTGCGCTGGTGGACAGTTCAACGCGCGGTCATTGAACCGAGCATCTGCTGATTTTTTTTATATTACATTACGTTGTTAGAAAAATTATATTTTAGTGTTAATGTGTTCATAATCACTCTGCGGAAGTACGTCAGTGCATCAGTAATTGCACGCAAATTACGACGATAGGTGTTTAAAAATAATTTCCACTATTTCCACATAGAATATCTATAATCAATAACTTTTATTTTACAAAATCAAAGAAATTATTATACAAAATCAAATTAAAAATATGTATCATATTGTGTCTATCGAACATATACAAAAATTTGAAATGCTCTTTTCATACAAGTTGAAGTGGTATTTAGATCTGTGTGTGTGGTGTGACGACTGTCGCCGGAGCATGTACGTAATTATAACTTGTGCGACAGGTGACGCAACAGAACGAAGACAACCAGATGTACCTGCTGAAGGAGTGCGGCGACGCGGCGCAGACGCTGGCGTGGCTGCTGCGGCGCTGTGCGTGCGAGGCGCGCCGCTCGCACGCACGCACGCACGCGCACCCGTCCCGCTCCCCACGCACCGCACGCACCGCTCGCACCCGCGCATGCGCACTGCGCGGACCGCTGCTCGACGCTGCGCTGCCCGCCATCAAAGTGCTCGTCAACCTCTCGCACTCGTTCGGAAACACCAGTGAGTCACAATACTTATCTAAAATAGCATATTATGTCTCAGACAGTCAGCTACCATCGCCTACCAACCTGCTTGTCATTCCAACAATCAATCCAATTACACTTTTTTGTGGTCTTACAATTTTTTTTAACGAGATTTGTGTAGGCTTTGACACTAAACATTTTGTATGTAACTGGAAGACAACCATATTATGTTATGTGGCATTCCATACACTTATACTATTTACTTCAACAGAGACAAACACACACAATCAATGTTTTATCACACAAATATTAGAAATAGATATTTTAAGTTAATTTTTTAAGTAGCCTAGCACTTTCTGCAATAAATATTAATGTAATCACTATAATTCATTTTTTTAAACTACTATTTCCTTGCAGCATCTCTTGGCGCTCAAGTGATTGGGGAGCAGCAATCTGTCATGGAAACCTGTCTTATTATTTTAAATAATCAAGACAACTTCATACCTGACAATAGGAACTTTGAGTTTAGTGTTTGTGTGAGTATATATTTTACTTGTCAAATCTTGTTATTCATTATATCCTTGTTTAGTTATTTATAATGCGAATAATATTTACATCAATATTTCATAATTTATTTATTTTTGTGCAGGTTTTGCTCTTGCTTATAAACTTAGTTCAAAACAATGAGCTGAACACACAAAGGCTGGTAAACATTAGAATAAGGGTGGACAATGAAGATGACGTCATATCCAGGAGTGTGTCTGCAATTGATCTTCTTGTCGATTTGTTTTATAAGCGAGAGGATTTGGCAAGGTAAGTAAATAATCATAAATAACTCCCAACAGTCACACACACAGCCCCGTCCTCACACTAAGATGCGAGTCTTGTGTTGTGGATATCAGGGACTACAAGAGACGCACGGTCTCACAACACCCAGACCCCGTAGAAAAATATCTGTCTGTCACACAAACATTTGTCACGGTGTGGCAATCAAACCCACGGCCTCTCGTTTCACAACCGGCTACTCTCCAACTGCGCCACGGACGCTGTCAAGTGTACATTATGATTGTTTACTGCAACATAATAATATGTATGCTACTTTGAATTTTTATGATATTCTATTACCAAACAAAGACGTTTAATTATTTATTTATTAATAAAAGATTTTATTTTCATAGTGATCTAATTAGTTTGGCCCAAAATTATTTATAATATATTTTTTTAAGTCAACAAATATGAAAATTTGTTTTGAAATTTTACAGGCGAGCAGAGGAAAATACAGACGCTTTGTTAGATGGAGAGAAAGAGTCCGAGAGTGAAGTTGATAAAAAGAAACAATCGCAAGATGATATTGACGAGACTGTCGCCAAACGTAAGCAAACATTGAAGTTTTTTTGAAATAAAAGAGGCCTTTGTAGTATTTTTCCTCTGTAGCTAAATCTCATTATTATTTTATATTTAATTCTAAATAAAACTAAGTCTAAAAAAGTAAAACTCACCAGGAGAAAGTCTTACCGACAAACCTTGAGATGTTCCAGTATCACTCTTATGTCAAAAGTTATGTGAAAGCTGAAGCTGAAGCTGAAAAAGACAAAATGTCCACATATTTAGATCTGGCTCACGAGGTTGTTGACATGTGGAATGTTGACTCGGCTATTATTGTCTCGATAGTCGTTAATGCCAATGGGCTGATACCAAAGAGCCTCGACCAACATCTTCAGAGGCTCTCAATTGGTTGTTGGGTCAAAAGCCAGATACAAAAGACATTATTATTGGACACGGCACGCATTGTGAGGAGGTTCCTCACTCTGGGGTCCTAACAGCCGATGGCATGGGTCCTAGGGCTCGCCATCGGAGGGTGCACATTTTTATATTTTTAAATATATTTTTTATATAATAATTTATATTTAAAATTGTAAAAAAATACCTTTTTGAATAAAGAGTACTGTACATAAAAATAATAATACGAGCCCTGTATTAAACATTGTCCCACTGCTGGGCATGGGCCTCCTCTACTAATGAGAGGGGTTAGGTCGTAGTCCACCACGCTGGCCTAATGCGGGTTGGTAGACTTCACATACCTTCGAAATTCTCAGGTATGCAGGTTTCCTCACGATGTTTACCTTCACCGTTAAAGCAAGCGATAATTAACATTTAATACACACGTAACTTTAGAAAAGTCAGAGGTGTGTGCCACTTGGGTTTTGAACATACGACTTTCGTCTTGACAGTCCGTACCGCAACCAACTAGGCTATCGCTGGCATTCAGCGAAGTAGTATAGTTTGGTTTGTTGTGATGTGTGATGTGTGATGTGTGTGTTGTGTTGTGTAGTGCTGGCCCGCGCGGGTGCCCACATGGAGCACACGATGGTGGGCGCGTACACGGCGCTGGTGGTGGGGCACGCGGCGCAGGCGAGCGCGGCGGCCGCGGCACTGGTGCGGGCCCGGCTGCCAGTCTACGAGCCGCTGCTGCCCACGCTGCGCAAGTACTACAACTTCCTCGCGCTCACCGCCTCCGTGAGTACCAACTACTATTCACTGCTACTCAATACTACTCACTACTACTCACTACTACTCAGTACCACTCACTACTACTCACTACTACTCACTACTACTCATTACTACTCAATACTACTCACTACTACTCGATACTACACACTACTACATACTACCACTCACTACCACATGCATCTATCTGGCTGGCAATGGAATCGTTCATTAATCATGTAGGCAATTACATAGCTCTTGTGAGACAGTACATTAAAATGTAAAAGAAAACTATTTACAGAAAGCATATCAGCTTATGTTTACATAGCATCATCAATACACTAGCAATTTTCTTATTAGTTTATAATTATTTTTAGGTTTATTATTTTTAATAGTATTCAAGGTAGCACAATTTTTTATTGTGTTGTAATACGCTAGTTGTGTTACTCACACAGTGCAGTGAACCTGTCAATGTATTGTATTATACGGGTCGCCACATTGTCAACACAGCCGCACACAGTCTTGTAGCTTTGCTGTGTTCTTTTTAAAGTATAAAGCTATACTAAACAACTCGGTAAACCAAACTGAAGTGATAGCATACTGTTGTGAAACGTTTAGTTTGAACATTTTCTTCCTTATAATCATTCATACAAATCAGTCACATACCCGTGATTCTTCTAGTCTTCAAATTATTTGTAAGCAACAAAGATCAATTACAATTAGATCACTAGTTTGATCACCTGCCTCTGATGTAGGAAATCTACATCAGTTTTCAAGCTAGACTCCGCTTTCTCACTTGGACGCTCTAATATCCACAATCATTCAACATAGAAGAAGATCTTCTTGTATAAAAGAAAATGCACTATTTTCTAGCACTTTTCGAAGTAGGGCTCCATTAATAGACATGGTAGAATAAATTGTTTGGCTCCCAAAAGCTGAGATTCAGTGAATGTACAAAACCATAACAGCAAAGCAGATATTTTCCCTTCATTTTGCGTGTCATAGCATATTATGACTGACCACTTTGGTCTACCTGGCGCATTCAAGTTGTTGGCAAAAATTTCCTCCCAGTCTGGTGACAATGTATGTATGTAACTATTGAATTTATTTATTATCACAAAAAGCAAAACATAATTACAACTACACATTATAGACATTAAGAATGAGTTAATACGTGTTCAAAATGGTATAAGTGCAATTGAGTAAACCCTGTCCCTTAAACTAGGCATTGCCTGTATCTTAAGAAACAGTGTTCGGCCACAATGTTATAATCATTATCATAATATACAATGTTGAATGTTATGTAAATGTTGTTTTAATTCTCATATTTCCCAGGCCGAGGCGGCAATAGTGGCTCACGTGAAGTCGACTCAACGAATCATCGAGATGATGGAGAACAGCGACAAGGAGTGTGAGTCAGCCGAATCAGTCGAGTCACCCGCAGAGCCGTACTGCGGCACGAGTCCCGCGCCTGCGCACTACTACCAGACCTCGCCCTCGGACGTGCCGCAGGACATGTCGCTCAGCAACCTCAACTACACCACGCACCAAACACACCACTCTCATCACTCTCATCACTCTCATCACTCACATCACTCTCATCACTCACATCACTCACATCACTCACACCACTCTCATCACACGAGCAGCTCCGACAGGATGTCCTCGTCATTGGAGATCGACGGATACCACTGAAACTTGGACTACGTTTAGGCGGATCTCTAGTTGGAACGCATAACGATCCAGCCAGCGGTGTGATGAAGTGAAGTAGTGATCAAGTGACGTGTGTAGATTGTGTACTTCTATATGGTTATGGTATCATCCTCCGGTGTGGGCACGACTGCGACGCTCTAAATAAAGCATTCATACTTCATGTCGTTTTTAATATAAGAAACTGCACTGGTATTGAAGAGTGACGTCACCGTGTGGAAATGCAGTGAGTCATACAATACATGCTTTGATACAATTTTTAGTACTTGTAAGCAATATTTCTACCCCACATCACTCTGATGTGCAAAGCCGTGTGAAATCCGCCTTAGGACTTAAATGAACCAATTCGTATGTTTCTTCTGTCACACGGATGTGAGTAAGGAAATTGTATTTGACTGACAAAAATCATGGAAAATAAATTCAGTGGAATAAGGTTTCATGTCTATATATTACGTGCATGCAGACTAGTGTTTATTTTGGGACATGTAATGCGATAGAATTGTACTGGAGAATCTGTGACTCGATATTGTTTGAGTGTTCTGTGGTTTCTCAATAAGACTTGTACATATAAATGAAACCCTTTACTGGATTACTATGATTTGTGAACAATAGAAGCAATAGACATGCCATGTGTGATAGTGGATAATGTAATTGTAGGTAAGTGTCATGTGAAAGATAATCGTTTGCATGTGATTTGTACCTTTGTACAATATATCTTCCTTCTTCTATACTGTAAATATTACTCTGTCTTTAGACTATACTTTCATTAAAGATGGGTTATGAGACTTCGAAAATTGATATATTCCGAGTTTAAGCCACTGAACTGGCAATATGAAAGTGCAAAGATAGTCAAGTAAGTGTATAATATAAATTGTATTCTTTTATGTGAATATGGTGTCTGCACTTTTTTGTATAATACTGTTTTGAGAGAGTAAACATGTTAGATTATTGTTATATTGAGGCACAATTCTTTATTGTAAATAAAATGTAGCTAGCGACGTTACTATCATTTTTCTTTTAATAAATTTGACAGTTATAATATCCACACAGGCTTGTTTCAAACTAGAGTGAGCGAGACTCACTGAACGAGATTTTTTTTGTAAGGCTACATTATTCAAATGACACATCTTGTATGGATATTAACATAGTTAATTGCCTACAGTCGAGAGAATGCCTAGGTTTAGTAACAATTACACTTTAACTGGTTTAATAGAACTAGATAGAGAATGAATGAGTTTTTCTTAGTATAAACCCTATAAGCTGAAGTCCTTTCACAATTCAGTAACGAGATTATAACAGTAAGAAATGTCAAAGTAGTTGGGGCAGAAACTACTTAATTCGGTTTAAAAATTATCGTTTATATTATGTTCAATGCCAATCCACTGATTATGTATCTTCAAAAGTTCACGAGCAACACTTAGGAAACTGAGTTAACGTTACTATCTATATGACTATCATCTGGACATCATGTTTTATAATCGGTGAACAAACTAATTTTAACATGTAAACAATTAAATTTTAAGTTTGCTTTCCCCAAGACCTCAGTATAGTTTTGTCCTTACAGCGAAAAAAAATATTAATGTTGTAAATGAGTAATGAATGGTTATAATGGGATGTTTTATCAGCACTTGTTATGTAGGTAGAGATGTCTAGTTTCTGTTTGCATTTGATATTTAGACTTGACGATTATTTGTAAGCTCCCTTGATTGGCGCCTCACGTACGGAACACAGAGCAACTGTTCTTAGTTTTGTTACCGTATGAACATTTTCAAACAGCTTTACTTATCTTTAAGTTTTTTATTTTAAATAAATTGATTAGGTGTTTTATAGCTCTTAGAGACTTTGTAATTATTTTTGAATTGTACAACTACAATTTTAAAAGACTAGAGTATCATTGTTTATTGTACAGCAGTGAATAATATTTTCTAAATTATATTTACGTAATTTATTGCTATATATACAATATGTATCACCTAAGTGTAGTTTTATGGAATTTCGTCTTTTTGTCATGCCTGTGTTTTGAATTTATTATGTTGTTTTAATCTATTATTGCGAAAGTTTGATATCTCGAGAAATTATTATTGTATATCTAACGTGTAATTATGTTATAAAGTATTACGTGTAATTATTAAAAAGAAGACAGTTTAAATGTTTTTTTTTCCTTACCATCCTGAAAGACTCACTTATTTCTATTGACGAAACAAATGAATAAAGTAACAAGTAAATGTTTAATTTTGTATTTTGTTTTAACAATTACAATAATATAAAACAATAAATGTAAATAGTTGTTGATTAGAGATCCCTGAAACAAACAAACTACAACAAAAAAGTTAAATACATTCGTTGGAGCTACCACTTTCTGTTCTGCCCGTCCGTGTCGGTATTTATAAGATGGCCCGATTGACCGAATAGCTCGTCTTAATTGCATCCTGAATTCATTGATAGGCGGTTATCTAAATATGCCTGACATAAGGGACTAATGTACTCGTAACAAAATGGTCCAGCTCCAGCCTCCACCATGAGTTTATATCACAAAGTTACGACAGGTAAACATAGTCGCCAGCGGTGCAGCGTTGTTTTTATGTATGGAATGTTTCGTCCTTATAATACAAACTAGTTTCTCACGTAACCGCTAGAGGCGCTGTATATTTTGTCATATAAATATTTTAATAGAGTTGTGCGCACATCCGCTAAAGTTTCTAACATTGAGAAAATATTGTGAAACATTGCAAACATCTGGGTATCAATATCATAAGTCAAGAGTGAATAGGTATCTTCTAGGCAAGCGTGCTCCACCGTAGACCACATCATCACTTACCATCAGGCGAGATAGTGGTCAAACGCAAGCCTATTTAGGTAAAAAAAAAAAGCATGCTGGGCAATGCAAGCTAGTAGGTAAATAAAAAAATATGTAGGTACTAGGTAGGTAGGTATTTTTTTGAACATGATCATGACATCGAATTGAATATCGTTCTTAAAAAGGATTATTGAGTATTTCACGATTAAAAATGAATAAATCTAGATTTGAGGATACAATGTCGTTTGATTTGACAAGTTACTGTTCTCAGATTTTGATTCAAATAAATTTGGTTTTTAAACAAACCATATATAACTATTTGTAAGTATAAACACGTAAATATCGCTAATAGATGTACAAATATTAAATCCTTAATATGATGAAAACTAGCTCAAAAAATTAATTTCTCTACTGCGTCTTCTCTGGCTACAGCTGGAGCGCGTACTCCTTGCCAATCACCAGTTTCCGTGAACCGTTTATTCACACACATTAACTGCTCGAAGTGAGCTTTGGCTAGCTTGTGTTTGTTGTGGACCTTCTGAACCAGTTCCTCATCGTAAACTTCCTCGGGATTTTCAAGTTTCAAGTGAGCTTTCATCTCTTGTACAGTGACGAGAAAACAGTTCCAAGGAGACCAATCTTCACAAACGTACCATCTACATAGACGGAGCTCTGTTATATCGCTGCACTCGCTTATAGCAGAGTGAGAATACCAAAGCTTTTCAACTATGAAGAATATGTCCTTTTCCTGAAGAACAAATGCCAATGATCCCCAACACTTGCGCCGACGTTCATCGCGTTGGACGGCTCGGAGAATAAATCGGTACGGAGTCATATCCGCCCAGTTGCGTTCTGTCACATCCTTCCAGGAGCAAGACGTGCATACGAGGAAACCACTCATCTTTGCATTCAAGGGAAATTCCGTGTAAGGTTTCACTTGATGACAAAGTTCACAGAAATGCAATCTACTATTTTCCATCTTCCTGTAATCCCTGATATCTTTGCATTTGGTCACGCCAGAATTCAATTCCGATGTTTTTATGAATTGCAATACACTGGCAGCTATCCTTCGTCTCAGAAATTCTAGTTGGTGATCATTACAACGTCGCACAAGAAGATCGCATTCTCTATCTAAAAGGGTTATAATTTCGTCTGCTAACGGATGTGTGAATTCTTGTAATGCAAACTTCATGTCGACTAGAAGTTCCATTCGTTCTTTAACCTCCATATCATCTCGGAGAAAAGTGTTGTAAAGTTCTCTCAATTTTCTAGCCTTTTGTATCTCTACTGTCTCCATAAGTATCAGTTTACCGTCGCGTCCGTACCATGCAACTGGTTTAGAAATTTCGTTTAGAAACTGTTTTTCTTTGGTTTTGCGGCTATCCTCTTTTACCTTGATACGGTAATCTTCTATACATCTGAGGAGCTCTACTTCCTTATCTAAGAGCAACGTAAATTCCGCAATTTTGGGACCTTTTGAATGTAACTGTGAAATTCTTGCTATTTCAGCGTGTTTCCAGCGATCAACCTACAAACAAGAATATTTGTCTAGATAAATATAGTTTCAATAAGATAAATACCTGCCATTATAATAACAGCTTCTTAAGTAGCTTCGATGTTAAAAGCTATTTAATGTTTTAAATGTAAAAATACCATTGCATATAATTGATCAAAATCTTCGCGCGTTTTCGGAAATGTTTTAGTTACTAGATCCCTCCGCAGTCGTCGCTCCATCGCTTCGCGTTCCAGTCGTTCTTCCTCCCTAACTCTTGCAATCTTTTCTCTGTAATTGATATTTTTTTACAAAATAAATAATCACTATACAAATATTAAGAATATGAGTAAACTCACAAGCACGTCTTTAACCACTTGTTAACTTTTTGTCTGAACTGATGGTGTCTGAAGGCTCGCTGTATTAGCGAGGCATAGTGGTTATGGTTTAAACGTTTTATCATTTCCTCGTAGGTTTCATAGGGTTTCGGCACAATTATTATGTCAGTAACGTTTGGTATATAAGCATGAACGGTATTCATCTGTGTGGCCCGGCTGTAGGCTGTGTCCTAAAATCAAAATATATGTTAATATTTCGTTGTTGCATATAGTTATTAAATATGTGATTGAAACAGAATGAAGGTAAGTTAATTATTTTCTCACATAAATTTTTTCACGTTCTTGTGCTGTTTGAGTATCTCTACAGGTTTTTTTTTCAGGCGGTAACTTTTCTTTCTTTTGCGGTGTCTGAGTAAAAGCATGGTGATACACCACACCTGAAAGCGCCATAAAGTACAAAGATTATAAGTGTGATTATTTCAATAGATGAGTTGAATTCTTAAATAAAACTGTAAACCTGTATGTATATTTTTATATCCTCCTAAGTAAGGTTTTTTTATAAGTTCTGAAAATATTTCGACATTTATTTGTTTCATGGTATTACCGAAAGGTACCATTACGCTTAAAACATCATTAATAGGTATCTCTTTATACAATTTTTCTAAATTTAACTTCTCGTTGTTCTTTGTGAGTAGTTCTACGTCAACAATACCGTACTTGTCATAATCTAGATCTGAAAGAGCCATTCTATCCTTTAAAGGATGTTCTCCTCTCAATAACACCAAGTTCTCAGGTTCAACTTCAAAAAGTCCAGCTAAATTCTTCTTAATTTCATGCACTTTCATAATTGAATGGTACGACCGAGTAAATGTACCGTTCTGATTTCTAACTTGAAATTTCATTGCAATAAATGGCATCTTTTTCTTTTTTGGTATAACTGCATGTAGAAGTTCATGGACATAAGATTCTTTCGGTATAGATGACAGCTTAAACTCTTCTGAATCCTTTGTGAACACATCTATGATTAAATTACCTAGAGCATCGGTTTTAAGATCGGACAAAACACTTGTTTCTTTCAAAACAGTTCGATTCTTTGTAAGAAGAAGATTCGTGTTAGACACAGAGAGTAACTTGGCTAGTTTACGTTTCACCGATTTGACTGGTGTATTTGCTGGGAAGACTTTATTGAACACTTCGTTGGGTTGTGGTGGTGATTTGAATGTAATTAAAATATGGCTGATAGGGCATTTGTATTGCTCAGGATCCCTTTTACAGGGTGCTGTTTGATGGCGGGACTTGCTCTCATCTGCTGGCGGTGAAGACACACGTTTGTAAGGTGGAGCTGTGAGTAATTTCTCCCGACCTAATTCACACTGACACGCTACGACTCCTTTTATACAATCTGGGCTTGAAGCAATATCGATTGTCTTATCAGTATCCATTATGAAAAAAGTATAACGCTGATAACATGAGTAAGTAAATCAAGATTTTAAAGTTTAATTGAAGTAGTGTAAAAGTAAAATTCTGATAAATATGTATTGACACAAATGAATGAAAAATTGAATGTTTACATTGCTTAGCTACGGTTGCTAAGGAACATTTAACTCAACATTTTAGCACAGATACTACAATAATCGAAACTCCATGTACTACAAGCGATTTTATCCAATTGACTCTTAAATCGACTATACAATGCAGGGTGCTGTATGTTTGTATTAGCGTTTTTATTAATCACTGCATAAAATATGATAGTAAATTTAATAAACTGTGTCACCAGGTCTATTTGCATTGGGAGCATTAGATATATACAATGCAGGGTGCTGTATGTTTGTATTAGCGTTTTTATTAATCACTGCATATTATGTGATAGTAAATTTAATAAACTGTGTCACCAGGTCAACCGCACATTTTGCATTGGGAGCATTAGATACTTGCACAATTTTAGAGTTGGCCATATTTTATTAGTATTAATCAAATAATTCCAAAAAATTAACTTCTATAAAAGCTTTGTTCAGAAATGATCTGATTTTATTACTTCACAATTGATAAGTAATAGACAGCCTCTGTGGCGCAGCGGGCAGCGGGTGTGAAACTAGAGGCAGTGGATTCGATTCCCGCACCGAGATATAAAATGAAATGTTAAATGTTTGTGTGACAGACTATTTATTTCTTGGCTCCCAGGGAGGTCAAGGCCCGACTGGCCTCCGTACGCAGAGCCGTCTTGGATGAGTGGTTAGCCAGGCTGGAGACTCCTAATGCAGGCTTGAGGACTGTCGAGGCAGTGCGTCCTGTTTTTAGCCAATGGCTTGACAGGCGCCACGGTGCACCGACATTTCGTCTCGACATAGGTACTGTCGGGTCACGGATGTTTCGGTTCGTTCCTTGTCGGATCGGATAAGAGGAGTCTGCCGCGTGCCACCATTGTGGTAGCTGTCGAAATGACACGGCCCAACATACCCTTGAGGAGTGTCCAGCCTGGGATGAGGAGCGCAGCGCTCTCAGCTCAGCTGTCAATGGAGACCTTTCTCTGCCGGCTGTAGTAGCTGCCATGGTCGGCAGACGAAGATCGTGGCGTGCGATGGCCTCCTTCTGCGAACGTGTCATGTCGCAGAAGGAGAGCGCCGAACGGGATCGGGAACGAACCGATCCCGCTCGTCACCAAACGAGAAGGAGGCGCCGAGTTTGACGATTGACTGGCGCCTCCTGCCCTGTGGAATGGGGGCCCTGAAGAATTCTACCACGGTATACCCTGCCTGTCGTAAGAGGCGACTAAAAGGGATCACGGGGGTCGCGGCTGCACAGCGGGGGATGTGCGGCTTTTATATATTTATATTTTTATATATATATTCTCATGGTGCGACCCTGAGACGGGTGGCGGCGCGAACATCGTGCTGCTGCTGTAAATTGGGGAGGGCATTTAGCCCAAGAAGAGACGGGCCGTAAAGGCATGGCGCAGGGATGATTCCGGCAGCAATCCAGAGTATACTCAGGATCCCCCGGGATCGTCCCACATGTGCTGCAGCAGGCTACCGCGGGGTTTTTAGTCGGTACACCGGCGTAGGAAAATTGGTTAGGGTCCCGACCTAGTAGTCCTTAGGGCGATCTGGGTCGGAAGGTCGGTGAGTCCGGCATAACCATCTCTCCTCCCCCGAGGACCAGAAGGTATCCGTAAGAAGGATTTTCCCCGTGGGAAAAAAAAAAAAAGACTATTTATTTCAAGTCTGGCTATTGAGACCATAGTCCCTCGTCGTTCTTAAATCGATATACGATACAGACTTGACCTAGTGTAAGGTTTGGACTACTTGTGTGATTGTTGGGTGTATTTATTAAGTAAGTTTATACTTGGGGCTACGCCTGCGTATGAGAAAAGTATTTTTGTTGTTAATACAAACTTTTTCATCTCATTGCTCCTCGAAAGGGTTAAATTTATAAAAATCAATGACGAAAGAAACTTATCACAGAGCTTTTACCCTAGTCGGGATGATTGAAATCCGGGTAACCTGGGCCCAGTCCCTACCCCTTCGTCCACCCCATCTGGCACTACCAGCTAAAACTCTGATGTGGCCTTCGATACATTTAAAATGGCAGTGCATCGATACGGCCACTAAATCAGCGCCCCGAAGTGCGCCTTTTTTTTGTCGCGGGGAAAGGGTTTTATTACTGCCGCCCGCTCCGGAGGGAAGCGGATTAAGAATAAAACGCTGGACTAGCCGGTCTTACGACCCAGCATCCCCCTCGCACGGATGATGGCTATCCGTGCTGCAGCTGGGCCGAGTCCCTAACCCCTATGTACACCCCACCCGACACTACCAGCTAAAACCCCGTGGTGGCCTTCTTCGGCGCTTGCGGAGCGATCCCGGGGTATTCTAAGGAATGCTAGAATTGCAGCCGGAATCGCCCCAGCGCGGTGCTGCGTAGCAGCCCATCTCCATGGAGGGCTAAGGAGCCCCCGCGCACCGAACAACGACAGCGAACGAGGTCTTACCACCCGCGCTGCCGGGGTCGCAAGATGTTCCGAATTTGGGAGTGCATCGTTACGGGCTGACAGCCCTCCGCTGCACGCCCGCGACCCCCGATGGCCCCTATTAGTCGCCTCGTACGACAGGCAGGGGTTACCGTGGTGGAATTCAAACGCCCCCATTCCACAGGGCGGGAGACGCCGGTCAGTCGTCCATCCGGCGCCTCCTACGTCTTCTCTGGCGGCGGTAGGGATCATATCGTTCCCGATCCCTCTCAGCACTCTCCTTCTGGGAGATGACGTTCTCGCAGAAGTGGGCCACCGCCCCCCGAAGCGCGCCTGCCACCTCGATGGCTCCAATTAGTTGCCTCGTACGACAGGCAGGGGTTACCGTGGTCCACGAGGGAGTGGAATTCTCTAAACGCCCCCATTCCACAGGGTGGGAGCCACCGGTCAGTCCTCGTCTACCCGGCGCCTCTCAATTCCCACAATACAATATCGAGAGTAATCAGAGTAAGCCCTTGCAGATACCTTGTTCATAGGATGTGTACAGCACATAACAATTAGCCTTATTAGGTATTGCAAATAAGGCTTATTTATTAGTGCGTGATGGATTATAATAACTTACACAAAACTACATTACAAAAATGTATGAGAAAAACATGGAAAAACATCTATGTTTGATGCGTCTTACTCAGTTTTGTCGTAGTATAGCGGCAATCTAAACCTTACTATATAACAATATATACTATTACTTGGGGAAAAGTGACCGCGTATTATTAGTACCGTCAAAAACAAAATACTAACGCTTGACGAATGAGTGGTTCACCGATACCAATCGCCATGCCGGCTTTACAGTAAATAAGTATATTCACCAGGCCACAGATGGCGAACCTTGTTTGTATACATGCTATTTGTCTTTGATTTATATTTCTTTGAATAATCTTGAAATAGCTATTCACAGACAACAAAATTATACTTACTACTGCAATAAAAACACTATTTAGAAGTAGCCCCGGTCAAATAATGTCATCAAATCACGTTCTTAAAATCATGATTAATGGGCATCGTGTCCGAATTATTCTGCTGCGTACCAACGATATTGCGCGTGCCATTAGTTCGCCATCTCTGCTCTAGGTATCTTGAATCGTTTTTCATGGAGAGAAATCACTATGATAGGTATTTATACTACAGATATAGGTACACTTGCGGTATTCTAAAATTCAATTGCCAACATGAGTTACATGTAAGCTTGTAAGTATATGCTTAATATTTGCGTACATGCCACAATAAAAAAAGCACAACTGTTGTTTTTAAACAAAAACTAATTTCTCTAGAAAAAACTGCCAGGATTTGTTTTAAAAAATGTGTTAAGCATTTCCTAAGGAATAATAAATTTGAACTAAACTTATTTGACGACATTTAAACCACTACATGTAATGTAACATATCAAACAAAGATATTTGTTTGGTTCGCAACTGGATATTATTACGAAAATTTGGGAAAGTAAACTATGGAACATGGTAAACATTTTCATCAAAATATTTAAACCACACCATTGGTGAGCCAGTAGATAACACTTCAAATTTCATTCTAAAAACCAGAGTAAAACTGAGTGTGTACTTACCTACTTACCACTATTTAATACTTGTGGATAAAAAAAGTAATAAAACAATAATATATTGCTTAATTTATTTTGAGGTAAAAATTCAATCGTTTGTTTATTTACACCGAAGTTTGTCGGCTCTTCAAAAGTACTTGTCTAAATCGATTTTACCATCTGTTTGACTCGGTACTAGAACATCTGGAGACGATGGATTAAGGTCACTTCGATTACATCCAGAACTTAGGTACATTAATTGGTTTACAGAGCTATCCATACTAATACTATAAATGCAAAAGTAACTCTGTTTGTTTGTTTGTTTGTTACCTCTTCGCGACTAAACAGCTGAACGGATTGTAATGAAATTTGGTAAGGGAATAGATTATATGTAGAAGGACATAGGCTATCTTTTTTCTTAAAACAACAACTTTGAAAAGGGTCAAATAAGAGATCAATATTTGTATGGGAAATCTATCATTCCTCAAGTTAGGGATATGAAAATTCATATTAAGGCTTTTGGTAGGAAATAGAGAAATATGTGATTCAACGTTTTTGAAAAATCATCCCTGAAAGGGGCAAAGTGAGGTTAAACTTATGAGGTATTTTTTAGATGCAAACTCAAGATTCAGGCACAACAACTGAGAGGCTGGACAATCGCTACAGGTGCCTCAGTGCAGAGGACAACTCCTTGGATTGTATACTACTGCTTCCGAAAATTAACTCCACGTGGGCGGAGCCGCGAGCAACAGCTAGTTTAAAATATAAGCTTTACACAGCATGTCTGCAGCATGAATGGGCCGGCTCGACCGGCGTAGTACCACTGTCTCACAGAAAACCAACGTAAAGTGACAGTTTACTGTCGCGTTTCGTATGGTAAGTGAGATATCCGGAGGCCCAGGTTCCCCCTTCCCTTTCCTAATCCCTATTCCTGTCCTTTAAGGCCGACAGCGCATACATGATACTTTCGGTATTATGGATGTTCATGGACGGTGGAGATCACTTAACATCAGGTGACCCACATGCTCGTTTGTCGGACTATGCAATAAAAAAAAAACACTCATCACAAAATTCAATCGGTTACATTTATTTAACATTCGATTTTTTTTATGCCTCGATAGGCAGACGAGCAGACGGGCCACCTGATGGTAAGTAGTCACCGCCGCCCACAGACTTCTGCAATGCCAGGGCACAGCAAAGCCGCTGCCTACCGTTACAAAGCCGCTGCCTACCAATTACGTCCCTTTTCCAATGTTTATGAATTTTGGATATACTTGAATACTAATTCTTTATGTACTCAATTACTTACAATATTTTATTTAGTTTTATCTCTTTTTGGTAACGCAGGCTTTAATTGGTTGTGTCAAGCGTCAGCGCCATGTCACCTGCGCCTTCTGTAGAGTTAATTCGACGATAGTGTCACTAGCCCACGGCGTCATCTGCCGAATAATGCAAATAATTCTTTAAGTTTAGCATTGACAAAAGGCGCTCATCACAGACGTTGGATCTGACTATTGGAAATCTGTTTCTGATCTACGAATTAATGGAAATTAGATCAACAATATACAAAATAACATGCATCGCTTACGCTTTGGATGAGGAAACATAAAGAAAGCATATCGAAGATTCGAAATAAACTGATATTTATTTATAAAACATTGTGACATGATAAAATAACAAATAACTATTGCATTTCAAAGAAGGATAGCGTTGGGAAACAAAGATACATAGTTTCTGAATCACGCAGTAAAGGTGTTGTGTTGTTTCTAAAGGGTGAATTAACCACAAAGCTTTATAACTATGCTTCTTTCAAAAGAATTTATAAAAGATGCGAGTCGTGTGCATTCAACGTTTATAAATAGTTAATTTTCTATTATGAAAGTACTTCCTTTGTAACAATGTGTCTGGTTATTAATAAATTATATTTCTTAAAATTGGAACAACACTATTAAATAAAATAGTTAAATCTATTTTTATTTTGACGCTTTGAACTAAAAACTTACTGTTCTATATAGCATAAATCAGAGTATGTGGTTGATAGTTAATAAAAATTGAGAAAACAATAAAATTACAGCGCAATAAAAGAGCGAATGTGCCGAGCATAGCGGGCGTGATATTAAATTCCTCCGAAAACATAAAAATGATTTTCGATCGTAAAACGATAATTTACAGACGTAAAAATGCGCTGAGTTATACGTTACGTCTTGTCTGAGATGCGAACTCTACGATATTGCATCGCACCCATTCGCTGCTAAACATCTGTACCTATATAAATAACTGTTTTTTAATTATTACCTAAATTTATTTAAAATGTGAGTAAGTATTTCAACCACAATTTGGCAACTACTTAAAAAAATCTACATACCTACCTAGTCAATTTAATTTTCGTTGTATATTCCATTGAGAAAACAGCGCCAACATAAAATTTAGGTACATGTACCTGGATATTGAAATATCATAGTTTACCCTGTGTACTGTGGTCGCTATCATAGCAAATATGAATATCCTACCACATGAAAAAAATATTGTGTCTTAGAAAATTGCTGCGGGTATATTGATATTCATATCCGCACGGATAGCGACCACCGTACACAAGGTGTAAAACTCGCCATAGTGGCACAAGAAGTCGGTTAAAAAGAGAGCGCCTCGGCGTTCCGGAGCACAGTTCATTTTCAGTACGTTCGCAGTACAGTCAGTGTGAAATCAGTTCGGTTGACGTACGCTGGTGGTAGGATATTCATATCCGCCCGGATAGCGACCACCGTACACAGGGCGAAAAACCCGCCAAAGTGGCACACGCAAGTGTGTCGCGTTCCGGGATCAGCCAGTGTACATCCGGTTTTTGTCGGGGGTCTGGAGTTGGGGTACAATGGCCATTTTGCGGCCTTCTTAGTACTCTGACACTAGACCCTCGACCCCTTCTTCACCTTCTTGCCCATGGCGTAGTGTGAAGAAGCAGGCCGGCATGAGTGTGTTGAGTAGCGGGGATAGATCGTCTCTCGCTACCACTGTACCATCAGGTACAGTGCGGTCACTTTGCCGTGCCAGGATAAAAAAAAAAAAAAAAAACAATACTATGGTCAGTCTGCGACCCATATCAAATTGTAGTTAAGCTTAGTTGAGTAGAGTTGTAGAGGAACGGATGATAGTGTTCCCCTAGTGAAGAGGGAAGATTATCAGGCGCGAGGAGGCATCATTCACACATCGAGGGCCGCTGTATCATTCCCCTCCGGAGACCGGAGGTCAATTATCTTCATTCTTCGGCTGTCTTTGCTTGGTGAAGCTTGCCAGTGCCAATGCTCGAATGTCCCAGTGAGTCGGGAATGTACGAAAGTAGTCTAGTGAACCAGAACTATGCGGTAGTCAGCTCCAGTGAGTCGGAACTGTGAGAATTCGAATCCAGTGAGTCGCATTCGAAGCTTCAGTAGCTTTAGCAGATGAGTGAGGCTATCATGTGGCTACACTGCGAGAACAGGCGAATGCTGCCCGTAGTTGACCCGGCTGTTAGGGCAGTTGTGCCGCGATTTGATGCCGATGTCGCGCTGTTGAAGTGCCGAGGGTAAATACTGGTATTTACTCTCGGCCTGCGTCTAGTAGCGTGCTTGTGGTAACCCTGTTGGCTTACAGTATTACATCCTGGCATCGGGTAGTCAACGTTAAGCACTAATTTGTGTAATAGTGATAATTTAAACTATGTTTAAGTGATAATCGTCGTATAAGTGAAACATAATTACACTTTTTTAAGCAGTTTACCTTCTCGATGCCTTGGATGGGTTGCAGCGGCGCCCGCGCCGCGGCGGGTCATCCGCATTGTGAATGATGCAGACGTGAGTAACAGCCTAGAGCCGCTACAGCTGCGTAGGGATATTTCCTCGCTTAGCGTGTTCTACCGTCTTTATCATGGCGAATGCTCTGAAGAATTGGTTGATCTTATCCCATCCTCTCCATACCATACCAGAACCACGCGTACTGACTTGCGGAGCCACAGCTTCGTGGTGTCTACTACTCCGGCCCGAACCAAGAGGTTCGCAAATTCGTATTTTTGCCGCACCATCAAGCTGTGGAACAGTTTGCCAGCTACCGTGTTCCCTCCTTCCTATGATCCTGGGTCCTTTAGGCGTAGTGTGAAGAAGCTACACAGCAGGCCGGCATAATTGTGTTGAGTAGCGAGGGGATAGATTGTCTCTCGCTACTTGATACTTTAACTGGACGGCACTGAACTTACCATCAGGTGCAGTGTGGTCACTTTGCCGTGTCAGAATAAAAAAAAAAAGTTCAGACAGTTTTTGACTGTTAAGTTTAAGAGGCTCATGATGTCCGTACATAGTCACAGCTGGAAGTAGTGACGTTTGCACTCAGTTTAGCACGCAGTCCAAGAATATGAATCGTGATGACATTGAGACGATATATTGCTTAAAATAAATAGCTGGTGGTTTTTGTTTTATATGGCAATAGCTGGCAATCCTCATAAAAATTCTAAAGATTTCTCAAAAAAAAAACAACAACTTTTCAGGGATATCAATAAATCTATTGGAGAATCAGGAGTTTTGGTAACTGCGCAAACTTGTATTGGAACAGAACGTGGATGACGTCATGAGTATCGATCCACACCGATGAGCCGCATATATCCAATGACATCATTCATCTTATGCCCGCTGTAGACGTTGGTCTAACATGCTGGCCCAGCAGCTTGGCCCAATGTGTACAGCGGGCATAAAATTCGATGAACAGCGTGTGGCTGCTGGCTAGTGCGGTGCGAAAACAGGTGCGTTCACCTTAACTTTAAATTTATTATGCTTTATACGTATATGATTATAGATAAGTAAATGATACTGGTATTGATTCATTACAATAGTGGTTCTACTTATTTTTATAGCATTTAATTTATTTTTCGAATTGATTTATTCGTTTTGCAACATCCTATTAAAAAGCAATCATACTAAATCTTATAGGAGTTATATTTAATCCGTATAAAAATGTAATTGAAAATGAGTAGAATCAAGTATTGTGAAGTACAAATAAAAAAATAATAAAAATATCAAACTGAAATAAGTAGTCCAAGTCACTTGTTATCATGAGTGACTTGGATTACGCAAGTTATTTGGACCACTCATTTAAAATCTACCGTAGCTTCAGTAACTACTAACCGCTTACTACGTCTTGCAGCATGCAGCTGAATGGCTAATAATATCTTTTTTGTGTGATTCAGTGAATTTGATGGAAAAATAGAACACTTATAGGTTCATTATCATTTCTGTTTTTGCGTTTTTTTTATGCTTACAAAAACTGACCCCAGATCTCTACAGAACAAGTCCCATTAAAAAAGTCTGCATCGATCTCTACAGAACAAGTCCCATTAAAAAAGTCTGATTCTAATAAATTATTTTGTTCCGTATGTAAATATAGTTTTTTAATATTTCGTTTATCCTCAGAAAAACAACACGTTGATATTTGATAAACTGTCTGCGTGCATCAAATTTCGAAAACAAGTTATAAACAGAGCGGTCGCAGTGGCACTAACTACCCCTCTCGTATTATTGCGTTTGTCCAGGGGTCTCGTGTGCGTTCTGTAAACACGTGTTTTAATCAAGCCTGTTGCTTCGCTTCCGTTTGCTGCGGCCACTCGGCGCTCGGCAAAGAAAAACTTTGCATGTGTTTTATTACGACGGATGCGAAACGGCTGCAGGGCTTAATTTCGATGCCGACCTGTCTCGTTTTAATTGTTTTATTCTATATCGGAAAACAGATTAATTTTTAAAATTAATAATCTTTTATTGAAAAATTTCAATATATTATATGATTGTAAATTATTGTTTCTATTAATGGAACCATGTAGGAAGTGTTTCGGTACCTCCCGGTTTTCCGGAGGATTTCTCTCTGTATATACTATTTTTATATAATCCCGATCTTCTACATATATTTTTAATGAGTAATTTGTTATAATACAATATAATCAAAGATCATACAAAAACAATGTGTGGTATGCCTCGAGTTTATTTATTGGTTATCAGATATTATCTTCTTTAGGAAGTAAGCTAGATTTGTTTTGTTCATCAATTGTGTAAGAACAATATCATTTACTAAAAAAAAAATTATCAAGTTACTAACTAGCTTAATTTATTTTATGGGTCTCTTTGATCTAATGGCAGCGTAATGGCTTTGAAGATCCTGGCCTAAAATCCTACGTTGGGCAATCACATTTTGTTTTAAGATTTCGATTCGGAAAATCACACGAGTTACCCAGGATTGAAATTTGTACAAGATGTGGCGAAAAGCTCATAAACGCTAGGCCCTTACCATAAGTCACTGCCGTCCTAGGATAAACAAAAAAAATATCTCATCATGGGTCGAACATATATAAGCTCGACGAACAGCGGGTGTAGGTACTTGTAACTCGCCCTTCAGCATATGTAATGATTTCAAATGAAGACAGTATTTTATTACATTTACATAGGTTGTCACGTTGAAAACGCACAATCTCGTCGCGGTTCGTGATAATCGAGGTGAACAATTTTATTGCGCTCGCGGGCACCGGGTGGAGTGCCCGCGGGATGGGGGAGGAACTGTTTCATTCGATTAAAGCTGGCTGTACACGGAAATTATCAAACGAAACGCACCGACAACTCAACGGGCCGTGAGAGCCTCTACATTAATAGTTTTTGTTCCCAAACTCGCTCGTTTCGTCGCAGAAAGGTAAAAGTTTGTTTGGGTTTTTTTCTTTGTGTGAGCTGTTTGTTTTCAGACACCTATCATTTCGGAAAAGAGAGCTTTTGGCTATCTCGAGTTCAATATTTAGCTCGTTTCATTTCTATAGTATCCGAGTACTTTTGCAAATTCCTTTGTATTTGAAATGCGATAGGACAGACGTATATATTTTAGGAAATTAATTAATGAATGAAGTGATTTAACCGTATGTTAGTTAGCTACATTGTATAGCTAGATATTGAAGCTCATAGGTTGGAAACAGTAGATATCATTAGCGCGTAACATATTTTGAAGCAAATTGTAAACCCTAAATATATTCGGTAGCAGAACGACATAATATTAAAAACCGGTAAATATAGAGGGTTTATACCCTATAGTATAAAATAGAATTAACATTTAAAAGATAAATATAATAATATGAACGGAAACCATTTACGTTTAGATAATAAAAAATATACCAAACGGAAAATATATTTACATGATGCTTTCATACAACAATGAAAAAGTCAGTAGTGTGCGTCTAGTCAAAATCCAAATTCAGTTTGTTTCAATGTTTATTCAGATTTTCCAATCGCACCTCGCGTTAATTTGTTTGTACAAATTTTACCGCACTCGAAAACATTTCGATTAAAATTTCACTCTATTCCCTATCTAACCGACCAATGTTTTGATAATATACAATGTAAAGTGACAAAGTAGCTTTAACCAATACCATATTTAAACAGAGTTAATAGATAAGCAACTGGCTATGAGATGCCTACTATCCAACTATTTACTACTGAGACGACTATTACTGCGTCACTCGGCACTCGCTTTTCAATGCGTGTTTGCCGTCAATATTGTGAAAATATGATTGTCACAGAGCAAATACGAGTAATTGTAACGTTGAAACTGAAACATCAATATGCTTAATGAGAGTTGATTAGTCCTGGTTATGTGCTAACTATGTAGTTGGACATAACGCTTGTTACAAATTGATGTAGTCGAATCGTCGTCCTCAATAATGGACAATACACGTATGGCTGTACACTGGTTCGCGATGCTGTAATTAAATAGTGTCATTCGTGTTTATCCAAATTTGGATCAACGTCTAAAGTGTGTCTATAGTGTATAATTATTTGTAAGTAGTATGTTAAGCAGAAATGATCCAACTGACGTTTTCATACTTTTGAGTAAATGCAGTTTACAGTTTGACAGCCAATTTAAAAATAGTAATATGCAGTAACTAATTGAAAATTAGCTGGGTAATAAAACATGACAAGTTTTTTTAGGTAATGTCGTCAAACTGCCTGAATCTTTTGTGCACATATGAAACTTGATTAGGAGATTATGGCTATTTATTTAAATCAATTTCATAAAAAAATTGGTTGGGTCTTTTCTGTTTAACAGGGTCCAATTATAAGATGTAATTATTAAGTGTGCACTAATCATTTTTATCACTCAACACGTAGGTTAATTTGTTATATAAAGCATCCTTCAGCTGTAGAAATAAAAAATCCGTAGTAATAATATTTGACAAACAGTTAAACGTTTATTTTTCCGTGTCGTTTGACATCCGCGTGGAGCTTGGTAAATTGAAAACATCAATCGAGCTATCATTAGCAGGTATTTAGCCTTTCCCCGACTGCGGTTATCAGTCAATTTGTCGAGTGCATTTCCATCTGCGTCCACTCACCGGTCCAAATATGCCCTATTAATTATTTATGAAATTAATTCCAATGGCAAAAATAACATGTCCGATCTGTATCGGCACAGAGATGTGCAGATGCGTTCGTCTTTTATTCGATTACCCGACGGGCGACGAGCGATTAGCGGCTTTATTCTGATCGGTTTCAGCTTAGTCTGATATTTGGATAAACATCCTGAACTGTTATTATCTGTGCACTGCAATTAGCAATGCTATATTGTTATATATTCTATTTTATACACACACTCAATAAGTTATTGAGTTGAATTATTCGTTACTAAGCAATAAAGTATGAGTAAAAATATTATATAAGGGCATTCACATTTTATGCGTCATTAAATTGCCTTTATTTGAAATTGAAGTGACTGATTCAGCAAGTTTAGAGCAGTTTTCACGAGTTCATCACATATGCATATTATGACATAACTAGACGAGTTTTATTGCGACACAGACGGACGTGGCCAAGGATTGAGGAGACCGTACAGCTCTCGCCTGCTATATTATTATATGCCTAAGTGAGTACTTTAATATACCACCTTTATGGCACTCTTGTACTCGCAACTCGCTGCGCTTAATTTGAATTTAACATGTGGAAATATAAATAAGAATATTTCACACTGCTTGTTCACAAACAAGTACCTACAATTTACTTACTTACTTCTATATGAATTCCGAAAAAGAAATCTTATATTAGTGGATGACTTTAACTTTAGTAACGTTGCTTTTAGTCGATATCCTATAAATGGCAATAGTAACTTATTGGGCTATTTGCATTACTCGGTTATACAATATTGGACTTTCTAGGCAAAAAGAATCGATAAAAAATTTGATACATGAATTGCGTCGGTCTAACAAGAAATTAGCTGCCAATTGCACCCAACACACTATTATAAGTTAGGCCATTGTTTTGCTGTTTTTCGAACTTGCATGAAGTTGTATTAGCGGTGTTCGTCGACAAACGTCGTACAGTACGCCGAGTATGTGATTTACTTGGTTAGAAAATAAAAATCGGTACAAAAGCGGTTTGATTGCCTTAATCTTGTATATTACGTGGAAATATGGATTTATGTAGGATACGAGTGATGTAGGATAATTTAATGATAGTATATATTCATGGGTCATGTTTTTTAAAATATGAACCTTCTCATATTTGATAAAGTTTATCGGAGTGTCTGTTTGCTTCCAAACATAAGTTTGTGTAATATTAAAATAACAAAGAAATATTTGAAAAAGTGAGAATTCTCAAAACATCGTGGGTGTTGCAGACCATACTTGAAGCTACGTAAATAATTTTGATATCACTAGCCGGTACAATTATAGTTAGGCTTAAAGAAAACTAGTAGTAATATCAAAAAACTTAAAACAAAACATATATTTCCATATTTATCGAAATACCGCAGAAGCAAACAGTTGTTGACAGAGCCTGGACAGACACACAAACATATTAGTAAGCGTTGGTAATACCTAGTCAAACTGTCGCAGGGCCGTGCGTGATTGTACGGCATTCGTCGGGATCTCCGGCCCAACACGCCTGCTGCCGCGCATCAACTGTTTCATGAAACTAAATAACGTGAACGTGACAATCGCTTGTACTGTTTTACATAACTGCAGTATAGATTTGTTCTGAATGATAGTTTTAATTATAATCTGATGTTGGAAAAAGCGCCTAGAGTATTTTTATTTTATTTTATTAGGATCTCCAACGAAGAATACACTTAACATGTTTAATCATTATACTATTGCAATTTGTGACTTGTGCTTCCTCAATTATAGGAGGCCACATCATGCAAAAATACAACACAAACGACAAACAAAAAATTACGGAAATAAACTATATAAGTATATAAATTTATATAATAATAAAAATACAATTAAAATAAAAAAAAAACAATAAAATCCTTATCATGAATTAAGTATTCCAGAAAGCTATTAGATGTTTTTCTAAGATTAGAAATACATCTAATAACTATGAGGATAATTTCATTGCGTATACAGACTCTTGTATGGAGGTAATTTTGAAATTAACCCTAATTAGGGCCGCCGTTCTGCATATACGTCTTGTAACCGACCCAGCACCATATAATGTATTTACCTTTTTGCGTCACACATCGTGACCTATTTTCATGTCAGGCAGTAAATTCTTAACTGTAAGCGTGTATGGATTGAAATGAAAATGTTTATAAAAGTCGTGCATAACTTAGGCACAGATTGATTACGGTACCTGTAGGTTATTTTGTTTCCTGTTACTGTGTCCCTTTTTAACCGACTTCAAAAAAGGAGGAGGTTAACAATTCGTCAGAATCTTTTTTTTTATGTATGTTACCCGATTACTCGAAGACGCCTGGACCGATTCGAGAAATTCTTTTTTTGTTTAAAAGGGTATACTTCCCATGTGGTCCCATTGGCACTAAGTCAGGATCTGATGATGGGATCTCAGAAAAATCAAGGGCAACCCTCAAATTGTATAGTGACGCATAATTTGTTTTTTATTGAAGTCGGTGTACTTTTTATGAATTAAAAAACTTTTACTTATAAATATACCAAGTCATGTAAGGGTATTTTAAATATCGTGATCATGAACAAAAGATTTATATTACAACTTTTTTATTTGTCAAAATATGGATGTCACTCGCCTGAACTGTCACGTTTGTCCATAAACGGTAGCAACATCATCCAGAACTACGAATTGCCAACACTTTACAAAATTACGCCTCTCTCATAATCAAGCATTATGAAAGAAAGAAAATTAATTTTATTTGTATTAGCGTATTTACTATTATTAGAAATACCGAAGGTATAACAGAGGTATTTAGGAGACTAGTTGGGGGTAGTTAATAATGACAACCAAAGTGGGAGTAGTAAATGTTTAATATAAAACAGAGTGCCTTCCGCGCTCCGGAGTTCAGTTGGTTCAGTTCAGTTTAGTTGAGTGGAAGACAAGACGATAGCCAGTATATTCGTGGTTCGGTGTAGTGAGTGTAAATGGTAATTATGTAAATGGTAATGCTGGTAGATTAATTATAAAGAGAAGCCTTAAGTGAATCCTGACATGCGTGTGTATTGATAATAAGCACTGAGATGTGTAACAGTGTCGTGTAAATCAATCAATAAATTATAAATATTGTATTTGTGCCTTTTAAATATCCATCTTTCATAGTTTTGTTGATGTTGCTAACATCAGAAGTGGGATTGGCTCCACAGTCTTAGCATTGGCTTCTTAATTTGTAATTTAAAAAAAAAATACCCACAGTGTGAATATTAGTAAACGCGATAAAATTGAATTGGTTACAATTGTGTTGTAAACGTTGTTATACTAAAGCAACGTGTTGTCATAAAAAGAACACGAAATTAGAGTCGTGAAATGTAGTGAAAGTGCATTAGACCTTACGACAGAAAATATAAAACCGTGGAGTAAAATTGACGGTTGAGGTAACGAATAATTTGGTAAGAGTTGTGCTTGATGACCTGTTCTCTGGTAAGGTAACATTGTGATATTATTAAAGAGAGTAGTATATAACAGCTCATTGTGTTTGACAAAAATATGTGATTATTAAAATCATTTGAGTTCGTTTCGATAAAATGTGGTGATAAAGTAATGTTCTGATATTATAAAAAAGAGTAATGTATAAATAGCTTATTGTGTTTAACAAAAAAATATCTGTGATTATTAAAATCATTTGAGTTCGTTTCGATAAAATGTGGTGATAAAGTAATGTTCTGATATTATAAAAAGAGTAATATAATAAAGTAACGTTGTGATAGTATAAAAATGAGCAATTTAAAGCTCATTGAATTTGACAAAGTATATTTGATTTTTTAAAATCGTTTGAGTTGTTTTTGATTACGTGTGTTGATAAAGTAACAATGTAATATTTATATTGGAAATGAGGTATATTAAATAGCTCATTAAGTTGGACAAAATAATCTTTGATTTTTAAAAATCATTCGAGAGTTCTGTTTCATAACCTGTGTTGATAAGGGCAACAAGGTGATATATTAAAAAAGGCCCAGTGTAACATTTAATAGCTTATGAGTTTTGGGAAAATATCTTACGATTTTTAAAATCATTTGAGAGTTACGTTTGATAACCTGTGTTGATAAGGCAACAAGGTGATAGTATAATAGAGCTCGTTAATTGTAGGAAAATATCTTTGATTTTTAAAATCATTGAGAGTTACGTTTGATAACCTGTGTTGATAAGGCAACAAGGTGATAGTATAATAGAAACGAGTGTTATATTAAATAGCTCGTTAATTGTGGGAAAATATTTTTGATTTATAGAATCATTGAGTGTTGAGTTTGATAACATGTGTTTATAAGGCAACAAGGTGGTATTATATTGAAGACGAGTGTAATATTTAATAGCTCATTGACATTGTGAAATATACTTTAGATTTTTAAAATCACTTGAGATGCAGGAAACTAAACTTTTGAGTTGTATTTTTGTTAACTGGATGGTCAAGTATTAAAACTAGATGAAAAATGTTCTTTCCAGATTTAAGCAAGTGAGCTGACACCGGGTCATCCTAAGTCTAAAGGAGTGACTGTAACAGGCACTAGGGCAAAAAAATTGGGAATGAACGGACTATTGTGCGAGTTTATGTTAGTTTACTCCCGGATTTTGACCATCTAGTTCAAAAAGGAAGTCCATTTATGGTTCTCTAGGATTTCCTAGGATCAAAGGAAAGTCTAAAAGAGTTCTATAAATTGACAATAGTTACAAATGCAGGATAGGCCGAGTGTTGTGTAAAAAAATCGGCGTGACTAATGAATAATCTGTTCCCAGATTTAGATGAATAATAAAAAAAAACTGAGAGGTGAATGCTCAATGGAGAATGGTGAATATCGATGAGAAGCTCGAGTGAGCTGTTGAACGTGTTTTGGGTGCTGTCTGTTAAAAGAAAGTGTGCTCGGGACGATCACATGTCAGGAGAGGCCGTATTAGCGTATTTACTATTATTAGGAATACCGAAGGTATAACAGAGGTATTTAGGAGACTAGTTGGGGGTAGTTAATAATGACAACCAAAGTGGGAGTAGTAAATGTTTAATATAAAACAGAGTGCCTTCCGCGCTCCGGAGTTCAGTTGGTTCAGTTCAGTTTAGTTGAGTGGAAGGCAAGACGATAGCCAGTATATTCGTGGTTCGGTGTAGTGAGTGTAAATGGTAATTATAATGGTAATCAGTTCAATGGCGTTGTTCAGTTTAAAATGGTAATGCTGGTAGATTAATTATAAAGAGAAGCCTTAAGTGAATCCTGACATGCGTGTGTATTGATAATAAGCACTGAGATGTGTAACAGTGTCGTGTAAATCAATAAATAAATTATAAATATTGTATTTGTGCCTTTTAAATATCCATCTTTCATAGTTTTGTTGATGTTGCTAACATTTGGGCACACAACAACACTTTTGATAACATACGTATACTAAAAAACACAAGGAGTAATACAACAAAAAAGAAGAAAAAAAAAACAATTATAGACCCTAAGTACACCCGCTACTCCTTAATTCGGAACACAAATATGAAACATATTGCTCACTAATTTTATTCACTTCAATGTCCATATGCTTACAAATAGCTACCACAGTTTTAATTATGTAGAACAATAATATGACGTGTAAAATTTAATTAAAATTACAAAGCCTATGAAATATCTGCGTATATATTTGAAATAATATAAAATTTAATAAATAAATTATCACAACTACATACACCAATGCGATTCAGCAGTCCGTAGCACAGGCGATAAAAATAATATGTTTTGAGTTTTGAGATATAATCTAATATTCGCGACTCCTCGAACTTTTAGTTTTGACACGCGGACATGGACATTCCAACAAGCAATCGACAGAGTGGTAACGCGTCTATGAATCGCGGTAACTCGGAGCTAACATAAAAATGCACGTGTTTACGGACCCCTCAGACCAATATCCAACAGACTGATTGCTTCTTTACTGTTACACGATAAAATTTTTATTATATGCTCATAAAATGTACTCGGACGACTCACGAGACCCAGTAGCCAATATAATTCAAACTACCGTGTAACTAACCTTTATTCTTGAGAGTTTAATAAATACGCCGTTCATACAAGCTTTCGCATAGTCCAGAAAATTTAAAATAAATTTATTTCCGTAAAACAAAAGAAATCCGTGTGTTATACTATATGATAAACTTAAACGTTCCACTTTGAGTATGTTCGAATGTGATTGTTCAAAGTTATCTTTGTTCTAATTCATTCAGCACGCTTCTTATTGTTTACCAAATTCATCAAAAAAATCATACAAAAAATTTGACGCGGCTGGTTGCCCAAACCGTCCAACTGTTCAAATCGTTTAGTAAACACCGAATAGGTCGTGTACAAGTGAGGTACAACGATTTTAATCGAATGGAAACGGAACAAAGTGAAAATGTACACCTCAATTATTCCAACAGTCGCTTGTGGACAAATAACCATATGACTACTGCAATTGTGTGGATCTGTAGCGCAAAGTTTTACTTCCTCTCGAATCTATGTAAAACACAACATTTAATTTGTTAAACAATTATCGTTTGCTTTCGTAACTTCATAAAGCTTTTTCCTGGCACTGGAAAGTGACCACACTGCACCTTATGGTGGGTGCAGTGCCGTCCAATTAGACTATCGAGTAGCGAGAGACAATCTATCCCCGGTACTCAACACAATCATGCCGGCCTGCTTCTCCATACTACGCCATTGGCAAGAAGGTGAAGAAGCGGTCGAGGGTCTAGTGTCAGAGTACTCAGAAGGCCGCAAAACAGCCAAACATCGTACCCCAACTCATCCGGTACATTTAGTGTACATCCGGTTTTTGTCGGGGGTCCAGACGTGGGGTACGATGTTTGATTAATAATTAAGATATTCCATAATAGCTAACCTAGCTAACACAATAACCTAGCGTAAACTCCCCTATAATAAATTAATACGAGTATGGGACAGCAGTACACAATATCCCTTTAGTCTCCAGAGAAGTGCAATTTAAAATGATCACATAACAAAATAATTTGTAAAATAATGCAAATGACATTAACATCATTAAGTGAGATACTTTTATGGACAGAACAAACAAAAAAAATATGAATTGTACCGAGGCATTGAGCTTTTGTAACTTACAACATAGGCTGTAATTAAATAAAATCTTTGTACGAAGCTGGTTTAATGGATTGTTAATAGACTTTTTGGTACTTAGTAGTCTAAATAAAAGTAAATGCTATTTTTCTTACTGCTCTATAAAACCTTATATAACAGAAAGTATCTGTATATATAAAAGAAGAAGCTGACTGACTGACTGATCGATCAACGCACAGCCTAAACGGCTGGGGTTAGAGACTTGAAATTTTGACAGTAGGTACCTTTTATCACGTAGGCATCCACTAAGGAAGGGTTTTTGGAAATACCACCCCTAAGGGGGTAAAATAGGGGATGAAAGTTTGTATGAAAATCCGTCATTTTTGAAGTTAAATTCATGAAAATTAGTATTTGGCATTTTAGTTAAAAATAAAAAATATATGTTTCAGGATTTTTGGAAATTCCGCCCCTAAGGGGGTAAAATAGGGAATGAAAGTTTGTATGAAAATCCGTCATTTTTAAGTTAAACGCATGAATATTGGTATTTTGTATTGTATACTTTTTCTCCCAAACATGACCTCCACGCGGGCGGAGCCGCAAGCAACAGCTATATTTTATATTCGAATTCACTAAATAATTTGATTAAGTTATCAAGAATAATATGGATAAAATTCAATGTATTTATACAGATTGAACAGTGTAATTTAATTCTCAATCAACTTATAATATCCACGCATTACCAAAATTATTTGTTCATACACATTACATTATATTAAAATTATGATGTTGAAATAGTACCGTTCAATATATACCTACTTTTTTAAGTAAAGTAGCTAATTAAGTAGTGTCGTTCTTATCGCTAATATCGTCTTATAAAAGAACTCAATAAAACATAAAGCTTTAGGTCGCAACGCAGCGTTCGGCCTCCCCCAGAGTCTTCTCCAATAAAATACAAATAGACTCGATTGAAATGCAGGACGTACCGGACTGTTTACTTGATGCCGATGTCGGCCCGATGTCGTACTACGAACGATAACCAAGATTGCTTTTTTCAATTTCCAATCACTTGTAAATTGTTATTGGTTTAAATTAAAATTGTCATTATTGTGAACAATACGACATTTTTAATTATGCTGGACTTTCTTTGTTGACATTTACTAGTGAAAGTCAGTGATATAGTGCATTGAAATAACAATAAAAGGTGAGATACATACGATTTGTCATCCTTCATCAATATCATCACATAAATTTTATTTACTTATTTAACTTTTTATTACGTGACATTGGCAAAATTGTGGAGTTGTTCCTCCGCAGAGGCCATTAAAGCAAGAAGAAGAAGAAGAATAAAAGGTGATCACATAGCTGCTCTACATTGCGTATGTTCACCACATATATTCATGCTAATTAATCAATAACTTCTTTAATTAAGTCAATGAAGAGGTAATACTCGATAGCTGTTAATTAATAAACGAACTAGTATAATATACCATGAATTAAATCGTATTGTTTCATAGTATGCAGCATTAAGCCGGTGAATGGACTATGATGGAGAATCTTGTATTGAGTAAGCGAACTTTTTAGAAATCAATAAAATATTATAATCTTGGAAAAATTATTGATTATATTACGCGTTGTATTGGGCTTTTTCAGTTTGCATCGCGTTGGTTCTCGATAAATCTTTCGAGGAATTAAACTCATGTGAATGAAATGAAATGAACAACATCATAGATAAATTAATAGGTAAAATAAACAATACTAATATAATCAACGTTAGCAATGCATCAAAAGATGATACGAACATTGATAAATAAAACAATACTCCACTCAATTAAACCAAAATAATATATCTTAGAACTCACAATAAACCGATTATTGATTTTATACCAGATAACATAAGTGATGTCACAGATGAATCACAAGAATATTCAAGAACCGGTGAAGATATTCTAGCACAAGTTGATTTCCTAAGTGCAATAAACACATATGAAATTCTAAGTTCAAATGAGAATACTCCTAGTGATAAAGAACCAAGGGTAAAATTGCTTAATCAGTCCAAAATAGTACTAATAAAAGGTTATAATAATCCCTTTATTTATACTCTTCAGGATAATGGGAGTGACATCATGGCCGTTCCATTATAAACTCAAGATGGAAGAAGAACCTTTCATAATTTTTCACTTCCGAAAGACTTACTGAGTATAATTAAAGACAATCATGACAAAGGAGTTATTTTAAAAGAAATTCTTTTTGACATTAACAATAATGCAAACTATAACCCCATTACCAACGTCTCGAATCAGCTACTGTTAGATACACCTGATCGCATAGATAGTTTAGAAAGTGTCATAACTATTGCTGCCAATAAAACACGGTCTGATGTCCCAGAAAAACGTTATAAAACAGGAACTGATATAATGTCTGCCAAGAAACTAAGTCACAAGAAACATGTTTCAAGAGTTTTTAAAGAAAATGCCACAAATGATCCAAGAAAAGAACCCCATATGGATACATATCTAAAAGTTAGGGCAGCACCACCAGACCTCTAAAGTTCCGTGAACTAAATTTAATTCCCAAACCTAATAGGTTGGAACAGATTGAAATGCGTCCATTCCTTTGGGATAATATGCTTCCAAAATCACCACCACCAAGGTTTGTATATTTATAAATAAATTCCGTACACAAGGCAGCATTTTAATTATATTTTTGCACAATATCACAAATTTTGATAGTTCATAATCAGTCCCCAACAGCTAGTTAGTGAAGTTGTGACTCGGAAGCACAAAGAAGCTATCCACAATTCGCAGACTAACTAGTGAGTAGCGAGCAAACACGATCAAACCGAAGTCCAAACTGCGCTCAAAGATCTAGTTAGCTGCGGGGATGACTCCACTGTTCATTGCCCTGTTTGCTGACGTGGTTAAGGAAGGTCGTACGCAGCCTACGACATAACATAGAAATAACAAACCGGAAGTAAGCTAAGCAAAAATAATTATTTGATATAATACTGTATATACTACGTATAGACAGCTTATTTGTACACGTCTGGCTATTTGTAATGAACTTGTAAACAATATTATATTGTTTATCTGACATATTGTCACATATTTGCCGTTGCGCCTTCTTATAGGTTATCAGGCACAAATAGTCACGGTGTCTCAACATGTTGACACATACATAGCACCGAGAGTAATAATAAAAAAAAAGAAAATATATCTTGAAACAGGTAACCTTAATTGAAGTGTGCGTGTGCGTATGCGTTTGTGTTTATATTTGCGCCTTTTAGAATTTTTACATAACTTTTTCAGCTTCTTTTGCCAACATTTAAAATGACAGTCGTATAAAACTTTTGAACTCTGTGCGTTATTTGTAGAAAAAAGAATAATAAAAAACGTTTATCCAATAAGTTTTATTTTCCAGTATTAAAATATCTGTATAATCAAGTTAAATTATTGACAAAATAATTTGAAATATATTTATTTTATTAGTAAAATTACTTACCTTGTAATTAATAAAAAAAATTACGGCTTTTCACTTAAAATAATAACTTTATTTTAATATTTCTACCATTTTTATAAATTACATACACAATGACTTTACATATTTGATTTTTGCTTATCAATTACTTGGCTTTTCTACAGTCGTTTTCTATTTGCACGTGTTGAATTCCCGCCACCCTATGGGGAGACGCATTAATTTTTCAATGTTGGCTGTTAGCGGCGCGCATTATAACAAGACAACTTCATAGTAGCGGTGGGGGTAATCCTTGAGCGCGTATTTTCACGGCGCGTGTTAATCTCAGTGAATATGAGAAGCTTTCAATAACGTTTCGCGTATAGAAAAGTTTCGGTGAAAATGTTTCAAACTCACCGACGTGTTGCCTGAAGTTCCTATGTTAATGTATTTCTCTTTGTATCAAAACTCTGCTTGTTAAATACATATGCAGATAAGTAAAGTGCTTTAAGGTGCAAGTTTTACGTGCAAACGATTCTAATTAAATCGCGTAAAAGAATTTGTACAATGTCAAGAACACAATAATGAAATGCATTTATTATTTCGTAAACTATTCATAATCTTATATTGACGCGAGTATTATATATTGAAATAAAACGATTTCTTACGGATTATATCGCGGTTTATTTTACTTATTTAACCCGACGTTTCGAAGACTTTACAGCCTTCGTGGTCACGGGGCAGACTGAGTTGTATGTCGTCACAAAAGTATAGTGCAATGTTTCTACCCTCCATATAGTTGATATTACATTTTTTATTTTGTTGTAGTCCGATCTACGCAGAAAGAGCTCACAGTGTCATGAGGTCTGGAAGTTGGTCTTTTGGGTTCCTATTTAATTTAAGTTAAAAAAGTAAAATGAAACGCTATATAATCCGTAAAAATTCGTTTTATTTCAATGTACTCGTGAACTGACAATCTTCATCAGCGAAGGAGTAGTGGGTTTTTGAATTGAGTAGGCCACATAGACACGAATGTCGTGTGATCCATGAATATTTCTTTCGGATCTGAGTGTTACAAGAACGAAAGATTCTTGTAGTTACTGATTCCCGCGACACAAGGTTTGAATTTATGTGGGGATCAGGACTATGAATGAGACTGTTCATTGATTAAAATAAATACACCCAACAGTCACCACACACATAGTTCTGACCCCACACTAGGTAAAACCTGTATCGTAGGTATCAAGACTTACGAGGGACTACGGTCCCACAACACCCAAACCCGCAACAAATATCGATCTATCACACAAATATTTTTTTCGGTGCGGGAATCGAACCCAAGGCCTCTCGTTTCACAGCCGGCTACTCGCCCGCTGCGCCATTTATTAACTTTGTTTTAATACGCGCACTAAAGAAACGAACCAAAGGATCCTAATGCATTCATTTTGCATTCTACCCGTAGCTAGTGGAGTAGGTTTTGAACAGCAATAATCCTTGCTCGAAACAAAGTAAATATTTCCTGAAACACATTACGTAGTTTTAAGAAACTCATACAAATCCAATTTATTTCCCATTTCCTCACTTCATGAAAACTTAAATATGCTCGCAAGGTAAACCACTTTGAAAGCAATCCTTTGATCACGGTTATCTCTTTTATGCAAAACTGTATCAAATTTTGATGCCGCACATAATCTATGGAAATACTTTTGTGGCGCTAAATTGTATGTATTTTGTCTATTTTAAATGAAAAATAGATACAATGAATAAGTTTTAAAGATAACGCGAAATGTTCAAGCTTATATTATCCATAAGAAACGTAAAAATAAAGTCGCTCACAAGCGGGCTTAATAAGAATTCAAACGACAAAACAGGTTACAGCGGCTCTCAAGTTAATCCGGATAAGCGAACTGAATCGAGAAGGCATCATTTCATTACCCACTACCGTATCTGTTTAAACAAAACGCATATTCTTCCTCTGTATAATACAGCACGTGTGTGTTCTTATTCGTATCGTATCTTAATCAAAGATGCTATCATTATACTGTTTTTTCTTATGATTTATGCAATACAAAGCAATTACAGAAATTACGAATATTTTGTATTTTAATGTGTATTATTATTATATATAAAAATCTATTGCTGTTCGTTTGTCTCTCGAGAAATTCTAAACAGATTTGGATAATTTTCATGTTAAAATATTTGTGGAAGTTCAGGGAAGGTTTAAAAACAGAATTGGACCTGGTAGGTGGCGCTACTGTCGGCATGTCACCAAATTTGATTTGCTGGGATTTGTGGGAGAAATTACAAACTTTGTGATCTTTAAAATATCATATTTAATGTAGCGCTTTTCCGGGCAGGACGACATTTGCCAGGATCGTTAGTACAAAAATAACTTATTTTAACCAGTAACGATGTATATTGAGAGTAGATTACAAGGTGATGATACATTCTGTGTCTAATAGATATGGTGATAGGCTCGCCTCTTGAAATGTCTAGAGACGGAAAAAGACACTGTTAATGCTCGGTATACATCAAATTGCCTTTTAAAATAAGACGCCCAATAGTATTATATTAAATAAGCAAAGTATATAATACTACGTTTATTTAAATAACAAAATAAATATTAAATAAACAATAATTAATGGAATATGAGTGAATTATTGGGTTAAATAATAATTGTGAACGGTGAGATATTAAAATGATTTTAAACTTTCTTAAGATATTTTTTTTTTATTTTAGTGTAGCTTTTCCTAAGACTGCATATAAATAAAGTTTATTCAACTAATCTTGCATTTAATTGACATTAACTGCACGACAGTTCAACCCAATACATTATTTTTTATTTTCAAAATGCATCGTTCTCATAGGAAGCACTCGGAAGTTTACGGATTGTGCATGAAAAGCGAATTAACTTAGAAAAGTTGTTCGACATACCGTCACACTCAGTCATACATACGCAGTTACGTAGTGAGCGGAATCACAAAGAGCAACACATTCGAGCCACTCACTTATCTCAAAGCTATTGCCGAGTTTTCTTCAGTTTTGCATACTGATATTTCTTATACAACTTTATGATTAGAGTATTATTTAGACTACAGTGACAATGGTGACTAGAGCACTATAATATTCATTAATATTTAACTCAATCTAGTCTACAGTTTTTTAAATTAGGCTTTAATTATAACCTTATTAAAAAAATACTTATATAGTAGTAATAGTATTTTATATCTGAGTGTTATAAATAAGCCGAAAGTATTTTCTATATTCAACGATTAGCAGTCAACGGCTAATTAATCAACATTAATTGACCAGTGAGATTGGCAGTCTGACAGGTTTAATTTTAGTATTCAGTTACGGTCTATCCAATACCTACTTGTGCCCAGTTAAACCTAGTTCTACACGATGGGAAATATAAAAGTATAAATTAACCTGTCGTTGAATATATTAGATGTAATTGAGGTACTGTAACCATACGGGCTACGTTAAAATAGCAGTTACGTTGAGCTAAATAACAACTAATTACGGAACGTATCCTTTATTTAAGGCCGTCACTTAACACGCCAACGCAGTGCTTTGACGGCTAATGCGACTCAATGCCGTTTTAGCGAGTGTGCGCGACATTCTCACATTGTTTTCCATGATTGAAGCTTTTCATTCCACCCGTGACATGGAAATTCACTGCACTACACGACAAGACCACACATATGTATAATTTAATATAAGTACCAAGACATTTACTAAGGTAAAATTATGGTTTCTGTTTCATCATACTATTCACAGGTAAGTTCCATGTTGCAATAGATACGATAATAGTAGTAGCAATAATTGCAAACAACATTTTACCGAACTTTTAACATGAGGAAACTTCACGTCTTAATATCAAAAACCTACATTTGTTGTTCATACATAAAAGCAGAAAAGTGAACGAGAATTTTTTATTAGTGATCATTTTCTTACGTGGCTGTCTTGGATGAATGCGTTAGTTTTACAACACCTGTAAAAAATACCTTATGGTTTGTACAGGCGCCACTAGGAGTAAGAAAAAGAATCTACTCCAACTTTATGCTAGCGGTGTCTTGGATTATTTTACCAATATAATTAAAAGTTTTTACGATAGCCTCTTTGGCTCGGTGTAAAGCATTCACCGTCGCTCTGTTTGTGTGAATGTGTACATAGCACTAAACTTGGTTTACAGATGTCCTCTTGAATATCAATTGATGTTTAACTCAAATTCGACTTAATTTCTTTTAATTCCTTCTAATTTTCATAAAATTATTAAATATTATATACATATACACTCACGTCTGTAATCACCGAAGGGTTAGGCAGAGGTGTAGGTGTAACAAGTACACCCACTTATCGCCGTATTTATTAAGGACCCATAATGTGATAGGGGGCGAGCCCAGTGCCATAACAATTCCAGATTCCGGACTGATACTGAGTATTTCTAAGTAGAAAAACCCAATATCACTTTACCCGGCCTAGGGTTCGAACCCGAGACCTCAGCACAGCAATCGTAACACATACACAATTACAACTGCGCCACCAAGGCATTATTAAATATTAATTATTCTAAACCTCATTGAAATAAAACGAATTTTACGGATTTTATCACGGTATATTTTACTTTTAAGTTATATTCACGTGTTATATTTTAGTAATATTCGCGTAAACATACGAAACCATTGTCCTAAACCTATTAAGCTAATCAATTATAAGGACATGGTAACCCTTAAAATAAAGCAAACGTACTAATGAAATGAAGGCATTAAACTGAGTGTGATATTGCACAGGCAAAATTGGTAAAAAATGCCACAGATAAATGCGGTCCCATGCAAATTTTAATCGATAAATTTTTAATAGTACGAATAAATATGCATAGAGGGCCAATTTACGTCTGTGAACATGAGTTGATATCAATTTCGGGCGTCGTTTTTTTGCAAAAGACCCGCTTCAAACAATATTATTTCGTCGACAGTACAACATAATGACCTTACTGCGTATATACTTTTTACGAATCTTTTTTATGGCTCACCGCTAAGATAATATTTGAACATCTAATGTTGCTGGTGGTAGGATATTCATATCCACCCGGATAGCGAGCACCATACACAGGGTGTAAAACCCGCCATAGTGGCACACGCAAGTGAGTTGCGTTCCGGGATCAGCCAGTGTACATTCGGTTTTTGTCGGGGGTCAAGAGTTGGGGTACGATGTTTAGCTATTTTGCGGCCTTCTGAGTACCCTGACACTAGACCCTCGACCGCTTCTTCACCTGCTTGCCGATGGCGTAGTGTGAAGAAGCAGGCCGGCATGATTGTGTTGAGTGGCGGGGGATAGATCGTCTCTTGCTGCTCGATACTCTAATTGGAAGGCACTGCGCTTGCCATTAGGTGCAGTGTGGTCACTTTGCCGTGCCAGGATAAAAAAAACACAAAAGATTCCTTATTTGCTAGAAGTTCTTATAGAAACATAATTATATTAAAACTAGCTGTTGCTCGCGGCTCCGCCTGCGTGGAGGTTATATTCGGGAGCAGAAGTATACAATCCAAGGAGTTGTTTTCTGCACTGAGGCACCTGTAGCGATTGTCCAGCCTCTCAGGTGTTGTGCCTGAATCTTGAGATTGCATCTAAAGAATACCCCATAAGTTTAACCTCACTTTGCCCCTTTTAGGGATGATTTTTCAAAAACGTTGAAGCACATATTTCTTTATCTCCTACCAAAAGCCTAAATATGAATTTACAGATCCCTAAGTCGAGGAATTATGGATTTCCCATATAAATTTTGAACTCCTATTTGACCCCTTTCAAGGTTATTTTTTGAGAAAAAAGATAGCCTATGTCCTTCTCCAGGATATAATCTATTCCCTTACCAAATTTCATTACAATCCGTTCAGCCGTTTAGTCGTGAAGAGGTAACAAACAAACAAACAGAGTTACTTTCGCATTTATAGTATTAGTATGGATAATGGTGGATTCATATTTGATATTATTATAATTAGGTAATTCCACATAGTTAATGATATGTTTTGTTTCACCAAAAATTTACACGTATTAATATGTACTAATTACAGAATTACAGAAAATAAGCAACGGATGCCGGTTTTACTAGAAAAGGGGTATTCGGTTTTACGGAACATGCTGATCTGCCTTTACCTCCTTCTAAAACAGAAAGCATTTTGGTATATTCAGCACTGGACCTCATATGTATAAATTTCTGAGCCAATAAAATTTGTGGAAATTAAAGTTGGAGTAACAACATAAGCCTTACTATTCATTGTTAATTATATTGTCTAAACAGATTATTTCAATAGTCAATAATATAAATAATTGTATTGTTATTATGTTAGCTAGTCTACCTATTCGTTTATATTGTACTAGCTGTTGCTCGCGGCTCCGCCCGCGTGGAGGTTATTTTCGGGAGCAGAAGTATACAATCCATGGAGTTGTCTCTGCACTGAGGCACCTGTAGCGATTGTCCAATCTCTCAGTTGTTGTGCCTGAATCTTGAGATTACGAATCTAAGTAAATAATTATGGATTTCCCATACAAATTTTGACCACCTATTTGACCCCTTTCAAGGTTGTTTTTTGGAAAAAATATAGCCTATGTCCTTCTCCAGGATATAATCTATTCCCTTACCAAATTTCATTACAATCCGTTCAGCCGTTTAGTCGTGAAGAGGTAACAAACAAACAAACAAACAGAGTTACTTTCGCATTTATAGTATTAGTATAGATTGCTTGCTTGTATCTGTTATTTTGGTTTTATAAATAAATAAAATAAATATTATTATTCTAACTTGATGTTTTAATTAAACACATTTATACACCAAGGTGAGAGACGCTGATGGATGTTGCCATATTATGAATGGCTTTGCGCCACCCCGAGGCTGTCAGTCTCGACAGCCGGAGACAGTAATTCCCTAGGAAGGACCAATGTCCCACACAACGGCGATACGTTTCAGAAGCCTCGACCGTACTATAAAGTGTTTTAGAACGAAAATCTAGTACTAACAGTTGTCAATCATTTTCTGAACACGCTTATTGTAACAGTAGGTGATTACTTTGTTTCCGTTTGATTTAATTTAAAATTAGATTTAATTTATATTTTATGTTGCAAATTATTAAGTGTATGTAAATATATGATTTTAATTCAGCCTAGCGATAAACCGATAGCCTAGTTGCCAAGACAGCCCAAATAACATAAAGCCCCTGAATTTTTGAAGGTATGCGTATTCATTCTCAAATCGCTTACTTTGACGACAGGAAATCACAAAATAAATCCTTTTTTTTGTCGCGTGGAAAGCTTTTTATTACTGCCGCCCGGGGGGAGCGGAATGAGAATAAAACGGTTATGGACTGTTACTGGTAACTGGACTAGCTGGTCTTACAACCCGGATGATTGCTATCCGGGCAGCCGCTGGGTCGAGTCCATGCGGGCACCCCACCCGACACTGAAATGAAATGAAATCGTTTATTGATCAAGTAGGCAATTACATAGCTCTTATTACAAGTCAGAACATTAAAAAAAGTATAGAAATTTTAAGAAAAGCATATCAGCTTATGTATACATAACATACATAGCATCATCAATACACTAGCAATTAATTATTCATAAGGTATTTAACATTATTGTAATTTATTTATTATTTTTTATTTTTATATTATGAATTAATATTATTCAAGGTAATACCAGTCAAATATATATATACTACCAGCTAAAACCCCGCGGTGGCCTTCTTCGGCGCTTACGGAGCGATTCCGGGGAATTCATAGGAGTGCTAGAATTACTGCTGGAACTTACCCCGCGCGGTGCCGCGTAGCAGCCCATCTCGAGCCCCCACGCACCGAACAACGACAGCGAACGAGACCTTCCCACCCGTGCTGCCATCCATCTCAGTTTTGTTGAGGGCCACATTAAGGCCCAGTCGCCGAATCCTGCTCACCACCTGTTCGGTTGCGAATGAGGCGAGCAGGGTGGCCTCCTGGAAAGACCTGGTCGACGCTGTCACTTGTGTGTCGTCCGCGTAACAGACGAACAAAATGAATCCTGCATATCTAAGAATTCACCATACTAATTTCGAAGATATGTCTATTACCCCGTATTATATCAACGCGGTGGACTAGGAATTAAGCCCTCTCATTAGTAAAGAAGGCAGGTACCTACCAGTGGGACAATGTGTAATATACTCTAAGACAGCCAAGACCGGTGTTATAATTTTCCTTAATATATTAACATATTTAATTCTCATTTTGTAATATACGCTTAAAATAGAGATATATTTGTATGTATCACTCACGTCTGTACCTTCGAGTTGAGCTTATTTCCATCTCTTATAATGTGAAAACGGGGCGATCCTGTCGTTAAGAAGGACACAAATCCTAATCACATATAGGATCCATTCGCACTCATAAAAATGGTGGTTATTTTTGGAAGAAAAGGTACAAAATCCATTGAGACCTCTTAAAATATTACATCCTCGTGTGTTATGCTATCCCATAGGACCCATGCATTTTCTGGTTTCAAAAGTAGTCCCTCAACTAAACCTATGCAAAAAATCATGTAGATCTCTTGCTCTGTCTAAAACATTAACGCAGCGCATGTGCTATTCCAGACTATAATCTATCTCTGATCTCTCTTCCACCAGATCCTTCGAGCCAGTGTAGCCTGATTGAGTAACAAACATTCGCATTTATAAAAATTGTAGGTTTATTGATAAACCCCCGATAAAAGAGTTCATATAAATTTTCATCCCCTATTTTACCCCCTTAAGGCTGAAATTTACAAAAATCCTGTAATATATATTTATAATTTTTAAAGGAAATGCCAGACACCAATTTTCATGCTTTAACTTTAAAATACGGATTTTCATACAAACTTGCATCCCCTATTTTACCCCCTTAGGGATGGAATTTCCAAAATTCCTGAAACATGTGTTTTATATTTTTAACTAAAAGGCCAAATATTAATTTTCATGCGTTTAACTTCAAGATTGACGGATTTTCATACAAATTTCACCCCCATATTTTATCCTCTTAGGGGTGAAATTTCCAAAAACCCTGAAACACATATTTTTTATTTTTAAATAAAAGGCCAAATACCATTTGTCATGCGTTTAACTTTAAAAAATGACGGATTTTCATACAAACTTTCTTCCCCTATTTTACCCCCCTAGGGGTGGAATTCCAAAGATGCTGAAATATATTGATATATTTTTAACCGAGAAGCAAAATACCAATATTCATGCGTTTAACTTCAAAATAGACGGATTTTCATACAAACTATCATCTCCTATTTTACCCCCTTAGGGGTGGTATTTTCAAAAACCCTTCCTTAGTGGATGCCTACGTCATAAATGGTACCTACTGTCAAAATTTCAAGTCTCTAACCCCAGCCGTTTTGGCTGTGCGTTAATCGTCAGTAAGTCGGTCAGTCGGTCAGTCAGTTTCTTCTTTTATATATACAGCCAGATTTAGTAGTATATTTTTGTTATTTTTTATAGCACGTCTTTCTATGTGTGATGTGTTTGTTTGGAAAAATATAGACTTGCATTAGTGATATCGCGCACTCCAATATTGGTAATTTTTAATAATATGTAGTAAGGTGTCTCAGTCCATGCGCATCCTATATAAGTTTCCTTGGCGCTTTACAGCGTCGTTTTCACCTATCGTAAAGACTTTTAATTATATCTGACGAGGCAACATTTTAAACGCTTCAACCTTATGCATTCTTTGCACTAGCCACTTTAAGGAGCCCGTCTCAGTTTTATGCTCTCTGTTTAAAAGTACTATAAAGCGTGTTTTTGATATCAGTACCAGAATATAAACATTAAATCTTATGCTTTAAAGACGAAAAATGTATATTATTTTTGAAATAGAGAAAGGCCACACATACTGGTCATTATTCTAACTTCGGTATACCTACGCAGTGTTATTCAAACATCAGAAATCACCATTGTTTCTACAAGCCGATTAAAAGTTGAATATTAAATCAGAATGAAAACGCAAAAAGTTATTTGTTTGTTCACACAGTACCGGCATGAAAATATTATGGCAGTATTGCATTGTTAGAAGTTCTTTAATAACAGTATTAATATTGCTATATTTGTTTTAATATATTGCTATATTTTAAAATATTAGTTTAAATTGAAACGTTTAGAGGTGTGAAGCCGGAGCTCATTACGACAGAGTTACATGTGAATGAATTTAAAAAGATGTCGCTTAGATCTCAATTAAATGCCACGTCGCAATGCATATTAAGGCTTTCACCACCTATGGCCTTTGATACATTCATATACACTCACGCCTGTAATCCCCAAAGAGGTAGGAAGAGGTATAACTAGTACACCCACATTTCGCCAAACTTATTACCGACCCATGATGTGATAGGGGCGAGCTTATCGCCATACCGGGCACAATTCCAGACTCCAGCTTGATACTGATCATTTTGTGATAGAAAACCCAATATAACTTTACCCGACCCGGGTATCAAACCCGAGACCTCAGCACAGCAGTCGTACCGCGTACGCAATTACAACTACGCCACCGAGGCCTTTGATATGAGCACTATTAGCTCATCCAAAAAACATCATCGATATCATAGTGCGAGAGCGTGGGGATAGTCTTTATTTTATTATTTACCTTTTTAAGAATGTATAATTAATACGGATTTGGTTTAATTAGATTTGGTTTAATATTTATAAGTCGATTCGTTGGACATATTTATTAAAAGATTAATAAAATCTGTACATATAATATATTTCTAACTGATCGCTGTCTGTACAAGGAAGATATCTGAGAAAAACTGTTATTGGGGGTCTTTATTAACGCAATAGAACCCAAACTGCTGGTGGTAGGATATGCATATCCGCCCTGATAGCGACCACCGTGGGTGTAAAACCCGCCATAGTGGCACACGCAAGTGTGTCACGTTCCGGGATAAGCCAGTGTACGTCCGGTTTTTCTCGGGGGTCTAGAGTTGGAGTACAATGTTTGGCCATTTTGCGGCCTTCTGAGTACTCTGACAAGAGACCCTCGACCGCTTCTTCACCTTCTTGCCCATGGCGTAGTGTGAAGAAGCAGGCCGGCATAATTGTATTGAGTAGCAGGGGATAGATCGTCTTGCACTACTCGATACTCTAATTGGACCGCACTGCACTTACCATCAGGTGCAGTGCGGTCACTTTGCCGTGCCAAGATAAACAAAAAAAAAAACCAATGAGTTTTAGAATTGTTTTCTGTTTGTCCGTGCCTTTGTCCGCGATAATCTCAGAAACGGCTTAACCGATTTGGTTGTGGTTTTCACTAATGTATTGTGGTAAGCTTCACTTAACATTTAGTGTATTTTATTGCAATGAGTTCATAAATAAAAAAGTTATATCAATTTAAAGAATCACGGCCGAACATTTGTTCAATAAAAATAGATTAGTATAAGATAAGAAAACATGAGATCTAGGGTCTGGTTGAGCTCAATTACAAGACCCTTGGGTCTCCGTATAGTGTCCGCCCGGCATCCGGCTACTAGGAAGATATAGAGGAATGTAATGCCTTTATGGATTGTATGCCTTTTCTCTCAAAAATAACTTCCAAGCGGGCGGAGCCGTGGACAAAAGCTGGTTAATAATAAAGCTGTTATTAAAGTTTTTTCATCACGGCTCTTACAGAAATTCAACTTCATAAATTGTAAGGAAGCTATATTGCAACTCACTTGTAGTTTATATAATTCTTAGGTCAGTAGATTTCTTTTGGAAGTCAATATAATTATACGATTTAGCTTTCGTTACAGCCTTAACTCAGCTTCAATAAAGTAAGTTTGATCCAATTAGAAGCGTGTTTACACATAGGAGACGTTTACAGGTCCACTCTACCGATGGTTCCATCTGCTTGTGAACTTTTAATTGCGCGTTTCGTACTGCTACAGTGCTACGCGTAACTTCGTAGATCTATGTCTACGCGTTTTAGCGGCGATTCAATGATAAACTGCATATTATGTTTAGTGAATCGGTATTTTTATTTACGACCCTCATTTTTTCCCTACAGTAAAGTTCGTTCTATTAAGATGGCCAGAAACTATATTTTCACTAAGGATTATAATACTTTTTTTTTCATTCGCATTAAGGTACACCTGTCTCGTCATTTCAAATTTTTTATTTAGAATATTAGTGATTTAGTAGGCACAGTTTCGTTCTGCACAACTTGAACTGGATAAAACTACAATATTGAATATACTTTTAAAAATAACAGAAATATAAAAGATAATTTTTAGGGTCGCATCAAACGTCAGACGCGAGCGTCAGTGAAATCGTGGCCTATCAACGACATACTGCAGGCACCAATGACGCTATACGTTAGTAAAGCTATTTATCATCGGTTGATCTATAGATTTGCGTAGTGCACAATACAAACAACATATATACACAAGAAAGCACTGATAATGCGTTACTGACGTTTAGATCTGACACATAACACAACCATCGGAAGTCCGCCCTTTTTTTTTTTTTTTTTTGTTGTCGCGGGGAAAGCGTTTTATTACTACCGCCCGCTCCGGGGGGAAGCGGAATAAGAATAAAACGGTTATGCTGGACTAGCCGGTCTTACGACCCAGCATCCCCCTCGCCCGGATGATGGCTATCCGGGCAGCCGCTGGGCCGAGTCCCTACCCCCTATGTACACCCCACCCGACACTACCAGCTAAAACCCCGCGGTGGCCTTCTTCGGCGCTTACGGAGCGATCCCGGGGTATTCTAAGGAGTGCTAGAATTGCTGCCGGAACCGCCCCTGCGCGGTGCTGCGTAGCAGCCCATCTCCATGGGAGGGCTTAGGAGCCCCCGCGCACCGAACAACGACAGCGAACGAGGCCTTACCACACGCGCTGCCGTCCATCTCGGGGTCGCACGATGCTCCAAAACTGGGAGTGCATCGATTCGGGCTGACAGCCCCCCGCTGCGAGCCCGCGACCCCCGATGGCCCCTATTATTCGCCTCGTACGACAGGCAGGGGTTACCGTGGTGGAATTCAAACGCCCCCGTTCCACAGGGCGGGAGACGCCGGTCAGTCGTCCACCCGGCGCCTCCTACGTCTTCTCTGGCGGCGGGAGGGATCATTTCGTTCCCGATCCCTCTCGGCACTCTCCTTCTGCGAGATGACGCTCTCGCAGAAGTGGGCCACCGCACGCCAGGACCTCCGGCTGGCGACCATGGACGACACCACGGCCGGCAGCGAGAGGTCTCCTCCGACGACTGCTCTGAGAGCGCTGCGCTCTTCGTCCCAGGCTGGGCACTCCTCCAACGTATGTTGGGCCGTGTCCTCGTGGCAGTTGCCACAATGGTGGCACACGGCAGACACCTCCTTTCCGATCCGACACAGGAACGAACCGAAACATCCGTGGTCCGTCAGTACCTGCGTCAGCCGGAAAGTTGGCGCACCGTGGCGCCTGTCTAGCCATCTCTTTAGGACAGGACGCACTGCCGCGACGGTCCTCAAGCCCGCACTTGGGCTTTCCAGCCTGGTATGCCACTCCTCCACAGCGGTTCTGCGAAATCGGGCCGCAATCTCCCTCGGGGCCAGTCTCACCTGACGGCGACTGGACGCCTCCTCCCGCCAGAAGAACGCAGACGAGAGGAGTTTTGCGTCCAACTCCCAAGGGAGGGTGCCGGCCAATACGCAGGCCGCCTCGTGGGAGACCGTGCGGTAGCCCCTTACTATTCGCTGCGCCAACAAACGCTGCGGTTTGCGCAGCAAGGCGACGCAGCGGGGTTTCAGGGACTGGGCCCATACGGGACATCCGTACAGGGCCATTGACCGCACGACTCCAGCGTATAAACTTCGGCAAGGGCTATTAGGTCCCTCCAGGTTCGGCAGCAGGCGTCCGAGCGCGCCCGCCGCCCGCACCAATTTCGGCGACAACTCCTTGAAATGGGCACGGAAATCCCACCGGCTGTCCAGAATCAATCCCAAGTACTTCATTGTACAGCCGATGGGAATCCGCACCCCCTCCACATTGATGTGGGGCATTAAAGGTGGCCGAATCCGAGGACCGTGAAAGTAAAGGGCCTCGGATTTGTTCAGGGCCACCTTAAGGCCCAGTCGCCGAATCCTGCCCACCACCTGTTCGGTTGCGAACGAGGCGAGCAGGGTGGCCTCCTGGAAAGACCTGGCTGTCGCTGTTACTAGCGTGTCGTCTGCATAACAGACGACAGCGACGCCTCGGGGATTGGTACCACGGAGCACCCAGTCGTAGCCTATGTTCCACAGGAGAGGGCCCAGGACTGAGCCCTGTGGAACACCGCAGGCCATCGCTCTTCGGTGCCACCTGTCGGCGCCTGGATACACTATGTACCTGTCTGAGAAATACGAGCGCACCAGACGCCGGAGATACGGTGGCACCACGTGGTACCGCAGTGCTTCCAGTATGCAGGCCCAGGGCAGGGTGTTAAACGCGTTGGCGATGTCTAGAGACACCGCCACCACCACTTCACCCCGAGCCACTGCATCCTCCGCTTGTGCCTTGACCCGCAGAATCGCGTGTACTGTCGATCGGCCTTGCCGGAACCCGTACTGGCACTGTGCCAGGTCCGGCCCGACCCCTTCAAGATGCTCGACGAGGCGAGCGTGAATGATACGCTCGAAGAGCTTACAGACCTCGTCGAGCAACACGATGGGCCGGTAGGCCGATGGCGACTCTGCGGGCCGCCCCTCCTTCTTGAGCAGGACCAACTTCCCAGTTTTCCACTGAGACGGAAAACGGCCCTGCTCCAGGCACGCGGAGAACAGGCCACGAAGCCTAGTCCCCAGATGCTCGACGGCTAACACCCACGCACGTCCGGGGATACCGTCGAGACCCGGGGCTGTTTTCTTGCCCCGCAGCCGAAGCACCACCGCCCGAAATTCCTCGGGCGAAACCTCCGAAATAACCCTTGCCGAACTCAACGACGATGGCGTCGATGGATGTGACGCCATCGGTGGGGGAGTGACATCTTCAGTGGCAGGGAACAAAGCTGCGACGACCTCTTCGACTAGGTCGCCCCGGAGACTCTGCGTCAGTGGGGGCGTCCACGGGCGATATCTCCTCATCGCCACGCGATATGGACGCCCCCAAGGGTCGTTATCGAGAGTTCCCCGGAACTCCTCCTGAGCTGCAGACTTTGCCCTAGCTATTGCCACGCGCAGCGCTCTCTTAGCCTCCCTGTGGAGGCCGTGAAGCAGCCGCTCCTGGTCCTCGTCGCCGGGAAGACGGATCCGACGACGACGGTGTCTGGCGAGACGACGAAGGGCGGCCACGCAGGAGACACGTAACCGCGTGAGTTCCGCCGACCACCAGAACACCTGGCGCTTCTCGGGAAGACGTCGGACTCGGGGCATGGCCGCGTCACAGACGCGCGACATCGCTGCCCCGAACCACGACGCCTCCTGCTCGACCTGCATCGGTGCCTCCGGTGCAGGGAGCCACGCCTGGGCCAGTGCGGCCTCCTTCAGGGCCTCAACATCGAGGCGTTTTACAGACCAACGCGGGCCGTCCGACCGCGGGCCAGTCGGTCCTCCACTGGACTGGGGGTTAGGGGATAAGGCGACGTCGAACCGAATGTATCGGTGATCCGACAACGTCTCCTCGTCCACCAGAACTCTCCAGTCACGGACACGGCGGGCAATAGCTGCGGTGGCGAACGTGAGGTCCACCACCGATCCGCCATTATGCCGCACGCACGTGTTAACTGACCCGCGATTCACGACGGCCAGGTTGGCCGAGATCGCCCATTCCTCCAGGGCCTCGCCGCGCCTGCTGGTGACCGACGAACCCCAAGCCTGAGACTTGGCGTTGAAGTCGCCGGCAACGAGAACGGGGCGAGGCTGACTGCCTTGCACCACCAGGGCCCCTAGCCGAGTGAGAAAGTGCTCGAACTCGGCCAGGGATCTATTGGGGGAGAAATACACACCCACAATCCAGATCCCCCCCAACAGAACCGCCACACATCCCGCCCCCTTCGCTACTTTTTCGAAGGGTGGGGAGCCGGCGGCGCCCCGAGTGATGACGGCCACCAAACCGTTAAGGTCCCCTGCCCAGTCTTCCCTGGGGGGAACAAAATAAGGCTCGGCGACCACAGCCACTTGTATCGACCACTGCGCCATGCTCTGGACTAGCAGGTCCTGGGCTCTGGCGCAGTGATTAATGTTCGCCTGGAGGAAACGTTGCGCCATATTAATGGGCGATCTCCATATGCTCTCCACTGGTGCTCGCTGTCGGCTGGGTCACAACCTCCGATCCCCGACCACGATTAACGCGGCGAGGGCGGGAGGAGGCGACGCATGCCTTGGCGCCCACCTGGTGCCCCGCGGGTTTACCGGCACCTGCACACACTGCGCAATGCGGCTCCGCGGAGCACTCCTTGGCCTTGTGGCCCACAATACCACAGCGATAGCAAAGTTCGCTGCGGTCACACTCGTCGGTGCACCGTGCCCGCACATGTCCTTTGTACAGACAACGGTAGCACCGCATGGGCCTCGGCTCAAGGAGCTGGACACGCGCCGCCACCCAGCCGATCAGAACTCGGCCCGACTTTAAAATTTTGTCGGCGACCTTGGCGGGGCACCGCACCCACGCCGCACCAAGGCCCGACCGGTCGGGGCGGATCTCCCCGACCTTAAAACTCTCTGGCAGGGAATCCCCAGCTCTTGCGAAGGCCGAAGCGACCATCTCCGGGTCAGCCGATGCGTCTAACCCGGACACTCGCAACTCCGCGGACTTGAAAGGGCGGGAAACTCGAACATCACCCGCCAGCTCCGTTCCGCGGAACACCTCCCTCACTTTATCAGCGAGGGAATCGGCCTTCACCTCCGACTCCGGACCGGGCACCTCATATAAGTACCCGCCCGTCAACATTAAACGCGCCCGCGTCTCAGCAATACCGAGACCGGCCAAGTCCACGCGTCGTTGGACCTCCCGTAAGACTTGGGCGTAAGTGATACCCCGCGCCAACCCCTCTGGCGTCACCGTTAACGTGACGGCTGCCTTGCGGGGTAAGTCTATACGCGGCTTCGGCCGGCTCTGCTGCGGTGGTGCGGTCACCGCAGCAATTAACACGGGCTGGGGATTCTTATTTCTCTTTTTTGCCACCACATTCCACCCTTCGTCCATACTTGCAGGGGCGGGAGGTAGTGGCCGCGGCTCCCTGGGCATTAGGGCAGCGGGAGTACTCATTCTTTTTTTCGCTTTTCCCCTCTTTCCCCCTCTTCGTGATTTATGTTGAGGGGAATTTGGGGACGCCACAGATGTTGAAGCTGCCACCTGCCCAGCGACTACGACAGGCGCAAGTAGGGGACGGGGAGCTTCAACAGGGGCGGGCTGGGCATTACTCTTTCCCTTGCCCAGCCCTTTTCCCTTCGGAGTAGCCGGTGGACCGGCGGCGGCTGGAGGGGTCTTTGATGGCCCAGCAACGGCAGGCGTTGCCAGAGCTTTAGCCCTATCGGCGGCCAATGGAGGCCGCATGATGGGCTCTGGAGGTAGCCTCGAGTATATGTCGCTCAAGCGCGCGTCTATAATATTTAGAAGACGGCGCTCGAACCGCTCGAGGCGGTCCTCCTCTCCAGACACGGCTCCAGTTTGGGCCGCCGGCTGCGACTGTCCTTGTATCGCTTGGACAGTCGCCATCATCTCCTCCAAGGTCCGCTGTTGGGATGCAAGGGAGGCCTTGAGGTCGACGATTTCTTGGGCCATCGCCACCTTTTCGGCCTCCAACCTAGCCACCTCTGCGGAGGCTGACTCCTCGGCCCTCTCCGACAGCTCTTTCGCCGCAAGGTTCAGCCTCCGCTGCTCCGTCCCTTTAAGATGCTGGGACTTGCGGGCCACGTCCCGGATGATGGCTGACATCTGCAAGCGCCAGTCATGGTCACCCGTTCCCTCCATCGGTGCAGTGTCGTCATCAGACACTGCAGCCGGGCTTGCTGAAAGAGCAAGCACTTTTGGCGCCGGTTCAACATCACTGTCGCTTGCCGATGCGTCCAGTTCTCGAGCTATCAGCGCCCTCTTCGAACGCGTCATAACGCCGCTTGTTACCTTGGCTTCGGGAGCCAAGAAAGTCGAAGTCCCTTTTTTGAGTTTACACTCAGTGTTTGCCATCCCAGGGTCGCTAGCGTCCCCCGGGGTAGACAACTTCTCCACATTCTTTTGTTTTTGTTTTAGGTTTTCCATATTTATTCCCACGATTATGGGGGATATAGACGTCCACCCAGGCAGAGCCCCCTGTGCCTGGGTAAGCCTTGGGTATCACGCACGGAGGGGCAGCAGGTACTCCGGCGGCGTGGTTCGCACTAGCGACCGAACTACCCATCGGCCATGCATCCCCTCGCGGTGCGCCGCCGCTTGGGATTCGGGGTGACTTTTTATAGAGGTTTTCTCCCTCGCAGCCCGGGCGATTAAGCCAAGACCCTCGGTCCAGTCGGAGCGCGAGACATGACCACAGACCTCCAGACCGAATTACGATTTACGACGGTGACAGCAGGAGAGAGCGTCCCCCCCACTGCCCGCTCGGCGGCGGGGTGAGCGCACACCGAGCCCGCCGACACCCCCGAGACAGAACCCGGGAGTAGCTCGATAAATGAGCTCGAACTCTTGATTGAGGGCCGCCGCAACGAGCGACAACCGTCAACCACCTTTTGTCAGGATATCGGCCGTCGGTCAATGTGACCGCCGTTGCCCAGGGTGCACCGCGTGGAGGTTTCCTGACTTCGCACCCCATCGGAAGTCCGCCCTAGAGCGATGTAATTTTTATTAACACTAATATGAAGTTTTGCTGGCATTTTAACAGATTTTGACTGGAAAGTCATTAGCAACATTTCTAACTAGTGGTAAGCAATCTAATTTCCTAGTCCAATTTGAACCAGCATTTTAAATGTCGGTCAAATCTAATAAAGTCAAATTAGAATCCAATGTACAACCGGGGAAGACTAGGGTCGTATTTACAGCGTGCAGATAAGCGGGCGAGTTAATTATAAGCTATTAAAATGTGTATTTGAAAGGGATTAATTAATATGACTATGTATTGATATCGCGTAATTGAATGTGTGATAGCTGATGCATCTTTCTTTATCCGGGTATAGTAAAATATCTGCAGTGTAACTGGTTGTTAGTAAGCTAAGTACAATACACATATAAAAAATATTATCAAGCAAAATTGCAACTCAAAACTTCTGTAAGAATTATGCCGATCTCAAAAAAGTGACTGACCCCAAAAAATGACTTACCGGATCGACTCATTACGGCCTATTATCATCAGGTGTTAAGATGGTCGCTATCCAGTCGAGTATGACAAGTATAAAGTGTCCTCCTACTAACAATCTATAGGTCCAATTCTTTAGCAACATCACCATTAGTCATCGTGGGTGGTAACGCATTTTCAGTCCTCAAGTTGTAAGTAAACTGCAAAGAGATTTACTCCTAGAACGTAGTAGGTTTTTTTTATTAATAATTTTAATATTATAACTTATTTGGCGACAGACAGGCGACGTGTATAATATTAATACTACCTACATGAATACCCAACGCAACGACCCCATACAGTGCCTGGGTATAGGTTAAATTGTGATGATTATATAATAGACCTTTTTCAGTATGTAATAAAGCTTACTGTATAAATACTTGATCATAGGTACGCTTCTGTATTTTTTAGCATTTTGGTGTATGTAAATACTTCCAATTTGCATTTTTACTTTTGTTCTCTGGTTTAAACTTTATATTTTCTGATACCAAAGAGATAGAGGCGTATAACGAGCATGATATACACATATTATATCACTTAAACGAGGCTTAAGAAGAGTAGTCTCTCAACGGTAGGCGGCGGTTTTCCTGTGCCCTGGCATTGCAGAAGTCTATAGCCGGCGGTGTCGACTTACCATCAGGTGGCCCGTCTGCTCGTCTGTCTCTCCAGACAGTAAAAAAAAAACTTTGTCAAAGAATGCGTTAATTTACCTAGTTTTTGTCGTTAAGACAATGGCTGGCCAACGTTTAGCACTACTCGAAATGATCGTTTTATCGTGTTGCACAAGATCAGAAAACCGAATCAAACTTCAAGAAGTTCCAGAGAACAATGTGATCTCCAGCAGTCACTGAGATGAAGCTTTATAGGTGAGCAATTTTTTTATAAATATAAAATTGTTTACAAAGGTTACTAAATAATACCATTATTAAATTAAAATACAAATAACGTTAACATTTCCGGAATCAATTTAATTTAATTTTGACAAACTTATAACTTTTATTTTAAGGGAGAGTTTATTATAATGTTTCTTTAAGTAAAGGTAATGTACGTAATTCATTTTAAAATCTTGAAATTATCCTTTGCGTGATATCTTACTAAGTATTATTAATAAAGAGTTAGTAGCTTTAGTCGTATTTTCTTAGAAAGATGTTGAGCGATCAGAAAATAATGTGCGGTGGAAACCCTCTTGACATTACACGAGAAAGCTTAGTTAGAAATTACTTGCTCTAAATTGAAATGAAACGGCGGAAATACTTTTAAATATTTATATAAATCATAATAAATTGTGTTACCCAACAGTCACACACATAGATACGAGTCTTGTGTTGTGGGTATCAGGGACTACGAGAGACTTTCGGTATCACAACACCCAGACCCCGAACACAAATGATTGTCTGTCACATACACATTTGTCCCAGTGTGGGAATCGAATCCACGGCCTCTTATTTCACAGCCGGCTACTCGCCAACTGCGCTACGGAGGCTGTCATTATAATTCGAATTTAAACGATAGAATCTCTCTTCACAGCGAATGAATGGCTCTTTTAAAATGAAATCAAGCAGTAAAAAAACCTTATGAATTAAGTAAATAAATAAAAACTAAAACTATTTGACAAAAATAGTTACTTATTTTATACGATTACCCAAAAGATGAAATATTTTTTCCATTTATTCGCTTTACAATGAACACTGAGTTCGTCGCATGAGTAGAATCCAGACACCGCGGCTCTTCCGAATTAGACTAGAACATGTATAATTTATTAGAATCGGAGGAAACTTTTGAACTAATTATTATATCACGTATTCCGATTGACGGATCCATATGAACAGGTAAAATATTTTATAACGTAGATTCACTTTGCCAATATACCGTTCCATCACAGCAGAAATTGGCTTTTTAAATCATTTTTTGTAACAAAACCCCGTCTAGACACGTAGTCGTATTTTAAAAAAAAAGAGTTTAATGAAAACGCTAATTGGTGTTTCTAGGTTATTTCGTAATAGGATTATTGACGCTGAAAGAAAGTGTGACAGAAATATGAAATAATACCTACTTCATAAGATTTTCCATAGGTCGTCGCAAAATATAAGTATTATATTCAAAGTATAAAATTTAAGTCGTTAAATTCTTTGTTGCTTTTTATACATAATGTGTTTTTTAATATTTCTTATAAACGACATACAAAACCGAATCTTATAAACTATAATAATACTAGCCCTGTATTAAACATTGTCCCACTGCTGGGCACGGGCCTCCTCTACTAGTGAGAGGGGTTAGGCCTTAGTCTACCACGCTGGCCTAATGCGGGTTGGTAGACTTCACATACCTTCGAAACTCGTATGAGAATTCTCAAGTATGTCAGGTTTCCTCACGATGTTTTCCTTCACCGTTAAAGCAAGCGATAATTAACATTTTAATACACACATAACTTTAGAAAAGTCAGAGGTGTATGGCATTTGGGTTTCGAACTTACGACTTTCGTCTTCACAGTCCGTACCGCAACCAACTAGGCTATCACTGCTATCTTATAAACTATACCTATATTTATTTTAATTCATTTATTGTAATTAATCGACTTAAACAATAAATTAAAAGAAGCATTCAATTAAACGCGTATTTTTTAAAATTGTTATATTTACACAAATCAACAAAGTTATGTTATTTATATTTATAAGACAGAATTATAGGTCGTATATGTAGAGCAGCTATTTACATCAGCTGAAATAAAATTACAACACAATCCGTGTTGGCTTTTATACGTTAGGCGTAGGTTATCCGGCAGAAGTTGCCAGCGGAGGGCGCGACAGTCGCTAATTGGAAAATGAAAATCCCATTCCAGCCATCGGTTGCAAAAGCAAGGATGTTTTTAACAGGAAACTGTGACTTGAACATCAAGAAACTAGCGAAAAATTGTTTTATCATATTTATTAAACAATCTTTTCAATTCGTAACTTTGTTTTTTTTTAAACGTTGATTGATTCGTTTTAGATATAATATATAGACAGTATTGTATTCTTAATTAAACGCACATTAATTACTTATTAATATGTAAGAACTATATTATTAATATTCCCACGTATGACAACTTTGTGTGTCTAAAATGTACTCGTTCCCTGAGCGCCAATTGTACTGTACATTAAATAGTGCACAGTAACAAAATGTAGGGCCCGCAGGACCCCTTGGGAAACCTCAGCTCACCATGTAATTATTGGTAGCCTCCGATTACCAGTAACGACTACAGACAACACCAGGTATTAAACATAGCAAGCATCAACGTTGCAATGTACATGTGTAATAAGGGAATATTATTTATAATAATAATAATACTGTATTAAACATTGTCCCACTGTTGGGCACGGGCCTCCCCTACTAATGAGAGGGGTTAGGCCTTAGTCCACCACGCTGGCCTAATGCGGGTTGGCAGACTTCTCATACCTTCGAAAAATTCTCAGATATGCAGGTTTCCTCACGATGTTTTCCTTCACCGTTAAAGCAAGCGATAATTAACATTTTAATACACACATAACTTTAGAAAAGTTAGAGGTGTATGCCACTTTGGTTTCGAACCTACGACTTTCGTCTAGGCAGTCCGTACCGCAACCAACTAGGCTATCGCTGCTGTATGCCTTATAAATTCAAATTAAATACTTATCAACTTAATCTTACATCAAGCAGTTTTGTGCTAGAATTGTTAAGGCAAAACCGGATTAGAATAAGGGTGTCAATCTATAAATACGCAATGTTTTTATATTCATGCCGTTTATGTTATGCTAATTAAGCGTTAACATCTTGGTGTCTTTATAATATTATGTAAGTACATTTATTATAATTTGCTGCTTTAATATTATTTATGAAGGAGCGAAAAAATAATTGATGTATATTACAACTATTACGTCTATATTGTAATTGGAAGTTAATTAAACTTAATTAGTAAAATGTATTCATAAACATTGTAAACCCTAAAAATAATAAATAAAATTTTCCATGTGTAAACCTATAAAAAGAAAGTTATAAAAATATCAGTCTTGCCACCGAAAATGATAAATATTGGGTGAGAATTACGCTGAAAGGTGGCCCCGGTGAAGAAAGAGACGTAAAGTAAAAAAGAGATGTTTAAAAATAACTTAATAATTTGAAATACGGAGTACTTAATACAACAGTAGTATAATAAAAGCAGTAAAAAAGTAACTAGAAAATTGATTCATTCAATATACTAATTAACATATTGAACGCTATATCTCCAATATCCATATGTGTTTATATTATTATAGTTGTGTATAAATCGCCTTGATTATACCGACAATCCAGTAGTCTCGATCGGTCGTTAATTAGGCTTGACTGCGTCGAGGACCCGCAGGCAGAACCAAACTGCAATCAACAACCCTTATTCGGGATCTCAGCAAATGTTATTATAAAAACCATTAGTACAATAGGTTTCATGTGTTTTGTGGTCTCGAAATAAGTATTCTACGAATATTTTTAGATTTGAACAGTAATAGAAGATTGGGCCATATATTTTGTTTATTACAACTAAGTAGCAATAACTGTAAAATTAGAGAAATTTTCTGAGAAAGATTTCTGAAAAACTCCAGAGCAAATGTTCGGTTTTTCCAATAATTTCTCGGAAATTATTACAAATTCGAAAATAAGTTTAATGATGATTGCCTGACCCAACATAATTGGTATACTTGGAATCTACAAAAAATGTAATGAGAAATTCTTATATTTGCAAATATTGGTTTATACTAATACCTAGAGCATTCTGATATGTTTTTACATATAGATATAAAATTTTATACTTTATATACCTTTACTTCAAAGCTATAACCAATACAGCAGCGATAGCCTAGTACTCAGCAGCGATAGCCTAGTTGGTTGCGGTACGGACTGTCAAGACGAAAGTCGTAGGTTCGAAACCCAAGTGGCATACACCTCTGACTTTTCTAAAGTTATGTGTGTATTAAAATGTTAATTATCGCTTGCTTTAATGGTGAAGGAAAACATCGTGAGGAAACCTGCATATCTGAGAGTTTTTCGAAGGTATGAGAAGTCTGCCAACCCGCATTAGGCCAGCGTGGTGGACTAAGGCCTAACCCCTCCCATTAGTAGAGGAGGCCCGTGCCCAGCAGTGGGACAATGTTTAATACAGGGCTAGTATTATAACCAATAAAAAACCTATAATTGGAATATTGATTTGATACAACACGCTAACAATGCATTGTTTAGTTGTTCAGACGCGGGATTACATGATCGGGTCGTGATGGAATGAGTTCGTAACAGTGTATCAGAGGTGAGTAATCATCGAAATAGGATTGTCGCTTTCCAATTAGTGCTGTGTCGGTGGAGCCTTTCTCGATGACGGCTCCCCTTTCAAACACCACATCGATTGCGTTCCGAAAGAAACCATGTACGTTGAACGCATTCAATATTTAGTCCGATGTATTGATTAGTTGTAATCGTTTTGCTAAAAAAAAAATCTAAGAATATTAAACGCACGCATTAAAAATAAGTATATATTTACGCAATTTATGTGAAATATTTTAATGAAAATACATGTGTAACTGCACTAATAAATTATTTCAATTTGTTTCAAATCAAGTTTGTGCTCAACATGACAGTAGGCATACCACTTATCACATCACTGGAAGAAAATAGGCTTGGTGAACCTGAGTTGCACTTCTACCTACACTGTCGAGGATACATCCTTATTTTTTTTTGAATACATTATATAACATACTTATATGAATAATTATTTCAAAAATAAATTACAATTACGTAACGAGTCGAAATATTATCTTTTTCAGCAACTCGCAGATTATGACATTTTTGCACCATTTTTGCAAAACGGGAGTAGAGCGCTTATGAATTTGTATGATATAGAATCAAAATATCGATTTATACTATTTTTGCCGGAATCGATTATATTATATATTATTCATATGAGAAAGGGTATGAATAAATGTTAAACCTTTTACGATTCATAGCTGAATTAATACCAAAACTCAAATGCAAATTATTAGTGATAATACAAAGCTGAAAACTAGCAATCTACTAACGAGTTATCTTTAAGCTGCTTTGTTATAACCCTATAGAATAATGGACCGATGTGATCGCAATTCGCTCATAATACCGGCCTGTCCAAAATTTAGGATGTGGTTACACGAGTGAGTGAATATTTAGACAGTCTCTTGAAAAAATGCTAATTACCTCTTAGAATGTATAGCTGAAAACAATTATGGCTATTTTGTTATATAAATATATATATGCTATCGGATTGTTATATTTTAACATATAACAATCATATAGCAATCGTTTATTGATATTTAAAATCACAGGAAAGAAAAAAAGACTGCCTCGGTGGCGCAGTTGTAATTGCGCATGCGTTACGACTGCTTCTGTGCTGAGGTCTCGGGTTCGATCCCCGGGTCGGGTAAATTGATATTGGGTTTTTCTATCTAGAAATTCTCAGTATTAGCCTTGACTCTGGAATCTGTGCCCGGTATGGCGATAGGCTCGCCCCCTATCACATTATGGGACCGAAATTCGGCGAAAAATGGGTGTACTAGTTACACCTCTGGCTACCCGTTCGGGGATTACAGGCGCGAGTGTATGTGTAAGAAATAAAAAATATTTTTAAACGGTTTATAAAACGAACACAATTAATTATTCTGGGCTATAATTTATACCCTATTTATGTTTGATCTCTTATATAAACTTATAGCTATAGAAGAGAAGAATCTCCTAAAACAAGCATACCCTTGCTTAAAAGGAGATTCCAAACCCAGGGAATGTAAATAATTATGTCATCTAATTAATATTTGTTTTATTATTATTTAGTTCCTAGTTACATTTAAGTTAAATATTAATTTAATATTACAAAACAGTAAAAGTAAACATTGATTTTTATTACAAAATATGTGGTAATAAGATGAATTAAATAATTTATTATTTATTCGGCAATCTTACAGCTAGCATTTGTATACATAAAAGTTTAAGTTTCACAAATAGGTAATATATTAATTAAAGGTTTAATGATAATAATCATAGGGTTGGTGCTTAGCTCTACATTTCTGAATCAGTTGGCTACCTTCACAATATTCTTTAGTTGTCTTGTTCATCGTCCTCCAATAGAATATTATGGCTCTAATCGTAAACAGTATTTAGCAATTGACACAGACCATGAAAAACGCAAAGGGAAATAAAACGTGTGTGAAAGGTCCTCTAGGAGTAGAGGTGCCGCAGGCATCCATCGAGCGCCTAATTTCAACCGGTAATAACCGGTCTCGGCGCGGACATCACATATAGAATCTTTGTGGGAACTGTCCGTTGCGTCACCCATCAAACGACCCAAGTGAGGGCTGCTCTCGGATTTCAAAGTGCTTCGAAATAATCCAATAAATAAAAAAATAGCCACAATTCCTTACTACATAGGCATAATTTCTGTGTTCTCAAAAGTTCTGTTACTCTTGTGTATTTGAATCTTGTTCATTGGTTTAACAAGAAAATAGTGTTTAAAATAAATGATATCTTCTTGACTGCCTCGGTGACGCAGTTGTAATTGCGCATGCGTTACGACTGCTGTGATGAGGTTCGATCCCCGGGTCGGTTAAAGTGATAGTGGATTCTTCTATCTAGAAATTCTTAGAATTAGCCCGGAGTCTGGAATCCTGGTATCACATTCAACCCCCCCCCCCCCCCCCCTATCACATTATAGGACCGATATTTGTCGAAAAGTGTACACCCACTTTTCGCCGAATTACACATCTGCCTACCCCTTCGGGCATTACAGGCGTGAGTGACTGTATGTGTGTGTGTATATTTAAGCATATGACAAGCGAATGATCACCAGTGCCCGTTAATGCCAAAGGAATGGTGATGCATTGAAATGTAATGTGACTTTATAGGAATACATTTTTATGCCTTCAAAAATCACAAACGAAACGCTAAAGCACAGAATTTTTAAATTGGTTTTCGGTAACATAGCAGTTGAGCCAGACCATTCCTATAATAATATCAGGCTACTATTATACAATCCCCGTGTTAGACACGAGCTTTTCCTTATTAAATGCCTTAGTCTATCACGCTGGGCTATGTGGGGTGGCACACTAGACCTTCGAAATTCTTTTAGAAGAACTTCGAACTCTTCTTTAGAACTCTTATATACGATGGGTTACTCACGATATTTTTTTTCGCCACTAAAGTGTGCTGTAATTTTCAATGAATAAACATAACTTAGAAAATTCACGAGGTTCTGTAAATGGGTTAATAAATAAATAACACCCTTAGAGTATTTAACCTACTCTAAGATAACACCCAACAGTCACCCACATAGCCCCGAACCCACACTTAGATACGAGTCTTGTGTTGTGGGTATCAGGGACTACGAGAGACTTTCAGTCCCACAACACCCAGACCCCGGACACAAATATCTGTCTGTCACACAAACATTTGTCCCGGTGTGGGAATCGAACCCACGGCCTCTCGTTTCACAGCCGGCTACTCGCCAACTACGCCACGGAGGCTGTCTATCGGTTGGGTTCGAACCAATGGTATTTACACCATTAGGTTATGGCGGTCCTATTGCCTTTAAAAAAGACATACCCTGACTGTACTACTACTATTAATTATGATCATCATCATCATCATCATCAGCCGGTGTCAGTCCACTGTTGGACGTAGGCCTCTCCCAATTATGATAAAGAACGATAAAAATTAGTAATTATAAATACTTCGATCGTCAAGAATGAAATTCAACAGAAAATATCATAAATTTGTTGGTGTAAAAAAAATGACGTAGATACATATTTACGTGTCAAATACTATGAAATAAAGCATTATTTTCTGTAGTAGAACAGGGTACCACCCCTAGATATTTTGAATAGGAGGATGTTTGTTATTGTAGTGCGAAACTGAAATCACCGACGTCGATTGACGGGAGTACTTATTGACCGGTAAGTTCAATTTAGAGTTTTAGACATGTATACGTAGGTACCTCAACTGCGTAACAAGTTCTGATTGTCATTTTGCATAGAATTTAATCATTGATAAACGTGCATAATTTTCAGCACTTGTAATGAAACTTAAGCTTCATGAACCTACAAGTCTTAATTATAATAATGACGTGCCATGATGTTCATACACATTAATCTCCAAAACCGCCTAACCGATTTCATTAAATTTTGTGAATATATATGGTTCGTTCCAAAAGGGGATGGTTTTGGATTCGATACTTGGCCGCTGTATCTTTTGTCCTTTATAACAATTAATCATACTTGGTTGTTAACGGACGCTGATTAATAAAATATATTTATAAATGTCGATACTTATTTTGTAGAGTAAAGCACTGTAAAGTGACCACACTGCACCTGACGGTAAGCGCAGTGCCGTCCAATTGAGTATTAAGAGACAATCTTTCCTCTGCTACTCAACACAATCATGCCTGCTTCTTCACCCCATGGGCAAGAAGGTGAAGAAGCGATGGAGGGTCTAGTCTCAGAGTACTCAGAAGGTCGTAAAACGTTCAAACTTCGTACCCCAACTCTAAAGACAAGACAAAAACCGGATGTATACTGGATGATCCCGGAACGTGACACTTGCGTGTGCCACTATGGCGGGTTTTACACTCTGTGTACGGAGGTCGCTATCCCGGCGGATATGAATATCCTACCACCAGCCTTGCTGTTATCGAGATCATATTTTTTTTCATCAAAAATTTACTGTTTACGTGCTGACGCTGCGAGCAACAACTTATATGTTATAAAATAATAAAATTTAAACTAAATCTTTAGTATGAAATGTTACAAAGTCTATTTTAGATGCATTTTGTGTTATTCCATAATTTTACATGTTTTCCTCGTACTCAATGTACGCATCCAATCTTAATCTAATTTACGAGTAACCACACTTCATATAAACTAGACTACAAAAAGGATCGTCAAAGTTAATCCACATTTGCCGGAATATACCGGAATATATATTTTTATAAATAAAAAAATAGATATACATACATATACGTATTGATATGGAATGATAATAAGTTAGTATTAATATAATCGAGAGTTCGATATATTAATCTAAAATTCAAACACAAATTGTGATTACCTGATTTTGAATTTGAACCTACCTCAACAGTTCCAAGGTTTATACAATTTCATTAGTTATTGTTTATCTTACCTCTATAATTACAAAACGTGTAGCATTCATAAAATAGTAATGAATAAAGCTATATTTTTTACGAGTTTGATATTTTCAATATAATTTCTTATGTAATAATTTCAGATTTTAAGCAATAGTTTTTATATATAACCAGTAACCACGCTCAAAAAACTACTATCCAAAAGAATTTACCACCAAGAATATTTTATTTATATTGCACGCACCTCACGCCGAGCGTACTGTCGCCCTTAACTCTTAAAAGCTCTGCGCAAGTGTTTCGTTTTAGTTTAATGTCGAACTATCGAATTTGTCGGATTATAGAGTACTGCCTAGGACCCCCTATAGTCCGTTTTTTTTACAAAAGAGTATTTTGTAATCTGACAAATTACCGATCCAATTATAAGATTCTATATGTTATAATCTGAAGTACAAATCATACTTTATTATTATAAACATACATAATGAAGTATGATGGCACCGCTACCACATGTCGTCAAATTCGAGTACAATAGTGGTGGCTCGTACAAGTTGTAATCTGTTCAATCATGCGTTATCTACATTAGCGAAGATTGACAGAAAAATATTCAATAATAATACATAGACATGTCGGATTACAGGGGGTGCCGGATTAGACAGCGGCTGGATTACCGGGGATTGACTGTAGTGATAAATAACAGAATCAGAGTTTGTTAAAACTAATGAAACAATTAATAAATTGGTAATACAGATTACAAAATATTAATAAATGTAATCAAATATTTACTAACCTTAATTATATTACTTATGTACATCATTAAAACTACCTCAAAATAATATCAACAACCTCAAGACCAAGTAATTTTATTACATAGAAAGTCTTGGAATATATATGAATATCTGTGTCGTTCTTCCATAGATTATTACTTCAAAATAACATGGATGTTACGAGGTTAACATATCGAAAAATAAGAAACACAACAGCAACAGTTTATTCTCAAAATGAAACGAGAAAAAACAGCAACTTTTTGTGTTTTATATTGCCTATAAAACACATAGTTCGTGTTTTACACGTCCAATATTAATCCTAAGCGCCGATGTCTAGCTAACAAAATTATTTGCCAACCCTACGTAGATACCGTTGGTTCACGCGCCGTCGATTTTCTTTATGATAAAAAGTACTGACTTCAATAAAAAACAAATTATGCGTCACTATAAAATTTGAGGGTTGCCCTTGACTTTTCTGAGATCCCATCATCAGATCCTGACTTGGTGCCAATGGGACCACCTGGGAAGTATACCCTTTTAAACAAAAAAAGAATTTCTCGAATCGGTCCAGGCGTCTTCTTAATAATCGACGTTCTCCTTTTTGAAGTCGGTTAAAAATGATGAGCTTACGACGTAAGCATTACCACCTTTTCACATCAGGTGACGGGAATTTATTAATCTTTGCTAGAGAGGTATAAGTTATATGGCTACTATTAAACAGCGGGAGTATTGATTTTATATTAACTAAACATTTGTCCTTGAATTACAAGTAGATGCTTTAGTAGCGAAAAAGCCTTAATCTAGTGACAGGGCAGACATATAACAAATTTAATTCACCCCCTCTCTCTCTCTCCCGATGATAAAATGGAAGTGTATGTGGACTTTAAATTGTATGGTTTTAATTGCATTACATGTATGAGCTACATAACATAGAGATGAAGTATTATATCATGCTTAGCTATGATACAATAGTAAAACGTTTATAAAAATACTACTGATCCATGATATCTGTATCCTTTTTAACCGACTTCATAAAAGGAGGAGGTTAACAATTCGTCGGAATCTTTTTTTTTATGTATGTTACCCGATTAGGTACTCGAAGACGCCTGGACCGATTCGAGAAATTCTTTTTTTGTTTAAAAGGGTATACTTCCCATGTGGTCCCATTGGCACCAAGTCAGGATCTGATGATGGAATCACAGAAAAATCAAGGTAAACCCTCAAATTTTATTGTGACGCATAATTTGTTTTTTATTGAAGTCGGTGTACTTTTTATGAATAAAAAAACTTTTATATAGATATAGATAAACAAGGTGAAAAATGCAATAATCAACCACAGCTAAATACAAGGCATACTTAAAAAAAGACTGTTTATTTTTGTCTATGCCTGTGCTACAGGCCTTATCTTGTAAAACGTAGAAGCTGTGGCAACGAAATTTAAATTAATTACTGACTAGGTTGCTCGGACCAATTTAGATATTATTCTATTACGATGCCTGAAACGGTTTCTTACCTGCTTATAGCAAAAATACTAACTACCTACCTATGTCGTAGAATAGAACATTAAATTCATAACAAATAGGTATGAAAATAAATATTTTTCACTTAAATATCAGTACAACGCAAGTGAACGAACAAACTTTGAAAGTAAACTTACAGTATTATTGGTTTCTGCACTCTCATATAACTAAATATAACTGTGCAATAGTTATTTCTTTGGAAGGAAAGATCATGTCTTCTCCATCCCTAAGGCATTTATTTGTTTTTATTTACTTTTATTATTTGGCGGCATATTTTTGTTGAGCAGCGGGGGATAGATTGTCTCTCGCTACTTTAACTGGACGGTACTGCACTTACCATCAGGCGCAGTGTGGTCACTTTGCCGTGCCAGAATAAAAATGACCTTCGTACGTAAAATACCGGATTACAAAGCAAGGTATAATGTTTAAATATACTAACCTATTAAAAGATTAGTTACATTTTAGCTGTCATTTTTAGACAGTCCTTATATATAGAAAAAATATGTGTATATTCTCGAAATATCCGACAATTTAGACAGTAAATTGAAGCTTAATTTTTACGAGCTTAGTTATAAAAATATAATTTTATTAAACCATATTTGTATTACATCTGTTTCTTAATACAGATAGCTTAACACGGCTTTTTAAATATTTTCACCGTTTAAACGTAGATAATGACCAAGTAAGCATAATATTTTTTTTTCATAATTTACGTGGGAAAGTAAACACCCTTAAGTAACTTCTTCAACAATTTGCATTCATATTTCATGATTTCCTTGCCAATTACTCGACCATTCTATACACGTGACCATACCTTGATGTAGACATAACGTTCCTTTAATCAAACAGAGCACATAATAATAGATTTACATTCTTAATTTGATGAGATACCGAGTTCCTAAACGCAAAGAAAATTATTTCCATGATTAAAGGTTGTGTATGGGAAAATCATTGGCTACATTACACAAGTTGATTACTACACTAGAAAGTAGTCATCAGTTATCGAGTGCATTGTGATTGACATATGTTTCATTTAAAATGCCTGCTTTTACTATTAATTTCCAGTAACTTTTATTTTTATGCAACTCGAACATTTAGTTGCATAATAATAAAAGTCAAAACCTCTTTATACCAATTTTGAAATTTATAAGTATCATCTTGTTGTGTATAAATAAACTTAGCTTGCTTGAAATAAGATCAAACTTCTGTATTCCTAGTACCCTATATTCCTGCGAAATTCCAAAGAAGACGTAAGGTTTTTTAATTCTGTAACTTTGTCTGCATTTTAATAAAATATAACAACTACTTAAACATACAGCCAATACTTTTATACCTAATTGAAAATATTTTAAAACAATTATTAATATTTAACCCTTAAATCCAAGGACACTTAAAGTAACATCATTAACATAAAACCCAAGAATAAGTTAACCAGGCGCTGCAAATAAATTATAATATTCTCTGTTTGTATCAATGTTATTACTCAAGTTGAATACTTTGATTAGTCAATACCACTGTAGACCATTCAGCCAATCTAGTACATCTACTTATATCAATGTAATTTTATTTATTCCTAGAATTGTGCGAAATTATATTAAGTAAGCTTGGTAACGGGACACGTGGAACGCGCGGCAACAAGGACAGCCGGTCACCGACGGCGGCGCGCTCGTAGGCGGGCCCGCCCCAAGACCAGACACAGCTGCGCGATCTTCATTGTAAAAACAACAGATTTACTACTATTATATTAGAGATAACATCTCTGATAGTCGGTATTTTTATTAGTGGCTCTGGAATAACTATATTTTGACATGAGACATAATGGGTCCCTTTATACCATTTGTACATAAAGAGTCTACCGTGTGAATTATTGTTAAACTAATATCGTCGCTAAATCAGGTGTGTAATTGGAAATTGGAGTGGATCGAGTGTTGTAAGTTTTCCAAGTTAACAGGAACAGTAGGGCGGGAAAGTGAGGCACGAGGCAAATGGGCGGACGTTGCAGTCTCGCTTGCACAGAATGCACCACCCACGGCGGAATGCGCTCCGATTGCAGTCAGCGCCGTCGAGGCATCGCAGCAACTCGCCCTCCGTGCCGCCCGTGTTACCAGTCCGCGACACCAGCCGCGTTACGCGACCTGTAACCAGTTACTAGGTTACTAGCACTGCTGAGGAGGTAAGCCATTACATTTCTATCAGTCACCCACTCGCACCTATTAAAACTTTATATCGCCGTCCTGCTTGGGCCTGAGCTGGAAGTTAAAACGGTTTTCCCTTTTATCGTCGGAATGTGGGAAAGCGGGTTTTGGTGTTCCGACTCTCTCTTTCGTTGCGTAAGTACATCATGAATATTATTAAATATGTGTAAAGCGCGACGCAATTACAAGTATCCTGAAAGATCTGTGTTGTATTCTCTTTGACAAACCGTGCTCCGTACTTGTAATCTTCATATCGATAATTATTTATTTTCTCATAAAACTCAATGCGATTAAAGAAATGTATGTCAGAGAAGGAAAACCATTTAAATATTTATGTTTAAATGGTTTTATATACTTTATAAAAACATTGCGAGCTTAATAAGTTTTATAGTTTTTTTTTATTTAACGTGAACAATCATATTCGAAGTTCATAGTTCATTTCTTACTGATCTTATAGCTTCTTAATATTTTTCAATGGCTTTTTTACTGCGACGGCCGTCGCTACTTTCAGCCTGTAGATCATCTGTACCTACAAAAACACAGTAGGTACAGATGAAAAAAGTACTTACAAATACATAATCAGTCAAAAAAAATTATTACGCATAGCATCGATGTACTAAATCAGCAGTATGTGCTTAAACAATTATAATTTAAATATCTTTACATTAGGATTTTCCTAGCCATTTAAATAAAAAGTGCAACATCAAGATAATATTTATTTCATTTAAACCAAATTAAATTTTTCTCTATTAGTTCCGCGACCCAATTAAATGAAAACAAAAAGTTGTGCCCAGTTTATCTCTGTTTTTTATAGAATTGCTGTAAATTGGCCACTTAGTTTCGGAAGCAGCTTTATGTAACATAATTATTTATAATATCTATTTATTATTTATTTATTTATTTATACTCTTTATTGCACACAGATACACAATATAGGAACACTGCAAAAAATAATTAAAAGTACAATTGGCGGCCTTATCGCTCTCGGCGATCTTTTCAAGACAACCATGGGATGGAATTATTAGAAGGGAAAAATAATAAGGGCAGGGTCAGTGTACATAAAGGTATTAAGGAAAAAACGAAAATATAAAAAAAAATATATATATATATATATATCGTATATATTTATTTATATAGATATAAGAATACATAAATAGAATAATGTTATCAATAAATATATATACACACAATTACATACACACACACACACCTATATATACATATATACACACATACATACAAACATATACATATACATCGATACACATATATACACGCATATACACATACATTTCATTAACTAAAATACATTAATACATACACAAACATACAGACATAGTTATAAATATGCTAACAAATCTATATTAAGCGAACAGAAATAATTTGAGTGGCTCTGATCACTGAAGTAGGTAATGGTCTTTCACAAGCCTCTTAAAGCGCGACAGGGTCTGTGCTCGTCTTATTTCAACGGGCAGTGCATTCCACAACCGAACAGCTTTAACAGTAAATGATTTGTCCATGAATGTAGTGGAATGCACTGGCATACTCAGTTTCAAATTCTCAGACGACCTCAAGGATCTCGTATGTGATTCATGTAGAAAAGCAAATCTATGTATGTGTTTAACCTGAAAAGGTTCTGTAAAAGTCCGCTAGTGTAACAAGTTTATAATTATAACATCCGGCGCTTTGCCGTGAAATGTTTTGTAAGTAGGCAACGAAACAAAACTTCAGTAATGATTCAAATTAAATTGAAACCCAATAAAACAAATTACCAAGTTAGGTTAATATTAATAAATCCATAAATAAACTACTTGCACAGAAAACTTTATCAAACTTGAGAATTTATTTAGTGTTGCAACAAGTTGTGCAAACTCAAGCAAAATTGGCCAACACGTCGGTGGACATCCCCTCGAGTCAATGCCAAATAGTACCAGGCGTCCAGAATTCGTGAGGAGGTTTTGTTACATTCGGCGAGTGGGTGATCACCCCGTCGGAAGTTGCGGGAGCTACGCAGGCTGCACCCCACGCACCCACACCCCTAACCACGGCTCACGAGCTCCAAGCCGCACCGAGACCCCAATGAAAATCAGTTTTTCTCGCACCCGTCGATAGTTTAAAATTAAACGTCATTCTGGCTGCGGTTAACACTTAATTTGTGCAACGCATAATGTTATTACTTTGAAATTCAATTTATTATATCCCTGATGCGATTGTTGTGATAATAATCGGGGCTCTTAATGAAATTAATATCCGATGATATTCAGAGAAATGAATGACATTTTTGGTTTGATGGATTTTATACGGACAGAGGAGGTTTAAGTGTTAATATAATTATTGTAATTGGATGTTTTTCGGTTGTTATTTTATCGTAGGATTATGGGATTATATTAGTGTCGAACTGTTTGTCCAAAAAGTTTTAATATAAAATCGTTTGATAGGTATTTATTCGAAATGAAATAGCGGAAGCTGAGGAACTTCGATGTGTGGGCTCGTTGTCTTTTTCCGATGCGTCGGATAATTTGGCTCAGGCTCAAACCAGTACCATGAAACTATAGCTTCATCGGAATTTAAAGGTGCACAATATGTAATGTAAACTTCTTGGTAATACAAAACTGTAACTTGTAGTTAATGCGTTGTTTATATGATTCAGTTAAACTCATTACAAAATTTCACTTATATTTTGCTAATTTCAGTAAATATTCTACTATATGAAATTACTCAAGTAATAAATAGTGAGTGCGTACGGAAATGTATGAATTGCGTTGAATACAATGTAAAGTTTAAGAAAATAATTAAAGTATTTTTAAACTGTTATTTCACTTCTGTAAAAATCTTAGAGAAATAATGTTTTCTTCAAATCTGGGAAAACGTCTCCGACGTTTAAAACATTCACGCTTTTTTCCAGTTGTCGTTCATAAAAAAGATTTTTAAATTATTTTTAATTTATCAAGTGTATCACTTGTATATCGTAATCAAAATGTTGCCTATCTGTATTGTATCTTTCACGGATTACCAGCTAGAAAACATCAGCCACATATAGCAATAGCATATTGGCAGCATTTTTTTGCCTGTAACCTCCAAACCATTTGAGATAGTGAGATGAAACAAAGCGTAGGTCATGTTCCGGTATATTTTTTATGAACTGCGAGGATTTTAATTGCAGATAGTTTTTAAAGGATAATATCATAGCGATAAAAAGGTTTATGGTAGGCTTTAAAGTTAGCTTGTCATGATTTGTATATGTATAACCGAACTGTCGTGAGGAATACATACAGATATATTATTTTTCGGGAAGTAACCCAAGCTTCTTTTTTTTTTATTCTGTCACGACAAAGTGACCACACAGCACCTGATGGTAAACGCAGTGCCGTCCAATTATTGTATCGAGTAGCGAGACACACTCTATTCCCCGGTACTCAACACAATCACGCCGGCCTGCTTCTTCACACTATGCCATGGGCAAGAAGGTGAAGAAGTGGTCGAGGGTCTAGTGTCAGAATACTTAGAAGGCCGCAAAATGGCCAAACATTGTATCTCAACTCTATACCCCCGAGAAAAACCGGTGTACACTGGCTGATCGCGGATCGCGGCACACTTGCGTGTGCCACTATGGCGGGTTTTACACTATCTGTACGGTGGTCGCTATCCGGGCGGTTATGAATATCCTACCATATACGATACCTATACCACATAAAGATAGGATTATATAATATATACCTATGTCAATTTTAATATCTTTACTTGTATAACCCGAAGAACTATTAATATCTGGGGTACATTGTTTTTGAGTAGATACCACGTTTAGGCACTTATATAGGTGTATAATAAATACACCCTGTAGCCAGGTACAGCTACCAACTATGGTAACAATCGAGCAATGATTTGAAGCAAATAGCTAAAGACCAAGTTCAATGTACGCCATAGGACTAGGACAAGAAAAGAGTTTTATATAAAATTTTAATGATGAATTGATTTCGAAAGCCGCTAACGATGAAAGAAAATTTCAACGTACACATTCGTACAAATTAATGTTTTATTTTGTCAATATTCTAAAACTTTAACATATAGATTGGTATTATAACAAAAAAAACACGAAACTGAAATGTCAATATGGCATAGATACATTAAACGCTGCCTTTACAGAGTTTATCTAGATTTGCATATTAGATTGTTTCGTGAATTTTGTAAACCGTCGGGCGCCGCGCGTCCCACACAATGGACGCCGCGTGATCGGCGGATCAAACTTTTACAAACGAACGGGGAACTAACTACGCTTCAATTAAACCTACAGTCTAAGCTGATAATTGCTGAATAAGAAATGTTCCAACGCAACTGTTTGAAGTTGATTTACATTCAACAACAAATGTTTTGTAGTTACATGTCCGTAAAAAGAACTTAGTACTTACATACATACATGTTATAAATTCTGTCGATCGATAGTCCCTGCTTCTATATTATTAGCTGCTCGAACGAAAAATATTGTGTTAGCGTGCTAGTAAGATTCTTGATATATCTAAAGAGACGCGGAAATTATTTTATTTAACAAAACTGAACAACAATGATAACAATTATCATGTACCCCTCATAGTTATAAAAATATTGCAAAAATCTGTATCTTCTTAATCTGTATATATAAAAAAAGAAACTGACTGACTGACTGATCGATCAACGCACTGCTAAAACCTACCTTTACCTTTATGACGTAGGCATCCACTAAGGAAGGGTTTCTGGAAATACCACCCCTAAGGGTTACCCCCTTAGGGGTGGTATTTCCAGAAACCCAAACAGAAATAAGGGATGATAGTTTGTATGAAAATCCTACATTTTTGAACGTAAACGCATGACATTTAGAGTTTTGCCTTTAATTTAAAAATAAAAAATATGTATTTCAGGATTTTTGGAAATTCCACCCTTAAAGGGGTAAAATAGGGGAAGAAAGTTAGTACGAAAATACGTCATTTTTGAAGTTAAACGTATGAAAATTGGTATTTGGCCTCTCAGTTAAAAATAAAAATACGTATTTCAGGATTTTTGGAAATTCCACCCCTAAGGGGATAAAATAGGGGATGAAAGTTTATATGAATTCTTTTATCGGGGGTTTATCAATCCTACTAATATTATAAATGCGAATGTTTGGATGGATGGATGTTTGTTACTCAATCTCGCTACAACGGCTCGACGGATCTGGTTAAAATGTGGCACAGAGATAGATTATAGTCTGCAATAGCACTTAGACTACGTTAATCCCGGAAAATTGTACGGTTCCCGTGGGATAGTTTCGTGTTTGTTTTACACAAAGCAAGGGATACTCATGAATTTTTGCATATTGTTAGTTGAGGGGCTTAAGAGCTTAAGAGGGCTCCATGGATTTTATACCTTTTCTTTCTTCTTTAAACTTTGTCTGCACAAATCGAAAACCAAGTTAATGCATAATAGTATATTTTGTCTGGCCCCAAAAATAAACTCCCCCCTAAATAAAGGACCCTAAACTCTGGAAGAAGTTGAAATATTTAAAAAAACATTAAATAATTTCCTAGCAATTAAGGCTTATTATAACATTCATGAGTTCCTGCAGGATAAAATTAACGGCTAATTTTATTATTGACATTGTTTTTTTTTCTCTTTTTAATATTTAATTTGAATGTCAATTTATTAAGTGTTCTCTTGAAATGTAAAAAATATTAGATTCTTAATATATCTTAAGAGACGCGGAAATTATTTTATTTAACAAAACTGAACAACAATGATAACAATTATCATGTACCCCTCATAGTTATAAAAATATTGCAATAATCTGTATACATAAAAGAAGAAACTGACTGACTGATCGATCAACGCACAGCCTACACGGCTGGGGTTAGAGACTTGAAATTTTGACAGTAGGTACCTTTTATGACGTAGGCATCCACTAAGGAAGGGTTTTTGGAAATACAACTCCTAGGGGAATAGGGGATGAAAGTTTGTATGAAAATCCGTCAATTTTGAAGTTAAATTTATGAACATTTGTATTTAACCTTTTAGTTAAAAATAAAAAATATATATGTCGCAGGGCATGTCCACAGGCCGGGGCTGTGAGAGGGCTTACACGTACCTCTCAGACCTCCAGATATGGTCAGGATGCATAGCGTATGATAGTTCGGTAGAAAAACACGAGATTAACATTTCAGAGTTTAATAAACTACCACCAGCTCGGAATGTAGTTATCCATGGGGAAGAGCTGGCAAGAAACCCTCGTGGTTGCTCTTTTAAACACAGCACTTTAAATTACAATGATTAATGGAGGTACATCTACTAATTCCTCAAACCACTGATGCAGTTCCCAATCATGGCAATACCCATAACTACTCGAAACTACAACGCGACTAGGGCAGTACAGCCCGGATAACAGCGCCCCCTCGATCTATAACCCAGAGTACGAACTGGGCAACTGTACCCCTTCCACTCACTCCCTGGTCTAAGTCAATTAATAGCCCGGTTAGGAACTTCCTTTTGACTATCTCTCTACGCACCAAACCACCTTGCCACTTTATCCAGGATTGAGCACACCATACAGCCCACAGATTCCCCTTCCCAAATCCCTATTCCTGTCATTTAAGGCCAACAGTGCATACATGATACTTTCGGTATTGTGGATGTTCATGGGCGGTGGAGATCACTTATCATCAGATGACCCACTGGCTCGTTTGTCGGACTATGCTATAAAAAAATACAAAATAACCATATTATGAGCTTGAAAAGAAAGCTTTATTTTCTGAATCACAGATAGGCTCTTTTATTTATTTAAGTGAATAAATATTAACATACTGAGGAAGAAACTGCCAATAAAAGGGAAAATTTACAGCTGTCGCATACACACTTTGAACCTAATATTTCTCAATACTCTGCAGGTTACTCCTACAATGGGGAAAATACTTTCAAAGAGAAATGTAGTCTGTTTGTAATCGGCTTTACTCGCCTCCCACCTTCCGCGGTCATCTTAGGTAGGCAGTATTTACAGATCCTAAAACAACATAAAAATAAGGCAAAAAAGAAAATAAGTCTCTACTTTAACCTACAGAATATTTCTATAAAACTAATTTGTCAGTTTCAATAATTTTAAAGTAATAATCAAAGTCCAGGATAAAACATAAACTAGATAATACTTATATCGCAGAGGTCATTTAACCGACTTCAAAAAGGAGGAGGTTCTCAGTTCGTCGAAATCTTTTTTTTATGTAAGTTCCCCGATTACTCGAAGACGGACCGATTCGAGAAATTCTTTTTTGTTTAAAAGGGTATACTTCCCAGGTGTGCCCATTAGCACCAAGTCAGGATCTGATGATAGGATCTCAGAAAAATCGAGGGCAACCCTAAAATTTTATAGGGACGCATAATTTATTTTTTATTGAAATCGGTGTACTTTTTATGAATTAAAAAACTTTTTGAAGTCAAATTCGGACCGGCCGCGGCACTGGCACCAGACGGATTATGAAAACATCTTTACTATATTTAGTTTAATTGATCTCTAACGCTCCACCTCCATAGATAGAAACTGGAATTGTGTTATTCTTAACTTAGTAGCCATCAAGCTATAGAAAAACAGGCTACTGGTGCAATCGGATTCTAAGGTATAGCATAGCGGGCTCAAATTTTACACGTCCGAAATCGTCTAAATACCATTGCGATATATTTTTATTTTTGTCTCCGTATACCGTCCATCTAAATACACTTTTTGAAACATTATGACAATCTCAAAGGAAGACGGCAAAAATGCAATTGTATCCTTTAACGTAAGCTTTGCCCGATTAAACCTTTGTAATAACAGATCAAAGTCAATTTGCGTTAACTTTACTGTACTTACTTAATAAGAGCTTCGGTTACAGCTGTTACGTCGTATTTTATACCTCTGTCGAGCTTACATTTTACAGTGTCGGCTAGATAAAGTACCAGGCGCACATAGGCGAACAGCGGTAGAAGTTAGCGGAGAATCGACCCCGTATTTACACGTGCCGCTGTATATACGTACGTACACGTAGCTAGTTACATTGCACCGGCGAAGGCTGCACTCGTTTACACCACGCCGCGCATCTATACACGCGTATACTAGTTGGTCAGGAGTCAGAAGCTTTGAGGCTTTACGTAATTTGTGGGTGAATTGGATTGAAGCTCTAGCGCTTAAAACTTCGGTTTGCGGTGTACGAAATGAATTTCAATCTGAAGTTTTTTTATGGCTTTGAATTACACTCTAACGCAATATTCTTTGCGAGTGTTCGTATTTTTTTTTGCTTAAAGTACTGGGTTATCAGGAGAAATGAAGAGTTTACTAATAATAAAAACCATTGCAGTCTTGTGGGGACTAGCATCTTACAGGTATACCATTACATATTTTACAAACGCGTGTATCTATGCATCTAATATGTAATACTTTTTAAGTATATTCAGTATTTAACAATAATGTACTCGGTAGCTATTAGCTATTAATATTCTTACGATATATTTCTTCATTTCGACCACAATACATACTTCATGTAAAATTTCAAGATTATAGATCACCAAGAAGTATACGGCCGCTATTGGTTTTAGTGATAAATTATTCAGTTGAAATTACACTTTGAGGGGCCGTTTCTATTTATTGGGTTACACTAGGAAGTTAACTTTTTTTAAGATTATTAAGCTCATTAATTTTATAGTAATTGGAACACGATTCCTCGAGCCGCTTCTTAAATGCAAATTATTTATTGAATACCTAAAGTGGTATACACTATTTAAATTCAGTCATTTTCCTATTCTTCAATCTATAATTCATAACTAATTGATCTTATAGAGTTTCATGTCCATACTTTAGTAATGTGGCATATGTGCCACATTACTAAAGTATGCACAGTTATGACCGTAAAATTAATAAAATATAGTTAAAAAAACAAATTCTCAAATTTGTTTATTTTTTATCCTGGTGATCCTGATTAGGTTAAGCCAAACTTATGAAAACATTGTATTGTCGACGGTCCTTGATATGCAAATTTTCGAATTATTCGAACGTCTGGAAGGTTGTGAAAATTACGTTAAAATATTGCGGTACATAAAATCGTAGATTCATACACAGATACAGGTGAAGCTAATATAAAGCGTGTAAAAAGGGATTCTATAAGTCTTCCTTATTTCCATTATAAGATATGAAATCTCAAAATAAAATAGAATTATTTAACAATTACTAAATTATTTGCTGTTATAGACTCTAGTAACAATTAAACAACAAAGCAAAGTAAACAGAGTCACAAGAGTTTCAATTTATATTATAAGTTCTTCACCTTGTTTCTTCTGCATATGAATGATATGTTGTCGCTTGGCAACATTCATTGCTATGCAGATGACAGCACGGTTCATGGGCGTTATTGCAGCAAGCCTCCTGGTTGCCGGGCGGATACTGAGAGGAGACGCGAGGATCTTGTCATGGAGCTCAACCAGGCCTTGGATCTCATATCATCATGGGGTACCAGAAATCGGGTTGAGTTTAATGCCAAGAAAACCCAGGTGTGCGCGTTTTCGTGCAAGAAATCCCCGTTTTCTCCCATCCCCGTTCTTCAGGGTGTTCCACTCGCAATGCGGAATGACCTTAGTGTCCTAGGTATGGATATCCGCTGCGATCTTAATCCAAGGAGTCACATCGAGGGCGTAATATCCGCCACTTCCCGCAGGGTCAGAATCCTGAACAGGGTGCGGCGGTTTTTCACGCCCGGTCAGCTCTACCGCTTATATAAAGCACAGGTGCGACCGGGAATGGAATACTGCTCGCACCTCTGGGACGGTTCCGCAAAATACCTCCTCGATGCCTTGGATGGGTTGCAGCGGCGGGCCATCCGCATTGTGAATGATGCAGACGTGAGTAACAGCCTGGAGCCGCTACAGCTGCGTAGGAATATTTCCTCGCTTAGCGTGTTCTACCGTCTGTATCATGCCGAATGCTCTGAAGAATTGTTTGATCTTATCCCATCCTCTCCCTTCCATACCAGAACCACGCGTACTGGATTGCGGAGCCACAGCTTTGTGGTGTCTACTACCCCGGCCAAAACTAAGAGGTTCGCAAACTCGTACTTTTGCCGCACCATCAAGCTGTGGAACAGTTTGCCAGCTACCGTGTTCCCTCCTTCCTATGATCCTGGGTCCTTTAGGCGTAGTGTGAAGAAGATACACAGCAGGCTGGCATGATTGTATTGAGTAGCGAGGGATAGATTATCACTCGCTACTTGATACTATAACTGGACGGCACTGCACTTACCATCAGGTGCAGTGTGGTCACTTTGCCGTGCCACGATAAAAAAAAAATAAGGACAATAGAGCATTTATACAGTCTTTCTAAGGCAAATTGATATGGATAAACGTTTTGTGCGGGGAAAAGAGCAATCTTACTCCAAGTTTATGGAATTACAGTACAAACCTCGTTTCGTAGGCAACACTGGAAAATAGGTAGGTACCTGGTTTAACACTTAGCACCGAAATTTTTAAACGCCAGTGCCAATATGTTACTTTACTCTGTCATAATCGATTTTTATAACAAAAATATTTATTATAGGATTGCTATTTATGAACGTAGACTTCCTTTGCTTGGCAATTATGGAGAAACATAACGATTGATATTTATTTGTAAACCCTTCTTCTTTTTTCATTCATAATTGGACGCGTATATTTTTATGTTTGATCCCTTTGTTTGTCTCTGTTTGTGCCTATTTATGTCTATGTATCTGTTTATATCGTAGTCAATGTTCCGCTTTGGCAACTTTGTCGCTAGATCTGGATCCATCTGGAACTAACACATAGTCCCCACACTAGGTAAAATCTGTATCGTCGGTATCAAGAATTACGGTCCCACAACACCCAAACCCGAAACAAATATCTGTCTGTCACACAAACATTTGTCTGTGTGCGGGAATTTAACCCACAGCCGTGCGGCCTCTCATTTCACAGCCGGCTATACCCCGCTGCACCGCGGAGCCTGTCCAATTTATTGAAATGCGTGCTATACATACCATACGATCTCTTGATTAGGGTTTTCTCAAAATTCTGGGGACCTTATTTCTTTTGAGGATACAAAAAGATTGGGGAAGTTTTTGGAAAAGAAAATTAGGATACCAGGGAAATTGGGTTACCCAGGTTTACCAGGTTTTTTTTTATCAGCCTAACTTTACTTTACGTTAGAAAGTTTTATGAACTTGTTTTTATTTGGCTTTTATTTTATAGTGTGTACATTTTTCTTAATTTATTTTGCGATTTTTTTTCAATTCTATTTTATTAAAACCTAGCGACTACCTCGTGTCTAAGGGGTTTTTTTTTATCGGATACAATGATCCTGCGGCCAAAAGAACCGATTAAAAGGCGTTCTTTTAATTATTTTTTTCTATCCTGGCACGGCAATGTAACCACACTGCACCTGATGGTAAGCGCAGTGCCGTCCAATTAAAGTATCGAATAGTGAGAGACAATCTATCCCCTGCTACTCAACACAATCACGCCGGCCTGCTTCACACTACGCCATGGGCAAGAAGTGGTCGAGGGTCTAGTGTCAGAGTACTCAGAAGACCGCAAAACGCTAATTCAATCTAGTGTTCTTACACGAGTGTATCATCTAATGGTGAATGATCACCACATCCCATGAATCTCGACAATGAAGAATCGAGGGTCCGTTATACATCCTTAAGGAAAGGGATTATTTATTGGAACTCCGGTAGACACTCTGGTTGAATCAGTCTCTTGCAGGTGTAGATAAAACTACTCATAATACATAATATTCCCTACCAACGCTCCCCAGAAATTATTATTTGTTTCCCAATTTTTTCCATAAGCTACATTATGTCAATTCAAATATATTTACACAGACAGCTTGAAAGCACTCATTCTGGGACAAATAAATTAATCGAGTAGACAATCGATTTAATGCGCTTAATTGCAGTTACAGCTAATTATTTATAAATGAAAGAACGACAGACAGGAACTAACAGGCTTTCACGTTAACTCTCATTTATTTACGCTACTCGTTCTATAAGTTCATCGATATATTAATAGCAATGTAAGGCTAATGATTCACCAAGCATACATTATATACAATAAGTTGTCAATAGAAATTGCTTAAATGGCATGAATCTATACCGAACATATACATATTTGTACTATTAACATCAAAGTAATATAATAATAAATATAGTTTAGGTATAATATAGTAATACAATAGTATAAAATTAACATAAAATAGTGGGTGTACTGGTTACACACCGCTGTCTACCCCTTTGAGGATTACAGGCGTGAGTGAATATGTATACGTAATATTATATTAAGTGAATATGTATTTAATAGGTGAATATCAAAAGTATTTTTATGACACCTTCCATAACATTTATGGAATTAAGTATTAATAGCTTACTCTAAGATTAATAGTAATCCCGGGCAGACTTTATCCTGCCATAAACCGCCTTCTCTGTAGACCGAATTAATAATACTAGCCCTGTATTAAACATTGTCCCACGGCTGGGCACGGACCTCCTCTACTAATGAGAGGGGTTAGGCCTTAGTCCACCACGCTGGCCTAATGCGGGTTGGCAGACCGAATTACTGTTGATAAAATAAGAAATTCAGATCTCGACAACAGCGCCAACTGTCAGATCTAAAACTATCCTATATTTTAAATTGGACTCAACTACACACATACACAAAATTTAATTGAAATCGGTTGAGTAGTTTCAAAAACTATTTTTGTGTTTTACACATATAGATTAATAATGATAATGTATGCTTTATTTTACTTCATCAAGATATCGGTGGAGCCTATTAATGTGTGTACATTTTCTACATCGTCACTTTCGTTTCCGCCTTGCATGGTAAGGCTGGCTTATAGACAGCCTTAACGTCATCGGCGTACGAGGATGAGCAGATTACTTCAAGCTCCCTTACATTCGCCTCATTGAGCTCATGTACCCCTGGGCATCTGACTGTGTTAAATAGTATTTTCACGTGCCACTCATCTTAGTGAGGTTAACAGGATAGCTTTGAAGAAGATTAATAGAGGTATGATCACATAGTAATTCATAATTGGTTTAATTCAGAAAATAATGTTTATGTTACACGTGAATTTAGTTATTTTACCCAAATACGTTTCTGGTTGTTTGCATTACAAAATAGTACAGATAATTACTTAATGTATAAGCACAGAAAGATGGTTTAATCTGGGGAAATCTTGACAATGCATTGTTTCAGCTAAGGGAAGGAAAAGACGAAACACCGGTCCGGTGTGTAATGCTACATGCACAATTTCGTGATATATGAAAATCCGTGATATGCCACGAACACTCTAATATATAAGGAACAAATTATGCGTCCCTATACAATTTGAAGGTTGCTCTCGATTTTTCTGAGATCCCATCATCAGATAGTGACTTGTTGCCAATGGGACCACCTGGGAAGTATGCCATTTTAAACAAAAATATAATTTCTCAAATTGGTCCAGGCGTCTTTGAGTAATCGGGGAACACACATAAAAAAAGATTCCGACGAACTGAGAACCTCCTCCTTTGTTTGAAGCCGGTTAAAAAGGGGGACAAATTTTGGTACAAACGAAGTTCAGATTTGTCGATATCGCTCATAACAGTTGAAATCTGAACGAGTGCCATGTTCCAGAGCAGTTGCTCAAATCACCACTACAGGAACGTAACAAGTTCTTTAATTGATTTAAAAGAAAGTTTACGTACTTCGATACTGAATTAATAATTTGGCATGTTTTATTAATTATATGTGTAACATGACGATATTTCACAGCTGAAAATTGGATTTTACAATTTATTTTCACTTCTAATTTTCTCTTTAATTATAATAAACCAGTGTACTTCATATCGCTATAGAAAGAACTCTCCCTATTAAAAATATAATTTCTTCTTCTTCTGGGATTCTACGTGTTTGAAGGGGTCCAGGCCCAATCATTTTTGGAGGAATCACAACTTATTATAAACGCTTACCTTATCATGATACAATCATATATGTTCTTTTACGTTTTTATTATAATAAATCTTATCAGTATAAAATAATTTATAGGTTGTTATTATTTGGTTATACCAATACTAGAGGAAACTACACGCACTTACTAACTCCAAATTTTAAATATCCAAGCATCGCTTAACAAAACCATAAGAGAAAACATCTAGTCTATGCTTAGAGCCTGTTATCATATTATGGCCGCATTGTTGTGACATTACTTAGTTCTGAGTACCCTATACTTAACCTAACTCGCTAAGGTTGCTAGTTCAGAACTTGCGTATTGGACGGTAAACCTCGACCGCCAATTGTTTCAATTTTCGCGTCGCATACTTCGCACTATGCCACTGAACTTCCCAAGGAGCTCTCGGTAAGACAATCTAGCGGTTGCAAACGATAATCTTGTAAATGATTTGACACATGCAAAGTAACTTAAACTATAACAATGGTAAACTAAGCTCTTGTTCCTTTAAGAAGCTATTGATTTTCTGTCTGTGGCTGGATTGCTAAGAACATTTATTTTAGCCATAGCTATTTATTTAGGCTTCGATTCAAGCTTAGAAATAACTAACTACACACAGTATGTTAAAGAAACGTGGTACTAAAAAAGCTTCATGCATTAGTAACCTATTCGTAAAGTAAAACAAATAAAACCGTGATTTAATATTTTTGTTAGCATTTTTGTAACGTCGTAGCAGTCTTAAAATTGTATTGTTTTTTTTTGTTAGCATACATCATTGGCTTCAGTGGCCATAAAACGAATGATTCCATACAAATTTCAAATTCTATTTACTCAGATACTATGACGTTGACGCCATTTCCGACTTTACCAATAAGCTATTAATCATTCACCTTTGCTACGTATCATTATGTTTTACTACCTTTAAGCAACGTCTTGTATATGGAACTTACTAGTAGCCTGCTGTGTCATAAAGGCTGTTGAAATTGTTGTGTTGTTACAGAAAATGTGAATAGATATAAAATATGTTACTACAGACCAATCACCTTGATTTACCATATTGACAAGTTATTAATTCATTTCAATCAAAATTTGACAGCCTCCCGCATCCTGGCGCAGCGGGCGAGTAGCTTGATGTGAAACGAGAGGCCATGGGTTCGATTCCCGCAACGAGGCATATGTTTGTGTGACAGACAGATATTTGTTTCTAGTCTTGGTGTTGTGAGACCGAAAGTCTCTAGTAGTTCTTGATACCCACGATACAGATTTTACGTAGTGTGGGGTCAGGACTATGTGTGTGACTGTTTCCAAACAACTACCAGAACAATTTTACGACCATCTTTCTACTGGCCATCATCAGCATCAAAAATCACCATCAACATGCTACATGACGGCCGTCGGAGACGTGGAAGGCTAAGAAAGTTATGGCAAACAAGATGCTGATTACTTACCATCAGGTGGCCCGACTGCTCGTCTGCCTATACAGGCACTAAAAAAACCCTTTCGGAAGTATACAAGACATGGGTGAGGAAAGAAGGAAGTGGAAGAAGAAGAGAATGGTCTTTGGCCAGCAGTAGGTTACGAAATCAAATGTAAAAAAATATATATTTCATTATTTCAAAATAAATTGTCCTCAGACAACTGTAACCTGTGTACCTCAGATAACTGTATCGTTATCCGTAGGTAAAATGTATATATTACGCCAAGAAAACAATTGAAATGGTAAAACAACACGTATACATCCATTTATGAGTCCTATATTTTTATTTTATAGTCTTATTATTGTATTAGTCCTTGACTTTATGACATTGGAATGCTTTAATTCTCGATGTTTTGAACCAGAAAATGACGATTTTAGCTGTGCGGGTCAGTTTTTTTTATACCACGATGGTGGGCGGTTACCGTAGCCTATGGACGCTTGCTACACCAGGAGCATCAATTGCGCGTTGCCAACTCTTTTTTTTCCCGCGGGGAAAATTCGTCTGACGGATACCTTCTGGACCTCGGAGTAGAAGAAACAGTTATGCCGGACTCACCGACCTTCCATCCCAGCTTACCCTAGGGACTACTGGATGGGGGCCCTAACAATTTTCCTACGACGGTGTACCGACTAAAAACCCCGCGGTAGCCTACTTCAGCGCATCTGGGACGGTCCCATGGGATCCTGAGTGTACTCTGGATTGCTCCCAGAGCGATCCTTGCGCGGTGCATTTACGGCCCATCTCTTCTAGGGCTCTTGCCCTTCATATTATATAGCAGCGCGATACTTCGCGCAGTCACCCGAGTCGGGGTTGCACCAAAGAAATAAGTATATTTATAGAAACTACACATACCGCGGTGTGCAGCCGCGACCCCCGTGAACCCTTTTAGTCGCCTCTGACGACAGGCAGGGTATACCGTGGTAGAATTCTTCAGAGCACCAATCCACAGGGCAGGTCGCGTTACCGACCCTTCATAAACCTATTTCCTCCCTTCTTGAAGAACCCCAAGCCGGCCTTACAACACAATGATTTCGGATATTGTCCACAACAATGATCTCTTGTAATGTTATGTTAAGCTCTATCTTAATCACTGTCTCACGGCTGGCCACGGATATCTAGTAACGAGAGGGCTTAGTCTCTAATCAATTATATACTACTGCAGATTGTTAGACTATATAATAAGATATTTTTAAAGTATATGTATTTTTTCTTATACCTTAAAAATCTCTTATTTACCGGCTTACGTGAGAATTCACGTAACCCGGTTTCCTTCACCATTAAAAGCATCAATAGTTATCAATGAATACACACATAACTTCGAAAAGTCAAAGATGTGTGCCCGGGCTGGGGTTTGAAGCTCCTCAATCTCAAATCTCAATAGCCGTTCTTCTCTTTTATACTATACACAAATCTCTTGCAGACAAATATTTTATAAATAGACTGACCCATTAGAAGAGGAGGGCCTAGGCCTAGCAGTGAGACAGTGTTTCAATGGCCGGCCAGTATGTTTAAAGACTAACCCAGTACACAAATCTGCTTTTATTTACTTATTGCTACCAATATCACTTGTCTGCAGCGAATTAAAATATCTGCACAACTACTACCATAGCATTTTCTACTAATCTGGAAAGCGAACGCTCGTCTTACCAATTGAGAAACAATAGAACTATACGCAAATTATGAGCACGAATAGTTACCCTAAAAGGTTAGCGTCGGACTATCGTATAACCAAAAGGCAAAATTTGTACAAAATAAAATTACATAAGTCAAGATAGATATTTGTGTTGCAATAAATAATTAAACTATTTTTGGTAGATCACCCAAATTGTTAAAAAAGTCTATAATAAACAGACACGAACATACTAGCAACAAAACCTTACTCTAATTACTAGTTCTCGTTTTTCCAACTTGGCCACTATTCTTTTCTATAACTATTTCCAAACTTGAAACAAGTGCCTTCCCTCCAACTTAACTTATGGTTATTGCATACACAACTCGGTGAAAATATTTTACAACTTACTTTAAATTCTTTTTCTATATTATTTTTAGCCTGAGCTAAATGAATTTCTGAAACTACTGGAAATATATAGTATATATACTTCCACTCATGGTGTTCCTATGAATTTGTAAGAATATAGTTTACATTTAGGTGACATGCTGTACCTACACTGTCAAGGCGGACAACGGTACTTACTCTTCACCATTCCATCATTAATACGAAAAAATTTCAGTTGTTCATTACTATTTCATATTAAAATGCCTTGTAAATTATTAATATAAGTAGGTATTATGACACTTCATAAGCAAATAAATAAAAATACCCGAAATTAATTTGTTTCGCCAAATTGCATAAACCTAATAAAACTTGCGCCGCAGAGCTTTTTACAGGACCTTTTAGTACCATTTATTTTTTGCTCCCGCTCTACTTGGCAAGCGAAACTGGCCTAGTAATTAGTTCATACAAACGTCTATTAGGGAAGTTAGTGGACATAGCAGCCGATGAAGTGTATTGTGGTAGACATCGATATATGTAACCAGCGCTTTCATGTTGGGAATCTAGAGTGGTGTTACCTTTCAAACCAGCTTTTACGTGCTTACAAAAATGACAAAAATGTAGTCTAAAAGCATTGACATGAGATAAAAGAATCTTTCGCTATTACAGGGTTTTTACCGTCGGTTTCTGTTGTTGGAACAAAATATTATATTATTATTAATTTACTTGCCTCTGTCATTAATAAAGAAATGTCGCAATTGTTATTTTTTCAACGTAAGGTACAAAATATTCACATATATTATTTTCTTAAATATTACTCAGTAAAAACCTAAAGCTGTTCCTCGGAAATATAGATAAATTTTATATACAAAAATATCTCCTTGTTACCCTATAAAATGATTTTCATAGGGGCAAAGCCGTGGGTAAAAATTTAAATAAAAACTAAATTAGTGAATTAATACTGTAAGAGATTGTTTACATTTATTTAACGAGTTTTTTTATCGTTTTATCGGAAGGGTGACGATGACAGCTTTGATTTTTTTGAAATAGTATTTAATATTAAAATAAACCTGGTGGTAGGATATTCATATCCGCCCGGAGAGCGACCACCGTACACAGGGCGAAAAACCCGCCATAGTGGCACACGCAAGTGTGTCGCGTTCCGGGATCAGCCAGTGTACATCCGGTTTTTGTCGGGGGTCTGGAGTTGGGGTACAATGGCCATTTTACGGCCTTCTTAGTACTCTGACACTAGACCCTCGACCCCTTCTTCACCTTCTTGCCCATGGCGTAGTGTGAAGAAGCAGGCCGGCATGAGTGTGTTGAGTAGCGGGGATAGATCGTCTCTCGCTACTCAGTACTCTATTTGGACCGCACTGCGCTTACCATCAGGTACAGTGCGGTCACTTTGCCGTGCCAGGACAAAAAAAACATATTCAGCGAATACATAAACACAACACTTGATTTAAGATAGTTGCGTATACAAATACTCACTCATAAAGTTTCTTCTATTAAAACATCTTGATCGAATTATACTCATATAGTGTTTTGTGATTTTGCTTTACACATCGAGTGAATATGCATCAAGAGCGCAATATAAACTTGTACCAAGGGATACGGCTCTTTAAACTTCTGGGACCATGCGGATGGATGTGCCTCTATTTATTTATTGTAAAAATAGAGCCACCCTTTTCCTTCACTCGCTTAGAGGACTCACTTTCCCCTTTGGTTGTCATGCTTTATTAATTAAGGGACTGTACAACTATATGTAATATACAATTGTACACGATATTTACTTCGCTTCAGCCTAAACTTTACTGAGTAATGTATTCATCGTTGATCATTTTTCTATTGGAAGGTAATAAAAAATAATTTTGCATTAAAATAAGATGATATATCATTAAATACAAAAAAGTAGAATTAGAATCTGCTCGCAACTATGATAATACTTGTAGGTAGCAGGAGACACATAATTTCAACAGAAAATATTGAGTTTAATTTGACAGCTTCCGTGGCACAGTGGGCGAGTAGCCGGCTGTGATACGAAAGGCCGTAGGTTCGAATCCCGCACCGAGTCAACACAAATATTTGTGGGCGCATAAATATTTATCATTTCATTTTAAAGCTTGACAGTGACAAAAACGCTGCCAATTATTACTGTGACAATTAAATAAACTGTTTGTACACCACTGTAAGTTAGAAAGCATCGAGGTATTGAAGGCTTCATACGAAATCTTTTGTAACTTCTTTCCAATGCTGCTTGAGTAACTTTTACGACTTTGGTTAGATTCAAAGACTTACAACTGTTCCGTAGCACACGTTTTAACTTCGTTTCTCTAAATAAGGGATCTGACAAGTCAGAATAGTATTACCGCCCAAAAAATTATATTACTTTCAGAGTATAATATTCAATTAATAATATTTAACTATATTTATATTTAGGAAAATATCACCATACGCAACTAAACGCCCTCGCGTATACTTTACTCGCTTCACTACTGCAATAATTTAATAAAAAATATTATTGCTTTCATTTTGTCTATTCAATCAATCATCGAAATACAATTATGAATACTTTATGTTCTTTAAAGTGGGATGTCGTTATGCAACATTTAAATATAAGAGGGATTATCCGAACAACCCTTCCGATCCAATGTTTGAGGAAACTTTGTACAAAGACGTCTCAGTGTTCGATGGTTTGTTTCAGTTGAGAAGAAACTTTTATGTATAGACAAACGATTATATTAGCATCAATTACACTATTCAATAGTGACTATTGCATGATTTTTAGTATATTTATATGTCATTTAAATCTTAAATAACAATAAACAGTTTTTATGAGTTTTGTAATGTCGACTTTTGTGAGGACATTGTGTTCCTGGAGGGTCGCCAGTATTATGTTGACTTTAAGAGCTCAATATGACGATAGTTTTGTTGGAGAGAGTAACCGTTGCAATAGGCGTATTATTTTTTAAACACTGTTAGAACTACTTTGCTTGTCTGTTTGTTCGAATGCTAAAACACATTGGACGTTATGACTCTTTCGTTTGTTTGTTGAAATATCTGTGTGTTATTTACCATATTGAAAAAACTGTTTATTTAAGAATAATAATATAATGAATAATTCGCTTTGCATTTTGATACCTTGGCTACACATTTTACCTTATTGGTGCAGTAGCAACGTTCTTATCCTTAGGAACTGTGAAGGACCTTAGTTTAAAACGCGCAATATGTGTATGTTCGATTAAAAAACTTAAACATGAATTGCCTGGAATATGGTGATCTATCACATCATAGGATAGAAATAAGCTCGGTGAATCTGGGGTATACTAGTTGCGGCGCTTTGGAGATGCAGTCGTGAACATAGATTGCAATCTGAATTCACATTACCGCATCGTGGAAAAATCTTCGAATCACGCCGCCTCGGAAGCCTAGGTATAGCTCAACGCTTCTTCACGCCTGATCAACCATACTCGGTCGCATCTTTAGAACGATGTCGCTAAATATTTCGATTCCCCAGTCCGGCTGTTAACCGTAAGTAATGTTGGTATTACTTCTATTTACAATTCTGTAGGGAGCAGATGTGGGAGTTAGTTATTAATCAAATCGGTCAATTAGGATATCTGAAAGATTTAATAAACATTACATAAAAATACGTTACGTAAGTTACGTAAATATACGTTTAAGTATTTAAATATTAAAAGGAGTAAGATATACACACACATAGTTCTGACCCCACCTGGTAAAACCTGTATTGTGGGTATCAAGAACTACGAAGGACTACGGTCTCACAATTCCCAGACCCGAAACAAATATCTATCTGTCACACAAATATTTGTCTCTGTGCGGGAATCGAACCCACGGGCTCTCGTTTCACAGCCGGCTACTCGCCCGCTGCGCCACGGAGGATGTCAAGTGTGAAAGGAATACCTGTAATAATAAAATCAAATATATTGTAAGTATTTACAACATATTAAACGAATAACGCACACCCTTCGACTCCCCAATTAAAACACAAAACTATAATCGTAACACATACACTAAAATATTGAAAAGAAATGATAAACGTATCGCTTACGTATTTAAAACCATTATTTGTAAAAACCTTTATGTCTCTCTATATATAAAGTTCGTTTTATTTGATAAGAGATTTCATTAACTATTGCGTTTAGAAAAGCTTTATCACCTGGATTTACATTCCAATTTCGTTTGCATTGACTGTTTTACGAAGGGTCACAATTACGTACTTAGTTCTATTTATTTTTAGAAAAACAACCCTATTTTAAATCGATCCAAAAGCCCATTTCTATCAAACTACTTTCAAGGTGTGCGTTTATTAAATAAAAAATACTAGCCCTGTATCAAACACTGTCCCACTGCTGGGCACGGGCTTTCTCTAATAATGAGAACGTTTAGGCCTAACCCCCCACGCTGGCCTAATGCGTGTTGGTACATTTTACATATCTTTGAAATTCGTATAAGAATTCTGAGGTACGCAGGTTTTCTCACGATGTTTTCCTTCACCGTCAAAGCAAGCGATAATTAACAACAAAAATATACACGTAGCTAGAAAAGTCAAAGGTGTATCCAATTTTGTGCTAGTTTCGAACATACGACTTTCGTCTCTATAGTCTGTACCACTACCAACTATGCTATTGTTGCATCACGTTTATTATGTTTCATTTTGTATAACATTTTAGATTCCGGAAAGCGCTACAAATCCATAACAATATTAACGGCGCGTACGTACCACGTAGTAGATGCTTCTGATTTAATGTAATGAGCGACTCAGTCAGGTGTACGTAAGTGTATTGGATTATGCTGTAATGCACGAATGAGTAAAACGATCTTCGCTGTGTAATATCCATTAGCATCTTCAACAGACCTAACTTCATATTGTATATGTTAATCTAAATGTACAATGTCATCGATGCATGGAAAATCTACCTGTGGTAGACCATTGTTACACATTAGCATTATGATTTCAGAACCGTAAGCTTAGCCAATGGCTTTGATCCTACTAAGTAGGATCAGCAAATGTTAAAAAGAATGCAACGGTATATTTTGAAATCCCTATTGCACATTATATTTTCTAGCAGAGGCTGGCTAGCGAGCAATTGGGTCATCTGGTTGTAAATAATATCCACCGCTCATAATACCACACGAATCATTAAAGGATAGGAAAGGGAGATGGGAACCCGAGGGAGATTTGACTTTCCGGAAATCTCATTCACCGGACGAAACACAATAGCAAGCCGTCGCTTCATATCGGTTTTCTGTGTGATACATACTACACTGGTCATACCGGCACTTTCATGCTGTAGACAAAACTGTCTAAAACCTGGATCTATCATTATCAAATTATATTATCGTAATCTAGTCATGTGGAGATTCGAATGAAAATACACAAGATCTGAGTTCAGATGTACCACTATGTTTAGCTTAGAATTATCTTGTCTTAGAGGGAATCTAATCTACGAAACACTATAGCAAAATAGCTTCGTCACTATCCTTACAGGTTTGCCTTTACTTTTTAAGTTTCATTCATTAGCTCATACTTTCATAGTGCGAGTGTATAAAGTTGTATAACTCCTAACCATCCTATTCAAAGGGTCTGAGAACATTTTAAATAAAAGAATATTGCCTTCAATTATCTTAGGAACCGTTAAACATCTACATTTACACAACGTCTACATTTCCTTTATCGAATATTAATGAAACTCACAAAATTGAACATAATTGATCTAAATTGACTCAAAGGTGTTCGATACTTGTACCCGGCAAAGTTGCGTCGAACGTTAACTACGTAAAAATTAACGTAAATTGAGTAAACTGGGCTTAAGAGGCAAGTTAAACCTCCAGCGACGTTGCCAATGCTTAAAGGGAGCTATCGGTAAATAAACTTAAGCCTGTCCTTAATCGGGGATCGGACCGCGGAGACTGGGGCACGTCCAATACAATTCGATATGTATCTATTGAAAAAGTTTATACAGAGCAATATAATATTTTACGTATAATAGTAGTGTTTTTATATAGATCGCTTCATTGGTGTTATCGCAGTATACATAGGCTGAGAAACCGTTGAACCGTATATCGGATGTTGAGCAATCACAATGTATGTATGTTTAACTTATCCACATCAGTTTTTTTCTTGATTTAACCAAAGGCTCGCCATCTGCCACATTATAGGATGGTAGGTAATAAGCTTGACGAACCGCTAGTGTACTGGTCGCACCTATACCTATCCCGAGTATACAGGTGGTACAGCATTCTATATGTCCCTGTTACAAGTATCGGGGAATTAAGTTCTTTAGGTATGTATGTTATGATTGTTTAATTTCCAAAATAAACAACAAACATAACCCGATATTTTTACTAATGTCGTTTTCTTGTTACAAATTTCATATTTAAATAAATCCCAACATCCAACAGACGTACCGTTAGGTGTTTTGTAAATAAGAGAGATATATCACTAAAATTAAATGACAAATTTTTTAACGTCACGATTATCCACGATTATGTCAAAGTGTGAACACAACACGACAACTCAGTTGCACACAAAAGCAAACGACGCGACATTAAACTTGCTGAAATATCGACAATAGAGTTTCAGTTACATGGACAAATTAAATGTCCTTTTATTGTCTGCTACTTTGCACTAGCATATGTAGTTTTCGGAATTCCGTTTTGCCGAGAGTCGGAACTATGGATTTTTTTTCATATTCAGGTTTAACTCGGACGAATTTATGGGTACAAATTCTTCTCTATTTTTAAAAGTTATGCTCGTACATAATTGTGATAGATTTTTTGTGACATTGATATATCCTCTGTAGTAGTTAAGGTCATAAGTAAATACAATAAAGATTAGAGAGAGAGAGAACGAGCAGATTTAGGGGAGAAATCATTAAAATCACGTCAAACGTACATTTGCAAACAAATAAAAAACCTATATTTTAATAATTACGAATGCCACATCAATAGTTTTGACAATAAATAAATATGACAAGAAAACAAGTTACTGACATTAATTATAGTTGTGATAAGGCACATTAAAAATTAAATGTATTATTATTAATAAATGCCAAGTCTTATTATCAGTCTTATCTTATAAAGAATAAGTTTTTACATTTATGGCAGATTCAATAGATTCCAAAGACCTACACAACATTCCATCCTAAAAATTCTATAAAAGATAAGTATAAAAGTTATATAGGTCGAATACATAATTGTGTAAAAGTTAGTGAATGCGAGGCAGTGTAAAAAGCTCATTGCGTTTGCCAGTTTGACGTAAAAACTAGCTTGTTAGTGGAGTTTACACAAACAGAGGGGCTTGTTAACTGTAACTTAACTTGTTAATTTTGTTGCGGTGCTCTGTTACCGTTTGTCACAATCGAAACTCTTGTTGGGTACGTGCACCGAAAATGACAAATTTTCCCTCAGGTACGAATTAGAAACTAATTCATAAAATAAATTTAACTTTTCCATAACTTTATTCGCTTTAATTGTATATTTAAATACACCAAGCAGTTCCTTCTTTCTACACAATAATCAAATACGAATTACCATACATTCAAACGCTTCTATCTAAAAGCTTTATGAAATTACGGGGTCTTGCTACAGCTCTGTCTTAGTTTTTTATTTATTTATACTGTTTATAGTACACTGGAATATGTAATATTAAAACACACCAAAATAATTCAGTGGTATGGCCTTAGTGGGTCTTTGTGTGTGGTGGCAATAACAAGGGCAAAGTCTGCAGCTCAGGAAGAGTTCCGGGGAACTCTCGATAACGACCCTTGGGGGCGTCCATATCGCGTGGCGATGAGGAGATATCGCCCGTGGACGCCCCCACTGACGCAGAGTCTCCGGGGCGACCTAGTCAAAGAGGTCGTCGCAGCTTTGTTCCCTGCCACTGAAGATGTCACTCCCCCACCGATGGCGTCACATCCATCGACGCCATCGTCGTTGAGTTCGGCAAGGGTTATTTCGGAGGTTTCGCCCGAGGAATTTCGGGCGGTGGTGCTTCGGCTGCGGGGCAAGAAAACAGCCCCGGGTCTCGACGGTATCCCCGGACGTGCGTGGGTGTTAGCCGTCGAGCATCTGGGGACTAGGCTTCGTGGCCTGTTCTCCGCGTGCCTGGAGCAGGGCCGTTTTCCGTCTCAGTGGAAAACTGGGAAGTTGGTCCTGCTCAAGAAGGAGGGGCGGCCCGCAGAGTCGCCATCGGCCTACCGGCCCATCGTGTTGCTCGACGAGGTCTGTAAGCTCTTCGAGCGTATCATCCACGCTCGCCTCGTCGAGCATCTTGAAGGGGTCGGGCCGGACCTGGCACAGTGCCAGTACGGGTTCCGGCAAGGCCGATCGACAGTACACGCGATTTTGCGGGTCAAGGCACAAGCGGAGGATGCAGTGGCTCGGGGTGAAGTGGTGGTGGCGGTGTCGCTAGACATCGCCAACGCGTTTAACACCCTGCCCTGGGCCTGCATACTGGAAGCACTGCGGTACCACGTGGTGCCACCGTATCTCCGGCGTCTGGTGCGCTCGTATCTCTCAGACAGGTACATAGTGTATCCAGGCGCCGACAAGTGGCACCGAAGAGCGATGGCCTGCGGTGTTCCACAGGGCTCAGTCCTGGGCCCTCTCCTGTGGAACATCGGCTACGATTAGGTGCTCCGTGGTACCAATCCCCGAGGCGTCGCTGTCGTCTGTTATGCAGATGACAGCGACACGCTAGTAACAGCGACAGCCAGGTCTTTCCAGGAGGCCACCCTGCTCGCCTCGATCGCAACCGAACAGGTGGTGGGCAGGATTCGGCGACTGGGCCTTAAGGTGGCCCTGAACAAATCCGAGGCCCTCTACTTTCACGGTCCTCGGATTCGGCCACCTTTAATGCCCCACATCAATGTGGAGGGGGTGCGGATTCCCATCGGCTGTACAATGAAGTACTTGGGATTGATTCTGGACAGCCGGTGGGATTTCCGTGCCCATTTCAAGGAGTTGTCGCCGAAATTGGTGCGGGCGGCGGGCGCGCTCGGACGCCTGCTGCCGAACCTGGAGGGACCTAATAGCCCTTGCCGAAGTTTATACGCTGGAGTCGTGCGGTCAATGGCCCTATACGGATGTCCCGTATGGGCCCAGTCCCTGAAACCCCGCTGCGTCACCTTGCTGCGCAAACCGCAGCGTTTGTTGGCGCAGCGAATAGTAAGGGGCTACCGCACGGTCTCCCACGAGGCGGCCTGCGTATTGGCCGGCACCCTCCCTTGGGAGTTGGACGCAAAACTCCTCTCGTCCGCGTTCTTCTGGCGGGAGGAGGCGTCCAGTCGCCGTCAGGTGAGACTGGCCCCGAGGGAGATTGCGGCCCGATTTCGCAGAACCGCTGTGGAGGAGTGGCATACCAGGCTGGAAAGCCCAAGTGCGGGCTTGAGGACCGTCGCGGCAGTGCGTCCTGTCCTAAAGAGATGGCTAGACAGGCGCCACGGTGCGCCAACTTTCCGGCTGACGCAGGTACTGACGGACCACGGATGTTTCGGTTCGTTCCTGTGTCGGATCGGGAAGGAGGTGTCTGCCGTGTGCCACCACTGTGGCAACTGCCGTGAGGACACGGCCCAACACACGTTGGAGGAGTGCCCAGCCTGGGACGAAGAGCGCAGCGCTCTCAGAGCAGTCGTCGGAGGAGACCTCTCGCTGCCGGCCGTGGTGTCGTCCATGTTCGCCAGCCGGAGGTCCTGGCGTGCGGTGGCCCACTTCTGCGAGAGCGTCATCTCGCAGAAGTGCCGAGAGGGATCGGGAACGAAATGATCCCTCCCGCCGCCAGAGAAGACGTAGGAGGCGCCGGGTGGACGACTGACCGGCGTCCCCCGCCCTGTGGAACGGGGGCGTTTGAATTCCACCACGGTAACCCCTGCCTGTCGTACGAGGCGACTAATTGGGGCCATCGGGGGTCGCGGGCTCGCAGCGGGGGGCTGTCAGCCCGAATCGATGCACTCCCAGTTTCGGAGCATCGTGCGACCCCGAGATGGACGGCAGCGCGTGTGGTAAGGCCTCGTTCGCTGTCGTTGTTCGGTGCGCGGGGGCTCCTAAGCCCTCCCATGGAGATGGGCTGCTACGCAGCACCGCGCATGGGCGGTCCCGGCAGCAATTCTAGCACTCCTTAGAATACCCCGGGATCGCTCCGTAAGCTCCGAAGAAGGCCACCGCGGGGTTTTAGCTGGTAGTGTCGGGTGGGGTGTACATAGGGGGTAGGGACTCGGCCCAGCGGCTGCCCGGATAGCCATCATCCGGGCGAGGGGGATGCTGGGTCGTAAGACCGGCTAGTCCAGCATAACCGTTTTATTCTTATTCCGCTTCCCCCCGGAGCGGGCGGTAGTAATAAAAGGCTTTCCCCGCGACAACAAAAAAAAAAAAAAAAGTGTCTTTGTGTGACTAACGTCATCATGCATGAGGTTTTAACGTATATTTTGATTGATTGCTGTTACAGATTTTATATTATTCGTCTAAAAATAGTTTTTTTTAGAAACCATCCAATTTTAGCCTGTTATAAAAATGTTACATCCAAAAAAAGCTACACAAGCGCTTGGCTGAATTCCAGTTACAATGATTATTTATACAAAGCGTGCCAGACTGATAACTGCACGAATATACTGTACGATAGTCTAACATTACATATTGTAAATAATATTTTAATGTTATCACACCGGGAGCTATATCAAAGTACCTACAGTTTAATTTACTGTTTATTAAACACTAGATTTTGCCCGCGGCTCCCGGTTGCTCATTTTTGGATGAAAAGGTATACAATCCATGGAGGCATCTTAAGCTATGACACCTTTCAATATTTTGCTATCCCATAGGCAGCGTGCATTTTCGGGATGAAAAGTGGCCTATGCCGTTGTTTGATCCCTAAACTGCCACTATGCAAGTAAAATGAATAAAATGCCAGTGTTGCGGGGCTGTAGAATCTTAAATGAAGAAATATTTCGATAATATAAAATAATATAAGGTAATTTGGATAGGCCATGTTTCCTGATACATTGTGCGTGTTTCTCACACCGCAATCAAATCTAGTAAGCTGTACCAATGACCTTGACGATTTGATGAATAGAAAAAAACGACTAATTCTGACTGCCTCATAAATAAATCAAAGTTAAAAAAAATAAAAAATCAATGCATCAACTATAATCAAGCTACCGCTATTGTTAATGTTTTTTACGGTTAAAAATAGCGCCACCAGTTCCAGCTATATTCACACTAAACTATTGTCATAATCTACCTATACAAATATAATGACTTGCCCTCACTGACTGATTCATCAATGTAGAGCCTAAACCAACGTGGCTAAAAACTTTTTTTTTATTTTATGTTGTGAGCATCCATTATGTAGGTATTTTCGGAAATTTCACCCAAGGCGGTAAAATAATGGAAAAACTATTGTATGGAAGTCGGTCATTTTCAAGGTAAGAAGCACGAAGTCTCGTATACGTGCTTCTGGTCAGAAATAAATGTACACGTGTATCGACGTTTTGAAAAATGTTACCTCGTAGAGAGTGCAAAATAGGGAAAGAAAATAAGTCACATTGTTTTCAGACCACTTGACTTCAAAATCAATATCCGGAACGGCCTGTAGATACGAAGAATGGATCCGCTATTAAAACTGAAAAATGGCTGACATTTTGCATTTGTCCACCAACTTATAACCATTTTCCGCGGGCGAAGCCACGGGCAACCGATAGTTTATTATAAAAAATAAAGATCAAACAATTATAACTATCGCTAAAACCACGTGATGACGTTAAATTTAATTTAATTAATCGAAATGTCTAACGATAGTCATGACTTGACTACGGATTAAATAATGGTCCTTAGTAATATCTTTAAAATGTTTCTAAATATATTTTAATAAAATATTTATATGCAACACAAAATATCGAAACTACGCACGTAAGCCTCGCGTTTAACATGTAACGTAGCCCTCTATTCAATTTATATCATAAAAGTTCCGTTTCCATTCATAACCAGAATGGAAGTGGGACGTTTAGATTTTAATATGTATTATGAAGTAAATCGATTCATATAACTACATCCTGTACTTAGTTTTGTTATTGGTATTATGTATAGAAAATGTGATAAAAAAATGCGAGATGTTATTATGGTGATAGCCGGCCTAGTCTCCCTTAGAATGTTTTCTTAGTATTTTCGTATTTCTGGGACTTTGAGAAATATAACTTTATATTTCCGGGCCCCGAAATATGGAAAACCTGTATAAAATAAAACAAAGTTAATATTTTTAAAACAAAACATGAAGCATTTTCCTGGAATGCACAAATCACATCTATTTTCGTAATGTTAATTTTTTAATAATCGCGGAATGTATCGTAAGAAAAGTGATGACAGCAATTATATTATTAATTAATGGATCACATCAACATTATGAAATATATCTCATATTTCCAGAAAAGAATATACACCCAAATCCCACCGCACACACTTTTTTATTCTTTACTTATCCATTGGTGTGATAATCATTAATTAATTATCTGTCAAAGTTAGCCGCTGGTGGTGGATTTGTTGAGGTTTTCTACTTTGTTTATTTAGGATTTATTATTTTTGTTTATTTACCGCTGGTGGTAGGATATTCATATCCACCCGGGTAGCGACCAACGTACACAGACTGTAAAACCCGCCATAGTGGCATGCGCAATTGGGTCGCGTTCCGGGATCACCCAGTGTACATCCGGTTTTTGTCGGGGGTCTAGAGTTGGAGAACGATGTTTGGCCGTGTTGCGGCCTTCTGTGTTGACTCTAGGACCCTCGACCGCTTCTTCACCTTCTTGCCCATGGTGTAGTGTGAAGAAGCAGGCCGGTATGATTATGTTGAGTAGCGGGGGATAGATTGTCTCTCGCTACTCGATACTCTAATTGGACGGCACAGCGCCTACCATCAGGTGCAGTGTGTTCAGTGGTCACTATACCGTGTCTGGATAAAAAAAATAGGAACCACATTCAGATTTCTCAGGATTTCCCATATCAATATCTTGTCAATTTTCGTGGTAAAATAATTCGTAAAAAACAGCACTCCCTAGATAAATAGCGTTTGTTTGGAAGCAGCACACACATAGAGGTGTAATATTAAACTCCTACGAAAAAACGAAGATGTAGGCTTAGATAAAACACGTAGCTTTTGTTATCACTGTGCAAAATGATGGTGATTTGAATGCACTTATGTAATCTAATGTTTAAAATCACACTCTGGTTACTTCGGAAAACATGACGGCGACCTAGTTCTTATCAGATAGCTGAAACCTTTTTCTTAGAAAATATTCACACTGTCGTCACAACATAAATTATAAGCCATTAATTCATATCTGCTTACCCTAATAATATCTTTAATCAAAAAATCTGTAGGAAAAAATCATATGGCACAAAATGTTACAAAAAATATATTAATAGCATGTATTTAAACTAAACTAGAAATTTATTAGAGAATTAGGGTGAAAACTCATTTTAAGGTAAAGAAAACCCTAGGTAACAATTATCTGTGGTTAACACCATAGCAGCATACATAATTACACAGCTAAATAATTTCGGCGAAAAGTGGGTTTACTGGTTACACCTCTGCCTACCCCGTCGGGGTTTACAGGCGTGAGTGTATATGTATGTATGTACAACTAAATAAAAAGAACGTTCCAGAATACAGTTGCTATGGTATAATGGAGACTTCAGGAGATGTTATATTGTACATAATCGAATATAGCGACTAAAATATTAAGCAAGTGATATATTTCGCCAATTATAAATACGATGTAACAAAAACATTTATTTTGTAAAATGATGAAAAAACAGAGCTCAGAATAAAAACACCTCAACATTAAAAATATAAACAAAATAATATAGATTATTAAATACCAAATGACTACAATAGTCGTGAACTATTGAGACAATAGTTTTTCGACACACAAACAGATACCGTACCAACGCATCGCCCTCCAAAACTTCAAAAATAATTACTAACAACCCGGATATCTATAGCTTTGTTTTTAAAAGAAAACTAATAATAGCATTTCGTTATACTACGGACATTGCTAAAAGCATTGGTTGAACTGTCGAAGTGAAGTCAGAAATTATCAAATGCAGGCCGGGATGGCGCCTCCACATTCTTGTTACAGGAGGGAGAGTGGTAGGTGGAAAGTGGAGGCATAAAATTGAAAGTTCTAGGGCAGGGGCGCAATTAGATTGAGCGTCTCGAGAGCGCTATGTCCGGCAATTAGGCAAAAATAACTAGTAAAATGCACTGTAATAAAAGCTATGTATTCTCTACACGTATGAATAAAATTATTTGAATTGTCACCTTGGACCTCGTGCATAAATCTCATTAACTTTATAGACATATCGATCAATAACTAGCTTGCATTCAATTTTTATACACCAATTAAAAAATCAACTAAAATTCTTTCCGCTTTACGGAACTTGGGTTAATAAACGTTTGCCGTATATGAAATGTCAAGTCTTTAACTATAAATTGAAAACCCAACTTAAAAACATTGTGCTGTGTGAAACGTGGACCGGAAAACCTGTGTAGAAAATTTAAAATCAAATTACTAATTGAGTGTCACGTCCCACTCCTTCAGCGTACATTACTTAATAAATATAGAAACGTACGTAGCTAGAGAGTTATTAAAGGCGCTGTGGCTTTAAAAAGAAATTCCAGACTTCCATCCGAGCGGTTAATATTTTTGTTCAAGTCAGACGTGATGCTATTGTAACTGCAACTACGTTTGCTGTGTAAAAAACCTTTCAACGTAGCTGCTGTAAGAACACCTGTTTTACTAAAAATAAACTGCTTATTTTATTACAATACACAAGTAGTTGATTTTCTTAATCAACCGGACAATTATAATGAAACATATTGATCTGTCCCATCTTTTCCGGCTAACTACGTTTTCCAGTCTGCCACGTCTGTAAATTGTTCATGTACATTGAATAGTGTCCATATGCATTTATACGTATGTAGATACATATCCATGGCAACGCAGCTATGTGTGAGTGTGCCACGTGTAACATAAGTCCCTCGCGATTCTACAGTCCTGGTAGCGCGCTCTCTGCGCTGTAAACGATCTAGTTTACGAGAACTTTGAAGCGGAAAATTTATCTGACAGTTAAGCGAAGCGGGTATACAGTGCATTAAATACAACTAGAAATATTATATCAAGGTGTGATTTTATTGCAGTATTTCACTAGGGACTCGATTTAATCAAGTGTGATATTGACATATTATTATTAATGACGTTGAGAACATAGTGATCTCGTACGCTGCGTTATCACAGATTATCACTATGTAGTAGTAGAAGTGCGCTATAGGTAGGTTTATTTACAGTGTGAGTGGGCTGGCTCGACCGGCTTCGTACCATAGTCTCTCCAAAAACTGTGAAGTAACCAACAACTACCAGCTGCGTTTCGTACAGCGAGTGAGATTTCCGGAGGTCCAAATTCCTTTTCCAATTCCCATTCTTTTCGTTTAAGACCGGCAATAAATGATTCTTCTCGTATTAGAGGTGTTCATGGGTACTAGAGATCACTTATGCTTTGACCTACTTGTCCACTTGCCCATATCTGATGTTAAAAAACTTACTAAAGACTCATTTAAATTAAAACTAATCATAAGGCATGATTACTAAACATTAGCGAACGATATATTAATCAGACCGATATTAATCATCAACATCATAGATAAACTATAACCGTAGACTAGAAACATAACTCAGTTAAGCGTGTCTGAGTTATAGTTGCAATTGATAATATAACAAATTTAGTTTTGCAGTACTCATCGTCATATTACAGTTAAAAGCCGCATGTCAGTAAGTTAGTAAGGCAGTGCAATCAAGCCTCTTCAGTGATGACCGTGAAGCGTGGTTACAGCCAGCCCCGATAAAGCAGGCCAAACTACCGCGGTAGCGCTACGCTCCGCTACGAACTCGCGCATTCGTAGCCCCTTTATAACATGTGAACAAATGTACAAGTTACTGAGTCTTATTACTACGCAATAGGTTATCAACTTGAATGCACCATTCACGGCAGACGCCGTTAGTGAATTACAGATATAATTGACAAGCTTGATTGGCATTCGATTGGCGCTTCGTGGAACCGTGTTTATTAGCAGATGCTCTTTCACCTGTAACCTATTTGTTTACATCACTCTGTTGCGGTGCACAATTTTGTTGAGCGTTAAACCAGGCTTTAAGCTTATCAGCACAATTTGTAGGAACTGCTATCCTTGATTATGTAATAGTTGCTTCAGATTTATTTAGCACAACATAGATAACGTTTTAGGCTTTCGATTTAGGACCATTCAAGTTGTTTATTACATATTTAAGCACAGAATTTGTAACTATCATGGTAAAAAGAAGTAAAGCTAGGAGATGCTATTTGGATCAATTTGGGCTTTTAAAACCCTAACTATTAATAAAGTGAACATGATCTTTATAGCGACAAATCTATATTCTCGTTTTTTATCTGTAATCCGCCATATTGAATTCTGTAACTATAAATGGAAACTGACCTATTTGCGAACTTTGCCGTGATATGAAGTAAAATATTCTAAACTAAATCTCTATATCTGCATGTATGAAATACCATGGCATTCAATTAAACTATTGGTTATAACATTTGGTTTGAAAAAAAACCACTTGTAAGAGTCTTGAAACGAATCAAGGCTTTTTCAATTCCACACACAGTATCTTTTGTCAAAAAAAAGTTTAATAATATTTATAATAATATAGTGTAGGAATACAAAATGAAATTGTAATGTTAACAAGATGCGCTTTTACTAATGAAATACAGTAATTATTTCATTAAAAATGCCCCTCTATGATTGATCTAATACGGCTTAATTAACAAGCCAGGTAACAATTCTTTGTTCGTAATTGGTATACCCACAGCCGTTGTGAACAATTTCCCATCTGCAATTAAATGTTTTACATAGCAAACCTATTATTTGCAAAAAAAAGCAGAACTTCAATATTTTATATTGAATACCTATACTGCACTATGAAGCGCCTGCTGATTTCTTGAATCGTCGCCAAAGTGGCTAGTTGTGACTTTACATTTACAATACGTGTGCTGAATATAGCATAATATACCTGTAAAATTAGATATATACCTTATATATCTAATTTTACAGTTGCAGGGTCTTTATTTTAAAATAAAATAAAATAATTTGTAATCATGTAGAATTCTCGTCACAGCGCGGAGGTTCACATACATAATCATAAGAAAATTAGAATTCTTAAAATACTAAATCAATGGAGGACCGTTTTTATCTTGAGCAGATTAAATTTTAATAATATTTATATTTCATAATACCCTTTGACTAGGGTGACGTCACTAAATCGTTTAATATTCAGTCGACGTAAGAAGCTATCGAAGGATCTCGAGACATTATTCGCTCACCATGGTAGTATGACGTATGCATACGTCTGGATACCGCGCTTTATAAACACGTTAAAATATGATAGGTACAGTATTTTATTTCTTTACCGCTACGTTACCTTACGCCCCTCACACCTCTCTGGGAACATTTAATTAGTTTGTAAACCAACATCGTAATAAAATAGCAATCGACGTAAGTCATCTTTCTATGGCTTTCTGCCACCGCTAAATGCCAACTTGTTCTATAACTAAATGCAAATGTAGGTACTAGGTATGTATACGATTATAATTTCTACCCTTTGACAAAGTAGAGACTAAATATGATATTTTTTACAATGCAATTAAATCATGACACTAGAAGGGAAATGCCCAAGGGCTCTATAAATTTATGTTCGCTATCTACACTGAAGCTTGTTTCAAACTTTTTGCAATGATTCATTGGACAAATATAGTTTAATAAACTAGTTTAAAAACATCAGAAATTTAATTCAATATATATATATATACTATTTTGTCTCTGAATCAAAACTGAATTTAAACTATACTAGAAATTCATGTTTAAAAACAGAATTTATATTTAATATTAATTTACAATCATGTAAAAATCTTACTTAGTAAATAATACAACGGACAATTCAGTTAGAATAACAACGGCTGTAAATACATTTTTACTTCTTTTATCTTTCTAAATGAACCTGCATTGGACAGCAACTGTAAAGGTATTAAAGTATGAACCTTTTATTTGTTCTTTCGCAGATCAGAATATAAATTAAAGTCTTTATTTCTCTTTGAAACTTCATTATACTAGTAAGTGCACGCTTAATTTAAAGAAGTCACCTCATCAAACTCTAATAGGAAACCTCAATTTTCATTGATTTTGAATAACAACTCACAATTCCTAAAACTATCTTCGAATTCGGTTAATATAATTGTTTTCTGGTTCGTTGTCGAGTGTCAAACTGGATTCATGATTGTACCCATTGTTTCGTCGGCCGGTGCGCCGGTCAATTTGTTCCATTGTTACAAAATACACTTGCCCATTGTAATTTGACAGTGAATATATAAGTAAAATTTATTAATTTTATCTATAGTTTAATTTTGTAAATTTAATGATTTAATTTATTTATTAAATGTAAATTAAACAAGATTTTTTTGTTAATTAATGATATTGTTGTGTTAACACTCCGGAAGTTTATTCGGCTAAACTAAGGCTAAAACAGAAGTCGATTTAACAATCAAATGAGGAAATAGAAGGTCGTATTTTGTAGCAAACCTAATGACACTTAAAAATGTAATTGGAAATATTAGGTCTCCTATACACTGCTGATTTGTCTATTTATTCACATTAATTTCAATTAGAGGTGATATAAAATACAAAAATGTATGTATTTCTATGTTCTATGCCGGAAGGTAGACACGTTCCGACATAGAAATACATACATTTTTTTAAGAAAAACTACTCAATATAAATATGTTTTGTTTTTTTTTAATATTACCTGTAACTCCATTGATATATAGAAGTGTAACTCCCCTGGTTTGGAGCAGGACCCTTTTCATATAATTTGTAGATAATACAAGTTCTTTTTTTTACGTATTGCTAGCCTAGTTACGCTCGTATTTATTTCTAGCTTAACATTAGTGTTCTTATGACAGTAGCCCGCACTTATTTTGCTTTTATATAAAACAATTAATACGTATCTATGTTCCTGGACTCCAAAGCGGTTGGAATGATCATGAAATTTTCAGGCAGTCTTCAGATTATAGAAAGTTTTGTAGCGAACGGATTAACAGATTTTAGATTTTGCTAATTTGGTGTAATATTTTCTCTACAAGGCAGTTCGTTGCTTATAAAAATGAATATTTAAACTCATTCAACGCGGATGAAGTCGCGGGCAAGAGCTAGTAATAAATATTTCATTACTGTTACAGGTTTTTTTAAATGACACTGTCAACCATTTCAGTCTAAATATATAATTGAGAGCTACACGGTAAATCAATCGAAACTAGTTACGTGCAAAGTGTGGACATTGCCTCTTATATTGTCAGTGCTGGCCTACACGTGATGAAAATAACGATTTTACATTACGGACTCTGTCAGCAGCTTTAATTGACAACACACCTATGCCGCACCGTGCCGGTAGCATTAATCAGAACAATTGCAAATAAAAGTATTTTATTCATGATAATTTGAAAACATTTTAGCATATGTCGTTTTTATTATTTAACACGTGAATACAATGGTCATTTTAAATGTTTCTATGAAAGTATAAATATTTAATAGGATTGGTGAATTTTATAAATGGCTTGTGGTGTAACAATTCTGCAACTGTTATTAATGTTGTGAGTCCATTCTGGCAAGTTTCCATTGGGCCAATGAGATAAATTATCACTAAAAGGCTGCATTAAGACGATTTTATCTGTATATATAAAAGAAGAAACTGACTGACTGACTGACTGACTGCCTGACTGACTGACTGACTGATCGATCAACGCACAGCCAAAACGGCTGGGGTTAGAGACTTTAAATTTTGACAGTAGGTACCTTTTATGACGTAGGCATCCACTAAGGAAGGGTTTTTGGATATACCACCCCTAAGGAGGTAAAATAGGGGATGAAAGTTTGTATAAAAATCCGTCATTTTTGAAGTTAAATTCATGAAAATTTGTATTTGGCATTTTAGTTGCAAATAAAAAATACATGTTTCTGGATTTTAGGAAATTCCGCCCCTAAGGGGGTAAAATAGGGAATGAAAGTTTGTATGAAAATCCGTCATTTTTAGTTAAACGCATGAATATTGGTATTTTGTATTGTATACTTTTTCTCCCAAACATGACCTCCACGCGGGCGGAGCCGCGAGCAACAGCTAGTAATCTATATTTGAGTAGTACCTGCTGGCGGTAATGGTCGTACATTACTTTTTGAGCGCACTTTTTTTTTTTTTTATTCTGGCGCGGAAAGTGTCTACACTGCACTGATGGTAAGCGCAGTGCCGTCCAGATAGAGTATCAAGTAGCGAGAGACAGTCTCTCCCCCGCTACTCAACACAACCATGCCGGCCTGCTGTTTAGCTTCTTCTCATTACGCCAAACTTTACTCACTTTGGTAAAAAGGTACCTATAATTTTTGATTCTGAATGTTGTAATACACATAATATAAGACCGACTGAAACTCTCTTACATTTATTTAATGGAATAAATCATTTATTAATTAATATAAAAAATATTTATATGTGTTTATTGTTGTTTTGTATTAAATCCGATCGATATCCTATTACATTTTAACGGCGCAATCAAATCAAAATATTGTACTCTTGAGGAAAAAATTGATGGCAAAACGCATTATATATTAAGTAATGGTACAATACATTGTATATAGGAACGTCAACAACGAATTGGAAAAAATAACAAATACTAATGAGCTTGTTTGGTAACAAGGGCTTTAGTTATTCAGTCGCTGCACCGCACCGTGTATAACCTGTCTTGAAGTTGACGCTTTTTTTATTCCTGCATGGCAAAGTGACCACACTGCACCTGATGGTAAGCGCAGTGCCGTCCGATTAGACTATCGAATACTTAGAAGGCCGCAAAACGGCCGAACATCGTACCCCAACTCTAGACGCCCTACAAAAACCGGACGTACACTGGCTGATCCCGGAACGCGTGTGCCACTACGGCAGGTTTTACACACTTTTTTTGTTGTCGCGGGGAAAGCGTTTTATTACTGCCGTCCGCTCCCCGGAGCGGAAACGGAATCACAATAAAACAGGTATGCTAGACTAGACACTACCAGCTAAAACCCCGCGGTGGCCTCTATCGGCGCTTACGGAGTGATCCTGGGGTATTCTAAGGAGTGCTAGAATTGCAGCCGGAATCGCCCCTGCGTGGTGCCGCGTAACAGCCCATCTGCATGGGGGGCTAAGGAGCCCCCGCGCACCGAACAACGACAGCGAACGAGACCTTACCACCCGCGCTGCCGTCCTTCTCGGGGTCGCACGATGCTCCGAATTTGGGAGTGCATCGATACGGGCTGATAGCCCCCCGCTGCGCGCCCGCGACCCCCTATGGCTCCAATTAGTCGCCTCGTACGATAGGCAGGGGTTACCGTGGTGGAATTCAAACGCCCCCATTCCACAGCCTCCTACGTCTTCTCTGGCGGCGGGAGGGATCATATCGTTCCCGATCCCTCTCAGCACTCTCCTTCTGCGAGCTGACGTTCTCGCAGAAGTGGGCCACCGAACGCCAGGACCTCCGGCTAGCGACCATGGACGACACCACGGCCGGCAGCGAGAGGTCTCCTCAGGTTTACACCCTGTGTACGGTGATAGCTTTCCAGGCAGATATGAATATCCAACTACCAGCAGCAGTTTACTTTAGCTTTGCTCAAATATGCTCTATTTTAACTAACTAAAGAAAAAGAAGGAGGTTCTCAAACCGTCTGTATAAAATATTTCTACGTTTTAGTTTACATGCATCTTTAATTATATTTATATATATTTCTACTGTACGTGTGTATGTCACTGAACTCCTCCTAAACGGCTGGACCGATTTGAATGTTTTTTTTATGCGTTGGAGTGGCGCCCTGGATGGTTTAGATTTACAAATCAGCCCGGCAGATGGCGCTGCAGTCGGTGTGATTTTAATAATAATTGTGTACTTGTGACAAATCATAATTCAGCCGGTGATCGTTAACTAAAACAAATCTACTATTACACAAACACCGTCTATAACGGAGACAGATGTTTCTTTGTTATGCAAATGCGTGGATGTGTCCCCTCGGCTGTTGGCCGAACTCTGCCCTCGTACCGCTGAAGGCTATGGCTCCGTTACCTGTAACCGGCTACAAGCTAAATGGTCAATTATGTGACTAACCCCTCCATATGTACCTCCACACAAAGGCTCGTTTCGACAAAGTCGCATCCATTGTTCGAAATATCCACCTATCCAATTAACTGGAATAAGAGGAAATTTAAAACAAACATTTACAAGGAAATCCTATGTTCGGCTGCGAACTGCTTTTTGTCCACTGCGAAGTAAAAGTATCGATAACTGATAGTTATTATCTCTAAGCTGGATCTCATCCAAATACTTTAGTTATAAAATCAAAACAAAAGGTAAGCAATTTTAACAGCCCATGTGGCGCAGCGCGCGAAGTCGACCATGAATCGAGAGGCCGTGGGTTCGATTCTGACACCAAGACAAAATGTTTGCTTCATTTCACACAAACATTTTTTTCGGGTCTGTGTTTTGGAGTGAGCCCGAAAGTCCCTTGTAGTTCCCGATACCTACAACACAAGATAATTATATCTTATTGTAGGGATTATGAGTGTGATTGTTGGGTGTTATTTCTTAGATATTATTATTTATTAGTACTTTGATATGACGAACACACATAACATTTTTACCGGTCAGCGGCAAACAGTTTCACACTCAAAAAACTGATTACATATCATTCTTTTAGTACAATACTAAAAATATACTTTTTTTAACTAGTAACTGGCTTTATTATTATACGGGATTTCTTTTAATTCTTTCTGTCTTTTCTTTAATCTAGCTTAAAATATAGACGATTTTTTAATTGAAATTTGCCTTATTAGTTTCAGTTTTTGCATAAAATATATTGAATAATAAGAAAAGCAAATTGTATTACGTGATCTTCACATGTTTTCCTAAATAATGAACCACTTGAGTACAAGGTTGATCGGCATCAAATGTTACGAGGACGGCCAACATTGGCCGGAAACTTGGCATTGCCTTACAAACTGACAACGACGGCCACCTATACATTCTGTAGCTGTCCTTCGGCTTACATTCATGTTCCTTTTATGCCACCGTGCCAATATTGATCACCTAATATTGTGATCATATCAAAGTCAAATTGTATGTAACGTTAGCTTTTAAGGTTTTACAACATATTATTATTACAGAATTACGTTTTTGTTTAAATAACGTGTCACGCATTCTTTTGGATTATAAGAAAAGTCGGTTAATAACTTCGCAGATGGTGAATGATGGTTTTCATTTCCTAGCACAAACCGTTAATTATGGAAATTACAGAGAGTGTTTTCATAGTATGCTTTAATGAGGTCAATAAATAGGTGATATAGGTGATAGGCCGCTGACAAATATACAGTGGAAGAAGACACGAGAAAATAAGCTTTTTTTAATACATTCCTATATATATTCAGACAATAGTCTTCATCAACTTTAAGCTACAAATGAACCATTAAATGTTGAGCTTAGAACACATTCATTAATCACTGCGGAATTGTCAATCATCCTAAAGCTTATGTTAATGCAACGAAAATTGATTTATCCAGGTATATTGGTGCACAATACAATCTGTGTTACGTAATACAACGGCATTTGCCCCGGGTGGCGTGAACCATGCGTCCTGTGACATGCAAATCTTGGTGATAGTATTAAATCGGATAGACGGAAGTGTGCGGGTGAGTCGATGCCGGTAAATTGATGTAACTAGCGAGTATACGTGGAGCGCATGGTAATACTGCAGTAGGTGGCCAGACAACTGGTCACCACAGCTTTGTTAATTCAATTGTGGATTCCGGTACAAAGGAAGTTCTGCAATAAACGAAGTGTAGTCACTACTAGGTGATTTGTATAATTTGTATGAGTTCTTATAAGAGTCTACAAAAAACAGATTGCAAAAGGTTTTATAAAAGTTTGATTTATTTTGCCTTGTTGTGTAGTAAATAATAGATAGATAGTATGACGCAGGAATGAGAATACTTAGTGATACGATATGAGTAATTATTGGAGAAATTGTAAAACCAATGTCCCTATATATGATAGTGAAGCATATTTATTGTATATGATAGTTAATTACCCTATCTAACGAATAAGCGTATCCAACATTTTTTATTACGAAAATATTTTCCATTAGAATTAGATCAGATAACTGAGATAAAAAGTAGCCAATGTGTTTTTTCCGGGATATGTACTAAAATGCATTCTAAATTCTCTTTTTAGCAGACTTCAAAAAAGGAGGAGGTTAACAAATATTTTTTTTATGTATGTTAACCGATTACTCGAAGACGCCTGGACCGATTCGAGAAATTCTTTTTTTGTTTAAATTAAAAGGGTATACTTCCCAGGTGGTCCACTTGGCACCAAGTCAGGATCTGATGATGGGATCTCAGAAAAATCAAGGGCAACCCTCAAATTTTATAGTGACGCATAATTTGATTTTTATTAAAGTCGGTGTACTTTTTATGAATTATACTTTCAATTTTATGCAATATTTACTTTATTTATTTTTACCTCCTTGTGAGATGATTTCGCAAAAACACTGAAACACATAATTGCAGGTGCAGTGCGGTTACTTTGCCGTGCCAGGATAAAAAAAAACATAATTCTTTATTTCTTACTGATTGCCTAATTAACAATGTTTATTTATATCCATAACTTGAGAAATTAATTCCCCATATAAATGATCATCATCAAATCAGTTCATCCCCTATTTCCCGCCCTTCGAGTTTTGTTTGTACTATAAAAGGTAGCCTATGTTCGTTAATAGCTTTCAATCTTCTTCATACAATATTTTATCAAAATATGGCTCCTTGTTCTGGCTGTGAATATGCAACAACAAATGAACATAGTTACTTTCGCATATATTAGTTTGGAAATATAGATGAAGTCAGTTAATAAATTTTATCGCCTCTCAATATGCATTATGGAAGTTATTTTTTTGACTAATTTGTACCATATTAAATAATAGGTCGGATTGATCATGACGAACCCCGGATACTTGTTGCATTTTACCACAAGGGTAGGTAATCATTTTTTAGAGGATATTCGGACATGCGCTTGTTTGTATTTAGTTAAAGTAATTAAACTAAATAAAGTAATAAATGAAACACATTCAACAAGCGTTATTTAATAAAAAAAAATATAATACATCCTTGTGCATTAAAATTGTTATATTCTCTATGAACATCGTTCAAAACCGAGACTTTCAAAAATTGTTCAAAACTTTAAGGTTACTTAGAGGTTAGTTTATATTGCGTCGATTCACCTCTTAGTGACAAAAATAAACTGGTATTAAACTGGTCAAGTCGAACCATTCGCGCTATAACCAAAATTATTTATACCGCGGTTCTACCACTTTTACACTTAATTGGAAATATTCACAAAGTGGTGCGCCTGGTGATACAGTGAACAAGATGTCTAAATCTCCCAAAAGGGAGTTTATTTTTATTTCATACTTCAAATTCTAAGTAATTCTTGATGTAAAAGCTTTGTGGTATTGTTGCGAGCTCGTATTGAATGCAATCGCTGAGGTTAAGCTACTTTAAACGTTGTCAGTGGTTTTGGCCTTCGCTCTAGGTTGTTTGGCGTTTTGTCGAGTCATCTCTGTAAATTCAGAAATTATCTTTATATATATAATTCTACTGTACGTGTGTATGTCACTGAACTCCTCCTAAACGGCTGGACCGATTTGAATGAATTTTTTTGTATGCGTTTGGGTGGCGCCCTGGATGGTTTAAATTCACAAATCAGCCCAGCAGATGGCGCTGCAGTCGGTGTGGCGCTTCTTTTACGGAAAGGACGACGCCTGCACGGTCCGCAAGTCTTAATGTATATAATTATTCTGTACGTGTGTTTGACATCTAACTTCTCCTAAACGACTGGACCGATTTGGATGAAATTTTGTGTTTTTATTTTAATGGGCTCCTGGATGGTTTAAAAACACAATTAGGCCCGGCACGTGGCGCTTAAATAGGGTTCTTAAATTTTCAGGACAGGACAACGTCTGCCGGGCCCGCTAGTTATGAGATATTTCTATGATTGCAAGAAACTCTATATTAAGCCTTTTAAAGATTAATTGCTTTTGTACACAATTACCCCTGCGACTATTTTGTAAATCAGCCTGAACTTATAAATACTTATACTTAAAGATTTATAAAATGGAAGTTTACCCATATGGCAAGTAATTGAAACATTTCTAAGACATTTGTAAACTTTAGACACATTTTGCTTCACAAAATATAAAAACATCATACCATAGCCATCAAAGCCATTTTATACCCTAAATATTTCTGTAATTAAATAAAATAAATTTTATGGATTTCATATCACTGACTATCTGTATATATAAAAGAAGAAACTGACTGACTGACTGACTGATCGATCAACGCACAGCCTAAACGGCTGGGGTTAGAGACTTGAAATTTTGACAGTAGGTACCTTTTATCACGTAGGCATCCACTAAGGAAGGGTTTTTCGAAATACCACCCCTAAGGGGGTAAAATAGGGGATGAAAGTTTGTATGAAAATCCGTCATTTTTGAAGTTAAATTCATGAAAATTAGTATTTGCCATTTTAGTTAAAAATAAAAAATATATGTTTCAGGATTTTTGGAAATTCCGCCCTTAAGGGGGTAAAATAGGGAATGAAAGTGTGTATGAAAATCCGTCATTTTTAAGTTAAACGCATGAATATTGGTATTTTGTATTGTATACTTTTTCTCCCAAACATGACCTCGACGCGGGTGGAGCCGCGAGCAACAACTAGTGTTTGAATAAATGTTTGCACGATCTGCTAATACGGTAGAATTCACAAAGTAGCCAAGGAGCCAAGTCATGAGTGGGTCGGCATGACCAGAGGGGTACTATTGTTTGACACAAAACTGACGGGGGCCGATTGCTTTTCTGACTTCTTTCTGATTAACGAAGACTCAATTATTATTCTCCAATCTTTATTTGTTTCTTAGTTCCATTCTTTAAAGGTGTGCAAATCATGGTCCATTCCTTTGGCATTCATAAGAGGTGGTGATACGTAATCCACTTGGCAATTTTCCAGAATTCTGCTATTAAAATATGTCACACTGGCTTTTGCCCGCCGTTCTCCTTGTACAGTCAGGTTTATCGGCTCTGGTACGTTAGAGGACTAATAGTAGTAGAGCCACGCTGTAGACATATTTGTCTACAGCATGAATGGGCCGGCTCGACCGGGGTAGTAACACTGTCTCACAGAAAACCAACGTAAAGTGACAGTTTAGGTTTCGTATGGTAAGTGAGATATCCGGAGCCCAGATTCCCCCTACCCTTCCCTAATCCCTATTCCTGTCCTTTAACGCCGACAGATTTTGATTTCCTATAAAAATTGGATTACGAATCCACTAAATACATTCTAAGCTCTACAGTCATAACACTACATTTCCTAAAGAATTAAATTCACAAGACCGTTACTTAGTTTCGATAGATTTTGTTTGTGCTTAACTAGTGCCTATATATTTTCAAGCTGGTTATTTTCATTTTATTCAAGTGTACTCAATTTTCTTGAACTCAGATGTACTGAATTCTGTAAATGGTAGCCCAAGATACAGGCTATGCCTAGTTTGGGTGCCCCTGGAAATACTAGTTTTAAGGATCTAATTTTTTGTATAATATCATTTTTAGGTAGTAATAAGTCTCTTTAAGTCTATATTTTTAATAAACTTTTTTTTCATTTCATTTTCATTTTCACAGCGCATACTTGATGATACTTTCGGTATTGTGGATGTTCATGCGCGGTGGAGATCACTTAACATCAGGTGACCCACTGGCTCGTTTGTCGGACTATGCTATTAAAAAAACACAAAAACCTACATTTAGCTTTTTCTCCATAAAAATATTTTTCCTAGCACGAAATTGAGCCCACATTCATATAACCTAATGATCTTATCCAGCTATTTTTGTGTGATACCGCATATCGACGGGCCTATAATTTTATATGTTTATTAAAATGGCGAATTCTGAGCACCTCCATCTATAAATACCTATTACACAGCTGCAACATGGGCACCTTGCTGACCTTTAAGAAAGGTTAGAGAAGTTAGGAAAGTGTGACACTGGCAATGTCACCGACTGAATGAAAAAGTTATATTCCGGTTGTGGCTGTTCTGCTCATATTGTAAACAAAACGGACTACAGAGCGGTTGTACCAAACATACGTATATATATATATATATATATATATATATATATATATTATATATATATATATATATATATATATATATATATATATATTGATTCTGGCGCGGCAAAGTGATCACACTGCACCTGATGGTAAGCGCAGTGCCGGCCAGATAGAGTATCAAGTAGCAAGATACAGTCTATCCCTCGCTACTCAACACAATCATGCCGGTATGCTGTTTAGCTTCTTCACACTACGCCTAAGGACCTAGGATCATAGGAAGGAGGGAACACGGCAATATATTGGCACACAATATGCATTTTGTGTAAAGAGTTAATTCTAAAGCTGTCGCAATTTTTGACAGCTACCACACAGGAAATATTTTTGTGACTTCAAGAATATGTAGGTACAAAATACCTGAGACTAGTTGAGATACATCTTAATATTTCTTCATGTTTAGTAGTATTCATTGCATTCTATTTTATTATCAACTCGCTAGATGGGAGCTATTTTTCCCCTCCCTTTACCATGGTTTCTTTTGTTCCACGTGTCCGTACAGTACAGTCCATTGTGTAATGTAACGTCAGTAACATGCCGTATATAACGCAACCTACCTAAATCTATTAAACCTTTTGTTCTTTTCATATTTTTGCTCTCGTATAGCTAACTTTCTCAGATCTGTAGCTCAACTATGAGTTTTTCTCACATATGTTCGATAGCGACAACGTAAAATATTTGTATGTCAAATGTATACAGCGCTTCTAGCGGTTACGCGTTAGGAACATCAACAAAACTATGCAAGATGTATATTTAAAAGGCACAAATACAATGTTTATAATTTATTGATTGATTTACACGGCACTGTTACACATCTCAGTGCTTAATATTAACACACACGGATGTCAGGATTCACTTAAGGCTTCTCTTTATAATTAATCTACCAGCATTACCCTTTTAAACTGAACAACGCCATTGAACCGTTTACAATTACTTACTGCCCCGCGAACGAACCACGAATGTTCTCACTGCCAACTCACTGCTACACCACTAGTCTTCTGAACTGAACACCGGAGCGCGGAAGGCACACCGTTTTATCCTAATATACGTGAGAAACCAAAATTTGTTGCTATAAGAACGAATCAACAACGCTACGACGCTGGCGACTTCGTTTACCTATTGTAACTTTTTTACATACACTTATGGTTAAGCTACTGCTACTAACTTATATACATTACAATATTAAAAAGACAAAACAGTTCAGTACCTTTTCTCTTCTGTTTATAATATGGCTAAATATTAATATCATAAATTGAATAAACATTTTCTTCTTTTCAGATAATCGCTGAGAGACGCTTCATCGTGAACGTATGTCTTACGTATATTATATCATGTCTAAACATTGAAACACTATCAAGTAGATTTCGTTAGCTTAACAAAACCGTAGTGAGGCACACAAAACAACTTTTCATTCAAACTATGCGGAAGCGGTAAACAAACGTCGCTGACTTCAACTTTAAACGCGGACGTCGCGTCACTGAAGGAAAACTCACGTAACACACACAATGTCGCTCACACCCTCAGCCTTACATAACACTCACTACCGCACGCCACCCATAGGTAGCAAAACACTAATTCACACACTGATTTCGTTTCATATCGGTGTGGGTAAGGAGAGCTCTTCAGGTGGCGTGCTAGCCGAGTATTTGGTGTAACCAAGTGGTGGCACAACGGAGGCAAGAGCCACTTATGTCAGTTACGTATAACGCTAACCACACACACATACACGCATGCATCCTAATTCATGACCCTTGAATGAGTACTTCGCAAATTCACAGGATAATTAGCCAGCATACCGAAATTATTAGGCCCGCAGCCAGCGTAAATCGGTGCTGATTGGTGGCAACACTGAAGAGCTACGGATGAATTTAACAACAAAGGGTGAGTAGTTACGTGGTTTGACATTGTTTTTGTCATTTAAATGCGAATGTGTAATTCTATGTCATCATCTTTATTTTGTTATTTTTGTTTCTTTACCTTTGGTAAAATCTATTTAAACGTTTAAAACATTTAAAAAAGCTATACACGTCAAAAATATACCAACAATAACAGACATTACAATATATTACCTATAAAATTTTATTGTCTGTAAAATAACACGCCTGCAATAAAATTACGTTACAAATATAAAATTAAAAAATCAAAACCTCCACTCTTAAATAAAAACTTTGTTAAACTTCATTAAAAGTTTTATCGATACGTTAGGCATCAAATTAAGTGTAACTCATACGTCAATAAGCAATGATTTTATAAGGGTGGCAGCAAAACCCGCGTATGACGCCTCTGACCAGTGGGGTGTAAGCAAACTTTACAAGGTTTGCCACGACCCAGCGCACACTGTACCTCATAACACCCATACTAGGCTGTAGCTACACCAAGATCAAACGTTGCTACCCATATTAGAAAACAACAATAAATGCATATGGATTGTGGGCATCACTTCAATATGAAATTTCGAAAAATGTGAAACAGTTTGATTGGTTTTGACTGAAGGTTTGATACCTTACTTTATTCATATTAACTGTACCTAAATATTCTCATGATAACGATTTTCATTATCTCTAGGATTAGAAATCGTTTCTTTGTTAATTTGAACCAATCTTAAATGTTGACAATAACAAAACTTAAATGATATAGAGTGAAATTAGAGAAAGAGTTAGAGTAAAATTCCAATTCTAATGTAACATTTCCTTTTATTTTACTTCACGTTTAATCCTTTGCAGAATGTGAGGCAAAAAATAACGAAAATATAGCTACGAATACGCGAGAGCACGAGTCTTACATCCGATTTGAAAAGGAAGGATTAAAACGAGATTGTACTCAAAACTTAGAATACATGTAAATTAATATTCGAAATCTAAAAACATTGTTATAAAATAAATTCATCTACCAGCAAATTATACAACAGCCTTAACGTACTTGATATGGTATTATATTTCATTCGATTTAACTACTTTGGCACCTCTAAACTATTTATTTAGTCCCTTTATTATCGTTCCATTTTTGAGGCATTAAGGATAGATCTCTTCTACAAATGATTATAATCATCTCTCATGTATACATTAAGTAAGATAATAATTTGACAAAACTCAACTTAAATCTATACAGCTTTAAATTCAAACCACGCAGCACCTCATCTGCTCCATGAAGTAATCGTTAAGGGAACTAATTTTATACTCTAGGTGTGTCCGTTTTGGGACCGAGCCAGATTATTAGCTTCTCCAAACTCACGAGGGATAAAGGTAATATGTATTAGCCCTGACGATTTTACAAATTACAATTGTATTTAGTTACTAGTTAAAGAATAAGTCCCATCTATAACAAATAAATATTTATGAAATTTGTTTCTTAATTGGATAGGAATTGATAATGAAACTGTCGGTTGCATAAGCATTTATTAATAATATTCCATACTCAGTAATATTAAGATTCATCATCAGTTAGATTATTATCTCATATAAGGTGCTATATAGTGTTTATATGCATAACCTAAGGTAGGCTAGAATAAAAATGAATCAATTATATTATAAGATACACGTGTCACGTTGCCATTATTAACTTAATCGATTAAAAATATTTTCTTGTACTATCTATTAATTTCATATACATACAAATATGTGCATAAAATTAGGTTTTGATTGTGATAATAATATATGATTATACTTATTGGGTCTATAAACTATACGTGCATGCATGTATGCATACTATGTGCTTACTATTTATAATATACTAGCGGGCCCGGCAGACGTCGTCCTGCCCGTAAAAGCAGCGCCACACCAACTGCAGCGCCATCTGCCGGGCTGATTTGTGAATCTAAACAATAAATAAATAAAAAATAAAATAAAAACAATCCAGGGCGCCATCCAAAAGCATACAAAAAATTCATTCAAATCGGTCGAGCCGTTTAGGAGGAGTTCAATGACATACACACGTACAGTAGAATTATATATATAAAGGTAATACTGTAACAAACTTAATATAATTACAACTAAACCACAGAGCATAACATACATATACATATACACGCCTGTAATTTGCGAAGAGGTAGGCAGAGGTGTAACTAGTACACCCAAATTTAGCCGAGCTTTGTGATAGGGGGCTTGCCTATCGCCATACCGGGCACAATTTCAGACTCCGGGCTGATACTCAGCATTTCGGTATAGAAAAACCCAATATCACTTATCCCCCGACCCGGGGATCGAACCCGAGACCTCAGCACAGACATAGCTAATATTGATACAGTCTGGCACCGTGGCCTCTCTCTCCAAGCCCTAGACATACGGTCTGCCCGATAACCTGTGTAAGTGGATTTCCGGCTTTCTGCATGAGCGTAGAATGCGTTGATGGACCCGCTTTGCAGCTCGTCTGTAAATGCTGGAGTACCACAAGGTTCTGTGCTTTCTCCTCTCTTTCTCTTCCTCTTTGCTTCTTCTGCATATCAATGATATATTGTCGCTTGGCAACATTCATTGCTATGCAGATGACAGCACGGTTTATGGGCGTCAGCAGCAAGCCTCCTGGTTGCCAGACAGATACTGAATGTTCCGAAGAATTGTTGAATCTTATCCCATCCTCGCCCTTCCACACCAAAACCACGCGTACTGGCCTGCGGAGCCACAGCTTCGTGGTGTTTGCCAGGTGGAACAGTTTGCCAGCTACCGTGTTCCCTCCTTTCTATGATCCTGGATCCTTTAGACATAGTGTGAACACGGCCGGTATGATTATGTCGAGTAGCGAGGTATAGTTGTGTCTTACTACTTGATACTCTAACTGGACGGCACTGCGCTTACTTGATAGTAAGTAATATAAGTACCTGATGGTGCAGTATGGTCATTTTGCAATACCAGATTTAAAAAAAGGTCACAAAGAATAGCCAAACTATGTTTCTAATATAAAGCATTTCGTTTAATGTAGGTAAATGTCTTGCATCACACAAGTCGTTTGATTGTCTGCTGAATCTTTTAATTACTGTATATTTAAAATATTTATGCCTAAGTATAACTCACCAACACAACCACAACAACGGTTATTTTGAACAGTACTAGACAGCATGCGAGTGCGCCCAACGAATTGCTACAGTGTAGTTACTCACACCTTATTATCCCATTATACAAATCACTGTCGTTTTCGTGTACATAAGCCACCAGTCCGCATCCGAATTACTTCAGAAAAATATGTTTATGTTTCACTCGAGCTATTAAATACAAGAATACAATACGATAGGATATAACCACAGCTGTCCAGAATCAGCAGAGCCGCTAGCACCGTGTAACCAAGGCTTTAAACTGCTCAGTTTTGCCTATGAATATTGGCTCACATCGCTAATTCGTGTTACTGCATCTGTTTTGAATAATTGTAGCGCCGCCGTAGGATAGTTGTCAATGTCTATTCAACTAAAAGTTCCACTCAGATCTACTTGCATAATACGTCCGACCTTTTAGATAAACATCTGTTTTTATTAACGCAATATCAATATTGTCATTTATATTATTTATATTATTCATATTATTATAAGAATAACATGGTAAGAATAATTTTCCACTGTACTGGTTTTTAAAAATACACTTGCAAAGAGTGTGTAGCCTTGGTCATGTGACACCATATTGTGAGTTTATATCTTACGCGGTATGCAGTGACAATCTCATTGCCTACTTGCTCATAATAAAAAATTCATGAGAAGAACGAAAATCTCAAGAGTTCGTACAAGTACCTAAATATTCTCGAGACCGTGAACTAGGCTTGTAAATACACAACGTAAAAACACACAGCGTACTGAATGCATTTGCACGGATATTTTTAAAGTACCAGCGTCTAAACTTTACACTTAATTTTTTTATATTAATTTTATTTACCGAAGCTACAAGAGTCATTCCTTATGAAATCGTCAGATTGTTTGGGCGATTTGCGGTCTTCTGAGTACCTACCTACTCTGACACTAGACCCTAGGTGAAGAAGCGGTCATCTTCACCTTCTTGACCATGGCGTAGTGTGAAAAAGCAGGCTGGAATGACTGTGTTGAGTAACGGGAGATAGATTCTCTTGCTAGTTCATACTCTAATTGGATGGCACTGCGCTTACCATCAGGTGGAGTGTGGTCAATTTGTCTTGCAAAAACAAAGACTTTTAGAAGTGGTAGAGCCACGCTTTAGACATATTTGGCTACAGCATGAATGGGCCGGCTCGACCGGGATAGTACCACTGTCTCACAGAAAACCAACGTAAAGTGACAGTTTACTGTCGCATTTCGTATGGTAAGTGAGATATCCGGAGGCCCAGGTTCCCCCTTCCCTTCCCTAATCCCTATTCCTGTCCTTCAAGGCCGACAGCGCATACATGACACTCTCAGTATTGTGGATGTTCATGGGCGGTGGAGATCACTTAACATCAGGTGACCCACTGGCTTGTTTGTCGGACTATGCTATAAAAAAAAACTATATCAATGTTAGATAGAAAAAGATAAACATATTTTAGGCTAAAGTTGTAATGCAATAATGTATCAGTCATATTCTCTTCCCACGTGCTTTAAATTTTACATTAAAAATACCTTTTTTTTAACATTAAATAAACTTAGTATGTGTCAATTTAGTTAACTTAAATTATTTATAAGTGAAGTATACGATTTAACTTTATTATTTTTTTTTATTGGTCTACGAGCAAAAATATTGGACTTTTAAAATTACTACACAGGTTTATAGAAGCTTCTGCATTCTTATAGGTCGTTGTGCGTAACGGTAACCATTCGAACGGCAAAATATTAAATAGACACAAATTAAAACTTGTATCGATTCTTTCATTATAATATGATAATGAAAGTAAGTTGATATATTAGAAATGTAATATATCAAAGTGTACGTTAATATATTAAATTTATAAAGTTATCAAATATATTTAATTATTATTCATAGAAAATAATAATAGTAATCATATGTCTATTTCTCTACTATGACCACCCATTACTTTGTGTTTCTTTTCAAATCCAATCCATCTAAAGGTTGTCTGGAAGAGATCGCAGTTAGCGATAAGACCGCCGTTTGTACATTATATTTTAAGTTTATTGCAATCTACTGTTACAATGTATTATTATTCTGGTGTACAATAAAGCATAAATAAATAAAATGGTAATATTCAAGTTTTTTTTACTATTATTTAACTAAAATCTTGATTTACATATGTCTGACCTGCTATTTTTGTTACAGGTCCATGCTGGCGATTATTACCTACTGCATTGCGAAATATCAAACTACACTTGTCCCAAATTATCATCTTCGAACTGCTTATTATAAAAATTGAATTATTTCATTATTCAAATGTTTTATTATTTAGAGTAGAATTATTTAGATACATTAATTTTAGGTATTTTAGGGCCATACACTTTTTCTATGAGATAGGAATGTTCTGAACATTTGAACATAATATTTTGTGCACAAACCATAACATCACACGTATGTCCCTTTAGGCACCTTATGGGAGCGCTAGCTAGTTTGTTGCATAATCTTTAAACATCCTATCACGCATCATGCTATCTTGTAAGGGATATAATCCGATACCAACAATATGAATCCACTTTTACCTAATAATATTTCCATTTAAAAAAATTGTAATGTTTAAGTCCCGATAAATATATTTTATGAAATTAATAATATACGATTTAATATTTAATTTAAACAATCGTTATTTATAAGACAACATAACATTAAACCTAACCTAATTGTTTAAAAAAATGTATAAATAAATAAATATATAGATAAACATTATATTTATTTAGTTTTTATAAGTAAATAGGTAAATACAATTTTTAATACTTATACATTTTTAATATTCTTTGTTTTTTTTTAGATTTACATTTTATAGGTACATGATAAAGTTGATAAGAAACTAATCAAGTATGTACCTTATTTAAACTCAATTATTAAATGTGTCGTAACCTCTGTCCTCTAGATTAGTTAAAATAAATCCCTACTATACAATTATACATTGGCTCAATTGCACTCTTTCAGTATCAGTCGGGCAGCTTTAGAACAAAATAAGCGTATGTGTGTATGTATCAATATTTCAGTATACTACACACACAAAAAAATATATTGGTTTCAATCGGAATTTCATAGATGTCGCTACTTGTAAATTTATCTCATACAAATCATATCTCATAGCGGTGTAAATTCATCGTGTATTTGTACACTTACATGCATGCGTGAACATACAGAAAGAAAAAAAGAACTTATCACACATGCGCACAGTCACACACATAACAACAAGTGCACAAGTGATTTGATATATGTTTTTACTTCAGGAGAAAACTTCATGAGATGAGAATATATAGCAGTTATGTATAGAAAGTTTAGGGTATGTAACATTAGCCTACCGAACTACAAGCAAGGGACATCTAAATAAACGAGCTATTTTATCTGACTATTTACCTACACAAAAGACAAATGTACAATATTATAAATTTCGTTGATCAAAATAGCCAGCCTCATCGAACAAGTGGCAGCGTATGATAAAAAATTTCATACTCGACTTAAAATCAAGATAACAATTTCACTTAGGCACTTTATTTATTATATAAAATCTGGTATTTTTTTTCCTATGTAATTAACTGCCTATTTATCAAAAATATGTTGTGGTGAACGTAGACACCTATGTTATTATGTTTATCTACCTGATTAATGACTTCTATATAATTACTTCTAAAAAACCCTATAAGGTACGTAGTACATATAGATCGCTGCCTATAAGAGAACTAATTAAGGATGGCAAATACTAATGATCAAAATTACTAAAAGTATAAAGTTAGTACTTTTTTCAAAAATATAGGTATTCATAAAACAAATATTTCGTACACGATTTCGTCATATTTTATCGTAGTTAGAGAGTTAAGGTAGGTACATGTTGAAGGGAAATAAATAAAAATATTTTTTAACGTTAATTTATCTAGTAATTAATCATAAGTACAAGAAGAGATAACAAATGATACGAAATATAGTTTTGTTGTCTCTGTATGGTAAGTAGTGAGATAAAGTATAAACCGCGTTATATCGGCGTGCCTCGGCCAAGGTTTTATCATGACCTTAAAATCTCTGAAAAATATATGACGTATAGTATGCGACAGCTCGACATGGCTATTTTCTAGTCATGTGGCATAATGTAGTAGGTAGTTTATATCGATATTTCTTTTATTGCAAGGCAAATAAATAAGACTGAAATCTATTAAATAAGGTTTATTATGAGTAAAATATTTTATGATAATATTTAATTCATCACAATCAATATCAATGATGGGCGATTTAATTGTTTATTGGGTCCTGCTAATTTCAATTCGTATTGTATTCTGGCCAAAGTCTAAAAAGCCGGTGTAAAACGCAGCCATATGCAATGTCTGATTGACAGGGTAATTATAATATACTATACTTACCTCGTAAGGACATAATAATATCATTCATGAATAAAATTACATTTATGCTTTTCTGTGAGCAATTCGATTGTCTAAAGTTCAGTAGCTGAACGATGAGTGTTTGTCAAAAAACGACGATAAGTAGCGACTTTCTTTGCAGCGTCGTTTTTATGTATGGAACGTTTCGTTCTTATACTACTGAATTTAGTTTCTCACGTAACCCCTAGAAGCGCTGTTCTTGTCGTCATGTAAATATTTTACGTTGTCGCTAGCGACTATACGTAATAAAAACTCATGGTTGATATCCAGATTATTCTATTTTAACCGACTTCAAAAAAAAGGAGGAGGTTCTCGATTCGACCTGTATTTTTTTTTTTTTTAGTGCCTGGATAGGCAGACGAGCAGACGGGCCACCTGATGGTAAGTAGTCACCGCCGCCCATAGACTTCTGCAATGCCAGAGCACAGCAGAGCCGCTGCCTACCGTTTTTTTATGTTTGTTACCTCAGAACTCCGTCATTTATTGACCGATTTAGAAAATTCTTCTTTTATTATAGAGAATATGCTTCCAGATTGGTCCCATATAATTTTTAACAAAATCAGTTGAGTAGTTTGGTTTTAAAATCAAAATAACTTGAAAAAATATGTACGAAACTGCGAATTTTGCTTTTATGTGACTTTTTCAGTGTTGTTTTCTTTTGGTACTCTATCCAACGTACCTATTTTATATTTGTACCACTAAAAAGCAAAAAATAAATTATTACTTTTTAAATAAAAATAAAACCGCCTTCAAAAAACCCAGACACAACTAAAAAGCAAAAAATTATTGGTTACATTTGTTTTCTTTACTTTTAGGTTCATAAAAACAAAGTATGGATCTATTTTATAAATATACGGCCCTTAAACATTATAAATATACGGCCTTTCCCAGGTAGGTAACTAATCCCAAAGTTCTAGAAGTTTTTACTAGCTTCTGTTGAATAATAGTCTATCTTGTGTAGATGACCGTCCCACATCACACGAGCAGTGCTTGGGGTTAAATCTACCAATTAACTAAGAACAATTAACTCAGAAATTATAGGCACAAAACAGAGGTATCATCATAATATGACAGATGTAACTATAAATGTTTTTCACAGTGTTTTAGTTTAACCATCTAGTAACTATCATACCATTACACTTTAATTTTTCAATGTTACTATCATGCCCCATATCATATCAAGATCTGCCCAGCGAATTGATAGAGGTGCAGAAGATATCTCACAAGTCACAACTTGTAAGCCACAATTCGTGAACATGGCACTTGATTTACATGGGCTTGAATCCCGAAAGCTGATCGAATACATTCAGCGGCAAGCATTTCAGGAACCTATTCAAAATATTTTAAGCCGCCAATATCGGTTATTGATAAAGCTTGTGAGAACACCCGTTAAGACAAACCAGAAGCCCTATAAGTGGCTAGTGAATTGAGACATTGCCCGTCAGCAACACAAAAGAATATGGCTGCCAAAATCATAAACAAGCAGGGAACTCCGCGGCTGTGCGCTTTCTGCTGCTGCGAATTCATTGTTATCATAATGAACGGTAAGTAATTATTTACTACAATTTTCTATTGAGAAGTAGGTACCATTTCGGATACTCGTTAAACAAATACAAGTACCTATAGGTAATATATTTAAGTAGATACCGATATAGAAATTTGGCTAAGGTCACCCTTAAATACGGTACCTACTTAAATATAATTCTTATGATATAAAAAATGTATCGAATTTTCGAGTCGTTTGAAATAATTTTGTTCCCATCCTATTGTTGAATATAGGAGAGCGAGAGAAAACAAAGAATCTTCTCTGAAAACCAATACAAAGTAGCGATTGAGGTTTACTATATTACTTTAGAAGTGCCAATCTCAGTCGGGCCCAATTCAAGTATAATTTAGTAGGCATGACATAAAAAATGTGACATCACGCGAAACATCGTACCATTGTGACACGTGCATGAATGACCTGATGAACAGAAGTCGGCGTTATTTGCCGCATAATTTACATAGAGATAGATGAGCGTCCCGCGGGTCGCGCACCCGTAGAATTTCTATTGTTGAGATTGGAAAACTAAGTGCATCAGTGGTCGACTTTCCTCTCACGTCATTATTAGATTATTATATAGATACCGTGACAAACATATAACTTATGCATCTGAATAGTCATAATTGACATCAATGAAACCTTAAAACCGCTGTAAAAATAATCAAATATGCTTTCTATAAATACCTATGTATGCCTGGAAACGTTTATACAGAATAATATCTTATTTCATCTCCTCTTCATACGTCTAGTGGAGTCCATTTCAGATTTTTTTCTTTAAATAAATGTACTAATTAATCGCAAACTTCTTATTACGCCGGCAATACCAATGGTAGAAGCTGGGATGTCGAAGGGGCAGAACAAATCGATTACCTAATGGCGCTGTGACCACCCGGCCCCGTGGAGATTGACTCATTTGCACTGCATTACATTACGAAGTGACACGGACAGCCACTCTCATCATCGCGGTAATGAACAGATTGTTGTTCACAACACTCCAACGCGGAATTCCATTTCGATTTCGAGTTATATGTATACCCAGTGCGATAGATCTAGAGTTTTTTTATACATCAATACTTTTAAATATAATTCGGTCTGTTACACCAATAAAAGTAAGTTCGAAACACTTGTGTGTCATTTTAATAGGTACATTTTTTCTATTGTTCTACATTCTATTACTACTGAATAAAATAGCAAAAAACCCAATTTAAAAGTAGGTACGTACTTACGTCTTAAACTAGTTGTTATTATTAGACTTTTCAGACATCAGTGCCAATAAATTTATCTATGACAGTGGGTATTACGCATCTCAGAGTCAACTGCTTTGTCTGTAATTTGAAGATATGTAGGTACTTCGTGTAATATGTCGTCTGTAACACTGTTCATTATTCATCGACAGGCAGATAGGTCTAATACGCTTGCATCATAATATATATGGCAAGAAGGCATCCCTGATATTGTGTTGATACATACCAAATACCACCTATAATATTATTACACTAATTAAGTCTAAGTCAAGTACTTGAACAGTAACAAGACGCTCTGTTTAGCATCATATTCATTTTATGTAGGTAGGTATATTTAATTTTCAGATATAAATCATTACAGTATTTACATGCAGTTTAAATCTAAGAGTTTAAAAGATGAAAACTCTTTCTCATAATGAAAAATCCGTATGTAAGAGTCTCGAGTCATAGTTAACGATCCCATAGTAAACTACCGATTGCTAAATAGAACTAAAAATATCGTGTGTCGTAACGACTTGCGATAAATAAGCCTTAACAGCCTATATAGCCTTTACAGCTGGGATACCAAACAAAATCGTATATAATTTTGACTACGCTAAGAAAAACTTATTCATAGCGACGTCGCGCGAACCCTATTCCAGAAGACGCGACGCGACGCGATGGTCCAAATTGAGATCCGAGCCCTTTGAAGGCCTATGAATGCTAACGTTACCAAATACTTATTTTCCAACAGCGCAACAAGTTTGTTTTTACAAAGGAAACAAAAGTTTTACCTACATGATGTCTATACAATATCTAAAGACAAACAATTATTTTGATAAAACCACTACTACCATTTTACCCTTTTATTCAAGGAGTTTTTTTAACGACAAATTGTTATTACAAAAACTCTAAACATTGAGTTTTCGTAATCGTAAAGTCAAAACTTTATACTTTGTTCCTTTTTACTTTGCTGTAGAGTCATATATCGTATACAACGTTACGCTAAATGATTTCCTTCGTTAATATTTAGAGATCGGTAGTTTGCGATCGAATCGTTATCTATGACGAGACTTTCGCCTTTGAATTTGGATAACCATCTCAGGTATCTGCCAGTAGATAAGTATCTTATGTCTACATATGTGCCAAACACATGCTTGGCTTGGGCAAGTAATTAAATCGGAAAGCAAAACATCTTACAGTCCTAAAATCATCATATACCATCCTTATATCAACCGATCAAAAGTTAGTGATTAACTTTTTATATTAGCTTTAAAAAGAAACATACACACACTATGATATAATTTCAAAAACATGGAACATTGCATGTGATCTTCAACAAACATTTCAATTACCGAATACCTTAGTACCTACTACCTAGTTATCTGTCTAAGCTGTCAGAGTAATATCCTTCATAAATATTTTTCAAAATAGATTACATAGACGTCTAGACAAGCCTAGTGTATTTAACACATGTCCTAATTGGCGTCATCGCCTACTTGTAGAACAGAAGGCCAAATTCTGCAATTTATTGTCAAGTTCAATGAACCTCACTACTCGTTATTAGGACGCATTTCGTTCTATTTGTTTGTCTATTAGGCACCTAAAACTGTTTCATAAATCTAATAAACGATCTTTATTATTCTCTGATGTCTGTAGATACAAAAAGAGAAAAAAGCAGTTCGATGCAGCGACATAATACTTGTCATAAACGTTTATACATGATCAAATCAAAATGTTGATTATCTAAAGACTTAAGCATAATGAGGAAAGTATACAATGCAACTTAATTGCATAAACGCGTAGAGAAACGAAAACATTATTAAGTTAACATTTTTGAAATAGAAGCTAAAAAATCATGAATATGCGTAGCTACCACAATTCGTAATAACTTCCTATAATTCCCCAATTTTGTAAACGTGATAAAAAATTAAAGCCGACTTATAACCAATACATTAGGTTTGATGGAGTAGCGTTGACAGTACCTAACAGTTTTAATGGTAGGTATTTCGTATTCGACTATAAATTTGGGTTCATTGTACTATGACTATAAATCTATTTCTATTCATTCACCTAGCGCCATCTTTCCTAGACGAGCAAGTTCTACACGGAACCGTTTTCAGTTCATTCGATAAATTTTTGTAGATGGCGCTATGCTACCTAATCGTACGTGCATGTGCAAATTTTGTGATAATAATGTCAAGGCCAATGTTAAAATTATAGTCTAATGTAGAATTTTGTAATGATTTTGGTAACCTAAAATGAATATGTCACCATTTTCTTATTTTCTATATTTTTTAAAATGTTTCAATTTCACAATCACTGTAATCCTTAGGTAGAAGTTTTGCTTCCGCGTCATAACCTCTTTTCAAGTATATCTATGGGTGGAGAAATTAGAGTTCATATTTTGAAGATATTTGATGGCAAATGATAAGATGAAGGATGTATTATAACTCTTATAAAAAATGCAATATATTGGGAGACTTTAAAAACCATAAAACGTCGTATTGCTGTATATTTTGCTTCATATTTAAATTGCAAAATTTGAATTTAGCGCCATAAATTGAGAAACGCATGAAGTTCGCGTTGCGAATCTGGCCGATTGATGTGAAAGATATTCCGAAGGCCGTGAGTGAACACGGAAATCGAGATGTGTGTGTGGTCAAAAAGACAGTGCAAGGTAGGGGTCGGGTGGCGTTTGTGATGGCAAAAATTTTGCAAATGGTGAGTTAGGAAATATTGAGTTGTTGTGTTTCCGAGTCAAGGAATATTTGTGATAGTGACTTTTTCGTGATTTTAGAGAATATTTCAGTGTTTTAATAAAAGTAAAATCCTTAGATTCTGTGATACGGGATCGGCAAATGGCGCTACGAATAGCTAAAGTTGACACAACTACGCGTTTAGAAATCCCATATATCTTCGTTTGCCAACTTCTGGGCACGCGGCATGATCTGTGATAAACAACAAATAGTGGTGCATCTCAAAATCCTTGATATCGCGCGTGTGGACCTAGCAACTGGGACATCCAGCCTGGCGATTATAACGGTGTCAGCATGTTGCGATTTTTTTGGCCAGCGGTACTACTTTTTTAAACTCGTTTATAGAGGCGGCTAGAGGTTTCCGCGTCCCATAGGGTCGCTGGCCCCGCACTCCGTCTTCTGGACTTAAATTACATAATGTATAGGTGTTGTTTAGAGCATGCAACAAGTAGATATGTGTCGGCGGGCTAACTGTCAATGTGGAGTACAGTAAGCTCGCTGCCCGCGGCCCCCATTAATTCGAGCCGCTGATGTCACTTATCTCTGCGCTCTCCTATCTAGGCCCTATGGCCGCCAATTTTTTGCACATAGTATCTTAATGTAAATTTGATAACCGGCGCGCGTCTCTAATTACCACTTGTTTAAATACTTAGTGCTCTAGTCTAAACTGGCTTACAATTAAACTCCGAATTTAAATATTATTACATAGGAGTAACCTTGCTTGTTGTATTTTTGGTGTTAATGCCTAATATATGGCTGATGCCTGTAGCTGTGTGATGACTGATTGCAGCACGGTCACTGACATTAGCACCCACAATGGACCAGCAGTTCTGCTTGCGCTGGAACAACCATCCAAACAATCTGACTGATGTGCTTGCGAGTCTGCTACAGAGAGAAGCTCTTTGCGATGTCACACTTGCATGTGATGGAGAAACAGTCAAGGTATGTCTACTATATTTCATAATTTATTTATTGTTTCATATTCATCCTTTACAGATTTTCATCTATATGCTTGAGTAAATTTCTTTTATATTTTTATAAATTAAATCAGCTCTACACTGCCCCTAAATTTTTATAAAAGTAGAAATGGATATATTGTCATAAATGTTACACACAGGTACTTAATTATTCAATTCTCATTGTGTCTATTTCAGGACTCTTACGGTTATATCATATTATAGGCAATGCATAAAAATATTGTCATTCTGTTGAAGCACTCAGTTACAATTGTTTATTATGATACAATAAAACTCACATGGTAAACAAACAAGGGTAATGCAATGATGTTCTATTGATGCATTAACAAAATATTTGTTTCATTGGGAATTTAATAATAAAATACTTTTAACGAGTTGAATATATTTTTGTAAGATTATTTTGTAAGAATATATTCTGTATATTTAAGTTGTTCATGTAAATTAAATTTGAGGCACCTAATTTACATTGCAATGCTATTAAAAAGGAAATCCCCACTTATAATAATATATATAACAATATCTCTCTATTACATACTAGATGGAGGATGAGTTTTAAATATCATATAACAAAATACCTGTTCCAGTACTATTACGCAAACTATTATTACTTAATTAGGCTGTGTATAATAATAAAATTTCTACATAACATAGTGTTCGTATTAATAAATTCATAGTTTATAAAATAGTTTTTCATTTCCATATAGGTAAATATTTTTTCAACAGACATTTGCCAACATCATAAAATACTTTATTGAGTTAAAAGGACTGGGTTTGAAATACATTGAGATTTTGAAAATGTTACAGCATGTTATGAAAACCACTTTTTTATATAGCAGTGGTAGGTTGACAACCAAGTAGGTCACCTGATAATGAGTTATCTTCACTGCCCATAAACACCCTAAATATAAAAAAAATCATTAAGATGTTGCCGGCCTTAAAGGAACAAATGGATATTAAGGCTCACACTATATAAACAGAACAGTAAGCCATTGCTTCACATTGGTTTTATTGTGAGAGTATGGTACTGACCTGGTCGAGCCTTCTCTTTATTGTATAGGAAATTGTGTTGCTTCCTCTGAAGTTTGATGTCAACCTACAGAACAAAACACTACACAAATAAAAACAAAATAAGGAGGTATATCAATGAATCAATTCTGATTATATTTGTTATCTTAAATACCATGTTTCAATAAAAATATATATATCACTGATGCCAATTATTGTAACGTAATCATTATTTTTAAGACAATTCACTAAATATCATCTGTTAATCATTTTGAAATTGTGTATATTAATTATGGTATAGTAAATGCAAGTTCCCTTGGTACTTTTGCATATATATACTTCATTTATTTATCTATTAAATAAATGCTTAAATTAATTTCAATGTTTTTACTCCTAAGATGGTTTAATAAACCTCGATACATTCGTTTGTATCAAAAAGTGATTATTTTTCGGTAGCAATAGTTTGACTTTGGGAATTATAGTAGTATAATTTCACTATCTATTTTCATTTAGACTAGTCATTCCCAGCTACTCATTTTGAGATCATATAATATATATGGTATAATAATAACATCAGTCATGAATTATACACTGTCCACTGCTGGGCATGCGCTTCCTCTATTTATAACAGGAGTTAGGCCTTACTCCACCACTGGCTTAATGGTTTACTTCACATACCTCACGAGGTTTTCCTTCCCTGTTAAATCAAGCAGAAATGTATAGTAAATACACACGGAAATTCGAAAAGTCAGAGGTGTATGTATGTCAGTTGAGATGTTTTTGATCCTGCAACTTTCGGCTCTACAACTCCCGATTCTCTCCCGAACCACAACTATATATGCCTACCTTTTATTTATGTATAGCATAATTGATATTCATTATAAAAAAAATCGTCGATAGTCGAAAAGGGTGTGAAATTATCTCGCTAAAGGAGACCCGTGCCCAGAAGTCCCGTTTTCCCCTATACATTTTTTTCTAATAAATTTAAAGAATTTTTTAAACACAGGTCGAAAGTAAATTAAGTAACATTTAAGAAAAATAGAGAGTGGCGAAAAATACGACTTATAATAATAATTATCTTAATGAATTTTTTTTTATGAAAACTATCACTTTTCCCGACCCGGGGATCGAACCCCAGACCTCAGTATAGCAGTCGTAACGCATGCGCAATTACAACTGCGTTACCGAAGGCAATCATCAATAGATGATGACTTTAATCTATATGAAAAATATAAACCCAATTTTACTACGTGCGTTGTTTCTACGGTGCGCGATAGATCATGTTCTATAGTCCACATTGATCTAAATGTCGACTCACACATGAAATAGTATAGCAAATTGTAGTAGTACTACTACTACTACCGTTTACTATGTACGTTTATTGTAAAAAGTGGTACAGCCACGCTGTAGACATATTTGTCTACAGCATAAATGGGCCGGCTCGACCGGGGTAGTACCACTATCTCACAGAAAACCAACGTAAAGTGACAGTTTACTGCCGCGTTTCGTATGGTAAGTGAGATATCCGGAGGCCCAGATTCCCCCTTCCCTTCCCTAATCCCTATTCCTGACCTTTAAGGCCGACAGCGCATACGTGATCCTTTAGGTATTGTGTATGTTCATGGGCGGTGGAGATCACTTAACATCAGATGACCCACTGGCTCGTTTGTCGGACTATGATATAAAAAAAATATATACTTCTATAATACTTAGTATAAACTACTATAGTAGTCTAATTAAATGTTGGGTCTGTTTTGTCATCTTTGTTCAGTATTAGCTCGTGAGTTAGTCTTACTTATATGTATTTATAAAGTACTATATAATACCACAAAACAAACGATTTGGCAATAACGTTGTGCCTAATCCTCTCTATAACGTCTATAAGTCTCATCGCCCGTGTAAAATACTTAGTGTTATGGCTTTAAACACTGAATCCATTATATATTTAAATTAAATTCACGTAGTAGCTAGTTTCTTAAAAAAACTGACTTACCTTAGACATTTATTTTATGTATTTTTTAAATCTTCATGATAATTAATTCCAAGGACAATGCCAAACTATAATATAATACGTATGCATAAATAGATAGAGATAGATAAGACATATAAATCCTGATTGTCATTAAACCAAATTACTACCTTAGGCCATCAAGCCAAGGTAGTCTTCATTGTAGATATTTAAATGTTTGCAAATTTCACAAGGTTATTCTTTGCTTAAATTGCATGGTTTTAGCTCAAACTACTTTTCAAAATATTTTAAAATATAATTTCGTATGGATGGACTCGTGTGCTATTGGTATGTAAAACAGAAAAACCATTTGTATGAATGATGACATGCTTTTGTTTACGGAAAATTATACGAATCTCGTGATATATTCCTTTTGATGAACTATGAAAAATCGCACCAGTGACATGTTGAATTGGAGAGTACAGTTTTTATAACATTTCGGTAAATCTAAAAGGTCAATAACACATATTAGTTAGCTACTTCCTTTATGTGCCATTTAAATTTAAATTCAACAATTAACTACGAAAGCTAAAGTTTTATGTTAATAAAATGCAATGTGTTTTGTAGATTGAAAGGAATCTGCAGAAGAGCTGCACGTTTTTAAACTTTCTAATTTTTTTATATCAGCTAAGCGAGTTTTAGGGTCTCGAACTAAACAGACATGCCTTGCGTGTGCTGGAACATACGAGTTCGATGCTAAAAGTGATTTGACACTATTTTTTAGGAATGTATAAACAAGAACAAACCTTTTCACTGTATCATTCATATTCAATTTGAATGAGTCAAAATTACATTATTATTAGTTCATTAACTTTCTATATTACTGTATTTATTTCGTTTTTAGTAAGAAGTCTGAATAACATGATCAAAATGTTTCCGTTGTGTTGAAATTCGTCCGCAAATAAATCCTCAAATAACGTGATTCTGAATGCAGAGGCTAATTTCCATTCATTGAAATCAACCAAACGACATCCTCTTCAGAAAAGTAAAATTAACTGTACAAATCTAACGTAACCACCACCTTCATTTTAACTAGTACAGTCGGAACTTGTTGCTCTGGAACTCGTACGCAGAGCAGGCACGGTAAAATCTCCGCGATCCACTCGCAGGTGCGAGATAATGATCTACGCAAAAACGACGTTTTCATATCGGCCAACTTTACTTGATGCATTACGTGTATGTGTCAAAGATTACATTGATGCTCCATATGTACAAATAATATATGTATTTAATTACATATGCGATGCGATATTATGAAATATTCGATTACTATCTTTTTTAATTTTCGTATAATTATTTATAATGTAAATAAATGAAACTCAAACTTTATAAACAAATAAAATTAACACTTTTATTTAAAAATAATATTCATTGCCAACATAAGAAGTATTGAAATATTGGTAAATTTTACAATGTAATGGACATTAGCACAATTGAAAACTTTTTTTAATACTCAATAATCAAAAGAGTACAAATTCTACTATAAAAATTTTATTGAGACCCACTTATTGGTCAAATTTATTTGTTTAGAAATTAGATCTCAGATGGCGATCATGGTACCTATCTGACTCTTTAATAAGGCTCACGGTGAAAGTTGATATCTTTGCATAAACCGATACTGCAGTCGAAAGTTAGGTAAAAGTTTTTTTATATAAAATGTTGTGACCTTTATACAATGAGCTAATACCCGTAAAATATAATGATCGCTTAGTGTCTTGATAGGTTCCATAAAATAGTAATAATTCAGATATTGATGTGGCCGTTTACTTATTCGTTATAATAATTCCGATGAGTGAGATTCAAACAAAAAAATATATATCTGCAACAATTATTACGCTTCCCAACACAATTGATAGTCACTTACATACAATAATATTGTCTTTATAACACCTGAAAGGACGTTTTTATGTCCAAATGTTCAAGGACATTTTAATGAACCGTGCAGGAATTTCGCATTTAGCTTACTATATACTATTAAAAGCCTAGTCTATGAAAAGAGCAAACTAACAATGCTATTATTATAATGTTATAACCGATATGGAATATGGCACTTAAGCGCTGTTTCCAAATAGATAATACTAAACGTGTGCTCAAGACCTTTGCATATTTTTGGTGATGTTTATAATCTATATTGTTTTTGTATCTTTTTAGGCACACCAAACGATATTGTCAGCATGCTCCCCATATTTTGAAAGTATATTCCTGCAGAACTCCCACCCACATCCGATTATATTCCTCAAAGATGTACGATTGTCAGAGATGAAATCCCTCCTGGACTTCATGTATAAGGTAAAACAAGAGATTATTTATTTTTCTTTGCAGTTTATTTATTTCTTCAAATAAAAAATTACACTAAGTTGTTTCGATATGTTCTTTTTCAGGGTGAAGTAAATGTTGGCCAAAATATGCTACCAATGTTCCTAAAAACTGCTGAAAGCTTACAAGTTAGGGGTTTGACAGAAAATAACACATTGAATCCTAAGGTAATGATGATTTTATTAAAATAAACTAAATTTAAAATAAATTATAAATTGTGCCAATAAAATATTTTGTGTAAAATATTTAAACTACATTCTATTACTTTTTATATAGGTTCTAAATACTACTTAAGGGTTGGCGTGAGATGAAAAAATCCCATATCCAGTAGTCGACCGGTACAGGCTGGTGCATTAAATACCACATTAATTTACGAAAATGCAATACGTTATCCAGTTTAATAAATTAACTTCATATCAATATAATATCGAGAGCAGTTCAAGCGGCTTAAAACAAGCCCACTGCGATAAAGTGCAGTTTTCAGTGAGCCTCCTGACAGTGATCGTATTCGATTGTTGACAACAATGGGCGCATGTGATTGCAGTCGGAGGAGCGGTCGACGCCGTCGGTGAGTGCGGAGAACCTGTCGCGTGCGGACTCGTTCTCAACCCCGCCCGCCGCGCACTGCGCACCCCCCGCACCCCCCGCGCCCCTCACGCCGCTGCCCTCCGCGCCGCCGCCGCACGCACCGCACGCTCCGCACCTCTCGCACGGCTCCCAGCTCGTGCCGCTAGAGAAGAGGCGCAGGAAGAACTCCTCCTTGCCGCGTGACGACCTCGATGCCACTTACCGACACTTCGAGGTGAGAGGGCACCACTCCTTTATAACTTATCTCTGTCTTACCGAGACCAAAACGAACTTTCATACGCTAGAGCGAGAGGTCTGTGTAAACTATTTAGATTGTTTGTCGTGCAGCAAAGCCATTTGAAGTCTGTCAAGGGCGGTTCTACGGGGTCGGGGTCGGAGCCGTCGACGCCGCCGCCTGCGCACGGCGCGCACGTGGCGCACGTGACGCACGCGGCGCATGCGGCGGGTCGGCTGGGCACGCGCTCGCCTGCACACACGCCGCTGGTGAAGCAGGAGCCGGACTCTCCGTACGGTGCGGCGCCGCTCGCCCCGCAGCCGCCCGCCTTCGACCAGCCTCACCTGCAGGTGGGTACTTTTTCTGTGTCGTTTTTTAACCACTCTCGAATCACAAGTTCACCGCAGTTCGAAAAGGTAATAAGTAGGGTCAGTCCAAAATCAATTTTATTTCCATAATGTGAAAGTTAAAAATAGCATAGCATGTAAGAACGGCGAGTGTTGCCAGTATTTTGTGCATACTGAAATGCAATTGATACGCGTCTGGTTAACTGTGTTCCCTGCCTTATTTTTTTTATCTAGAACGGCTTTTGCTTGAACCAGACGCTCTAATCCGTCACGTCTTGCCCATACATGTATTCTCGAATTGTCATCAAAATTTTAACATTCACGAGGTTACGGAGTCGTAATGCCGATCATTTTATCTGTATTCAATGAAACGCTTCTAGACGAGGGTGATCTTTTTCTTCTGTAGATATTTCATTTGTAATATATTGTAACACGCAGTGGGTGATTTGCTCGATGATTCTGTGAGGCTGTCAAAAAGGAAGGAAGGGATCTGCTCGGTTGTTGATGATTGGCACTCAAAATTTTCATTATAAAGCAGATCCTATCCTTCTTTGTTGGCAGACTTCGGACTGGCTTCGCTTGGACAGTGTGGAAGACCGTAACAAATCCCTTTTGGACCTCAGCTCTAGTCGACCCTCAGGCAACATACTCGCTTCGATCCTCGCGCTTCCCGCCGGTGATATAAGCGCACCTACGACGCCAAATAGAAAATGTACAGTCGCCACTAAAAAAGGAGGAAAATTCCGTTCTAATTGGCTGACGATATACCCTTGGTTACAGTATGATAAATCGTTGAATATCATGTACTGCATATACTGCCGCAAATGGTCACACGAGCTCTCGGTGAAGCGCACATCTTTCGTGGAGGGCAACGCCAACTTCAGACTGGAAATTTTGAATCATCACGATAGATGCAAAGCGCACAACTTCTGTCGCGATCTGGAACAATCACGGAATGTTAATGTGCAATCTAACCAAAACACTCGTAATGATAGTTTGTGAAATTCCTCGGCGTCTACATACACTGACATGACTGTACGGATAAACAAGGCTGTAGGAACAGTGATTATTCCGACATAAAATCTGTAAATAGTCTTGCAATTAAGGTTAATAATAATGGATACATGTTACGGTAATTTATAGGTATTACCGTTACGCGAGAGATAGCTTTACAGCTCAAGCAATATGGATACACTGTTTGCCATCATTTGTTCAAGTGTTCTGTGATATGTTTGTAATATATTTTTTATAAAGCTGTATTAAGATATAATTAGTGAAATTAGGCTTTATCTTAAAATCTATTTTTATAGTGAAATCGTGCCAATAAATGTAGTTATACATAGTGGTTGGTCTATCTTACACCATCTTCCTAGCGCTCTCAAGAATCGTGTGCTGATAAAAAAAATCGCATAAAAGCTCTTTAAGATTTTCATTTTGTATTATTTGTAGTTTAAACTTAACTCTATCTGTTTTCGATTCTTTATGTATACTTAATTAAATGTCTTTATTACTGACCCCGCGTTTGAGGGTTCAATATACCTGATTGCCACAAAAGTAAACGCACCCACGAAGTTCCAAAAAGGATGTTTATTTTAGAATATTCATCACAATAATAATATTTGAATATAAATAACTACCACTAATACCAAGCCTGATATTTATTATAACGTAAATATGTTACAATTTTTATGTGTTTAGTATTTTTTCCATTTACATATATATTCTGAGAAAAATACACACATACATATTCATTAAATAATAAAAAATCAATAATTTTTCACACACGATTTTGCTTACTTCATTTGAATAGTAGTATTTATTATTTAATTTGAGAATAGAATGGTTATTCTATACTTGCTTTACTCTACGTCCACGACGACGTCGATTAACTTTGCCAGCATAGCCAACCTTGTCTGAAAACAAACATCAAGTCACACTTATGTAAAAAGGTTTTTTAATTCATAAAAAGTAAACCGACGTCAATAAAAAACAAATTATGCGTCCCTATAAAATATGAGGGTTGTCCTCGTTTTTCTGAGATCCCATCATTAGATCCTGACTTGGGGCCAATGAGACCACCTGAGAAGTATACCTTTTAAACAAAAAAAAAAGAATTTCTCGAATCTGTCCAGGGTATTCAAGTAATCGGGAAACATACATTAAAAAAGATTCCGACGAATTGAGAACCTTCTCCTTTTTTTAAGTCGGTTAAAAATACGGGTTACATGTTTGATTTTAAACGAAGAGGATTCGATTTGTTAAATAAAAAAGTGTCAATAATAATTCTAAAACAGAAACAAAAATAACCTCGTTAATAGGATGCATATTATTTATTCCAAATAAATAGCTATTATTTTCAAAACAAAATACATTTCCTTGCTGACCAAAACGTCACCATTTTCAAAGCCGTTCTTCTGTGTTTAAAATTACTATAACACGCTAATTTGTGATTGTACAAGGCTAAATGAATACCGAAATGGAAGCTTATAGTGCAGCAAGCAGCATACTCTACCCTGGGCTGCGCCTAGTTTCCTTTATTTAGGTTGTACGTTGAGTTCCAAAAAACTCCCAAAAGTCTGCTAACCCCATCGCTATATAAAAAATAAGTATGATAAATACGGGTTCGTTGTAACACTGTCTCAATATTATTACTAAATTGTTCTCAAATAATAAACAAAAAAAATTAAAAACCATAATACCGGTTCTAGATGCAAATTGTCTTCGGAATTACTAATTCTATATATGTGTAAATATATCCATACTATAAACATTAATTTTCAATGTCCCTGACAAAAAAAATTAATAGAATACATAAACTCAAACATCTCTATTTAGGTGCTAGATACTTTTTGATTAAGTTTGTTTTTGTACAGACGGTGGTTCTGCGCAAAATCTTCAAGGTCATTTGCGCAGAGCACAGCCTTAACCTTAACTATGTGATACGTTGCCTTGGGCTGCAGCGCGACATTTTCGACTCCCTCAACAAATAACTGTAATGAGGTTTTTTTATTCCTTATTTTAATAAAAAAAATTAATACTTATTTTAATAGGAACAGCAGCGATAGCCTATTTGGTTGCGGTACGGACTGTGAAGACGAAAGTCGTATGTTCGAAACCCAAGTTGCACACACCTCTGACTTTTCTAAAGTTATGTGTGTGTATTAAAATATTAATTATCGCTTGCTTTAACGGTGAAGGAAAACATCGTCAGGAAACCTGCATATTTGAGTATTCTTATACGAATTTCGAAGGTATGTGAAGTCTATCATCAATCCGCATTGTGCCAGCGTGGTGGACTAAGGCCTAACCCCTCTCATCAGTAGAGGAGGCCCGTGCCCAGCAGTGGAACAATGTTTAATACAGGGCTAGTATTATTATTGTTATAAAAAAATTACCTTACCAATAACCATTGACTTATATTCTAAAGACACGACCTGTCGAAGAAAAATTATGTTCCAAAAACCTTGTCCGCCCACTAATGCCATCTATTCATTTTACTAAAAACTATCTGGAAGTTTTTGGAAATTATAACACCCGTCACTTTCGAACGGGACTTTCCGCGAGCCAAAACGGGAAAAACTATATAATGAATTTTGTTATGAAAATGCCATCTATTCATTTTACTAAGAACTATTTGATAACTCCGTCACTTTTTCTCGAACGGGACTTTGCGCGCCCCAAAACGGGACATACTATATAATGAATTTTGTTGTGAAATATAGACTTCCCGTATTCAGAATTGAAATTAATTAATATTTATTGATTTTACGCTCTAAACGTTATGAAATCATGTTATTTATCATACTATTAACAGTTTCACTGTAAATCAATTTAAGGCAGATTTGTTCGAGAATGTCGCTAAAAATAACTAAAATTCACTCGACACTTTAAGATGCAATGTGGTGTGCATTCTTAGGTGGCATGAAGCAAACTCACGTCGGTGCAGTGTATACACCGCGACTCAGTGGAACATAATGTTTGTTCTGGTCGCCGCATCTAGTACGTAGTACATATAGATCGCTGCCAATAACCTATAATTTAAAAAAAATATAAATCTGCTCAGAAGCCATTCATGTTGATTGGAACGGGGAATTGTCAAATGACAGAAAAAGAATGCACAATATGAGTTTGGACGTCACCTCCCAAAATGGCCATAACGCGAGTGTGAGGCTGAAAGTGAGATATTCCTACTACGCTGCACCCACTTTAGCTCGTACCAATATTGATAATATTAATTGGGATCTCACTTTTTAATCAATTTTGATTCTATTTTCCCAAAAGAGTTCCCATTCTTTTCCGTTGCATATAGACTATCGTACAAAATGAAACACAGGAAACTATGCTATTATTATGTAGTGCCTAAATCTGCTTGCCGCTTTGCTACCGATTGCGGCATTACCTAATGGTTTCTTATGTTTACGCGAATATTATACATTGTAATAAAATTAAATTTACGGATTCTATCGCGGTTTATTTTACTTTTTTAACCCGACGTTTCGAAGGCTTTACAGCTTTCATGGTCACGGGGGAGACTGAGTTGTATGTCGTCACGAAAGTATAGTGCAATGTTTCTACCCTCCATATAGTTGATATTTAATTTTTATTTTGTTGTAGTCCGATCTACGCAGAAAGAGCTCACAATGTCATTGTCATTTGTACCTATGACTCTTGTAAAAAAATATATTAAAAAATATATTGTATAATGCATTTATCTGATAAAAATTAATAAAGAAATACTTTTATAAAACGTGGTATTTATTTTATAATATAAATTATGAACTATTGGTTTTAATGGTGATCATTCAATGAAACATGTTCAAATGTTGTCAGTACTTAATGCATAATCTTACTTTCCAGAACCTGGGAGCTGAAATGGCATCAATGTTGTCTCAGCATCCGATTAGCAACGAGTGTAATGAGAGTGAACAGATTTTACAACCCCATGCAGACCAGACAGACACTATAGATGGTAAGTTTCTTTTATATTACCCAAGTACCCAACGACCGCCAACTTTAACATTTTTTCTGCTCTAAGCAAAATAGTCCTTTGTATTCCGTCAAGGTCTGCTATTTTGAATTTTAAATCAATGACGAATTTTCATTACCTGGTTGACTTAAATTATCTAATTTAGTTGGTGATTGTGCAACTTTATTATTTAAAACATGGAATATGTTGTCTGGCATAATGTAATTTATTTAACTATGAGTACTGTCAAGTGCCATTATCCTCTTTACATTATTCTTACTAAACGCAATTTCTAAGAAAACACTTGAGAAATATATGATTTTGATAAATAACTAAATCACATAATGTCCGGCAAACATTCCATGATGTGACCTGTTGGAAGCTTTGAAATATGATGTAGTATTATTTGTAAAATTTTATTTTGCTTCATGGGGCAAAGTTTAGGAGTATAGATACTGGTATTTTTTATTATTATTATTGCCAAATGAGAATCTATATTCCTGAACAATGCAAAGGAGATACTTACCACATGGAATGCATGGGACACGGCCGCATGTCAAACATCATCGCTTATCATTTCATTGTAATTAGCATTAACCTGGAACGCTTTACGATTTAATTTTCTGAAGCTTGTGTAGTGACTTATTTTTATTTTATATGAAGAATCGGTGTCATAAGTTTGTACAAAGACAACGTATGATTTGGCGCCCCCCGAGGGACATAGGTCTTGCGGTGTGAACTATATATTTTAGTTTATAGCTAAGATCAATTAAAAACTATATTTTTATATATGTCGTACAGGCGTTATATTAAGATACTTTAGATTATGTCCCACAATTAAACAAATACATTAGGATTGCATGTAAGTGGAATGAAGGATTGGTAAAAGATAAGATTTGGGAGAGTTTTTAAGAGTGATGTAGGTAAATAGAGTTTGAGATAAGCATGTCTACAACATTCGCAATAGTCAAGCACTTAATCTTACAGGTGAAACGTTTGGCGATGAGGAAAATAAAAAACCATGGGAACCGTTCAGCAACAAATTATCAAACGTTGAAAATCTAGTTAAGTCTTTTAAATTAGCTTTAACTAACAGGCCTTATAATGTTCCCGAATCTTGTAGTATATGCGGTAAACTAGTTAATAATTTAAAGAAACATATGAAATCGCATAACCCTGAACAACACAAATGTCCCTTGTGCCCCATCATCCTGACGCGCGCTGACAATCTCAAACGACATCTACGTATGAAACATTGTTCCGTTTTAAATTCCGATAACTTATCAAATATTCAGAAGAAATGTGGTTTAACTTAGCTCTCAATTGGATTCATTGTTACAGACTGTATCGTAGAATATTAACTAGGTAGCTAAAATATTTTCGAAGCTGTGTCTTAAATATTATCATGGATAAAACACGACATCTTATCTCAGTGACTTATACTATGTGCCTTTCTATTTACTAAGCTTGTAATTGTTAATATGACTAAGCAAGTCTTCGCACTAACAATACATTATGCGACTAATTCATTGAATCTAATGTTATCATTTTGTAAATTAGACTTAAGGAGTGGTGTGATTATTTTTGTTTTTTGGTTTACTATTGATAATTTGGTACCTTTACTAATAAAACATTCTGCCCCAGCACTAAATTTAACTAAAATAATTTACTTATAAATATTATTCAATTTTAAAATATTATTGTGATATTTAAATATAAAGTTGATATTTCGTATTTCATTTAAATAAAATGTCTGAATATTTATAAGTAAAATCATAGACATAATTAGAACAAGCCCATAAAAATTGTAAAACGTTTGTTCACTCATTTGCTTGCTCGACTTACGAAATGCTTTTAAAGAAGAGGTCTTTCAGGTTATGTGTTGAGAACTAATTCAAATAATGCTTAATATACATATTTAATTTGCTATTACTTTATAATATGGAATCTCGTGTTGTAACATATCTTGTACCCAGGTTTTTGAGCGTGTACTTATGTAATATTTAATTTAATCGTTTGTACAAGTTTTATACATATTAATCAAATCTAAAGAACGTTATTGTAAACGTCTCAACTGATTAGTATTGTCGGCTTATAGCTGCTTAGTGACATCCAAGCTTCGGTGAATTTCATATTATTCTAAATTACCCAATACTATAAATTTATGGGTATTTTACAAAAATAAAAAATGATCAAACATTGCCGTATAATGATGATGGGTGCAATCATAAAAAATCTTAACGAAAGCGGAAGATTATAATCTGTTTTACCCACCAAACATTTGTTTCAAGCATTGAAAGCATTTCAGGTTCTTATAGAGATTTAGATAGCTACAATAGAAATATGTGGCAAAAAACTAAAAATATTATGGCTGATTTAATAACTTGCCTATTATCAGGCATACATTATTTTTTAACGGTCTTATTCATAATGAGTTATCGGAGCTTTTTAAGGCAGTTCGTTAAAAATGTTAAACCTTTTATCTCTATTGAGCCATTATGAATAACATTTATTATGAATTAACACATGAATATAACATTATGAATAAGACCGTAAATCTTTGGCTAGTTTAAAGTTTTATCATCAAGCCACATTTAATTAGGCGACGACCTATACAGGGTAATTTTTAATTATGGATATTACGTAAGGCTGTTGTAAAGCCTTCGAAACGTCGGGTTAAAAAAGTAAAATAAACCGCGATAGAATCCGTAAATTTCGTTTTATTACAATGTATAATATTCGCGTAAACATAAGAAACCATTACATATATATATTTTTTTATATCATAGTCCGACAAACGAGCCAGTGGGTCACCTGATGTTAAGTGATCTCCACCGCCCATGAACATCCACAATACCGAAAGTATCACAGTAGAAAAGAGATTAGGGAAGGGAAGGGGAAATCTGGGCCTCCGGATATCTCACTTACCATACGAAACGCGACAGTGAACTGTCACTTTACGTTGGTTTTCTGTGAGACAGTGGTACTACCCCGGTCGAGCCGGCCCATTCATGCTGTAGACAAATATGTCTACAGCGTGGCTCTACCACTTTTAATGTAACATATAAAACAATTAATATAAAAATAATACCAATAAACTACAAACAAAATTTATGGAAGTAAATTCTGAAAGTGTGGGAAGGCACGCGCGGGCGCAGCCGCCCGGCATGGCGCCGCTGTGGCTGGCAAGGTTAATGGCCGTTGATATTTTTGTCATTATTATGTAATTTTTGTTGTAACGGACAGCAGTAGGTACTATGTACCAACCTACCTAACTATCTTGGTACTTTTGGCGTATTTAAAAAATGGGATCTTACCTTTTTACTCGCCTCGCAGCATTTTGTATACTCGTTTGTGGGTAGTTCGAAAAACTTCAGAATTTGTTCTTGTAGGCGGACAGGGAGGGTTCTGTTCCTCGACATGCGCTGGTACAGTAAACTGTCCAAATTCACGTAAACGTTCATTCATACTAACTTACTACTACGCTGTAAGAGTTTTTGCCAATCAATAATCACTGTTAACCTCTCAAGCATCTCAAGGACACCGGTGTTCGGATAAAGGTAATAAGTATTGAGTAAAAATACAAGCCAAAATCAATTGTATTTACATAATATTCACATTACAAATACGCTTAATACGCACGTCAATAACGGCGAGTATTGCCAATTTTTGCGCGGCCAAATATGGCCAGAGGATATTTGACACGTTTTTCTTATCCCGGCACGTCAAAATGACCACACTGCACCTGATGGTAAGTGGAGTGCCGTCCATTAAGGGTATTGAGTAGCGAGAGATGATCTATCCCCCGCTACTCAACACAATCATGGCGGCCTGCTTCTTCACACTACGCCATGGTCCAGAAGGTCAAGAAGCAGTTAGGGTCACTCAGAAGGCCGTAAAACGCCCAAACATCAACTCAATCAACATCTCAACTTTAGACCCCTGACAAAACGAGTGGTAATAAGACTAGAAACGGGCGAAACGCTGAAGAAATAATCAAGTTATGTTATAACCGGCGCGTGCTCTGAGTGACCGACCCGACACAGGAGGGTACTTCTTGCTGTGTGAGTCGGCTCGTTTATAAAGAAATTCTTATTAGGTGCAAAGCGAGTATCCACAATTATTGTTTTTAGTAGATAATTACCTCAATTATTAAGCACCTATTTTTATACATATTTAGTAAGAGAATCGAGTACCGGGTACCCTATCCGCTAGTCCGTTGTCTTACCAGTCAGCCAGTATAGATTAACACAATATTATACCACACATACATAAAACACGTTAATCTTATTTCTTAGATTTTCTTAAAACTCTAACTTATTGATCGTCAAAACATATCCGATGTGCAGAATATTTCTCTGTCACCCTAACTGTTCCGTATATCGCGAAATAAATATACTTTTTTTAGCAACAACATGTAACATAAATAACCAGTCATGTATCATTAGCATGTCGGCATGCGGACAAATACTCGCAACATTCGCGGTTCTTACATGCGATTTTTAACTTTAACGCTATGGAAATAAAATTGATTTTCGCTTGTATTTACTCCCTACTTATTACCTTTTTTCGAACACCGTTATCCTTTTAAGACATGACCAGGATAAATACATCAATTATTCTTTAATATAACAATTTCAATTAGTAAATTCTGCTCACGCTCTGTTCAATGACCGCGCGTTTAAACGAGCTTCATGCGGCTACGCGCGCGCGTTGTCTCATTTTGATAATACTTTGGCAGCTTATTACTGTGTCCATGTTTTACTGAGTTTTTGGATGGATAAGACAAATCAATTTCAAAAATAAAAAAATCTAAATTAATGATGTTATTACCTTCTATCAATTATTCTCGACAACCAAAAAAAATATTGCGCACTAATAAAAAAAACTTCTGCATAAATAAAACTAACTTAACAAATTCAAAGTTTTTATGTTTTGTCTGTTACTTAATAACGACAAATTGTATAAATATATTTTGATTGTTTTATAATAACGAATACATAGACGAATTCGCGGATTGATGTTCACTACCGCTGTTCAGTTGAGATGTTTACAAAACTTGAAATGATGTACAAAACAAACGTATGATCTCTTGTTGTTCCTTGTAGATATAATTAAGTGATAACGTTCACGAATCGTGTTTAAGACTGATATTTGCTTTTGTGATCTAGGAACTAAACCTTTAATTTAATTTCCTCTTTAACTTCCTTTGAACTATGATTAACTCATATGTATGTCTATCGTTACTGTGTGTTTGTTGCAAATATATTCCTTTATTTATATCACTTTTCTTTTCATTTCACCCTCTGTCCGTGCTTTCTTATAATATACAGCAGACCTATTTCTCTCTGTAAATCTACATAGTCAGGCTTGGTGACAGTGATTAACGAATTCATGCAAATAAAACAAAACACCAACAAAATAACAAACACCATTTCTTCAGTATCACTGATTCATTTCTGCATGAATCTCCATAAAATATATTTTGTTACTGATGATTTCCGAGGTTTAATTTCGAATATTATCGATTTTTTTGTATTCAATATTAACGCTTTTATTTATTAGTGCTAGGTTAAGCATTATTAGTGCAGCGTTAACAACGAATTAATCTTGACGCTTGAATAGTGCTCAGTTACATAATAGGTTTTGGAAATTGTCTTTTAATACATAATAATGTGTAATTAATATAATATATCAACACACATGACCGACACATCTCCGAAGTGAAGTAAAGGAATGTGCTCGTTCCAATGAAAATGCTGCAGCACCAACTCATGTCGTACACACGGCGATCGGGAAGTTTGTTAGTGGAATATCGCACTATGGCCGCAATAGAACGCGCTACTGTTGGCACTGCGGCATTGTGTGTGAGTTGTGAGGTGCGCGGTGAGTGAGAGGTTGGCTGGTTGCAGGCTCGAAGGGCTGGCACATGCGGCTGACGTTCGAGCGCGTGGCCGGCGCGCTCAACCTGCACCGGTGCAAGCTGTGCGGCAAGGTGGTGACTCACATCCGTAACCACTATCACGTGCATTTCCCCGGGCGGTTCGAGTGTCCGTTGTGCCGCGCCACGTACACGCGCTCCGACAACCTGCGCACGCACTGCAAGTTCAAACACCCCGCGTACAACCCGGACACGCGCAAGTTCGAGCCGCCGCCACCGACGAGCGCGCCGCTGCACGGACCGCACGTGCCGCACGCACCGCACGCACAGCACGCACCGCACGCGCAGCACGCGCCGCTCTTCGCGAACCACTTGGACGCTGGTTTCGACTGATTGTCCATGTACTGGCTCGGCCTCGACGCTCTGTGAGCGCGACGCTCCGGCCAGCTAGACTCGTCTCGTGTCGAAACCGCTTCCTATTTAGGATTAAGCTGAAGTGCTATTACTTAAACGGGCCTCGATCGGCGGGCGCCTTGTTTTAGTGTTGTCTCGGTTGTGCGTTTGACTTGCCCCGGTGTGATCTTATATATGAGATGTTGCGTCAGGTATTATGTCGATGTTACTGAGCTGATGACTCGAAACTTGTGTAAGTAGGTAAGCCAATTTTTTTCTATACCAATCGCTATACGGGAACGGGCAAAAGCAATAATATGATGTTAATTTTATTATTACCATATTATTTTTTATATTGTATCGATAGGAAGGTTAAGATATTTAAGAATATACATATATCAGTAGCGGTGCGACCGCGAAGTGATGCTGGCTATTAGCGGGGCCCAGCACGGGCCCACACTTTCTTGTTATATTTATTCACTAGATAGGGAATTTTGAGTTTCCTGTAGCTAATTGTATTTGTGTTATTAAATCCTATGGGTGGGGCGAAACTACATCAGAGCAGGATATTAGGGGACTGGCAAGAGAATGTGATCTGTCGTTGGTCAACGACATATAAATATTGACTGAATCTCAATGTAGATGCATTTGTAACTCTATGAGGCCTTTGCAAGATGGATAAATATTAAGGATTTGTGATGTATTAAAAGGATAGCGCCTAAGGACACATACGAAAAGATTTTTATATTAGACTAGTTGATCTATTTACGGAGATTGTTTTTTATACTTGATATATTCTATTGTCTGATTTAATATACTTTTATATTTATATAACTATATGATATGATTTATTAGTGTTGTTTGTTTTTGATTCATCAAGTAGTAACATTGATTTGGTTTACGTTGATATTGAGTTGAATACGCCGAGTCGTGCGAACGCGACCGTACGTGTTATCGTTTGTCGTTGGTCATTGGTAGGAGTTTAGTGACGTATGAACGTAGGAACGTATGCGTACGTTATGCACGTGTATGTACGTGTGTATACGTAGATCGGAGCGAGCCCAGTGGACTTCGCATCGCTCGCGTGTGATCGGTGCTTGGGGTCGATGACCTCTTTCAATCAATTAATATAAGATAGGCAAGAAACGACGTTTCGAGGTTGCGCATTTAGTAACTAATATTGGCATTCTACGATTGGGACTAACCTAGCGTTTATGTATGTATTTTTCAATTAAGATTTAAGATTGTTACATTTTTAGCTAAACACTTTAGAGTGGTACGGTAACTGAAATGTGATAAAATGGAATGGTGCTAGAACCAGAGTGTTAACACGCTACGATTCGACTCCTATTGTAATATTATTAATGTTTTAATGATTAGTTATTTTGCATTAATGTAAGGCATCTAGCATCCAGTTGAGGTCGCATCTGTCTGGTCAACGGGTAATAAAAACATGGATCGTTACACGCCTAGAGATTACAGTATCACTCGAGATTTTACATTCATTTGTCTGAGATCTTCAAACTTTACTAATACATACATTTAGTGTAATAAGACACAAATTGTATAAAATATAAACCTGATCCTTGCCTACCGAATAGAGGAATCATTCGTCGACTATATTAGCAATATCCGCTGATCCAAATAGTGAATCCGTGATCGTTTCCCATGACGTAGATGTTGTGGCGATAGCGTTACTCGTTAGTACTGTTAAGTAGCTGTGAACATGCAATTCCACTTGTGCAATTTATTGAAAATAGTCATAACTCATAGCTAGATTATACAATTGTCTATTGAATATAGGGGCCCACGCATTGTTCCCGCAACCCCTAATGATAGTCACCAAATATACATCTTCCACAAAGATTTTATATTTACTTTAAGGATATCAAAGATTTTTATAAATACTGTTCATTATATTGTGGGCGCTTATTATTTGATAGCATTTCATACTCAGTGCAATATTACTAGTTATTTAATTACGTAACCAAACTAAAGGATGTTTTAAAAATATTTAAGTAATATCATTGAAAGAGAACTCTACCTATTCGTATTTACATAAGTACTCCAATTTCTATTTCTACTTAGTGAAACGCAGTTTGGGTTACGGTGATGTACAGGTTTTATAGCTGGTAATATTAAGAATTAGCTTGTTTACCTCTGCCAATCGTAATAGTTGTGTACTATTTAATAATTTATTGTCGCGCAAGTTGTTCGTCTTGTTAAAATAGATCATAGCTATCCGATACGGGTCCCATTGCCCAGTGAATAAATAAGTCAATGAGTCAATCATTGTGCTGATCTCCCAGTGTGTACTGTACACTGTAGTCTGTACACACACAGTAGCGAGCGCGACAAGTGCGTCAAACGTGCCAGACGCTTCAAACGCTTCAATCTAATCGTGAATGCATTTTTATATTACTATTACTCGAGACCAATTTTAATATTGAATGATTAGTAACATAGAATATTATTTTAGATATTTTAGGTTAGGATACTACGATAGTGTCTGGCCAGAATATTTTGGAGTATCACATCGTTTGGCTCAGAAAATATCTACCTTTGATCTCTTTTTCAGCTTTCAAAAGTATGCAACTTAATAATTGTAATGGTGACCACGTTTGGAGTTAAAGAAAGCTAACTTTATGCCATATGGAATTTATACATAAGGTTAACGAATTACTAAATTTAGTCTTATGAAAATGAGGTCTTGTGGACCTAGTCACTTATTTGGCCAATCTATTGAATATTCCAATTTATTGTATTTTAAAATTTACATTTGTATCACAAAGATGTGATATCTTATCATTTGAAATCAATGGAGTGCAGGATGAGCGCGGAGGTTATTTCTGGATAGCAATGGTCTAGTTATGTTTATTTTGTTTCTTTATAACATTAGCAAATTTGTTATAGTGTCGTAATATCACAATAGTGTAATACTAATAGGGAGGGGGTGTCAAATCGTGTACCTAACGACGACGATTTGTCTTGTTATATTATTATTACAAGAAATTTTACGAACCATTTGTTGTTTATGAATATTTTGTTTGATGTCTTGGTTTGATGCCTCCGTTAAAGTTTAATTTAAATGATTTTGTTTTATGCAAGCAGTTGATGCAATTTTATTTTTTATTTCACATTGTTTGATGTTATGTAATGCAATTTTAACATGTTGCAAACTCCTGCATTTATCTGTTGTATTTATTACTAATTTTTACATTAAATTGTGGTATGTTACAAATTGGTGTAGTTTCAGTTGTGCAAATCACACGTGTCCCACACCTTGCAAACATTGCGTATGTATACGTATCCTCGTTATGCCATGCACGGCGCTTCCTCGTTAGTGAGTACTGAGTAGTGTCCCGTGGATAGTCGCGTCGCGCGTGGTAGGGCGAGGTGTTCCTCGTGGGAGGTGGGAGGTGGGAGGTGGGAGGCGGCGACCACCGGCCACCGGCGACCGTGTTGTTGGTTGCAGAGCGCGCGCACGTGCCCCCGGCGCAGTACTCGTACCACAGCATGTTCGTGGCGGCCGCCGACAGCACGGCGCTGTGGCGCTGCAAGTCCTGCGGCAAGGAGGTCTCCAACCGCTGGCACCACTTCCACTCGCACACCGCGCAGCGCTCGCTCTGCCCCTACTGTCCCGCCACCTACAGCCGCATCGACACGCTGCGCTCTCATCTGCGACTCAAACATGCCGCGCTACTACTCAAACATTAAACACAACACCATCACAACACCACCACAACACAGTGTTACCAGATACACGGTTATTACCGTAAATGCACGGCATTTTTAACCAAAAGACGGTCTACGGTTATGATCTATTATTGTCATTTTCTGCGGTATTTTTTAATATTAATTACCGTGTAAATTATAATCGAATTCGAATTCAAAAATCATAAAAAATCGCAAAACTAATTCAGATAGATCTGTCGGCATCTTGTGGTAGGGATTAGAAAGAGGTATAGACATGTTTAAAAAGATGACTTCGTCTGTTTATGACCAAGAAGCGGAACTATGGACGAATTATTTATTTCTAGTAAAAAAATATATCAAGAATAACGTTGTTTTTCGTTTAACATTGACACGGTATTATACACTGTGATTCAGATTAAATAAGGTAATTATACATCAACGGCAATTTTAGTCTGGTGACACGGTAATTTGCTATTTTCATCTGGTAACACTGCCACAACATATAACATCACAACACACCACAGGCGCCACCCGACCCCTGCGATACACACCGACGTCGCCGTGGCGTGTTGATCTAATTATTATCTCTACTACCCGCGACTACGCTCTACTGTTGCTACTGTGTTTCAACAATTCAAGGGTAGTAGACGTTTTGTGCACACTTTTGTGCGTTTAAGTAAGTATTTGATATGTTAGTATTTCATTATTAACTGACAGGGTAAATTTGAATAACGTAAGCAGTTTAACGCAACTTACGTTGTTGATGTCCGCTTGGGCTATTTATTTAAATTATTTTAAATAATTAGATTCATAATTTTCACTGCTTTAAGCGTAACTGTCAAAACGTAATGCTCAGAATAAAGATAATTTTTCTGTCGTTTTATAGTAGGCTCTGTTTTGCAAGGTACGCAATAATTAGTTATGTTCGCTTTATCTATGGTGATGCATATTAGAAACAAGAATGTTACCCGTCCCTACATTGAATAAGCTTTCAATAATGAAAACACAATTATAATCTTCAACCGAAGGGACAATGGTCATATTTATCTTACATATAAACTTTCTGGCTTAGCACATACTTCATACGAATAATAATATAATACACACTATTTAGAGTTAAAATCCATGGGCATGATATTTTACTAACGTATACAAAATAATGTATACAAATAGGCATTTTATGTTGTGATCGATTGTTGTAAAGATTTTATTATTTATAGGCTACCTTCACTACACTTGTATAAAATGTGCTTGTAACTAACTAGGAGAGTGCGGTATAAAAAGACTGAACTGGCAACAACTTGTGATGTCGTTTAACACGGAGACGTGGTCTGGTTGTAAATCTTTGTAAATATATTAAAAACAGAATTAGATAGAATAAATATTGGGACTTGTAAATTACGTGTTCAAAATTCAAATATATTAATGAAACACGATGAAATCGATTTAGATGTCGTTTAATACAAGTTATATTTTTGTATAAATATTGATTACAAACATTGCGTATTAATGTTGTTAGGTAAATGATGGAAGTAACGCGGTGTCAAATATTTGACAATGTACGTTAGAATTTAGTAGTTATATTGGTAAGAACATTCTGCCTAAGATCAAATCAGGTGTAGAGAAGGAAATAATAATATCTAAGATTTATTTCACCTATAATATTTAATCTAATTCCTAATTTCAAGTCATCTCGCCAAATTTATTGAATAAAGTTAGTGATACGAAGCTTTTGAGTGTTGCAAACAATTAATACTTACGATATGAAACGATAGCGATGTCTATAAACATAGGTAACTAAGTAAAAAGTAGTGTCCCTAAAATTTATTAAAATAAACATACACACGAATTTAAATATTGTAATGAGCATTGTATATGGTGTAAGCGTCTATGTTAGCCTATAAAGTTCCAAATAAATGTTGTACTATACTATGTTTAATGTACTAGTGTAGACGTAACTTCATGAACCTCATCTGTCCCATTTATTAGTCGATCATTGTTACCCATGATATTGTAACTTGTGTTCTAAGTCCCAATCTAAGAATGTAAAATAAAAACACTGTGTTCGTGACTAGTCATACTAACATAATGGTAGTTGAAGCTTAATCGATTAAGTTACCGTAAATGGTTTTAATGTTACCATTTTTTGCATGTGATCATTTATCTCTATATCCTATATAAGAATTAACTGTTATATAATCATCAGTGCAATTTAAACCATTTAGTAGGCATTAAAACTTAAAATTAATCTAAATTTGTAAATAAATCATTACTTAATATTCAATGACATGAGTGTTTTCTTTGTCGGTAGTAACTGCAATCTGCATGTCATTTCCTCAAGCGTAGCGAAATAATAATTTTAATGTTGTTTACTATTTTAACAGTGAAATAAGCTCACATTCACACACATAGCCCCGAGCCCACACTCAGATACGAGTCTTGTGTTGTGGGTATCAGGGACTACGAGAGACTTTCGGTCTCACAGCACCTAGACTCCGGACACAAATATCTGTCACACAAACATTTGTCCCGGTGTGGGAATCGAACCCACGGCCTCTCGTTTTACAGCCGGCTACTCGCCAACTGCGCCACGGAGGCTGTCAAGTATGGACGAGAAAATAATATATCCACATAAGAAAGGTAGATATTTTTTGTATTCATATAACAATCAGGTTCCTCGATACAATTCGTGTATACTTAAAATTGTGCCAGTAATGGAAGCAAATTATGGATATATTTGACACAGTTAAGAATGAAAATGATACGACGTTGAAATATAATATTTATTGCACGTTTTACTGGTTACAAAGACTCCATGCCTCAACAGAACTTAAATAACAATAATAGACAATAGCAGTTAGTAAAAAAGATAGTTAATAAGTAATGTTATGTAAAAGACTAACATCAATAAATAATATGAATTAAACATGGCTAGGTATGGCAAGTTTAATTCTCTTAAATTATTACAGTACAATCATAACGATACAAAATGTTTACATACACTGGGTAAGTTATTATAAATTTTGCATCATACAAAGTTTCGATTCAACACATTCACAGTCATTACTCGGACAACAATTATCACAGTTTATTTTACTATGTCTACCCTAAATTAGACTACATATTTTTTTCTATAAAACTCCACTACAATTCCTACCGATTGTTAAACAGTTAAATGACATTTGCAATACTACGGTCTAATTGAAAAAAATAATAGAGCATCAACTCTATACTAAAGGTAAGCAAACAAGCCTTTAGACATTGCACATAATTGCAAGTATTTTATGGAATTTAATTAATTAAATGCAACACTCGATTAATATAGTGTTTCAAATTTGCAACCTTTCAACATTGCCACTAGTTCCCGGCGATTCAATGACAACACTGGCTGCGCTGATTGTTCGCACAGTACTTGTATCGTTAGTTTCGACCTTGGGATTTTGTGATTCTGATGCTTCATTTGAATTATCTTCCTCTTCGGATTCCTGATCTCCTGCACTACCCTGTTTACCTTTATTCTTTTTGAATTGTTCTTCCATCTCTTTGAACTTAAGAGTCAAATATCTGTAACGTATTAAATAATATTTTAAGTGCCAAGGCTATTCGATGCAATCCACATTCCGTGAAATCACTACAATTTAATGGTTCAGTTTTATCGTTCCGTATTATCGTAACGTTTGTTCTTTCTATTTTAGTATTTTTTGCAAAGTGTGTGTGCAAAATCTATGTTTAGATTTTTTTTAGATCATGTAAGTATAAATAATGCAACAACATTCCACAAGCAACACAAAAATGAAGGTATTTTCAAAATATATTATGTTCTATACAAATCATCGCATAATATTATTGCACCAGATGTGAATGGTGGTACCTCATACAAACTTTAACTTTTAAGGAGAAACTATTTTAAAGTATGACATATATTTGATTTCATTAAAAGGTATGCTGCGGCTTTACTGTGCCCTGGCTTTCCAGTAGTCTGGGCGGCGGAGACTATTTACCATTAGGTGGTCCGTCTGCTCGTCTGCCTATCCAGGCATTCAAAAATAAAGAAATGCCATATTATGTTAATAAGCTTTCTGTACCTACTTAACAAAAAGATGCAAAAATTAAAATTAGCTAATATTTAAATGACATGGTATCAGACCCATGTAAAGATATACAACTTACGCCACTGGCGAGAATACTTACTTATCTACTAGTGGTCCACTATAGTCTTCGGGGAATTTTGGTGAGTGCGGCAATATATACTTGTACAAACTTTCATTAAGGACGTACAACTGGGTCGTGGAAGCACATCTAACGTTAAACCACCAATCGCAAGTAAGGCCAGCTTGCGAGAAAATAGTACCGTTCGGACACAGAAACGAAGCCTGACCACCGTTCAAATCGCAGTAATGCCACACCTGTAAAACGATAAACATAATATTAAATTATCATAATCCTTATCCCACTCCAATGTGAATATGCTTTCGCTTCGGTATTTCCTGAACGATATAAATAGATAACACCCAACAGTCACACACATAGCCCTGATCCCACACTAAGATACGAGTCCTGTGTCGTGGGTATCGGGGACTACGAGAGTCTTTTCGTCTCACAACACCCAGACCCCGGACACAAATATCTGTCTGTCACACAAACATTTGTCCCGCTGTGGGAATCGAAACCACGGCTTCTCTTTTTACAGCCGGCTACTCGCCTACTGCGCTACGGAGGTTGTCAACTATATCACTTAGCAGCCATCTAGAAAGGAGCCTATTCTTTTCTTAAAGGTAACTAATGCTCCTAGGATTTCTCTGGTATTGTATGTAGATGTTAAAGGGCGGCGGTGATGACATACCACGTGACAACTAGTGATAGGATAAACGATTTATTGCTACCGGACCGCTCCAGGGGTGATTTATAACAGTTTTGTTGGACACCCCGGTCTTAAGACCCAATGTTAATTCACCCTACGGAGATAGAAAACTTCCGATCCGATTAAAGGCTGCCCAAATTTCGAAATTAGAAGCCCCAGCCTGCAAGCACTGCCACTGACCGTCAATAAAGCTAAGCTCCCATGCTGCTCTGGAAATTGCGTTCGCCTTTGTAGTTGTAAAAAATTACAAACTGTGCTACAAAAGTAGGCACAACTGAATTAAAAAATCGACACTTACAGAGCAACCCTAAATAAGCCTCGGAAAATAAATTTGTTATAAGATTTGTAACTATATAGATTTAATACCTGACACCTAGTTTCGGTATCTGCAAAGAACCCTTTATACCGCTGCGTTTTGCAGTCGAAAGCTGTTTGTGGGATTGTAGTAAGAATAGGATAATCAATTCCTGGCCGCCCTGGAGTACCACCTTCCCCATCTGACGTCACCGGCAAGGGAAACTGCTGACTACTTCCACCGCCCGTGGGGAAATCTACAAATAAGTAAGTAAAGATATTAATCATGTATGTAGGAATAAGTTTTTCTGTAATGTGCCAAATTTCTAATTATTTATAACTGCTATACCAAAATTGGAAATAGAAGAAACTTCTTGGATGCAGTTAACGAGTTTATCAAGTCGACTAATTGGTCCAATCCTAGACACGCCAATTGCTACGCCTATTAGGACTGTATAATATGGTACTATCATATAATACTCAATATTGTACTTTATTACAAGTGTTTCTTCATGTGAAACCTATAAAATATAGCTAATTTGCATATCTACGTTCGGATTAGCTAACTCATGTAACACACGTTACCAAACATATTGTATTATATAACTATCAAATAACTTAATTTGTTTTAAAATAACATAACCCATCGGTTATGTAACACTTAACCATCATTTTAATCTATTACTTTTTAATCAGGTATATTTTTACTTTTATATGGAAAAATTCGTCAGGTAGTCAATACTACTTTTGGTATTTCCATCGCCATACATTGGAACCATTGAAATTATTTGGTACCTTATCCTTTATGAAACTAGCTCTCGAGTTTTGGTTATCAAAATTCTGAGTGATGTTGATATTGCATGGTCAACCGTAGCGCTTACCATCAGGTGAGCGACCTGTTAGTTTCGTTATTTAGTTGTATTAAAAAACCTGCTTCATTATTGTTTAGCATGATTTCTATAATAGGTGTAGGTGATAGATGTAATACATTAATATCCTGACATCGACTAATTTTTTTTTTTTTTTAAATATAATTTAATTAAATTATTAAATTTGATAATTTTTTTTTAATAAATTAAAAATTTTTGTAATAAATTACACTACACCTGGTGATATGTTAGTGCAGTACATATACAATGTCGCTGGGCACGATGCTACCGTCTTGCTATAACTTTACAAAAAAGTATCAGGTACCCTCCTATCACTGAACAATGGGACATCAATGGAAGCGTTTGACTATGGGGAATATTAATATATGGCAATATTCCAGATTATGAATAGTGATCTAACTATTTATTTAAGGAAGTTTATTATTAAAGATGATTGAAAAAATGAAATCAATCACACGTTTTGACGTTTGTTCAACATTGGAAAAAAAGCCTGTGCGGTTCGACTCATTCGAGCTAAAGCAATAATTGGATGGAGATGTATTTTGGAACAGAGTGATTTAGAGTTTGGATTTGTGATGTAAGTACCTACTGTAATTAATTACTTAATCTAATAAATATAATTGTGTTAATGAAATGATGGATGTTACTGAAATGTGGATTTTATTACAAGTACATATATTTAGTCTAAACATAAAAGAAAAAAATTACCGTCTAAATGTTGAGATGGAGTTTTTATTGGAGCAAGGTAAGGTTCATCGTGTATAGTTTCATAAGCTCCATCGTGAATGACTGTGCTCGGTGTTACCAACTCTGCTTTTAGAGGCTGATCGGCGACTTTTACTAAAACATTTGGAACCACAAATGGTTGGGGCGTACTTAAAACTGGAGATTCTATTCCATTTTGTTGCGATGATGCTTTCATGGTATTTAAGACTTGTAGTAAAGTCCTTATCGAGGAGCCGACATTTTCTTTAGTAATTGGTCTAGGTATAGATTTATTTAGTTGTAGTGACTTTAAAAGCTCAGCTATATTTATTCCATTAGTGGTCTTAAATTCTTCTGGTTTGTGCTTTTGTTGTTCATCGACATAATTGTAATAATTGGGATTGTAATCAGGAACGGGAGCTTCTGATATTGGTTCTATATGTGCATACTGTTTTTCGTTATGAATACCAAGTTGAGATACTTGTGAGACCGGAGCGTATACAGTAGCTTGCGTAGTGTATTCTGGGGGAGGGACTATAGGCTTAAACCCACTTTCAACTAATGGTTCAATTAATATAGGTGGAGGTCGCTGTTTCTGATAATAATTTTCCGAATTAATAGTAGGGTACTTTCTAGTCACAGGTTGGTAATTAACGTTATCATAGAAGCTTTGTGGTCGAAAAGGCCTTGATTTCACATACACCTGCTCTCTCGGCACTAAAACTGAGACAATGTATGGTTGTTTTTTCACGTCATGCACATTTTCATTTTGTGATACCACCTTGACTGGTGGCGTTTGTTCATAAGGTACTAACTTGAATTTTGGTGTTAAATCTTTTTCTGGCAAATAGTAACGTACATTTGGCAACTGTTCCGTATTATAGAAATTTATGAATGGTTTTCTAGTCGTGGGTGCAACAGAAGTAACTTGAGATGTAGGCACCACCTTCGAAGTAAACCTTGAAGAGTCGTAGTTGTTATTTGGTAAGATAAATTCAGGCTGTTGTGGATTATAATTCAGAGTGACTTTACTAGGACTCTCATATGTTACAGGTATACCATCTTTATAAAAAACTTTAACAGGATTAGCTGATGCTATATTAAATTGTGTTAATCGGTTTCCTTGGTACCTCGGAATTGTTCTTTGCTGTGAATATACAATTTTCTTTGGCTGTCGTTGAATATGTTGTTCCATGTCTTTTGCTTCAATGATTTCTGCCTTTTCAACTTCAACAACATTTGTGCGTTCGGTAGTTGGTATCGTAAGATCATTAGCGTAATAAAAAGTCATATAAGGTATCAATCTTCTATATCGCTCATTTATCGTAAGATTTGTTTTATTAGAGGTGATTCGCCTACTCTTCTCGTAATTAGATTGCGTCGAAACATCTACTTCAGGTGTCGTAGCACCAATATTCGCTTCTGGATCCACCATCATGCCGCCGATCAATTTAATTTCGGGACTATTTCCATTTGATACAATTGTTATAGATGTGGCGAACACCGGAAGCGCTGAAAGTAAATTCAGATATTTAATATATGTGTAGGTATATATTTACTGTTTTATTTGCTATAGTAAAAAAATGTTGTCAACCTAAAGCATATGTCACGGTCGTCCAGGTAGAGTATCAACTATCGCTGACTAGCTACTCAACACAATCATGCAGGCCTGCAGAGTAGCTTCTTCAGGAATCATTATCATAGGAAGGAGGGAGCTGTTTCACAGCTTAGAGCGGGTTGTATGGTGGTCATTTAGGTAAAAAAATTAGGTACTGTCTGATTATCTGTCTCTCTCACTGCCGCAAAATTTACGATAACCATAACACTGCCGGGACAAGGAAATGACTCTCATGATACATTGTATAAAGAGACAAACGAGCCAACACTTATCTTGTTGGTGGTCCCTTGACGTACCTATATGTTATCATTACCGACTATATTCTTGCAAATTTATTTTTACATAAAAGTATAATAAAATATATAAAAGCGACAGTTGACCGGATATGGAACTTTGTTAAAAATGCCTTGTTCAATCCGGGCGACATTATATTACCCTGTAACATATATACGAACATGCATTTTTAACAATGTGTTTTTCATACACATTCGTTAAGGAAATAAAATATAGGTTAATTATTTAATAACTATAAAATAATGCTCTAGTATATTGTGTCGTGAAGTGCAATTTGAATTGTTCCTATTTACATTAGTTATTGTACCGGAATCACGAATAAGTAATCATAGTAATAGACACAACTAAATGCGGTCTATACCTAACGATATCAATCTAACCACAACTGAAAATGCAACACTAGCGTTTTAGTCACGGTGTGCCGATAAAAATTAATAGCTATAATATTAACTGTCTTAAACTTTATTATATTTGGGCACATTTTTTGAATCACATGGATTTTGCTAAACATCTAAGTATCTTTAAAATTGTTATGCTTTTATTATATTTATTTATGCTATATCTCCGTTTGGTTGAGTAGCAGCATACGCAGACGGAAAACCGATAAGGTATTAGGATCAAATCTCAGGTTGAGCAATCACAAATTGTGCTTAAGTTTTACGCAGGGTTTGAAAAAAATCGATGTATAATAAATATTGGATAATTAGTAAATAATAACACCCAATAGTCACACACATAGCCCCGATCACACACTAAGATACGAGTCGTGTGTCGTAGGTATCCGGGACTACGAGATACTTTCGGTCTCACAACACGAAGACACAAATATCTGTCTGTCAGACAATCATTTGACCCGGTGTGGGAATCGAACCCACGGCTTCTCGTTTCACAGCTGGTTGCTTGCCGTCAACTGCGTGACGGCGACTGTTTCGATAATAATCGATTTTTTACATTTATACGGTTATTATTCAAAATTGATAATTATATTATCCAAGTAATGTTTTCTTAACGCTATTCCTTAAAACTAAAAAAAATCTATTATGTTAGTACTTTGGTTATTTTTAGTCAATCCAACATTAGTCTTAACAATAAAAGAAAAATTATATGAAGAAAAACTAAAAGCAAATTATTGAAAATTTACGATATACTAGATCTTATCATGAGATGGAAATAAGGTCTGTGAATCCTGGGTGTACTAGTTGCACATCTGCCTACGCCTTCCCGCTTTTTCCCTAGGGGTATAGAAACTGAGCTTATGTGTATAATTAGCTATTTGAAAGCTCGAAGATAGAGGCGTAGAGATTACGCGTATGCGTTTATCTATGCTATCACAATTATTTAGAGTAAATTTGTTTTCCACAAAGAATTTTAAGCACGACTATTTTATACCTACTCATTAAATACTGTTTCATGGTTCTCGAAATAATTGTCTAAAGGTTAAGAATTAGAAAAGCTCTTACTCATAGTTATTACATAAAACCTACGTAATTGATATAATAATCAATTATTTACCCAAATTATTTTATGATTGTTGCGATAGATTGCTACATAGCTTCGCGAATATTTGCAATCAGAATCATTTGACAGTTTATAAATTATTATAATATAGTTTCGTTCAATTCGTTATTGGTTAATGTTAAAGCGGTTATAGATGATTACTAAAAGAGAGACTAAAAGAGTAACAGTGTGGAAAGACCCAAGAGGTAAGAGACATATAGAAAGACCCAAGAGGTAAGAGACATATAGAAATACCCAAGAGGTAAGAGACATATAGAAAGACCCAAGAGGTAAGAGACATATAGAAAGACCCCACACGAGATGGCAAGATGATATAGCAAAGGTAGCGGGATCAAAATGGATACACCTTTTTTTTTTTTTTTGTTGTCGCGGGGAAAGCGTTTTATTACTGCCGCCCGCTCCGGAGGGAAGCGGATTAAGAATAAAACGGGTATGCTGGACTAGCCGGTCTTACGACCCAGCATCCCCCTCGCACGGATGATGGCTATCCGTGCTGCCGCTGGGCCGAGTCCCTAACCCTTATATACAACCCACCCGACACTACCAGCTAAAACCCCGCGGTGGCCTTCTTCGGCGCTTACGGAGCGATCCCGGGGTATTCTAAGGAGTGCTAGAATTGCAGCCGGAATCGCCCCTGCGCGGTGCTGCGTAGCAGCCTATCTCCATGGAGGGCTAAGGAGCCCCCGCGCACCGAACAACGACAGCGAACGAGGCCTTACCACACGCGCTGCCGTCCATCTCGGGGTCGCACGATGCCCCTTATTTGGGAGTGCATCGATACGGGCTGACAGCCCTCCGCTGCGCGCCCGCGACCCCCGATGGCCCCTATTAGTCGCCTCGTACGACAGGCAGGGGTTACCGTGGTGGAATTCAAACGCCCCCATTCCACAGGGCGGGAGACGCCGGTCAGTCGTCAACCCGGCGCCTCCTACGTCTTCTCTGGCGGCGGGAGGGATCATTTCGTTCCCGATCCCTCTCAGCACTCTCCTTCTGCGAGATAAAAATGGATACACCTTGCTCAGGACAGAGATGCATGGTCCCTTTTGGAAGAGGCCTTCACCCAGGGAGGGGCTCTTGTAGAGAAAAATTAATAAATAATTTATTAAATTAATGTTCTTAAATGATACTTAATTTAACCTAGATATTAAGTTTAAATGTTATTTTTTTGTTGCAAGACATATAAGGCATTTTTTTATTTATTTATAAATTAAAAAGAAAAAATAGTTAAAATATATAACGTGTACCTACTGGACTTTATTTCAAAAATATAGACCTAAACGTCGAATAGTAAGATGATGGTTACTGTTTAAAAATGGAATGTGAGAATTGCATTGAATGCGTTGAATTCTTTTGTATACAATTACGAAGGCGTATGTAGATGTTGCTAAAGATTTAATTAGGACCGTGATGAATTGTTGTTATAGCTAAATCTAAACAAATGGTAAGCGTTTTAGAAAGGCTTTATCGTACGTGTGTCGAATAATAAAACCTTGGAGAAGTGACTGGCTCTAGAGATCCGCATCCTGGCTGTGTGTAATTAATATTACAAATATTAACTAATGTACTTAAATTTCACACCCCGTATATTTGAGATACACAATATCTACCACTCATTATGAATCGAAACTTAGTTATTAGATGTTGATTGATTCTATTTGTAGAAAGGATTTGGTGTAGTTGTGTAACTAAATGCCTTATCTCTACATTCAAGACCTTGAAGGGATTATGGACTGTTACCGTGGGAAATAGGAATAAGAAACTTCGTTTATGTTCGCGCTACTAATCTAAAACAACAGTTTCATCGAAACATATAATTTTTGGTATGCGATTTCGAACAAATAGAAAGCAGTCTGTTACGTAATTGTATAGGAAAACGGAAGGGAGGTTATTCAGGCCCTGCGACGTATCCGGTCATTACGAATAATTATCTTAGTTGTATTTATTTTTAAAAATTAAACAAACATTTTCGTATAAACGAGTATTCCCTTACAAAGTTATAATATTGTCAACGCATAGTCACTACTGTTAGAAACGTTTATAAACCTTGGCCGAAAAACATAAATACAATATCAGTTTAAGAGTACCTACTGACTTAAACTCTCTACGCCGATATTTGTCAGCTGAAACTATAAAAATTCGATAGATATTATATGCACTTCTAGAAGACTAAGTGAATGAGTCACTTTGAACAGGATACAATTTCGTAGTTCAAACAATCAATTCGCTGACAAAGCCAATATCAGTAATCAATACGGCCTCGGAACTTGATACCAATCCGCTTTATTAGTAAAATTAAAAATGACTGACGGGTCGAATTCACGGGTCCAGGGTACACCTGCAGCAAATCGACCTTCCTTTCGCATTTTAATATGTTAAGGTATTGAACAAAGTGACTGAATATCATTATTCAAATTATTTATATCGAATTGGCCTACAATTACAAAACGCATGTTATATTTTAGATAAACTGTAGTGGTAGAGCCACGCTGTAGACATATTTGTCTACAGCATGAATGGGCCGGCTCGACCGCGGGAGTACCACTGTCTCACAGAAAACCAACGTAAAGTGACAGTTTACTGTCGCGTTTCGTATGGTAAGTGATATATCCGGAGGCCCAGATTCCCCCTTGCCTTCCCTAATCCCTATTCCTGTCCTTTAAGGCCGACAGCGCATACATTCACACAAGATACTTTCGGTATTGTGGATGTTCATGGGCGGTGGAGATCACTTAACATTAGGTGACCCACTGGCTCGTTTGTCGGACCATACTATAAAAAAAAGATAAGTTTTGGTTCTTTATAAAATGTAAGAGTTTTTTTCATTTGGCATTTAGATGCATGGATGTTTTTTTATACGTCCATGTTTGGATAATTATTTCACGTACCTGTATAAACGATTTAATAAATCGACTATCGCTTAAGTTTCCCTAATGAAAATTAATATTAAATTAAATTAAACGCTTATATACCTACGTACTTGGTTTAAATATTTGTAACTGATCGCTGTCTGTACATGGAAGATATATGAGAAAAACTATGGTTGGGGGTCTTTATTAACGCAATAGAACTCAAATTAATGATTTTTAGAATTTTTGTCTGTTTGTCGGTGCCTTTGTTCACGCTAATCTCAGAAACGGCTGAACCGATTTGGTTGTGGTTTTCACTATTGTATTGTGGTAAGTTTCAATTTAAAATTAGGTAGGTAGTATTTTTTTATTCGAATCGGTTCATAAGTAAAAAAGTTATATCAATTTAAACAATCACGCCCGAACATTTATTCGAAAAAAATGGTATAATAAGTGTAAAATAAGATTGTCTCGGTAGCTCCGTTGTATCTGCATACGCGGTATGACTTCTGTGCGTGAAGTCACGGGTTCGATACCACGGTCGGGTAAAATGATATTAGATTTTTCATCTCTAATCTCAGTATCAGCCCGGCGTCTGGAATAGTACCCGGTGTGGCGATAGATTCCCCCCCATCACTTTATGTGACGGTAATAAACTCGCCGAAATGTGGGTGTACTGATTACACCTCTACCCGCCGCTTCGGAGGTTACAGGTGTAAGTGCTTACATATGTATGCATACTATCTTAATATCATAATACCATCGGGTGCAGTGTGGTCACTTAGAGGTGCCATGATAAATCTAAATTGAAATGTCAAGATTCTCCGCGAGTTAATAAAATCATCACATTTAGATCTGCCTGACTAATATTAGACTGCCTCGGTGGCGCAGTTGTAATTGGGCATGCGTTATGACTGCTGTGCTGAGGTCTCGGGTTCGATCCTCGGGTCGGGCAGATGCTAGAGAGATGTAATAGCGTAATATGCCTCCATGGATTGTATGCCTTTTCTCTCAAAAACAACTTCCACGCGGGCGGAGCTGCGGGCAAAAGCTAGTTAGATATGTGTTTAGATTGAACTTGCCTGTTTGACACCAAGCCACGGAAGTAAGTGTATTTTTTGTAGTTTGCGGAATTATACGATTATAAAATACGTTCAGTTAGTCAAGGTTAAAGTAATCAATATTAGCTGTAGTAATTCTGGCTCTGTACTTTTTCGCGAAACTCGACCTCGTTACAAGGAAATGTTCTCTTCGTTATATGTTGGCTCAAGCTTACCTCAATAATCTCAATAGATAACTAAAAAACATCCAAATCAGTTCAGACTGTGGTAATTAGCGTGTACAAACGAAGTATATTTCAATATATAGGTACCTATATATATAACTTGAAGAACCTTGAAAAAACGGGCCAGGCCCACTGTTAGACCTAGTGCAAAAATACCCACATTTATATTGTTATTATGAGGGTGACTTATTCAGAACAGTGTATAAAAGCTGCCAAAGAAAACTCCATTTTTCATTGGAATAAAATTTGTAAAACAGTGTGACGTCCTTATTCCACTGCCTAACCCAACACCCACCCTGGCTGCCTCCTTGGTAGCACCTTGGTCCTTGATACTTTATGATCTTTCTTCTATTATTATGATATAACGTCAATCGGTAGTAATAACCTTTTAAAGAAGAAAATCCGGATGGTGTGAGCTGATCAAGACCTTTTTTTTATCCTGACACAGCAAAGTGCCCACACTGCACCTGATGGTAAGCGCAGTGCCGTCCATTTAGAGTAAGTATCCAGTAGCGAGAAACAATGTACTCAAAAGGTCGCAACACGACCAAACATCGTACCCCAACACTAGACCCCCGACAAAAACCGGATGTACACTGGCTGATCCCTGAATGTGACACACACCATGTGTACGGTGGTCGCTATCCGGGCGGATATGAATATCCTACCACCAATTATTTGTTGTCGTTTTATGACTGCCGCCCGCTCCGGGGTGAAGCGGAATAAGAATAAAACGGTTATGCTGGACTAGCTGGTCTTACGAACCAGCACGCCCTCGCCCGAATGATGGCTATCCGGGCTGCTGCTGGGCCAAGTGCCTACTCCCTATATACACGGAGCGATCCCGGGGTATGCTGAGGTATACTAGAATTGCTGCCGGAAACGCCCCAGACATCAACAACAGCTAACAAGGCCTGACCACCCGTGCTGCTATGCATCTCCAGGTTGCAAGATGCACTGATATTGAGAGTGCATCGATACGGGTGTTGTGACACCGCTCCGCGTCCGCGACCCCCGATGGCCCCAATTAGGCGCCTCGAAGCTGATCAAGACCTAGTCCAAGAGCTTATATTCTGCAGTATACGAATATACATAGCCTACCTAAACGTCTGTCCAACATAAATCATTCAATAGTTTATTGCGATCGCTAAGGTCAAGGGCATTGCCAATTCAAATACTTTCAATGTCGCGGACAACAACCGCTACAAGATATAAGATTGTACAAAAATCATCATATACCCAGTAGCTACGAAAGACTATTTTATATAAATCACATGAAAAATCATGAAGGCTTTGGATGTAAGTACCTCTTATGTGGGTACAGCTAAGTGTTAATTGCAACTAAGTGCATTTAGTTATTATCTAACCATACGATAAATTTATATAAATTTTACTCCTGCCGGATCACATAAGAGAAAAAAATATGTAGATTATTATCCAGTATGTAATTAACATTGTTTTGTGTTCTATAAATTAAATTATGGGCCAAATGAGGCAATGAGGTTATCATTTTATGGCATCAATCCTTCAGTCACGGTGCACGACTGCGCGCTCTGAGTCGTGTATAATACACACGTCTCAAAGCAGATATAACTTTGCAGAAACGTAATTACAGTATAGTAATTTAATATGCGCTAGCTGTATTCACATCGAGTAGATGTCAATAATTGTGAAAGTAGTTGATACATTTTTATTTATCTTTTTTGTAATATTGTACATCAGTTTTGTGAATCGAATAAAAAAAAAAAAAAAAAAAAAAAAAAAAATTAATAACGTCATATATATTTTTAAGTTGGTTAAAAACCAATGTGCCACCAACCCATAAATTTCTGCCACTTTTATTGTGTTTTAACTTTGTCTTCAGTAATAGATACCAGATTAGAAAATACAAGTGAAGGTATTAAGTGTATTATGATCAACGAGTGGTATTCGCGATCTTTAAACTATTTTTTTTTTCTATAATGAGCTTTATTATACACAATGCCTATTGGACTCCAATGACTCGGACAGTCGGCATTAAATATTTTGTCATTTGAATTGTTAGTGCACAGCTTTACAAAAGATAATTATTTCGTACTTATTTATAAAATGGAGATATTTACTTATTATTTATACAGTAGCAAGTCACCCGCGCCTTCGTTCGCATTAACTACAATATTAATTACATTCTATTTAAGAATACTCAGTATCAGCCCGAAGTCTCGAATAATTAAATAAATATTAAAAAATTTAAATTGTACCCGGTATGGCGATGGGCTCGCCCCCTATCACATTATGGGACCGTAATAAATTCGGCGCAAAGCGGGTGTACTGGTTACGCCACTGCCTACCCCTTCTTAGATTACAAGCGTGTATATGTATGTATATTACAGTAGCTTAATTCGCATTAGGCTCTAAAATTTCATAGTAGCTTACCATCAGGCGCAGTGTGGTCACCTTGCCGCGCCATTTCTTTTGGAAGTTTTTCTTAGTGAGCCTCATGCGTATGTTAGAAACATCAACAAAACTATGCAAGATGGATCTTATAAGGCACAAATACAATATTTATAATTTATTAATTGATTTACACGACACTGTTACACATCTCAGTGCTTAAAATTAACACTCACGCATGTCGGGATTCACTTTAAGGCTTCTCTTTATAATTAATCTGCCAGCATTACCATTTATGCTGAACCATTGAACTGATTACGAATAACACTTAGAACACCGAACCACGAATATACTGGCTATCGTCTCGTCTACTTCACAAAACAACTGAACTGAACACTGATTTCTAATAATAGTAAATATCCTAATACGTATGTATCTAGCAAAAGTGAGTACCTACCTACAGTGCATCTATTAATATACTACTATTATGTCGGGCTTTTCTCTAGGAGCTTGTGCGGTATTCGCTAGCCAATCGGGTACAAATATTTATCAGGTATCCTAAGGAGTTGGGTACACAGTTCTTCACAGGGCACATGTTCGACAACATTTTGGTGTGCCACTGAATAACGACGCATTAAGCGTCATTTCGGGAAGCTACGGCACATATTTTCGTCCAATACTCCGCAATGTCTCAAGACGAAAGTCTTTGACCAGTGGGTGTTGCCAGTGATGACATACGGAACTGAAACGTGGTCCCTTACTATGGGCCTATAAGAAGGCTCAAAGTCACCCGAAGGGCAATGGAGAGGGCTATGCTGGGAGTCTCTCTGCGTGATCGCATCAGAAATGAGGCCATCCGCAGAAGAACCAAAGTAACCGATATAGCCCTCCGAATCGCTAAACTTAAGTGGCAGTGGGCGGGGCACATTGCGCGTAGAACCGATGGCCGTTGGGGCGGAAAGGTTCTCGAATGGCGACCACGTACCGGAAGGCGCAGCGTGGGTAGACCCCCCACAAGGTGGACTGATGACCTGGTAAAGGTCGCGGGAGTCCGCTGGATGCGGGTGGCGCAGGACCGGTCATTGTGGCACTCTTTGGGGGAGGCCTATGTCCAGCAGTGGATGTCCTTTGGCTGACATGATGATGATGATGATGATGAAGCGTCATTTTCCGGAGGCCCAGATTCCCCCTTCCCTTCCTTAATACCTATTCCTGTCATTTAAGGCTGACAGCGCATACGTGATACTTTCGGTATTGTGGATGTTCATGGTTCATGGAGATCACTTAATATCAGGTGACCCACTGGCTCGTTTTAGTTACAAAAAAATCTAATACTTGCAATAAATAAGTACCTACCATTACCATTGCTGTTGGAATTAAAATAAATGTCGAAATATCATGTAGAATCTAGAAAAAAAACGATACCAATAGATTTAAATCTTGTAATTTTAGAAATTAAGTAGGTACCTATTGTGTTAGGAAAACTAAATTATTAACGAAAACAAAGTGTATAATAATAATTAACGAAATAAATAATTAAAGGTAACAAACAGCACATACAAAATACTTAATTCCTATTCATAAATTTGAAAAACATGACGATTTATTTTATTTGATGTTGTTTTATTATCACGTATGTTGAGGGATAGGGATTGTTCTTGTAGTAATTTGCGTATTTTATTTCAAATTCCACGTTCCAATGAACTACTGCAACAATGTCAGTGAACATATTGAGAGTTCATTTGTAAGCTGACCTTCTTAACCTTATACCCGTCAGCTGTAGGCAGCGGCTTTGCTGTGCCCTGGTATTGCAGAAGTCTATGGGCGGCGGTGACTACTTACCATCAGGTGGCCCGTCTGCTCGTCTGCCTATTGAAAAAAAAAAAAAAAGCTGTGACGTCATTCAATAAATTAAGCGTGCTAAAACACAGCTTGATCAAAAAACCATAAATGTAAAATCGTGATTTTTGGCGAAACTATTTATTATTCATGAATAATTTTTTGCACGGTGTTAGACGAGGTCACAACAAACAGGCAGGAAATGCCGAAATGACACTGTATATTAAAAATTTACAAAAAATATTCTGATACTAGAATCTAGATGAATATAAACTGATATATATGACACTTATGGTTACACATAACGCATATTTCCAGTTTGCGGCTATAAACATTTTGATGACATGAAGATACTTAGTTTTCTCACAATACGAGTATATCTGTACATTCCCTATTCAACAACTTATATTCTTACTAAACTTCTAACTTCTAATTCGGACTAAACATGAATTATTTATGGGCATTTCACTTTTCTAATGGCCCATGAAATCGAATGTGTCAAAGTTAATGTAAGTTCACTTCTAAATAATTCAATTTAATTAACACATGTTATCGTATTAATTATGCACAATAATATTTCCAACCCGGAAACTAAATAGATAATAATAATATTTAAAGTAATATGATTTTTGACAGGATCGACACTTTCGCGCGGGAAATTTCACCACTTACGCAACTAACAACCGACGAGTCAATGCAACGTATCGGACGTATCGGTGATTATTAATATCACAAGTTAATGATATATTAAAGGTAATTTAGTTTAACATAGTTACAATAAAACTTATTTTATGATTATAATTATGTTTATAAAATCATTGTTCAAATAGCCATATATTTATTATTGTATGTACATTATTTTGTAGTAGAAGTGTAATAAAACTGACCTGATATGTAAGTTTTATTAAGCAGCGATAGCCTAGTTGGTTGCGGTACGGACTGTCAAGACGAAAGTCGTATGTTCGAAACCCAAGTGGCATACACCTCTGACTTTTCTAAAGTTATGTGTGTATTAAATGTTAATTATCGCTTGCTTAACGGTGAAGGAAAACATCGTGAAGAAACCTGCATATCTGAGAATTCTTATACGAATTTCGAAGGTATGTGAAGTCTACCAACCCGCATTAGGCCAGCGTGGTGGACTAAGGCCTAACCCTTCTCACTAGTAGAGGAGGCCCGTGCCCAGCAGTGGGACAATGTTTAATACAGGGCTAGTATTATTATTATATGTAAGTATTAAGATAAATGTGTAGTTTGGATTATACGAATAAATTTTATGAAAACTCTTATATTTATACAATGAAATCTCACTTTAAAATATTGAGACATATATATTTTTACAATAGGTCTTTATATTCTATTAAGATTTACTCAGACATATTAGCTGGAGCACTATTATTATTTTCAAAATATATGTGGCAGAAATGGAAAGCTTTGTTTGATATTGCAATGATAGTTATGCCCCAATAAAATCGCACGATTCTAAAACGTAACAGCGCGTGCTAAGTCTTAATCTCTTATATACATGCTTGAACCATGTATTAATTTTAATTATTAAAAATAGTCCTCGCTTTATTTTATTGTTGTAATAACAAAACTAAACACTGCAGCATGATATAATCAAGTGCCATCACAAAGTGGAGATATTAAATCACCGACACGCAATTTGTGACAAAACTCATTGTTCTCATGTCATATTCTTTAGCATAATATAAATCTAAAGTTCGAGAAAGTGTTATTAAAGTGAAAGCGAAACTCGACCACAATCTGTGGTTGTCGCCAAAAGTTATTACATAAATCGCGGTCTTGTTTACTGATTAGTTAGACTGTTTGCTTTGTGACCGCGACCGGATGATTAGTTCACGAGGTGACTATACCACACGCAACAAGGCGAATATTAAATGTTAATTTATTTGTGGGCTAATTTAATTTTACTAGACTCGATAGCGAACCTCGGACATATTTATAAATCCCGATTTACGCTATCTGTCTGGCTGTTTCGCCGAGCTAAATAATAAATAATAGCCGTTCATCTATCAGCTGGTGTAATTCTAGCTGATCGACTATTTATTATATCGTTTATTTATTATAATCCAAGATTACCTGGTCAATGACCTATACTTAGTCCTGAGAAGAAAATACCATAGAGAAGAAAATTTTACGATAAACCTTACATCTGCTTGAATAGCGAACACCTCGACATACGGCTCGAATGATTTTATATTGAACACCCGAACTTCGTCCGACAAAGCAGAAATTAGTTGTCCGATGAGAGTCGTTTCGTTGACAGTGGCCTCGTCTGTATTACCATTCAATACATTATTATTCAAAAGGACTATCTCTATATTAAAATAAATCCACGTTATATAGAAAACAAAACTCTCATCGCGTGACTTTGTTTACCTTTTAGAAATCGAGTTGTTTTAGTAACAGCATTTATAAGTACATCAGTTCCTTTCTTGGTGATTTTGTTCCTTTGCATGCAAAATAGATCTCAGTTCGGTGAACTGAACACGACTCGAATACAATGCATCCGTTTCTTTACGTTTATTGGTATTCGAAAAACATAAATGTTGGTCTCTAGCTTAGAATAGCTGAGTTAAAAATAGATTTTTACTTTTTACAACCATTATTTTTATATAATTTACTTTTACTTAGTGTTCGCTTTTTATTATTACTGTGGTCTAGGTTCTAAATAGTGTTGTAACAGATATTTTCGGCATTATCGAAATACCAGTCGAGAAAGTATTTTTATATTATTATATCGTGTAAAAGAGCTATTTACAAAGTAAACGGTGTGATGATACTAAATAACATTAGTGACACACTTACAAAAACCAATCTATAATATGCGAACAATTTAGAAATACTATTACAACGTGTGCGTTCTCAGGTAAGTGGGTCAAGATCGCAATATCTTCTTCGTTTGAACTCATAATGATAGTTCCAAAAATAAGGCAAATACGTATAATAATAATAATACTAGCCCTGTATTAAACATTGTCCCACTGCTGGGCACGGGCCTCCTCTACTAATGAGAGGGGTTTGGCCTTAGTCCACCACGCTGGCCTAGGGGTTGGTAGACTTCACATACCTTCGAAATTCGTATAAGAATTCTCAGATATGCAGGTTTCCTCACCATGTTTTCCTTCACCGTTAAAGCAAGCGATAATTAACATTTAATACACACATAACTTTAGAAAAGTCAGAGGTGTATGCCACTTGGGTTTCGAACATACTACTTTCGTCTTGGCAGTCCGTACCGCAACCAACTAGGCTATCGTTAAATACGTATACTAATATTATACAATTATTTGGTTCTGTTCTGATTTATATGACTGATTCATGATTTATATGTTTCGTATGTTTATAATTGTTAGATGTCAGTTGTATAATTAAATATTTCTTCACCATACACCTTTTCTTACTATTGTTCATTCTTTTCATGTCTACAAGGTAGTAAGCATCCTATAATTACGAATATGGTAATTAATTGCACCTACTCTTATATGAAATAGTGTGAGAATTTAAAGTAAGTGTGTAATATTGAGTAAAATATACCTAATCTGCCTATAAAGAGTGGCAATATCTCTCATAAATTTGAATTTCCAAGCACTGGATGGCACTACACTGAGAAGACTGACACTACAACATCATGATATATAAGATTTTAAATTTCATAATGCTCAGTAGTTGCACTGACTTCCTTCACACCGGATAACAACAGTGCCTGCACACTGTTGCTTGGCGGCACAAATTTACAAAGGACTGATTCTCACAAAAGATCAGCTGGTCTGATATTAGCGGGTTAATATACCCTTCATTTCGTACGTATGTACACTCACGCCTGTTATCCCCGAGAGGTTGACAGAGGTGTAACCGGTGCGCCCACTTTTCGCCGACGTTATTACGGTCCCATAATGTGACCTATTGCCATACCGGGCACAATTCAAGACTCCGGACTGATACTGAGTATTTCTAAACAGAAAATCCCATCGGGGATCAAACCCGAGACCTCAGCACAGCAGTCATAACGCATGCGCAATTACAACTGCGCCACAGAGGCAGTCCATCATTTTGTATATAAGTTATTTCTTCCTCTGTTTTACCCCCTTAGGGGTGGAATTTCCATAAATCCTGAAATATGTATTTTTATTTTTTAAATAAAAAGTCAAATACAATTTTTTACGCATTTAACTTCAAAAATGACGGATTTTCATACAAACTTTCTTCCCCTATTTTACCCCCTTAGGGGTGAAATTTCCAAAAATCCTGAAATATGTATTTTTTATTTTGAACTGAAAGGTCAAATACCAATTTTCATGCGTTTAACTTCAAGAATGACGGATTTTGATACAAACTTTCTTCCCCTATTTTACGCCTTTAGGGGTGGTATTTCAAAAAACCCTTCCTTAGTGGATGCCTACGTCATAAAAGGTATCTACTGTCAAAATTTCAAGTTTCTAACCCCCGCTGTTTAGGCTGTGCGTTGATCGATGCAGATTAACAAAACAGCCACACTGTTTTAAATGAAATCAGTTGCAATAGAGCTCTGAAGGCAAATTCACAGTTACTGGCATTAAATAAATATTGGAATCCGATAGACGAAATATTTTACCACTGTGTTTTCGTAACAGAGCCATTCACCGTCGGCCCTTTGGTATATATATTTCATGGCATGATTCAAAACAGATACCGAGCCGAGAGATTAGTTGACTGTCACCAGGCCAGTTGGGAGTCTCTGATGCAATTATCTAAAGGAAGTAAAGTGGGTCACCGGTGTTCGCAACTATGCGCTTTAATTTATTTATTTCTCTAGAGTACTATAATGATGATTATTGCGATATAGTAACCGTGCTTTAATTTACATTTAATCATTTCTTAACGCTTGGTATCGTATCACAAAACATGGTTTCAGATCAATTAACGAACAAAGAAAGTCGATGAATTTGCAAGGGAATAACACCAGTACGCAACTGATTAATTGCATCAAATTAATGATTACACACGAAGTTAACTGTAACGCCAATCCATTCATCATCCGATTTTAAGTACGGCAACTATAGAATGCTGTTCATTACATGCAAACAGTTTTTGTTTAAGCGTTTTGTAACAATTTCTCGTTCTTGCTTATAACTTTAGTCTATTTATAGGGCAACGTAATAATTTAAAAGTATAAACGCTATAAGAAACTGGTTTTCTCGGTTAACGCGCCAAAATCTTTAGGAAATCCTTCATTATTACTTTAACTCACTTCTTTTCACTGTATTTTTATTAGGCTAGCAACGAATCGAGAAAAGATTGTTTCAAAACATCGTATAAAGAAAAACATTCGTCTTATCACTGCCCTATGTATTAAAATAATATGGATATGAAAGTCACAGACATATTAAGTAATCAAATATAGGCACATATCGCAGACCAAAAGCCAGTCGCTTGCAACATGTGACTTTTCACTTTTGGGGTCATTTCTCCTTAAATGAAATTCTTGCGCCATATATATTACCGGTGGCATTAAATCTATAAAAAAGAAGCCAAGCTGACATCAAAATCAGTAGTGTTTTTTTTATTTGTGAAGTTTACAAAATATTGTATACAATGAACTTAATTGAATTACGAGCTTTAAAGTTGCATATCATTTTGTTTTGAAATAGACAGTAGTATATTATATTTCTAAAAACCTGGTTTGTGTCACTGCGCCGCCTTTGAAGCGTACTAATACTCTCTTCCTGGGTACATATTTACAATTGATTATATGGGCTGCATTAATGCCGATGAAGGCAGATTATAATGCAAAGACATACTGTTAGCTATGGACCAACCACTTTCACCGTTGTAAGGCGGCAGCATCGTGACCTTCCTCACCTCCTCAATGACTACGTTTACGTCACAGATTAAACGTACACGACATAAATATTCTCAATGCACGTTTTCAATAATTACACATAATTTTAAAATGGTAATGCCACGCTGTGGTCTGCTTTAGGTATAGTATGAAAGAGCTGAATTGATCGAAATAGAACTAAAGGCTCTCAGAAAACGACTATGACAGCCTGTTTCTTTCTTCTGGAGGCATAATTTTTATAGTATTATCAATAGGTGATAGACACCATTTAGCATCAAGTGGCAAACTTGCTCATTGCTTCTTCTATATTTTTTGTTATTTTTTTCTGTATTACTGGTTGACTTGGTTTACCTTTGAGGTAACTAACTAATCAATATTTGTTACAAACTTGATTAATCAATAATAGTTGGTGAAAGAATACTTTTTATAGTAAAGTTGAAAGTATAGTATACTATTTAAAAAAACTAAGTTGAGTTCTGATCTGGTATAACAATATAAAATACTACATAAACCGATTTATTGGCGATTTATAAATGCCCTATGCCCGACACTGGATAGCAACAATCACATGTGTACAAGATACGTATATATGTACACAAAGTTAAAAACACGCAATAACGGCTTGTTTCAGTGAGTCACTTTCAAAGGGTCAACCGGTGTTCATTCAGTTTCTTCAGGCCAGTTTAATATGGACTATGGACCGTCGAGAGAGCCTTTTTTTCTTTTATTACCTTTAAGTTCTACTTATTATCACAATGCAGTACAGTCAAATTGCCGTGATGGGTAAAAAAAAAATTTTATTCAAAATAGAATTTGGAATTGGAAACTTTTCATTTGAAACTGTTATATTTTGCATGCTGACTTCCGTGTTTCGAATTTTGTGCAACGCATACCTGACGCTTTTAAAATGATCAGTAACCGGTTTGTTACGTGTGCATCAATTTTTGCGGCTCGTGTAATCAATATGGAAGAAACAGTCTAAGTTTACACGCAGAACGTTTTCCGGAAGTTCAAAATAATAATTATTATTAGTATTCTAAATCTACCACTATTAACACTCTTACTCGTAATAATTAGACGTATATATGTCTCAACGAAGAAATGAATTGGATGCTAAAATATTAACTATGGAGTTACTACATTCATTTGGTGAAATTAGGTAATCATTTATTGTGTGAATACCAGTGTACCCAGTACTATTTATGTAGTATGACTAGTATTTACAAAGTAGGTGCCTAATGTTTTCAACTAAATTGACGTGTAAAGTCCTAAACCTAATTCGGCAAACTATTTTTGCCATCAATGATCAAAATCGTACTAGCTGCAACTATACATAAAGCTATATTTTTATAGCCAAAGAGGGTTTTAATTTATGTCATATAGTATTCAAAATTATAAATGATATCGTATGTTTATGAACAAAGGCACAGCACATAAAATTTAACTTGAAATTTTAAAGCTTCTGTATTTTATTGCTATATATTATAGATGCAGGTAAATCTTAAAGTTCATAAGATTGTCTATAAATAAATAATTGTATCTAGAAACTAAATTCCTGAGAAATCTTGATATCTGATAGTTACCAAGCAATTCCTGTTCTTACTGCTCTTGTAAGATATTTTGAACAATATTATAATTTACGTCTATTGTATAATATATACTCGTATGAGTTTATTATTAGGAGCACCTATATATTGACTTTGACATCTAAATATAGTCTACAAACAGAACAAATTCTCCAAACTAACAAAAAGCATATTGGGATAGAGGAATCAAGCCGTTAAAGTCCGCATTAGAAAGCAACTGATTGGAAGCGGAAGGCTTAATGATATGTGGCCGTATATGCTTGAGCTATAAAAAATGCAGAGTCCGTATGTGAGAGTTGTTCTTCTACATACATCTATAGGTAAATATTCTTGTGACGTATTATTACGGTGCAGTTGCATTCTGATGACGTTACGATGCGTGCATCGCTGGACCAATGAACATATCTACCAGCTACCATCTTTTTCTTGGACTGTATGGAATACAGAACCATAAGTAATTATAATTCGCTGGCGAAAATTTACACGGGTTATGTTATAAGAGTTTTTTTTTGTGAAATGATAGGCAGACGAGCAGACGGGCCACCTGATGGTAAGTAGTCACCGCTGCACATAAACTTCTGCAATGCCAGAGCACACGAAGGCCGCAAAACGGCCAAATATCGTGCCCCAACTCGAAGCCCCCGACAAAAACCGGATGTACACTGGCTGATCCCGGAACGCGACACACTTGCGTGTGCCACTATGGCGGGTTTTACACCCTGTGTAAGGTGGTCGCTATCCGGGCGGATATGATATCCACCAGCAAAATTAGTCAAAACATCGAGTTTCACGCCAGATTTTTATAATAAAAATGTAATATTTTATATTATAAATAATTGTTTACTTATTAGATACGTAGGCACGTGATGTTATTACATAAAATAAACAAACATTTCTGGATCAAATATTAAAATGATCGTAATTTTAATTAAATAAGGTACGTTGTATTATATGTTTTATTTTTATGGACTGCGATATATTCTTAGATGTCATTATCATTACAGACTTATAGGCGGAAATAAGAACAACTGCAAGAGGCATTAGGCTTAAAAAAATATTTCCTACTTCATTACAAACCATTCTTCAGTAATATGGCAATCGTTATGTAGATTACCGATTATGTTGCCTTGTTATAAGTCCGTACTTTATTCCACTTGCGCAGTAGTATGTGCAAGTTACACATTATTGGCGACACTATTGCTTATATACACAAAAACTGAACTATTCAAAGTGCTTACTTATCTTAGGAAATCAAATTACGTAGGTATTGTGGGTATTTGTATTATTATTTGCATTCAGTATTTTTGTACAAAGAAGGGAAGAGCCAACTGAAAAACAGTGTTATATACTGAGCTGGCCCCTCGCCACATATATTATTTTTAGTGTATGTTTCTTTCAATGTATTATGGTGTTTTATATGTACTGTGGTAAATAAATGGTTTATTACAGTACAAATATAAATACAAAGAGCTATGCATACATCGGTGAATTTTAAAAGCACCCACTAATCGTACAGTCGAGGCCATCTTACCATATTCTAAAATACAATGCAATGCAATATGCATACATCTCGTTAACATTATCCTAAAAACTGGTAATATTATGCGAAAAATGTATTTGTCAATATACAAATTTCGTTACACAATATAAAACCAATTCCTTATATAGGTAGGTAGGTACCTATGACTCAACCTTGTTAAATTGTAGCACAATCTAAACTCGAAGTCAGGTAACGTTGTATAATAAATTGTTTTTATTATTTTCCAACACGATTATTACACACACAGTTAAAAATACTACATATTGACGGTGTAGACAAATAGTTCAGATAGTCTGGCGCTACTTTTTGAGAATATATTTGTTTTTTTTTATTCGTAAACAATGCTATGAATACTCCATATATAGCTATGGAATATTCGTGAAAGCTGTTTTGTTCGTAATACTAGTAGAGACTAGTGTTACCAATAAAACAGCTTTAACGCTTCTCTACATATGAAAGTATTCAAATTGAAAAAGATTGAATGCTGTGCCATCGCGTCGTGTGAATACAAATGCATTCAGTTAATTAAAGATTTAATGACAGTCATGCAATTCTCCTTGACATTGTAAGCACTGATTCGTGAAACTGTATGATTCGCCGAAAATAATTGTATAAATCTATGGCGATATTTGCGCAACTTGATTTATTAATTTATTTATGCTTTGTACACGAGAATACAAATATTAACAGTAGGTACATTACAATAAACTTAAAATAGAATGTACAAACGGCGGTCTTATCGCTAACTGCGATCTCTTCCAGACAACTTTACATGGATTGGATTTGAAGAGAAACAAAAGTAATGGGTGGTCATAGTAGGGAAAAAGACGTTATTATATGATGTACAGCAAAATACATAGCCATAACATACTATAATATACTAAATAAATTAAATATATTTATATACTACCGTAAAATATATATTATATATACTTAACAAGTACAGAAGCTGGAAGAAAAAATAAAGAACAGTAGACAGTATTATACCATCGAAGTGACGACTAATGAATACGAAGGCGTCTTTTGAAAATAGCTAAAGATTCAGCTTGTCGTATAGCTACTGGTGATTTGTTCCACAGACGAGCAGCATACACTGAAGGATTTATCAAGAAATTAAGTACTGTGCTTCGGGATTTCTAATGTCAAATCCTCCGATGACCTAAGAGTCAGTGCATGTGTGTCGCTTAAAAATGTTAAGCGCTCTTCGATGTAACGGGGTGCAGTGGGATCAAACAGAACCTGGTATAAGAGTAATAATATACGAGTATTCCGGCGAAGGTGTATAGATGGCCATTTGAGCTTACTACGAAATTCAGAAATGTGGTCATATGAACCTGATGCAAAAGTTCTTGAGCTGCTCAAGTTTTACAAACTAGGCATCGGTAAGATCGAGAAAGCTAGCGGCAGCATCGTGGGTATCGGTGAGAAATTCCGTATTCTTCATAATGACCCTCCCGCTGCAAATATTCTGCGACTGAGTTCTTGTAGTTGGGGGCTCCAGGACAGATTATTGTCGATGTATATCTCCAAGTCTTTTACTTTGTCGCTAAACGGAATAGGACAACCGTCAAACAGAACTGAACTGACTAAAATCAATTCAAGAAATAGCCCTAGAGCTCCCAACAACAATGACCTAAGTTTTTGAGGGCCTTATTAGCAAGGACGTTGTTAACAGAGGCAATCGCTTCCGACACCCTGTCTACCGGAGCATGGAAATATATCTGTAGATCATCTCTGTAAGCTGGGAAGAAATTGAGTTGGTCAGAGATTGAGTTAATAAATAAAGCGAAAAGTAAAGGAGATAAAACACCGCCCTAAAGGACACCGGCAGATACATCGCACCAAGAAGATAAGGTATCTTCGTTGATTATATGCTTTCTCAGAAAATATTGTGACTACAGCTTAATTCCACAGGCTACTCCTCTAATTGTTCTCGTTATTCATTTATAATACAGACTATTGTAATACATGTAACTATGTTATTGTGTGTATTCAGGCCATGAATTCAATTACACAATTCTACGTGTCTGCTCCGTGCACAAAGGACACATTTTATTTTTGTAACTTCCTGATGTACATTGCAATAAAACGCATGTAATATAAGTATAAAAAATTATTTATAAATTTCGAAAAGAAAAAAAACATTTATACCACGTTATTTTTAAAGCCAAATAGGGAGCCAACTGTTAATTTAAACTACCTAAGTCTTTATTGATTAGTTTATTGTAGTACAGGTAACGTGCAACTGTAGAAGTTATTGAGAGCTCCGAGCATCACTAAATCGACAAATAGTTATTTCCGAACTAACACCGACTCATAATAAATTATTCCACAACTATATACTAATGGTTTCTTATGTTTACGCGAATATTATACATTGAAATGAAACAAATTTTTACGGATTCTATCGCGGTTTATTAAACTGACACAGTCCGCCCCGTGACCATGAAGGCTGTAAAGCTTTCGAAACGTCGGGATCAAAATGTTTAATAAACCGCGATAGAATCCGTAAAAAATTGTTTCATTTCAACTATATACTAGTCAAACTTAAACTAGTGTAAGTGCACCCGATACTGCTATAACGATAATCCACGCAACAGCAAACGTACATGGTCTTATATTACGGTTGTCTTTTCGCACAAAGACATTGGCATTGAGTACAATCTTATTTTCAACAGTTTCAGCATTTTTTGTGAGGTCACGTTAGAAATGTATAAAAATTTCGAACCTCGAGCCGTTTAGCGTAATTAGCTTCAGTGGCAATTTATATAAAGATTACAATCCGTGATTCCGGTTGTTGATTGTTTCTGTTGGTTTTTGTAAATGCAAAAAATATATTTATTTACACACATTGTATATACCCGGACTTAATGCCTTTGGCATTCTCTCCCAGTCAACCTTTATGTGGTGCAGAGATAAGCAGGATAGGTGCATAATTACAAAATACATTAAAAACATATTTCATTTAGCAAAGCAAATTTTCTACCGAAAATTAATCATGCTTAAACACAACTAGCTTCCGATTACGAAGTGGAAATATAACAGACTATTATACTTAATTACAAAAGTTATGAGAGAAAAATGTGAATAAAAGTGAAAATTAAAAAGGTGTAATTTCTTAAATAAACAATTGTTTTCATTTAGTTTTAGAAATAATTTATTTTGTGTATTTTATTTTTATAGTATATCTGGCAATTCCCACGAGAAATAAATAAAACGTTTTTTGTATGAACCATTGTACCACCCAACACTTTAACAACTTTTATGATCAGTGAGAACATTCTAAGAAAGCGTATAAACTTACCAATTAAAATAAGCGCGAACATCTCCATTTTATACTCCATTTTTATTGTTCAAATTAGCAAGCCATTCATATAGTACTCGACGATATATGGTAAACACTTTTAATTTCCCGCGCTATAATTCGATACCGAAATCGCGCGTGCGTGTTGCGCGCCTCACGAATGGAATGACAGCGCACTGTACGAATTCGCTGCACAGCAGACAACTTCTGACGGATCATAAGCCTTCTAAGTTTCGAACGTGCAGCGTGAATGAAAAACGCACATTATCACTTATGACCACGAAAAGTTCCCACGATTGGCATACTTTGCACTGGTAAACAAACGACCCTTGATTATAAGTCCTCATTGTTTCATGTGGGCACGGAATTTCAAGTGTGTTATTATTAATTACTAACTAAGATTATCATGAAACTCTCACTATTTACTATTTATTACTATACGAATATTTTTTTTTATATATCTTACGCGCAGGTACATTACATTTTATATCAGAGGTCGGCGAACGAGTACATACATACATATACGCTCACGCCTGTAATCCCCGAAGGGGTAGGCAGAGTCGTAACCAGTACACCTACTTTTCGCCGAATTTCGGTCCCATAATGTGATAGAGGGCGAGCCTATCGCCATACCGGGCACAGATTCCAGACTCCGGCCTAATACTGAGAATTTCTAGATATTAAAACCCAATATCACTTTACCCGACCCGGGGATCGTGCCCGAGACCTCAGCATAGCAGTCGTAACGCATGCGTAATTACAACTGCGCTATTAAGGCAGTCGAAGTAAGGCAAACGAGTAGTGGATTTAATCAGGCTTTAGGTGTTTACGGGCGGTGGAGATCAGTTTATTTTAGTAATTGATCTCTCATACCAGAAGAGTGAGTGTATTGCCGGCCTTAAAGGACAGAGAAAGGAATTTGGATCTCCCGAATGCTCACTTATTTTGACGACAGTTTTTTGGAAGACTATTTGAGGATAATACCTGGTCGAGCCACCTCTTCTATGCAGTAGATAAATCTATCTACAACGTAGCTATAAAAAATCCGGATTTTTCTATTTATGAAAACATTTACACTTGTCATTCTGCTTTATTAAAACTAACTTAATAAAGTAAAACTTAGCTCGTATGTAAATACAAGCCATTACAGAACTTTTCCCTTAATTCATTTGATATTGATTATATAAATTAAATGATTATCAACATAGAAGCCAGTCTGGGTTATTCGCTTCTGATTTGAGTTTAACTTGATTACTTAACTAATTATTCACCGCCGAATAATTGATTTAGTCATTCGCTAAACCGGCAAAACAATTTCTATGTTTTGATGTAGCAGTCTGAACTAATTTGTATAATAATTAATTGCGTATATAATTAAACAAAAAAACGTATTAATAAAAAGCTGGTTACGTAAGTTATATTTTATTTATTCATAATCATTAAAAGCACAATCACAATGTTCATGCCCATACCAGCTATGATATCACAATTCATTTCCATACACTTAAATTGGCACCCTGTCATGACGAATCAATAATTAACCGAATAAAATTAAATTAGGGTTAAATTGAAATTAATTAAAAATATATTAATGTTGCTAGATATTGCACAAGCGTGGTAGATGTTCGCAACTAGCAAAATTTAGTAACTAAAAGTTGCAGGTTGCCCCATTTATTGGCGGCAGAAACAAAACCATGTTACTACAATGTTTTGCAACCCAAACGGCAAACATCAATTTATTTTTTATACTGGCATGGCAAAGTGATCAAACTGCACCTGATGGTAAGCGCAGTGCCGTCAAATTAGAGTATCGAGAACGAGAGACAATCTATCCCCTACTACTCAACACTATCATGCCGGCCTTCTTCTTCACACTACGCCATGGGCAAGAAGGTGAAGAAGCAGTTGAGGGTCTAATGTCAAAGTATTCAAAAGGCCGCAAAACGGCCAAAGAACGTAGCCCAACTCTAGACCCCGACAAAAACAGAATGTACACTGACTGATCCCGGAACGCGACACACTTGCGTGTGCCATTATGGCGGGTTTACACCCTGTGTACGGTGCGAGCTATCCGGGCGTATATGAATATCCTAGATGACTGTCCTAGACCAGCAGATGTATTTATAGCAATATAGCAATAGTATATAATAGCAAAATAATATACTGTATGCATATGTATACTTTTGACATGAAACGCTCTGGGATCCCTGGCAGTTATTAGATATTTATATTTATTTCAAGCTTAAATAATTTACAAGTTAATGAAATTAAAAATACATAAGAATCTTCCTAATATAATATTTTATATATGAGTGAACATTAAATAAAATTAAATCTGCACACTATTTATTGTTTATTTAGAAAATCCCGCAGATAGGGACTATGGTTTATATAAGTAGACGATTACAAAATATTACGTGTTTTAAACTTTGTGACCAAAAATATGATAGAAAATAGACATAAACAATTATGAATAGAAGACATATATAGACTTAAATATATATAAACTATACTAGTGTATGAAAAAAATAAACATCCATACATTTATTTTTAAGTCTAACTAGGTAAGGACCTGAGCTAAACTGCAGTTGTTTTCTGTATTCAGTTTATTTGTAATTTATTTTTATTACCCCTGGTGAAATATAATGCAATTAATTGTTTTTTTGCAGTATACTTACATAGACAAAATAAAAAAAATCTTCACCCAACACTACTTTCATGAGAGTTAAGTTACGAATTAATGTACAAACCCTTAATAACTAAGCTCATGCCTTACTCTCTAGGATACACTTTTCGATAAAAAAATAGATGAGCTTATAGATTATAATATGGACATAACAAATAATATATAGTTTGTTTCATTTATAGGTGAACACAGGAACAACTATACGTAGCCTTTTCTTTATTTCATATCTGTATCAGTGAATTAGTTCATTGACCAACATGGCGTTTGTGCAAGATCAATTAACATTTCAAAGTAATTTCTACTCCATATTTTATAATTTAATTTATGATACTTCTGCCCCAAATAAAGGATTTAGCCGCCCTTCACATAATGCCTGCGCAATAGGTAACTACAGGTCAGTGGACCTATCGAAGTGAATGGGACCAGCAGCAGCCAAAAGTTATATTAAATTTCATTGAAATATTCATGCAGTAACGATTTTTTTAAATATTGTATCAAGAAATAGCTCAGTCCTAAATAACAAGATGCCAAATATCTCGTACAATATAAAATTGATTAGAACTAACATGTGTAACACACATCATTTTGTTCATTAACATTCAAGTGTCGTCTTTACTATATATTATTGTATCTACCTCATTCAGGCGGCCTACTACCACCTCTTAGAGCAGTATTGTTGCTGAGTATATACATATAATGCACCTACTACTCGAGTGTCCCATATTCGAAAAAGAGAGAAATGGAACAACTTATGAGCACAAAAATAAACACAGACAACATACACGAAATTGTTAGAAATAAGAAAACACGCGAAACATTTTTGGAATATTGTAAAAATGTATTAAACGTACGACTACGAAGAGACATTCACACATCTTCTCATACATTTACGACGGTTGGAGGTACTTCTGATTTGCCCTTTTAGGAGCAGATCGTTTATCTGATTCGTAAACGTTCTCGTTGGGCGCCCTCTACCCACTCTTCCAGTTTATCTTTCGCTACTCGTGTGAAATAAAATAATGGATATTTTATGATATTAGGATATAATATATATTCGGTAATTACTTTTAATTATAAGAAATAGAAAAAAGTCAGATAATACAAAGATATGTATCGTTAGTTATATATAGTTAGTATTAAAATAAAATAGAGGCAAAATGTTAGTAATAAAATAAGGGTAGTGAGTTAAATAGATGTGTATTGCTGACTGCTATAAGAGGTAGTGATAGGCCGGCAGATCACTTTACCTAAGTTTATAGTTCACAGCTTACGAATAACTTAACAAATAAGGTGGCAAATCGCTAAACAATGTATATTTACAAAAATATTTCGTCAACAAGTTTCTTGTCTATAAGTCTGTGCGGCTTGGGCCTGGTTCGTTTGGTTTGTTTCCTCTTCCTGCGGTAGAGCCGTGCGTTGAGTGGATAGAGCGCGGGGGAGAGCGCGCACCGCACGTTGAACCACCAGTCACATGAAGACACGCCCTGAGAGAACACCGTGCCGTTCGGACACAGGAACGACGCCTGCCGACCGTCGATGTCGCAGTAATGCCACGCTGGAAATAAAACAATTCACATTTTTACTATTTTAGGCTAAAGAAATCCTACTAAGAATAGAACATGTACTACTTTTTATCCCGGAAAAATATACGGTTCCTATGGAATAGCAAAATATAGAAAGATGGAATAGCTTAAGATGACTCCATAGATTTTATACCTTCTTTCAAAAAAAACTTCAAAAATAATCGAGACTGCTTTAATAGAAGATTGATTATCTCTGAAACTAGTGATCCGGTTGTGGAAAGTTCTGTCGTCGATAGGAATCCATTAAGAAGCTTTATTCAAAGTGTTATCTAAGGCTATTTTTCATTGTGATAAAAGTAAGTTTCCAGAAAATATAACGAAATTTACACGGGCAGAGCCGTAAGCAAAAGTTAGGCTAGTCTAGTAAAGTTATATAGATAAAAATATTTATTTGTATCTAAGTACTCTTTGTAACTTCTCAGTCAATTATCACCTCTGTCTTACAGAAAATAACGTGAAATAACAGCTTTCATGTTTCGTTTTGTACAGTGACTGTGATTTCCGGAGGTCCAAATACCCCTCCCAATCCCCATTCCTTTCTTTAAAGACCAGCAACGCACTTACAATTCTTATGGCATTATGGGTGTTCCTGGGCAATGTAGATCATATGCCATCAGATGAACCAGTTGATCGTTTTCCTAACTCTGCTCCGAGTTAGTTGCTGCTAGTTTTGGAGATAAAAGATATAAGAACCAAAAATTCGGTTACATGCAATTTGAATTCAGTAACCGCTAAAATAAATTATATATTCTACTATATACAATAACAGCTACGGAATACTAAACAAAGCATTGCTCAAAATGTTAAAGGTTGGGTTATTATTATAATTATCGAGATAGTAATGCCGTAGATATTAAACGAATAATGAGTACCATATATGATATTTAATATTATTATGAGAAAGGACAATCTTCAAGAAAACTTAGCTAATGTCTCATCACGATGAAGCGATGCTCTGACTATTCAAGGATTCCAACGGATTACGTCACCGGCACTCCGTATGAGCACACATTATGCATCTGTACTAGATTACAAATGGTTGAGTAATTCTATATTATTTATTACAAAACAGTCAATATCAATACATCTAATATTATTAAACACTGATAATTGTAACTTAGCCTAACTTTAATACAGACGTGTGATAAATATTTTTAATCAAAACGTATTTTATATTGCATTAATAATATTAATATATTAGTATTCTAGGATGTTATTTTTTTAGTTGTCTGTAAAAGTTGATATTTATAGTAAAGATCAAGATTAACCACCTTATATATATTCTATATTAGTGATTAATTTTGTGATTTAATAACGATCGACGAGCATCTTTTAATGGCACAAATATAAATTATAAGCTATTTTATTCATCAGCAATTAATAAAACAAAATCTATTAGGTAGAGCCTTGCTGTAGACAGTTTTGTCTACAATCGAAGATATAGTACAATTATTTCGGAAAATGCTGTTCTGAGTACTTAAGTATACAGTACTTAAGTAGAAAGAAGTTTCTTTAAGTCGAACGAACACCTACAAAACTTGAAAAAATGTTTAGTTTCTTTCCCTTCGAGCCTCAAACCTCGATTACTCAAAATTTCTACGAAATTTCAACCCTCTATATGTTGTAATAATCAGTGAAATACCGAAATCGCTTGTATGGAACTAGCGATTTTGGTATTCCCTCCGTTACTCGAAAAAATAAATTGGACCTCTGATATACTATACAACAGATTATCTTGAACATAGCAATGTTTGATTTATATCTCAATTATTTGAAATTAATTACCTCTATACTCTACGCTCGAAGAAAAATAACTTTAAGAACTTGCCCACAATTTACGTAGTTTTTTCTTAGACAACAATGCAATAGGGTAGTTGCCACGATTTTTTTATTATTTTAATCAACAATTTACATTTACCTAAAACTTATTATCGAGAGAGTTTTATGAATCCGAACAAAATCAGCTAGAGTTAGTAGTTGTCAAATGACAGTAAAAGTGACAAATGAACGGTATGAGCCGTGACGTCACCTCTCAGAATGACCATTACTGTGCAATTGTGCGAGGGAGATAGTGAGATATTCCCACTATGTACATTTTTGCTCATACCAATATTTAAAATAAATATCGTGAACCCTTTTTCCAAGCAATTTTGATTCTGTTTTCACAAAAGGGTTTCTTTTGCTTATTATTATATTCGGTTGCATATCAAATAATGTAAAAATTAAATGCAGGAAACTCCATATTCTATAAAATAATAAAGGAACTAATGTTATTGTTATTTCATATCTCTAACACAAAATGAATGAGAATGAATCTTAACCTATACAATTCGAATATTTTCTTACAAAATCCGCCAAGTTGAAATCCTTCTTAAGACGAAAATTCTATAACTCGATTTTTAGGAGTCTTTTTTGAAATTCGACATACAGAGGTTCTACTGTATTTCTGATTGTGTAACTCATTAACTTTTCCCGGAGCTACCAACGCGTTATTGCCTTACACAATCGATAATTACACATAAAATTATTCTCCATAAAAAAAATCCTGGTGCGAGAATAGAACACGCCGCCGTGGCCAAAGTACCCTTTTTTTTGTTGTCCCGGGGAAAGCGTTTTATTACTGCCGCCCGCTCTCCGGGGGGAAGCGGAATAAGAATAAAACGGTTATGCTGGACTAGCCGGTCTTACGACCCAGCACCCCCCTCGCCCGGATGATGGCTATCCGTGCTGCCGCTGATGGCCAAAGTACAAAATTTATTTATTTCAATATATTACCGAAAATCACGGCTAAATTAGTTCCATTATCTAATATGCTAAACAAATTTTGTATACCGATGATTGATTCTATTAAACATATAATAATAATACATAAAATTTTAAAACCACTATAAAATATCGTAGAAAGTTATGATTACAAAGAACGAAAACTGAAACTGGTATTTTCTAAGAAACCTTTCACCCTGAATGGCGATAAAATTAGCGGCTATCATTTTGATCAATTATTGTAATTGGAGGAATCAGTTTCTATACACGAACATATTAACTCGATGACGGATCTCACGATTTCGACACGTTTGCAATCGTTTGGAACATCTTCCGGGATATTTTTTGTTTTATTAGTCAACCTCGTATTACTATTTAAGGTTAAAATGTTAATCATCATGGCACGGCCAAGGTTACAGGTCCTGACTAGTCATAAATTAAGACAAACATATACTTATTGAGGCACCTACATGCCTTTTGAATAGCGTCTTCTTTGATGTTTTTTTTATAATTCATAATTGCTAGTTTCATTTATCAATCGCGTCAATTTTAATTGTTTATCTCTCGCGTCTTAATTTTTTTATTGTTTTATATATTGAAACAGCTATAAGAAATATTCAGTGGAATTCATACGGTTCGTCATCTGTCGTTTGTATGTTTTTATTTTTAAGGCAATTCTTTAATACCTTGACATCGAGTTTCCATATCAGCAAAAAATCCTGGATACGGTTGCTCGTCACAGTAGAAATTAGTGTAGGGGACTGCGCCAAGTAAGGGATAATCTGTGCCAGGCTTTCCTGAAAATAAAAACAATAAATTAACATTACTTCTAAAAAGCGTTGCAAAAACGTTGGTATAAGATGCAAATACTAAATAATATAAAATCATTGTCATGGAATATTATTAAATTGTTACAGTGAAACTTTTCCACGCGCGTTAAAGTCTTTTGTACTGTAACTTTGTAGATAAAACATATAAATTGAAACAAGTTTGGTTCCTTATTGTTTAATGGAAAAATTGCAATTTAAGAGACCTTATTTATTTTGATTTATAACAATGCGTTTATCTAAGATTTACAAGATATTGATAGTCTGGTTTGATCACGAAATACGTTTGTATATAGTAATGGATCACTCATGGTAGTTTTATAGATAAGGAAAGTTTGTTGCAGTAGTGACTTTCACTAATCCGGCCCCAGAACCATTGATTCTCGAACTATACCAAGATCTATTTAACTCTGCACTTTTATTAACGTTCTTAGATCGTTCTCACTTGTTTCTCATTTTGTTTGCGAGTACCACGAGTACTGAACTGCAATCAATTGCTTTGCTCGAGGACTTAAAGTCACCTTTTGCCCCCATAAATTCATTATGATGATAACACTGGGAACGAAAGATTATAATCTCGTGTCAAAATAGTATGTAAGAAATTTATTATTTGAATATATTTTTTGATGTTGTTAATTATTATAATGATGTATACATTTAAAATATGTGTATCTAAAAAGAGCGTCGAAGATACGTAAAGGGTACTAACCCACATGATACTAGCGTAGAGAATGAAAGCCTCTTTGTTGTGTTAGAATAGACATGAGGCCTGTGCCCAGTAGAAAAAATATACGAAATATATTATTATGATAGTTATTATATTCTGTTTAACTGCAATTGCACTGACTTTAAGAAGACCTCTAACCTACTAACGTTCATATAAAAAGTTATTGTTGCTTGTGAATTTTAAAATATATTGTATTTAGTAGAGAAAGTTTTTTAAATTTTATTTATCTATTTAATTTTTATTTTACGTTTATATAATATCTAAATGAAAAGAGAATATTTCAATAGTATGCGTTGTGTGTTCATCCAAAAGTTTTATATTTTTTACTTCGTACTTCACATTCATATATTCCCCTTATTTTTGAAGACTAAATGGTAAGCTAATTATGCTTACAAGATATAGAAATAGGTTTTTCCTATTTTTTACTACAAATTTACCTTTTTAGAAAGGCCTTACAACAACATTATACAATATACAAATTCTGTGTGGTCTCTAATATAACTTTATGAGTAAGCTATCCAATAAATCGAGAGCACATAATTAATTAAAACTTTCCACCAGGACGTATATATATACTAATATATCCTTTTTTTTTTTTTTTTTTTGTTGTCGCGGGGAAAGCGTTTTATTACTACCGCCCGCTCCGGGGGGAAACGGAATAAGAATAAAACGGTTATGCTGGACTAGCCGGTCTTACGACCCAGCATCCCCCTCGCCCGGATGATGGCTATCCGGGCAGCCGCTGGGCCGAGTCCCTACCCCCTATGTACACCCCACCCGACACTACCAGCTAAAACCCCGCGGTGGCCTTCTTCGGCGCTTACGGAGCGATCCCGGGGTATTCTAAGGAGTGCTAGAATTGCTGCCGGAACCGCCCCTGCGCGGTGCTGCGTTGCAGCCCATCTCCATGGGAGGGCTAAGGAGCCCCCGCGCACCGAACAACGACAGCGAACGAGGCCTTACCACACGCGCTGCCGTCCATCTCGGGGTCGCACGATGCTCCGAAACTGGGAGTGCATCGATTCGGGCTGACAGCCCCCCGCTGCGAGCCCGCGACCCCCGATGGCCCCAATTAGTCGCCTCGTACGACAGGCAGGGGTTACCGTGGTGGAATTCAAACGCCCCCGTTCCACAGGGCGGGAGACGCCGGTCAGTCGTCCACCCGGCGCCTCCTACGTCTTCTCTGGCGGCGGGAGGGATCATTTCGTTCCCGATCCCTCTCGGCACTCTCCTTCTGCGAGATGACGCTCTCGCAGAAGTGGGCCACCGCACGCCAGAACCTCGGGCTGGCGACCATGGACGACACCACGGCCGGCAGCGAGAGGTCTCCTCCGACGACTGCTCTGAGAGCGCTGCGCTCTTCCTCCCAGGCTGGGCACTCCTCCAACGTGTGTTGGGCCGTGTCCTGGTTGCAGTTGCCACAATGGTGGCACACGGCAGACACCTCCTTTCCGATCCGACACAGGAACGAACCGAAACACCCGTGGTCCGTCAGTACCTGCGTCAGCCGGAAAGTTGGCGCACCGTGGCGCCTGTCTAGCCATCTCTTTAGGACAGGACGCACTGCCGCGACGGTCCTCAAGCCCGCACTTGGGCTTTCCAGCCTGGTATGCCACTCCTCCACAGCGGTTCTGCGAAATCGGGCCGCAATCTCCCTCGGGGCCAGTCTCACCTGACGGCGACTGGACGCCTCCTCCCGCCAGAAGAACGCGGACGAGAGGAGTTTTGCGTCCAACTCCCAAGGGAGGGTGCCGGCCAATACGCAGGCCGCCTCGTGGGATAATATATCCTGTATTATCTCCTGTCATTATTAAATTTTGAAGACATATAATGAAATTATCATTCATAAACAACTAAAACATAATTTCGATTCATAAGTAATATTACTTCAGCAACTTATAAAAATATGCGATTTCTTTGTGAAGTGATACCGGAAACTTTTTATTCAAACGGTACCCCGAGCAAATTATTCATCTTTTAAATATATTAGACCAAGCTGCAAATTCTTACATGTAAACAGTTGAGCATAAATACGTAGAATAGAATAATTTCGCATCTATTATGCCAACATACCAACAAACTTACCGAAGATTCACTTGAAAATGAATCGACACGCGAAGAAGTCGGAATGTATTGATTTAACGTTTGCATAACCTCATGTTACGTAACCATGATCTGTCGGAGTAGCTTGCTCATCAAAACATAAAATTATGCTAGCAGTGCCATATTCACAGCTAACGTCCAACCGCGTTGCAAAGATCTCGGACTAATGAGAGGCCATAGTTCACGGTGCTAGCGCATTACGAGCAGGGACGGGTCTTAAAAAGACTTTTATTGCAGTTGCTTGCACGCTACTATAACAAACTAGAAACTATCTTTAAATACGTTTTATACTTATGTCCTTCTAGATGAGATTGTTTACTATCAAAATATTGTAGCAATAGTGAAATATCATCTAATATATTGCATGCCTAAGGAAAAGTTAAAATGAGCTAAAATTAGCTACTGAACTAAAATGTTGTCAGTGCAAAATATTATATATTTATAACTTTTACTTTATTTGGTAAAACCATAATTTAAAAGAATTATTTAAAAATATAATTGTACATTGCATGAACATCTTTAAATTGACGAGTATTGAAACATCTTTTGGAGGTCGTATTTGCACAATGTTTTAACAAAAAGTCAGTAATTTTTCTGTTTACTGTTGTAAGACGCGCACTGTTAACCAATTTCGTTACAAATTTATTAACCTACACACCGGAATGGAACAGATTTTTTTAGGAAACATCTCCATTAACTTATTGTAAGATAGTTAAATGTTTGAAGTGACCCATTTTGGGAAGTAGGAAGTAGTAGGGAAGACATACCTACGTAGAAACTGTTTCCCTTACAGCTCTTGCAAATTTTCTCACCACCATAATATAATATACCAAAACAACCTGAATCCTAAGACAGACATTTAAAAGTACCTATAGATTCTCATATGCTACGCGATGAAGTTTTGCAGTGACACATAACGCGACGCGGAAGTGAGCTTATTATCCAACATTTTCATTACCTTTTCTTTGACTCTACTACTCTTTCACAACTAGAAGTACATGGCGAACTCCTATTTATAATTAATATAATAGATGAGTACTGACATGACGGATATACCGATATTTAATCTTTATTAATACTCAATGGTTGAAACCAACCGCATCAATAACTAATTCGTTTTCACTTTTCTCTCTTTGTATACGCCTAATAAGGTATCTTGGTGTAAAATTTCAAGTTTCGAAGCGATCTAATATTCATTCTGACATTCAGTGAAAAATAAAAATAATTATTGCAGAAGGTCTGTAACTCAAGAAGTATAACAGGTATATTCATGTAATTTGTAATTCGCAGTGTTCTAGGGGTACTGTTAAAGAAACTACAGTGCAATCTTTTTCGAGTTCTGCTAGGGTCCAAAAGTAGCCCAAAACGGCATGTGTAATATTATTTAATGTATATAAGATAAAAACATATAGTTATATTATTACATAATATCAGCTCTAAAGGTGTGTCTAAACTTTAATAATGTTTTACACTTCTTTCCTACTAATTTCCAACACTGGTGTAGGTTAAAGAGCCAAGTCCATTCGTTTCCGGTTCTGATATAAAATATACCAATTCACGAAATATTAGAATGTCACAAAAATTTACACAGCTCAAGGTATTTAAGCGTATAAATAGACATTAACAACTTCCGTCACACATCAATTACTACTTGGACGCGAAATATATATATTTATAATATATATCATTCATAAATATTTGTAGTTTAGGAAACAATGCACTTTAAGGTCTTCATATTGCATAAGACATTCGAGGTGCGAAATGAATTGACCCTACTAAATCTGACGTGAGTGAGGACAAAAACAAGGCCAACTACATTACATTTATATAACAATTTACTACTAACAACAATACTGACCTTATGTTTTTATTTTTAACATTGACAGTGAAATCGAAAGTTATCAGATTTATTGGTAACTCAATCAATAGTTAAGTATAAAAAGTTAAGCCAGTATAATACCCGCTGTAATATTTAGTAGTATGTGTGTATAATATCAGAGTCATCATCATCATCATCAGCCTATCGCAGTCCACTGCTGGACATAGGCCTCCCCCAAGGTTCGCCATTGAACCCGATCTTCGGTTCTATGCATCCAATGTCTGCCTGCAGCCTTGCGCAGATCGTCGCTCCATCTAGCAGGAGGGCGTCCCACACTCAGTTTACCTGTACGCGGTCTCCACTCAAGAACCTTATTAACCCATCGGTAATCGGTTCTACGACAAATGTGACCGGCCCATTGCCACTTCAGCTTGCTTGTTCTTTGGGCTATGTCGACGACTTTGGTTTTCGCGCGAATAGCCTCATTTCTTATTCGGTCTCTCAGCGAAATTCCGAGCATAGCCCTCTCCATGCAACGCTGAGCGACTTTAAGCTGATGGACCAGTCTCACTGTGAGTGTCCACGTTTCGGCTCCGTAGGTCATCACGGGTAGGACGCACTGATTGAAGACTTTTGTCTTCAGACTTTGCGGTATGGGCGACGAAAAGACTTGACGAAGCTTTCCAAACGCTTAATATCAGAGTACTCAAAGAATATTAAATATGTAATTTAGTTTTACACATAACCCCAGGCTAATCCTTGTGATCACGAGATAGAAAGATCAAAGTAAATATGTGACGAACCTAATATTTTTCGCTCTCGCGAACCACTGCGTGTCACTAGGACACGATTTATTTTATAACAGATTTCTGATCTCGTATGGTGATGAAATGGCTTCCGTAAGTCAGCTATTATGTTATATGATATGAGTCATCTAATCTTTCCCAAAACTTTTAAACCTCGGCCTCAATAAATATAGATGTTATAGTCTTGACCCTTTACTTGTATATTTTTTACGGCACTGTAGCCATATACCATCAAATATATTTTTTTATCTATATCGATATATATATAAGAGGAAAGTGTCTGTGGTTATGTCTGGCCTTTTTCTATAAATCTCTATTTTATATTATCTCAGTGTGTGTTGAATTAAGAATAAATAAAATAAAATAAAAAAAATAGAACCTACTTATACACAACCTACAGATAGCCCTTGATCTGCACATTTATGAGTAAGGTAGATCGGTCTGTTTGTGGCAGGCATAAATGTCTCATGGGTGGCAAGGCCTCTTTTGCTGTCGTTGACGCCGAGGGCGTCCTTTGGTGTGCGGGGGCTCAGAAGCTCCCCCCGTAGAGATGGGCCGATACACGGCACCGCGCAGGGGCAGTTCTGGCAGAAAAAGGCCACCGCGGGGTTTTAACTGGTAGTGCCGGGTGGCGTGTACATAGCGACTCGGCCCGCGGCTACCAAGATAGTCATCATCATGCTGGGTCGTAAGACCGCCTAGTCCAGCATAACCGTTTTATTCTTTTTCCGCTTTCCCTAAAAAGGGCGGCAGTAATAAAGCGCTTTAGCCGCGATAACAAAAAAAAGGCATAAATGTCTGTTGGAAAAAAATATTGAGGTTGAGGTTTGAGGTTGTGTTGAATAACGTTAAGTGTATATGTGTGTGACAATGTGGCGGACTTGTCTGGAGTACCTATTCCAGATTTTTCCAGATTGTTGTAGAGTATTCAAGAAATATGTATTATAAGTTCTATACTGAGTTTCAAAAACTGAAATATATTTAAATATGTAAAAATTATTCTCATCAATTCATATTGATCTGGAAAGTTCTAAAATATATTCAAATGTTTAAAATTGTTTAAGTATGATTTAAATCGGTCTAGAATGTTCTGGATTAGTGTGTTTTTTTTGGATTGGTCTAAAAAAACTCTGGATGTAATGAAATGTTTTAAATCAGCCGAAAATTATTGTATTTAATCCAGAAGGAACTGAGATGTTCTTATAAAAAATAATTTATTCTGAAATATATTGAAATTTGTAAAATTAAATCGCATACACAACGGGCGACGCCGGGTTTTAAATCTAGTATTAATATAAGTGAGATTATTTTTAGGCATGATTGATAAAGATGTCTTTTGTGTTCCTGTTTCAAGTTAAACACAATAAAAAAATGATTACGGAAGTTAATATCTTACGTCCCGAGCTGATGCCATGCAGATATTTTAAACTTAAAATACTATGTGATATTGCTTCCCATAGGCCGCGGCGACCTTCAGGCAAGCTACCTGCTCCTCTCGTCATTCTACGTTTAAGAAAATCAACAACTGTACACTTGACTACTTATAGTAACAGATATAATATATTAGGTATTAGTTCTCATTTATATGGATGGTAGGCTGTTGATGGAATAGGAACGAGGCTCACAAGTCTCATACTTTTTCTAAGATGATTATTACAGTTTAAATAAATAGTATTATTAATATCATATTAAATGTCGTTTACTTGCTTAAATTTAGTATATTTGCTTTATAATAGTAATTTGTGAAGATGGCTTTTAGACTTTTGTACATCTTCAAAACTAAAACCGGCTCTACTGGATTTAAATATAAGTGGCTGTAATAAAACAACCTCGTTTTGGTGTTTAGAAGCGATTTTATATTACCTCGCATAGATAGTTTGTATTCATGTTATATTTTTATCAAAACCAGATTATCTAGATACGTTCTTATACTAGTATTACTGTACTGTTAACGTTTACACAATACACAGAAAAACGTATCCGGCTAAGAAAAAAAACCGAAATCATCATGAATCAAATTATTAAAATTTATTTATAAGAACGCAATGATTTTTTTGCACAACAATTTATGAGGACACTAATTATTTGTAAGGTTTTATAATCATTCATACGCTTTACGTTGAAGAGCAAGGAAATTCACATCAATTAATATAAAAAAAAACACCAAACAGTTACACATAGTGTCGAGCCCACAATGAGTTATAAATAACGTATGGCGAATGTATCAGACCTGAAACAAAATTTGCCTGGTGTGGGAATCGAACCCACGGCCTCTAGTTTCACTACTGGCCTATCTCCCACTGTGCCAAGGAGGCTTTTAAAAACATTATTACTAAGATGAAGGACTATGTTTAAATATTGCGATAAACGTTTTATTTGGCATTTTCTGTATTAACTTTAGAGCGAAGAGTATAATCTCGTATTATATGAAAGAAAGAAAGAAAGAAAGAAAGAAAGAAAGAAAGAAATATTTTATTTGTTACAAGCATTTACACAGGTACAAACTAAAAGAAATTATAATAAAACGATAATTATACTAAACATGTAAAAACACAGGGGAAAAATAAATAAATACCTTGTGTTTATACAAAATAAGTTTAAAATGATATAAATTTTGTGCTCATAACAAATACGGCCACAGTCTCAGCGTGTACTGGTTTAAATACCAGTGCTGGTCTTCCGATGGGCCGTTCGGTGACATCACGCGATTCAAAAATTTTTGGTCTGGCAGCACTGACAATGTGACGTGGCATTCATAATTCATATTAATCTAACCTAAATTGACATACAAATATTGAAATGTCATCATCGCGCTAACGTGGCATTAAAAAAAACGTGGCAAGGAAAGTAAAAATTATAAACAACAATATTAAAATAAGACACAATACAAGCTCTTACCAGTAATACGTGCTAAAGGAATTCTGCATTGGAGGAATACCAGTCCGATATGAAAATTAGCTGAGGTTGAGGTCAAATTTAAGTCTTAGACTACACAGGTAACGTATTCATGGATTCAGTTAGCACATAGAGCTAAAAAACCATAATGTTGATATCAATAATAATGCATATATATGTACGTATGACCAAACCGTGGCGCAACGGTATGGCGCAAGCTCCCCGAGGCTGCGTCGCATCGCACGCCACTTCACTAGGAAAACTAACAAATCCAAATGTCGTCTTACAAAGCAGTGATACTACGCATATATAAGGTTATAAAAACAATAATGCGAATATATGCCATAAGGTAACACTACGAATTTAATTTACACCTAGTTTTTCAATTATCACGTTTTAACAACCTTTAACAACGTGCTTGTTCGTACCAGGGTTTTAAGTGACTAATAGCGTTATGTTAAAAAAATATACAATACACACAAATTATAATAACTACATCTAATCATAAATTTAAAATTATAACATAACAGTATAAAAATATTACGCGAAAGTTTATGACCTATGTTATATCCAAATTCTTTCAAAAGGACTCGTCTCGCCTATGTAATCTCCCTTACAAAACCGCTGCAAAAATATTTTAAGTAATAAACATTTTAAGATTAATATATCTTCATAGAAAACCATTCTATAGATAGATCAAGATAGAATAATTTTCCATGAATTATATTAAAAAAATAAAAATCATCATTAGTATATAAACATTCCACATGCATTGTGTAGGCTTGAGCTATCGCCATGTGATCTTTCGAGCATGACTCTCCCACACATCCTAACCACGCCTCGTAAATTAACTACGACTTCGCGATCTATTGTAATATGTACTGTAAAAAATGTAAAGCTAAGTACTTTAAACATAAATGACATCGGGCCTGCTCACTGACGCTGGGACCTTGTTAAAAATAATGATTCGGATAGGTACATTTTATGCATCTACATTTGCTTAGATATTTATCTTAACTTTTGAATCGTGACGTGAATATTACATATTACATTATCGTTCCTATGATGGACCGAGGTCATACCTTAATCTTGTATCTCCAAAACGTTAATTACTGTTGTTCGTCGCGTAAATCGTGAAAATTACGAACAAAGAGTTTTAATAAATTCTTACTGAAGTCGGTTTATAAATATCTTTATAACAAAACTTTCGTCTTACAATAATTTCCATAAATGTTCAATCTTAAAAAGTAGATGATGATGGCTTTTTTCAACCGCTTTTTGTATGAGGCCTTTAGCATTAAAAACCAGGATGTATTCTTTTAACCTACTTTATGGAACAGGTCAGCTAATCCCCGTATCAACTACCTGTCCTGCGCCTTCCTCATCCAGTCGCAGTATTCAGTTAATACAGATAAACCTTCCAGAAGAAATTCTCTAAATAATAGCAGCGATAACCTGGTTGGTTGCGGTACGGACTGTCAAGACGAAAGTCGTATGTTCGAAATGGCGTACACCTCTGACTTTTCTAAAAAGTTACGTGTGTATTCATTGTTAATTATCGCTTGCTTTAACGGTGAAGGCAATCATCGTGAGGAAACCTGCATACCTGCGAATTCTCATATAAATTTCGAAGGTACGTGAAGCCTACCAACCCGCATTAGGCCAGCGTGGTGGACTAAGACCTAACCCCTCTCACTAGTAGAGGAGGCCAGTGCCCAGCAGTGGGAAAATGTTTAATACAGGGTTAATATTATTATAATAGTATCCATAGGGTACTTTAAAAGAACAGATAAACAGACAGACAAATGCCAATAACGATTCGTTTTATTATTTCAATAATATTACAAAAAATCACGATCATCAAATTACAATTTAGAACGTAAATGTCAACAACTTGAAAACCTTGTTGAAAATCTTAATAAATTTGAATTTTTTTGTAATAGTATGAAAATGTATAAAATGTATGATCTTTAAAGACGTTCTAATTAAGTAGATCTGTGAAAATATTCTGCATTTTAAAATGTAGTAAGTTCTCAGATCCGGCTAAGTAGTGAGATTTATTTTAAGTGTATTTTTGCTTCAGCAGAATTACAAAATATGGCATAACCGCAGAAGACATAACATAGCCATAAACAGACATAAACTTGCAACATCATGAGTTAATTATATAAAGCGTAATAAATTTATTTTTTTCGCTACCATGAAAACTGTAAAGTTTTCGAAAACGTAAATACGAGAAAAACCATGAAAAATATAATAACATAATATTTATCATTATCTTTAAACGGTGAATAAAGTACTATAGAATAAATATATAATTTTATTGATATTCTATTCGTTATTCTCAGTACCCCACGGTAGACCTGTTGTTTGAGCAATGTCTCCACTGTCTCGCACTCTTAACATGCTTAACAGATTCCTGGACTCAAAACCTTAGTGTGTCATATTTACAAGTGACAGACAAATATATTTTTTAGAATGCCTGAGGGTTCTCGAGTACTATGTATAAATGATCATTTAATGATCACTATGTATTTTAATGTTATTAGCCCTATTAATTCAAATCAAATTAATTATACTTCAATTAATATAATGTAATGTCAGTGAATAGTATAAGTGGTGTTTGTACCTTCTTTTCAATAAATAAATAGTATATATATGCTAGCGTAAACTATTATCATTCTTAATCGAATGATAATATTAAAACCAAATTAAGATTAACTTTTTTTTTAAATGAATCAATCAAGTCAATTCATTATAGTTTATTAATCTACTTTTTGGATATGAATAAAAAAAATATAATTTTTCGTATTAAATAATTATTAACGTCGAGTAGTCGAGATTATGTTCAATTAAAACAATTTCAGTTAGTATGTATAATGCAATTTTATATTATATACAATATCTCTATTTATGATAAATTAATTATATTTTTGATCGGGCCCAAGAGAATTGAATATAAACCTTGATCTTTAAATTTTAATACACACTATTACGAAATCAAGATGAAAGATTTCTTAGGAAAAAAATATACAGCTTTTTTACTCTATGTTCACACAGTAAATTCACATATACACCATAGGCACGGCTGCCTTCGTGTGACCTCAAGCTTCGTACAGAATGTCAGGGCAATTTACTCAAATGGGCACGACCTAAACTGTCTATGAAGCAATTAATTAACTTCAATTAATCGAATTTTCTATACGTTCTATTGTTGAGAATATTTTTAATTTACTTACAATTATTTCTAAATCTTATATTCTAACACCATTTATCCGTGTAAATATAACAAAAAGGTTAAATATATTATGAATATATTCTAACAAGTGAAATTATTGGTAAGTATAGTACTTATATCTTTATAAAACAACCATTTGACGCTTGAGTGCCCTAACGTAAATGTTAATGAAACGTGAATGTTTCATGCAAGAAAAGACGTCATGGACGTAATTTTACGCTAAAATAGACTAGCAATTTCAAATCACAAGCTATTTACGCTAGTGATTTAGAAACCAACAACAGTACTGTATCTTAAGAACAGGTATCAATTTTATGATTACACTTTAAAGCGTAAAATGAGTAAATACCAAGTAGAGCTAGACAACCTATATCGTATTTTCTTTCTGAATCGTCCCTGCAAACTGTACTAATGGATTACACAATAGTTCGAGATACACCGAGTGCGTTGCCCAAAGCGCTGCGTTATGTTAGCCTCGTACATAACCTATGAATAATATTGTTAGCGCAATAGTTAGTTGTGATAAATTATAAGAACAACACAAAGCCATAGTAGACCAAGGTTACTTGCTACACGATGTGATACCCAAATTTTAATAAATACTTTGAAATTAATCGATTTTCAATATTTCTAATTGTATTGAAGAACAAAGAACACAAAACGTTTATCTAGTGCTAAATTAATGGAAATAAAACAATTATGATTTTACAAGATAATTCAATCGGTTAAATGTGATCGAAGAAATATTGTATCTACATCGCGAAACTTTCATAATATGGGTATATTAGATGCACGCCTGGGATCCACTACTCTAGCGGTACAAACATTATCGTAATACAATAAGTATTTATTTTAATATTTCAATTGTATTATAAAAAATAGAAAAAACATAGTAGTCATTTTATGTGTATATTGAAAACCCGTCACGTCCTTGTGTGAATCAGCGGTCGGCATCCTATATAAACCTAACCTCGACTTATCTATTCGATAGCTCAATAATAAAGAACACCTCAAGCAATTCCCTTCTCCACCCCATTGGCCTCCGTATTAACTACCTGCATATATGATATTTCATCAATATTTTGGCCGTTCAGAAGTTTAATCATTGATATTTTGTTTGCAACTACATTTAATCAATGGACGTTGAAGATCCGTAAACGTATCAATGAATACCAGAAATGTCGAGGCCAGCATTCAATCTTTCTATTAATTTTAAATATTAAAATATATTTATGTGGTTACTTCAGACACTCATTATATTGTATCTATTAGTTATTCTTCCTAGTGTAATACATCATTTAACGGTATCAATAATAACATTGGTATTGTATTAATATAAGTATTGTAATATTAATTCGCTTCAAACCAAGCAGTTAGGAACTGGTTACTAACATTATTTCCTAATTTTCGTTATACAGTAATACAACAAGAATTGAAGTGAACACAATCTCTGTCGAATTTTTAATATATAGGCAAATAAGTCGTTCACCGTAATTTACATTTATTATTTTTCATCAAATAGTATAGTTTGTGCATTTCGACAACGCAACGTATGCTACCTGCGTGAATGGACTATCTAGTTACTTGGTTATTCTAATGCTATTCAGTACTTAGTTAATAACGTCGATTTTTTAAATTATAACACATCCGGGCGTCTAAAATATTTATGTAGTCCATGTAGAGCAACACCCAGGCAAAGTACTATTAGGAATGTATTCCACTAATATTAATGTTTATTCAGTAAGTATTAATTTAATTAATTATAAATCTTGTATTAATATAATTTTCTGACAAAGTTGTAATTTTGTTTATGATATCTAATTAAATAACATTGGTTCCGCTCTGCCAGCATAATTTGTGAATCATACACATGCGTAAAAGAAAGGAAATAAGGTCAACTAATGAATAAAGATTTCAAATCCGCTAAAATAATTACATGTGGTGTAAGAATAAGCTGTCAATATGCTACAGTTGCTTAGGTAATTGATCGACACAAGTTGAATCGTTTAAATTGACTCTTTATTATCGACAATTAATTCTTAGGCCTCTTTCATAACATCTATACAAAATATTGCTTAGCATCTAATTGAAAAATATTTTTATATTCATTTACTAATTAATCGAGGCAAATAAAACACAATATTTTTTATAATGTTCTCATGTTTAAGCGAAGATCACACATTGAAATAAAACTAATTTTACGAACACCTGACCATAAAGATTGTAAAGTTATTGAAACGTGGCGTCAGGACTAAAAATAAATAAATACGATATAAACCGTAAAATTAGTTTTATTACAATTTTATTTAATATTTCTTGAACACTATATATTTGAGAACATGTTTTCAAACACCGCCATCAGTTTATGTGCGGTCCAAGGCGATCAACGCAGTAAAAAAGTTGACTAGGTGGACTTGGACCACTGCAAAATCTTCGTAGATTGGACCTACACTAATCTTGATGACTCTTTGCGCCCAGACAAGAATCTACCGAAACTGAAGTATCGCACAGCTTAAAAACAGCGCGGAGGCTGTGTTTTTGATATACGTACTTGGAGTTTTTTTAAATTAAATCTCAAGTTTTTTTGGACTAGAATTCATGTGGATCAATAAACAGACGAAATAATAAATCATCAAACCGAAATTAACTGTAATTAAAACTTTTTTACCTATTAAGTTGAGCATTCTGACTCTACATTATGGAAGTTCCGTGATATATGTATATATTACACAAAATATATTTCTTAAAATTGATTGAATCTACAATGGGAAAAAATGTGGCTTTCTCCAGAAACAAAACTATTACTTTCGAACAAACTACTAAGATATAAGACACAAGAAGATTGGCATTGTAATTGTTTATTTTAGGTTTACTTACCAGGAATAGCCATTCCAAGTTCAAGGTATTCTTTAACAGAGGGACTCAAGAAGGAATGCTGCGCAGGCGGAGCTGTTGGCTCTGGTTCCGGCGCATCCAACGCTTGCGCTGGCTCTCGGGCCACAGTAGCGCTGTCAGCGCGGACGCGTTTCACCCGGCTTCCATCTTCAGAACCTCCTGCAATCACAGCCACAGATAATTTGGAAAAAATAAATTGAGTTTTTTCATAAATCTAAAATGTCTAAATTGGTTTACATAGTTCGTCTTGTGACTAATTTATAAAATCAAAATCTGATTTCACACAAAAATACTTTAGTGCGCCAACCAGCAATTTCTTTGTGTGTATGTTTAATATATAACTCCACATTAATTTATGTGAATGATATTCTTTTGAAGTGCATGTTTAAATATAGATTACTAGTTATGTCTATATGAAACCTCAGTCAATCATTTCTGCAGAAACTGTAGCAGCCGCGGCCTGACAACAGATTTCGACGATGGTGCCACCTCGGTGATCTATTCATGCTGTTTACTAGGATTACCAACCCTGAGTTTTAAAAAGTAGGATTTTACGTTTTACAAACCAGGTAAATTAAGTTTAAAAACAGGAGGCGTCTTTGTTTTAAAACAGCGCGGACAGCGCGAACGTTCGCGAGTCCTAAGACCATCCATAACGTAAGGATTGCAAAAGTGGGGTGCGTATTTTAAAATACAGGACCATATCAGGGCGCTTTAAAAACCCAGGACGCTGCTTAAAAACTATCCAAGACATCCCAGGAGACTCTAAAACCAGATCATGTCCTGGGAACACAGAACGGCTGGCAACTCTATGTATACTAACTACAGCTACACTGCGACTCTACGTCTTTGCCACACACTGCACGCTATATTCAAATAATTGCGACGTGTGTGATGTCGCCGATATCCTTGGCCAGGCCGCAATAAATGGCTGATTAGATAATTTAAAGAAAAGCTTGGCAAGTGTGAATAGGATTGTCACACTTTTTCTACGTTTCCTACGGATCTCTCTGAGGGTGCTCAGACAAAAACAATAAAGTTTACAAAGTTTAGTGAACATAAAAATAAAAAAATATATATCTTTAGGCTTACCGGTTATCGTTAATAGAGTCAACACAATCACAATTAAAATACCGATAATGTTGATTACATACATATTTACGCTAATTTTAAGCGTTAAGATCAACCGAATTTGAACACTATAACATAATATGTAAACGTATGTAACTCAAACGTGTCACAGTCGCAATGGTTTCAGTCGGCATTGAAGTAGTGTAAAGGTCTGAGGATTGACGAATGTTGTAATAAGACTTATGGTTTTAATTTGTGGTTTAATATTTACGGCGATGCCGATCGCGATCACGCCTAGGCTCAAGATATTAGAGTTGCACAATACCGCGGTACTTGCGTGCGCTTTCGATGACAGACAAGCGCATAGTGCTCACAACTCGCGGACGACCAACTACACTACGAAAAAGATTCGAGCAACCTGTGACCTCCAAACATACACAAAACTTAACAATTAACAGTTTATATTTAACAATTATATGCATACTATTTACATATTAAGTGGAATGCCACTCACTTTACTACACTTGCTTGCTACACTTTCCCAAACTATAAAGTCAATAAAATTTAAATTAAGGTAGGTAGGTTCTCTTGGTAGGTTTTCCCTAATAAAATATAAGCATCCGATACATTGACTTATATTCTATAGACACGAACTGTCGAAAAAAAAGATGTTCCGAAAACCTTGTCCGCCCACTAATGCCATCTATCATTTTAATAAGAACTATTTGGAAGTTATAAGTCCCGACGCTGTCTCTCGAACGGGACTTTCCGCGCGCTAAAACGGGACAAACTATATAATGTATTTTGTTTTGAAATATAGACTTCCCGTATTCAAAATTGAAATTAATTAATATTTATTGATATTATGTTCTAAACGTTATGAAATTATGTTATTTACCTTACATACTATTAACAGTTTCACTGTAAACCAATTTAAGGCAGATTTGTTCGGAAATGTCGCTACAAATAACTAAAATTAACTGCTGTGCATTCGTAGGCATGAAGCAAACTAACGTCGGTGCGGAGTATACACCTCAACTCTCGGTGGAACATAATGTTTGTTCTGGTCGCCGCATCTAGTACGTAGTACATATAGATCGCTGATCCGATAAGATTTTTTCTACTAACCTTAAGGATGAAAATTGAAATGAGGTTTTTAAGGCTGTGTGGATTTTTTCCTAAAAAAATATTTTTTTTTAAACTAATGAGACTGTCACATGAGATGAGTCGCGGTAAAAAGCGTAGGTATTGTAATGACGTAATACTGCCTATTATGAATCATAAACGAATACGGACGATGGGCAAATTGGAGAGGCGGAATTAATAATCTAGTAATTCAAAATACTTTTTAACACGCGATAGCATACTAAATAATAATAACCGCCACACTGAAAGTCAGTAAAGGACCATTAACTCATCCTTTAGTTAGATTTAAAAATTGTAACGTTCAGAGTGAGACAAGTTAGTATCAATAAAAAATAACCAAATGTTATTAATTTTATAGTCATGATCGCTCATCGCATTCATCGGGTTCTTTGAGGCAGCACATAACTAGTTATCGATATAACTTGACGAGCTCGACGCACTATGTATCCTTAAATGTGTTATTTGTAAAGTAAGGATTAATTTTTGTGCCTGAGTTTGAGTTACGGTTACTTAAAGATTTACTGAAGATGAAATAATAGTAACATAAGATTAATTTAACGAAGCTTTCGGTCATTGGCAATTAGTAAAAGAAAACATCCAGACTTTCGTTCATTTAAGTAATTATTGTGGTCGTCCGGTGAAGGTTTCTGGAGGATGGAAGTGCCCGGACTTTTGCCGAAAACCTCCGTCCGCGGTGCCGTATACCGGTCTGTCTTCATATATATATTGGAAGCTCATAGGTTCCCGCACAAAAAAGGAAGCTTTAAAAGAAAACTAGCTGTTGCCCGCGGCTCCGCCCGTGTGGTAGTTAGTTTGACAGCCTCCATGGCGCAGTTGGCGAGTAGCCGGCTGTGAAACGAGAGGCCGTGGGTTCGATTCCCACACCGGGACAAATGTTTGTGTGACAGACAGATATTTGTGTCCGGAGTCTGGGTGTTGTGAGACCGAAAGTCTCTCGTAGTCCATGATACCCACAACACAAGACACGTATCTTAGTGTGGGGTCGGGGCTATGTGTGTGACTGTTGGGTGTTATTTATTTAAAAAAAAGGTATACAATTCCTTGAGTCATCTTAAGCTATCTTTTGCTACCCCATAGGAAACGTGCATTTTTTCCAGGAAAAATAGAGTATGTCGCTCTCTGATCCCTAAACTTCTACTATGCAAAAAAAACATGTCGGTCCTTTGCTCTGCGAAAAGCAAAAGTCGACTAATCCACGGGAACCGTACATTTTTCTAGGATAAAAGTAGCCTACCATTTGCGCGATCGAATGATCTAGCTGTAATACTGTATACTGTACTCATAAGTGTATGTACATTAAAACATAAGTCTCAAAGATATTTTAAATAAATGATAATCCAATTGAGTAGATAAGAAAATCTTCAGAGTATTTTGTTAATGACGATAGTGAAACAATCATCAAAATTGGCGAAATATTTTTAATAATTCGCAGATATATATACAATATACAGAATGTAGATTTTTGAAGTCGGTTAAAATGTGCCCATTCTAAAAGGCATAAAAAATCATGTAAGATATTTATATTTTCTTCGTATTGTTTACTTCTTCAAAAGACTACGAAAATTACATACAGTAAGAAGATACATCTTTCAATAAAAAAAGACCTTACAACATTGACTTATATTCTATAGACACGAACTGTCGAAAACAATATGTTCCAAAAACCCTTGTCCGCCCACTAATGCCATCTATTCATTTTACTAAGAACTATTTGGTAGTTAGAATCATAATAACTCCCGTCACTTTTTCTCGAACGGGACTTTCCGCGCGCCTAAACGGGACAAACTATATAATTAATTTTGTTGTGAAATATAGACTTCCCGTATTCAGAATTGAAATCAATTAATATTACGTTCTAAACGTTATGAAATTATGTTATTTACCTTAAATACTATTAGCAGTTTCACTGTAAATCTATTTAAGGCAGATTTGTTCGGGAATGTCGCTACAAATAACTAAAATTAACTCGACACTGAAATATGTAATGTGGTCTGCATACTTAGGTGGCATGAAGCAAATTAACAAAGAGTATTATACTACATACGGAAACAAACTAACGTCGGTGCTGTGGTTCCATCGCAACTCGGTGGAACATAATGTTTGTTCTGGTTGCCGCATCTAGTACGTAGTACATATAGATCGCTGCCTTACAACAAATTAACGTTGTATGTTTGTAACTCGACTCGAGTTGAATACTTCCTAACTCGAGTTGGATTGCTGCGGTAAATGAAGGAGTGAACTGATTGACGCACTCATTCTGTCTCATTCTTATTCGCGCACAGCGATCATTTTGTGTGACTATATTCATTAGGCTAGACTGCCTCGGTGGCGCAGTTGTAATTGGCTATTTGACTCATTTTCGATAATGATTTAAAACTATTCTTTATTACATAATAAGCACACTACATTGATATTTCAGGAAAATATACAGTATTTTTAATAAAAATCAATGTTAAAGTTTAAATATCCAAAACCGCGGCAAAAACGCTATTTCTGTAATGGCGCTGGTGTGACGTCACATGCAAGTAAACAAGCTAATAACTAGGGATGTTGATAGTTTAAAAAATTACGGATTTTCGATATATCGATATTTTTAAATATATCAATATCGGAGTTTGATTAATCGAAACAAAATATCGATATTTCGATATTCTATCAACATACCTACTAATAACCCTCCGAAAACGTGAAGTGAATTTCAGATTTTCTTCTAAATTAATTAGATAGCAAATCAAATAAAATCTCTCGAAACAGCTATGTTTTAGGGATGTGAAAAATAATCGATTTTTATATTAATTATTGTTATATATGTGTAATGTTTTGTTTCTATTGTAAATGAATATAAGTGGTGAAATAAGTCACCCACACATACTCTTGCACAACCTCGAGAATGGCATCACCCACGACGATGTCGGGAAACTCGTCTGTATGGTGGCGAGTTAGTCTGGCACGCGGATCTTCCCCGTTCTGGGCCACAGGTGGACTTGATTTTTGAGTATACAAGTCCCCATAATACCTTTCGACCTCTGCGAGTATCTCTGGCATAGAAGTGACGGTGGTGGTTTGTGATGTTCTGAGCTTTGTCAGGTGACAACTAGAGGTAAGTGCCTTGGCGAAAACTCTGATACCCTTGTTCTGCGTAATAGCATTTTCAATGTCCAGAGTATTTGGGCGTCTTATATCGCACCGTATTAGCTTCTTTATCTCTTTGTTAAAGTTAAAGTTGGTCGGAGAGTCGACTTCATTAAGCGCGCTCGGTCAATTGTAACTTTTATATTCAGAGTGCCTCTTACCAGTCGGTGATCACTACCGGTGTTAAACCTACTGATCACAGAGACATCTCTGAATATGTATTTGGCGCTTATCAGTCATAATGAAGTCGATCTCATTCCTGGTGACATTATTGGGGCTTCGCCAAGACCACTTCCTCTGGAAAAATGAATTCATCAAAAAGAGGCCCCGGGTCTCGAAAAAGTTGACTAGCATTTGCCCCCTGTGATTCCTGCACCCATAGCCGAATAATCCTACCCTCGATTCGCCGTGTCCTTGTACTATTGTACATTGGCATTGAAGGCACCCATTACAATCCCCGGGCTACGGTAGGGTACCACAAAAAGCTATTTTTGGCGACGTACAACGGACGCTCTCTGCGGTTGGACGAGCACATCGCTGAGTTAGAAGAAGAGGTAAGTCACACTAACTATTAACTGGCATAGCGTAGGGCTATCCGATATCCGAAGACAGGGGGAGGAGAAGATGGCCCTAGATTCTGGTCACTTACTCTACTTCCGAGAAGGACACCAACCATCCCAAGGTGGCGTCGGATTTATTATCCACAAGTCACTAAAAAGCAACGCTGTGGAAGTTGGCAGCGTATCAGCTCGAGTGGCGTACCTTATCTTAAAAATATACTCTGAAGGTTATATAAGTGTACGCCCCAACGTACGAAGACATAGGGAAAGCTATGTCTCGTACCAAGGCTTCCTACAGCGGTGAAATGGGTGACTTTAATGCCAAACTGAAGACTCCTAATAAATTGTTAATATTAATTTCTTACTATAGAGAAAAACATATTCCGCACAATTTTAAGAAAAAAATCGATTATTTTTCTTATAAAAAATCGATTTTAGAAAATCGATTATTATTCAAGTGAGAAAAATCGATTTTTTTCACTCAATGTCACATCCCTACTATGTTTACTTGCGTGTGACGTCACCAGAGTTGAAACCAATCACAGAGCGTTCACATCACAGATAAAATTTTAAATAAATGTTGTATTTTATTTCGTTTAATTTGCAAAAAATATACATTATTTTGTTTAAAATTAAGTGAAATATGGTTTTTTAAGCTATTGTCTAACAGGATGACCACAATTTGCAGTGTATTTTCAATGTTGTCAAATAGCCAATTGCGCATACGTTACGACTTACGACTGCTGTACTGAGGTCTCGAGTTCGATCCCCGGGTCGGGTAAAGTGATATTGGGTTTTTCTATCTAGAAATTCTCAGTATTAGCCCGCAGTCTGGAATTTGTTCCCGGTATGGCGATAGACTGCCATACCGGGAACAAATTCGCCCCTATCACATTATGGGACCGAAATAAATTCAGCGAAAAGTGGGTTACTCCTCTGCTTACCCCTTCGCGGATTACAGGCGTGAGTGTATATGTATGTATATGCTTCTTCTTCTTCTTCTTTTGCTTTAATGGCCTCTGCGGAGGAACAACTCCACAATTTTGCCAATGTCACGTAATAAAAATATTAACTAAGTAAATAGATATGTCTATAAATTATGATATGATTATGTCATTGACACTTAAAGTCACTTCAATGCAGATTTGAGATTAATTTTTGAGTGATTTTTATTGATTAGAATTGGCTCAATACGTCATGTTTATTACGAACCTGTTCCGTTTTTTAATATTATCGCGAAACTGAATCATTAAATTGGAAAAAAAAACTAAACAAATCATATATTTCATTTCATCTAGTTAACTCGAGTTACGTAACTCGAGTTGAACTCGAGTTACATGAACTTCAACGCGAGTTGTGATTAAACCCGAGTAGACGAAAGAATATATTATATTTTCGTCATTGATGGTTAGGTACGACATTTTTTTTAATTTATGGTTAGGTAGAACCATAGAGGCTAGCCTAGAAGCCTAGAAGTTCTAGCCTATAGCCTATGAGTAGAACGTGCGTCGGTACACTTCGGTATTGCCAACGGTATTTGAACGCGGGAAGTTTGTTTTGTAAACAATGAAACGGAAAATCTTCAGACATGGCTTTAGCCTTTTGAATTGTGACTATTTCAGACATAGCTTCGGTCTTAAGAATGGAAAAATATCGGACATGGCTTTCTCCTTTTAAATGGCTTTGCCCTTTTGACTTATAAAAACCAGAGAAAAAGAAGACTTTCAATTTAAGCCCAGATTTGGAAAAAATAACGACATACAAGGCTGCATGGTGGAGAACCTTTGCCTTCTCTTTTATATAAAAAAGAGAGAACGAAGCAAAAAAATACTTATTGGATATTATTAATTGTTTGCCGGTGTGCGCAGCAAGTAAATACGATTTAATTTATATTTTTCTTGAAGTAACTGAGAAAATATACCTGCCTAGTAAAATCTAAAATTGTTAGTTGCAGGAAATTAATACATATTCCAAGATTATGTTAGTTTTTTAAGGGTTCGACGGGGTTTTAGTTGTAGTCCCAAAATGGATGACACAATCCGGAAATTTTGTCCCAACTGCAGTCAACCATATACTTTTCAATGTAAGTACCTGTCTTCACTAAAATTTAATATGTAATAAAACCAACTTTTGATCAACGATATCAGAAATATACATCATGCTTATATATAGCTACATAAAAAGTAATAAACCAAAAGCATAAAATTGCCTACCCTCGCACTTTTTAAAAATATTATATCGGATTTTTTTATTGAAATAAAATTTAAATTTTTACATACGAGTCACACAACAAATTCTTCACAATGCAGAATATTTAAACCTTTAGAATACTAAACTTAAAACATTTACACACTATTATTAGAAAGAATAAAAAAATACTTATTTTATTCATCTCAAAGGACATAGTAATGTAACAAAAGATTGTAATAGTTTTCTACACATTACTCCCTCCACATTCTGTAACTTTAGATGTGATTCATATTATATGTTTATTCAATAAAACTAAAAATGTTATAAAATTACTTATAAAGACAAAACAAAGTTTCACACATTGGTAACCAAATAATTAAAACCTTATTTCTATCTCTAGCTGTTGCCTGTGGCTCCACCCTTGTGGAAGTTATACTATTTATAAAATAATTTAATCTCTGACAACTACTCTTTGCATAATAATTGATATTCAGTCAAACATGTATAACTTTTGATTGAATGCAATGATTTAAATGACAAAGTCTAAATATTACCTAGAGATACACTATGATTTTATTATTGATACTTTGCTCATAATACATTACTTTGGATGTGATCCCTTGACAGACAGACAAACAGACAATAATTTGAAAAACAATTATTGTGGGTTCTATGATGATGATATTACATGTTACAATCAAAATTTTGCATAAATATTAAATGTACAGACAAAATGCCTCTTCAGCCTTATTATAGTATAGATAAACAATATATAATTACTATTTTGAACTAGTTAAACTTTATTTTGTTTTATTTAATAAGTGTCTTAAATGTTGCAGCCCCATCACAGGCATCAAAGAACAACTTACCATTGTTTTTACTATGTGGGCACTCAATGTGTGAAAAATGCATCAGAGATATAGTAAAGTTCGAAGAGCCAATTGAATGCAAAGTATGCCATCAGGATACAGCTATACAAGCGTCTGATACAGCATTATTAGCATTAAATGGTGCTCACTTTTACAAATTATTTCCTGTCAACTTATATTTGTTGGGAGAATTGACATTAAGCCTAATTGAGGTAAGTTTTATAAATTAAGTTACAGTTAACAAATACAAATACATAATTACAATAAACTATGTATTCACAACAGAATCCTGCTAACAAAGTCAAGAAGCCAGATGAAGACTTCTATATTAATCTTAGAGCCCTGTTGCAAGATAACAACAATCAAGGTTTGTACAGAATAATAATATGTATATTAATGGTTGCATTTTTGCAATATTGAATTATAAATATATTCGGATTTAGCAAATTTTTGTGCATCTTTTAAGCCTACTTTCATTTATTGTGCACTTTTTTGGCACTCAAATTGGCCAGTAAAACTGGGCTCATTTATAGAAAATAATGCTCATAAATTCATGAAAATAAGATGCATTATGTGCTTACACAAGTAATATATTAATTCTACTAAAATCCATGCAATAGTTTTTATAATGTTTTTTCCGAAAAATAAAATAACTTAAAACCTCTCCTATAATTAAAAAAAATCGCTTAAAACAAATTGCCCGCCAACCGTTGATATAATATATAAGATTTTATATTGGCTTTTATTATAGCAAAAATCTTTGTATAAAATATACATTTTATACAAAGTTAGTTTTATGGGTTTACTTCAACATTTATATATTACTCACTACATTGCAGTCTTTCTCTATTAAACAAGTCTGTATTAAGAGTGATAAAAATCTTACTTAATCAATAACTTGTGTTTAATTATAGATCAGCAATGTTTTATCTTCATAGAAAATATTTGCCTACAATATGCCATGCTAAGATTCCCAAGAACATACTGTTTATTGATAGTGACCACTACATCCTACATGCAGTCCCGCTTTATTTATAACACCCTATTCTTCTCTAAAAGACATATTATGAGTGTAAACTTTTTGTTGAGTTCACTGTGTTAAGTAATATACAAGAGGCTTGATAAATAAACCTTATTTATTTAATATAGAATATTATTATTTCTGTGCTCATACTAATTAAAGATTTTGTTATTTTGTTGTTAACCACTGCTGATATGGATTTACATAACACTTATAAATGTAATCATCATCAATAAAAAAAATTACAGGGAGGTGCTTGGAATGTCAACAGTTTACATCAAAAATGTGTCGCCAATGTGCCACAGTCCTGTGTGATACATGTTTCAATAAAAGTCACAAGAATTTTATAATATTCAAAAACCATTTTCTGCAAAATATAGGTGAGTTTATTTTTTTGACAGCCTCCGTGGCGCAGTAGGCGAGTAGCAGGCTGAAATGAGAGGCAGTGGGTTCGATTCCCACACTGGGACAAATGTTTGTGTGACAGCCAGATATTTGGGTCCGGGTCTGGGTGTTTTGAGACTGAAAGCCTGTCGTAGTCCCTGATACCCACAGCACAGGATTCGTACCTTAGTGTAGGATCGGGTGTATATGTGTGACTGTTGGGTGTTATTTATTAATTTATTATTTTTATTATGATTTTATATGCTAATTATCATTGGCAAAATCAGCAAACAACATGGAAAAATTTTGTAAGATTAGCATTAGAATTCGAATTAAAATATATTTAGACAATGTCTGTGGTGCAACGCATGAGTAGCTGGTTGTGAAAAGGGATGCTGTGGATTCGATTCCCACACCGAGACAAATGTTTGTGTGCCAGAAAGATATTTGTTTGGGGTCTATGTTTTGTTCTTGATTCCCATGACACAAGACTTGTATCTTAGTGTAGAGTCAGGGCTATTTGTGTGACTTGCATATTATTTATTTATATAGTTGTTAGTAACTATAGCATTGAAATTAATGCAAATTCTACCTGATGATATCTTGTGAACTTTTGATGTTGTTTGGGTAATGGGTACCGGTCTTTCAATAAAAATATGAAAAATGAGACATAGTAACTGGCGCCCACATTTCCCCTCGTGTGATAAGGTTTATCCGTACCCTAGGGGAGCTGTGCCCTATAAAATAAATATACTCGATATTTTCCTCCATTAAAATATTTTGTCCTACGCGTTTTCGAACACGCAACTGGGGCAAAAAATAATTATATGTTAGCACAAGTTTATTTCAATAGTGGTAGTGGAGATTAAACAACAAATTGTATGTAGCAAGTTTGTAACAAATGATGTCATAATTTCTGTTACGAGTCGACTGATATTCATAAAACAATGTCTTTATTTCACTCAAAGACGTGCTTTATGGTTTTCTTGTTGTTTTTTTAATAAACCAGTATTTAGAGGTGTTGCGTTCACAAAGAAGGAAACAGTCCAGTTAAAAAAAAATGCATTAAAAATACACATTGATCTTGAAACCATAACCATTCTGCCTTCATCACATTCCAATGTCACGTGGGTACAATGCTATTTTTACATATAATATTGCAGAAATTATATTTTCCAGCATCCATCTGTGAGAAAGACATAAATAATGTTTAATAATAACAGTCTCAATAAATGTTACATAATAGATTCACAGGTAGAAATACAATTTTGTAAACTTCACAAAGAAAAACCTCTGGATTATTTCTGCAAAGACTGCTCCAAGACTATATGTATGGATTGTATGATAGTGGGTGGTGAGAAATCATGCAAGAACCACGATGTAGTCTCTATGAGTGAAATTGTAAGTGTAATATAATTTATATTCAAGCTATAGAAACAGTAAATATATTCTAATTATTGAATAAGCATAATTATTTGTCACAATTTTTACATAATAAAATGTGTTTTTTACTGATACCTACATACTTATATTGTATTCCATAAAACATATTTTTTTAGCTTGATGACTTAATGATTGAATTAAAAGAGGTTGCTCCCAAAGTCAACGAGACATTCAAAAGACTCACAAAAACTGCAGTTGTAAGTAAATTTATACAAATTACTAATCTTCGAACTTTAACATATTAATGAAAATAATAACCCCTTTTTTTTCTTTACAGAATGTTGGTAATTTGCTTCATAATATTTCAAATGAAACTAGTTCGCAATCCCACCTGACACAAACTTTAGCAAATGTCGAACAACATTTTTCAAAACTCTTCCATAAAATACAAATGCATAAACAGGAAATTATCAACATAATTGTCAAACTTAAAGACACCGAAAAAGAGTCTTTAGAAACTGCCAGAAATGATATTGCAAATGCAATTAAAAAAGGAAATAAAGTCATGAAATCCATTGAATTAACTGAGGATCCTCAGAAAGTAGCACAGGTAATTTTTTTATTTGCTTGAACAACAAGAGAAACAGATAGCTCGCCAGATTGAATGCTCTATATCTATCGGCCTACAAGTCGTAACAATCAAGAACTATAAAAAAAACTCCATGACATAGCGTGTTCATCTTTTTTCTTTATGCTGGCGCGGCAAAGTGACTACACTGCACCTGATGGTAAGCGCAGTGCCGTTCAGATAGAGTATCAAGTAGCGAGAGACAGTCTATCCCCCGCTACTCAACACAATCATGCCGGCTTGCTCCTTCAAATCATCTAAATCATCATTAAATAAGATTATATATTTTCTACTGTTATGCATGCTACATAGACATCACTATTGGTATGATTTAATGTTAGTGTGTAGTGCTCGTAAATAATGAAATAATCAAGCTAGCATATAAATGTGATAACCTCTATTTTATTAAATGTACGATACCTAATTTTCTACTTATATTTCTTGTTTACCTTTGGTTGTTTATAAACTAAATAATAAATTCTGTTCATTTCATCCCGCGACGTGATGTTAAGTCGCATAATGCCAAAAAATAGTACCCTCCAAGTTAAAATTAGTTTGCAATTTCAGATGAATCTTTGGTCTCTCTTGGAAGATGCAAAGCAAATTGCAGAAGCACCATGGTTTTTAGACAAAGATGAGGATAAGAAGGACCAATTAAAGTAAGTTTATATTTATTTAATAGCTAGTCATAATATGTCCCTGCCAACTCAATTTAAGGCATTTAACTAATTGACCGATATCCGTAACCTAGGTCCGTCGGCGTGGCGCAGTTGGCGAGTAGCCGGCTGTGAAACTAGAGGCCGTGGGTTCGATTCCCACCCGGAACAAATGTTTGTGTGACAGACAGATATTTGTGCCCGGGGTCTGGGTGTTGTGAGGCCTTATGTGTCTCGTAGTCCCTGTTACCCATGACACAAGACTCGTATCTTAGTGTGGGGTCGATGCTATGTGTTTGACTGTTGGGTGTTATTTATTATATGTCATGGTGGGCAGAACACATTGGTTAAAGAGGCAAGTTTTCAGCATTGCGAGATCTGGCTTGCCTGCAAAATATCTTTTAACTGTCTGAAAACCGCCCATCCAAGTTGTACTCCCCTAGAAACCTCCCTGACTTGGTGCTCCTTGCTAAATGATAGAGCATGACCAAGGTAGACATATTCCTTCACCATGTCTAATTCCACTCCTTCAACCCTGATATCCGAAGTAGAGATACCCGGGAAGTTAGACATAACCTTGGTATATGTTTATTATCTTCTAATTGTAATCCAGAGTGGCGGTCAATGAAGACCTTTGCAACTTAATCACTGATTACATGAGTTTGGAAGGAAACGTCAAGTCGACATATAAACTACGTTCCACGGTGGAATTGGGTGATATAGAAATACCGCCACCGCCACCTGCGCCTGTGTATCCGCCGGAGCTACCTAAAGGTACGTGCGTAATATTCTATACCACTTTATCTCAATCTTATGTGATAGAACATCTGCATTTTACATGTTAAATACGTAAGACGTGATGACGCTCCTTCAAGTGTTTTTTCATACAAAATAAAGATTTTTAATTGATAAAAATACACCGACTTCGATAAAAAACAAATTAGTTCCTATAAAATTTTAGGGTGGCCCTCGATTTTTCTGAGATCCCATCATCAGATCCGGACTTGTTGCCAATGGGACCACCTCGGAAATTTACCCTTTTAAATAAAATAAGAATTTCTCGAATCAGTCCAGACGTCTTCGAGTAATCGGGGAAAAAGCATAAAAAAAAGATACTGTCGAATAGAGGACCTCCTTTTTTTTTAAGTCGGTTAGAAATAGTCTCAATATATCTTATATTTATGCGATTTACAATAAAGCAAGGGCGCCTAGTCGTCGCATGTCCGCATATCGTCCTCTATCTGTGGCTGGCAATATGATTTGCAAACTAACTGCCTACAACCTGCCATTTAATGCTTAATTTCTTGTTAAGTAAGAAATACTATAAACAGACACCGCTGCCTAGCACTAATCTGTAATGTCCGGGCCTTAGTATTTATATCCTGCCACATCCTTAATGTAAAGTTAAAATAAGATTAAAAAATTCATAACGAAACGCCAGCTCGCTAATTCGAATTCATGTATTATGCTGCCTATAGACTATCAATATAATAAATAATAGTATAATAATAAAATAAAATGTGAAATGAATAATAAATGAATAATAATAAGAATATCAAAATAATAGAAGGTATATACTGCTGCTTATACTATCTTTATTATCGAAAATGAAGTGAAACTACCAACAGGACTTAGAACCGCGCCAGCACCTCTTTGTAGAAATAATTCTGAAACAATTTTATATTTTTTTCAATGTTTAACATTTTAAGATACAACAGACAATAATACAAATATTCACACTCAACGTGGTTCACATTATTACCTCAAATAATTATTTGCTAAACATCACCGTTTTAGAAGATTTGCTATCAGGGAAGTTACAAGATTATTTTTTTCACTTTGTATATTCAACTTTTTCCAACTAAAGTTATTAACTTTGTTGACTCTCACAATAAAAACTTTGCAAAACCGCCTCTTTTACATTGCGTCGTAAAGTCATGCAACAGTTGGGGCAAACGAACATAATTATTAATGTTCTTTTTTTCTTTTATGCACAGCATACAAATTAAATAACGTTTTTTTTTAATCGTTGTCATGTTGCCCGAAACAGCATTTAATTTTTTTTGCAATTACAGATGTCCGACAACAAAAACAACCACAACCCAAAGTAGAGCATGACAGAGATATGCAAAAAGGCCCGGCATTTTTCAAAGCGCCTCCGCACTACCGCAGCAAGGCCGGTTCGGTCACATCACTAAACTCTTGTAGCAGTGACTCGTCCAATATAAGTGTACAACTATATGCTGCCGACTCGTCCAATAAAAGAATGCAAAAATATGGTAAGTCTTTCACGTAAGCTGTGTGAATGATGGGATGTAGGAAGTTAACAACAATCTTGAATATTCCATATTTTTATTTATTTATTTATACACTTCATATACAAGGTATATAGGCGGACTCTTTATTTCTAGAGATACGCTTAACACATTAAAATGATAGAATTTACTTATTTTCACAGTGTAGATGTTTTAGGTAATTTATTGTGGTCTAAATATGTGTGCGCGAGGTCTATCAAGCTAGCAGTGAAAAGTTAGCAGAAACATTTGAAACTTATTTAGGAATTAGTTGCTAATTAGTTGCTGATATTTCGATTTTGTTGCTCAAGCCAGTTCCTCAGAAATCGAGTCACTGCTATCTTTCACATAAGCTAGCAGTAAAATAATGAAGTGAGCACATATTGAGTCGGTTATTGGGTCTGAATTTGTTGCTAATTTGTTGCTGTAAGATAGTATAAAAATATTGAAAAAATATTATATATGTATTTAAAAAAAAAAATTTTTTTTTTTAATTTTTTATTTCGATTTTTTCCTCTTATGACAGCGGTTGTTTTTGTTGCTGGGCGGCACAATATCTACGAAGGTGCACCGGACCAGCAACTAATTAGCAACAACAATTCTGTTGAACATTTAACCCGTTATCAAGGTCATTAAGGAAAAATTTCATTTTTTCCGATTATAACAGCGGTGGATTTTGTTGCTGGGCGGCACAATATCTATGAAGGTGCACCGGACCAGCAACTAATTAGCAACAAAAATTCTGCTGAACATTTAACCCGTTATCAAGGTCATTAAGGAAAAATTTCATTTTTTCCGATTATAACAGCGGTGGATTTTGTTGCTGGGCGGCACAATATATATGAAGGTGCACCGGACCAGCAACTAATTAGCAACAAAAATTCTGCTGAACATTTAACCCGTTATCAAGGTCATTAAGGAAAAATTATATTTTTCCGATTAAGACAGCGGTGGATTTTGTTGCTGGGCGGCACAATATCTATAAAGGTGCACCGGACCAGCAACTAATTAGCAACAAAACTTCTGCTGAACATTTAACCCGTTATCAAGGTCATTAAGGAAAAAATTATTTTATTCCGATTATGAAAGCGGTGGATTTTGTTGCTGGGCGGCACAATATCTATGAAGGTGCACCGGACCAGCAACTAATTAGCAACAAAAATTCTGCTGAACATTTAACCCGTTATCAAGGTCATTAAGGAAAAATTTCATTTTTTCTGATTAAGACAGCGGTGGATTTTGTTGCTGGACGACACAATATCTATGAAGGTGCACCGGACCAGCAACTAATTAACAACAAAAATTCTGCTGAACATTTAACCCGTTATCAAGGTCATTAAGGAAAAATTTATTTTTTTCCGATTATGACAGCGGTGGATTTTGTTGTTGGGCGGCACAATATCTACGAAGGTGCACCGGACCAGCAACTAATTAGCAACAAAAATTTTGCTGAACATTTAACCCGTTATCAAGGTCATTAAGGAAAAATTTCATTTTTTCCGATTATGACAGCGGTGGATTTTGTTGCTGGGCGGCACAATATCTACGAAGGTGCACCGGACCAGCAACTAATTAGCAACAAAAATTCTGCTGAACATTTAACCCGTTATCAAGGTCATTAAGGAAAAATTTATTTTTTTCCGATTATGACAGCGGTGGATTTTGTTGTTGGGCGGCACAATATCTACGAAGGTGCACCGGACCAGCAACTAATTAGCAACAAAAATTATGCTGAACATTTAACCCGTTATCAAGGTCATTAAGGAAAAATTTCATTTTTTCCGATTATGACAGCGGTGGATTTTGTTGCTGGGCGGCACAATATCTACGAAGGTGCACCGGACCAGCAACTAATTAGCAACAAAAATTCTGCTGAACATTTAACCCGTTATCAAGGTCATTAAGGAAAAATTACCTTTTTTGCGGTTATGACAGCGATTGATTTTGTTGCTGGGCGGCACAATATCTATGAAGGTGCACCGGACAAGCAACTGATCAGCAACAAAAAATAAGGTTATCATCTTTCTTATTAAAACAAATATTTGTAATTTAACTTTTATTAATTTTTTTCGTAAAACAATAATTGAATGCTGACTAGGGTTTTGGACTTAATTATCTTTCCAGCCCGCAGCTTGTCGTCGTACTCGATCCAGTCTGTGCCTCTTAAACAGACTGCTTTGTAATGCCCTATTTGTTTTCCAGGGGAACTTTCTTTTAACAGCTGGGGGCACAAATGTTACGACGCCCACCAGTCTATATTGGTCTTCCTCAGTTATAGGACTGTTGATAGACGTTGGTATAGTTTCGAGGGCTTTTATATGCTCGTTGTCTGCATTGAACATCTCGAAAACTAGCATGCTACCTGATTAATTAACAAAGTTGATAATGTTATTGTTATGCAGACCTGAGATGAGCATCATAGTTGAAATTATTTCTGAGATAAAAGTTATTTGTTAAAAACAAACTGATGACTTTGATGGTTGAGAATATTAGTATTTTTTATTCAAACACTAAGATATACGAGTATGTTTTTCGATATCGTTGTGTATGTGTTAAAATATATTTTTATATACATAATATATTTATAATAAGGTAAATAAAATAACAACCATCTATAATCTCAATAAATCAAAATGTAAAAATCAGCATCAGATTGGTTACAAAAACCTACTTATAATGAAACTGAAACAACATCATTTGAGCGGCTAAAGGGTGGAGATGTGTCACTGGACTTTATACAACGATCATTTGCTCCCTTATGGTCTCATCACGTTGCTCACTCGCCACTTACGTTTCACATCCACCCTCCGAGCGTAAAGCTCTCGCGACTTCACTCCAGCCAGTCGGTAAAGGCAAGCTAGAGATTAAGAACAGGGCCTTCCCCCGGGAGCACTCAGGTACGTGGGATCGCTAATTCCCAGAGGCTCGCCACAAGCTGCCCTGCGGGCATTATTATAATTATTATTATTAATTTCAAAATAAATTTTTTCCTTCATACTTTAACAGTCTTCGGATATTCGAGTTGATCTCATTATTTTATCCGTTGTGGTAATATTAGGGGAAACAATGTGGCTTATTTGTTTTTATAAATTTTTCATATTAAGATTTTTTTGATAACGGGTTAAATGTTCAGCAGAATTTTTGTTGCTAATTAGTTGCTGGTCCGGTGCACCTTCGTAGATATTGTACCGCCCAGCAACAAAATCCACCGCTGTCATAATCGGAAAAAATGAAATTTTTGCTTAATGACCTTGATAACGGGTTAAATGTTTAGCAGAATTTTTGTTGCTAATTAGTTGCTGGTCCGGTGCACATTCATAGATATTGTGCCGCCCAGCAACAAAATCCACCGCTGTCTTAATCGGTAAAAATGTCATTTTTTCTTAATGACCTTGATAATGGGTTAAATGTTCAGCAGAATTTTTGTTGCTAATTAGTTGCTGGTCCGGTGCACCTTCGTAGATATTGTGCCGCCCAGCAACAAAATCCACCGCTGTCAAATCCGGAAAAAATGTCATTTTTCGATAATGACCTTGATTACGGGTTAGGTATTCAGCAGAATTTTTGCCCAGCAACAAAATCCACCGCTGTCATAAACGGAAAAAAATAAATTTTTTCTTAATGACCTTGATAATGGGTTAAATGTTCAGCAGAATTTTTGTTGCTAATTAGTTGCTGGTCCGGTGCACCTTCGTAGATTTTGTGCCGCCCAGCAACAAAATCCACCGCTGTCATAACCGGAAAAAATTACATTTTTCCTTAATGACCTTGATAACGGGTTAAATGTTCAGCAGAATTTTTGTTGCTAATTAGTTGCTGGTCCGGTGCACCTTCGTAGATATTGTGCCGCCCAGCAACAAAATCCACCGCTGTCATAATCGGAAAAAATTAAATTTTTGCTTAATGACCTTGATTACGGGTTAGGTATTCAGCAGAATTTTTGTTGCTAATTAGTTGCTGGTCCGGTGCACCTTCGTAGATATTGTGCCGTCTAGCAACAAAATCCACCGTTGTCATAACCGGAAAAAATTCATTTTTACTTAATGACCTTGATAACGGGTTGAATGTTCAGCAAAATTTTTGTTGCTAATTAGTTGCTGGTCCGGTGCACCTTCGTAGATATTGTGCCGCCCAGCAACAAAATCCACCGCTGTCATAACCGGAAAAAAATACATTTTTACTTAATGACCTTGATAACGGCTTAAATGTTCAGCAGAATTTTTGTTGCTAATTAGTTGCTGGTCCTGTGCACCTTCATAGATATTGTGCCGCCCAGCAAAAAAATCCACCGCTGTCTTAATCGGTAAAAATGTCATTTTTTCTTAATGACCTTCATAATGGGTTAAATGTTCAGCAGAATTTTTGTTGCTAATTAGTTGCTGGTCCGGTGCACCTTCGTAGATATTGTGCCGCCCAGCAACAAAATCCACCGCTGTCATAACCGGAAAAAATTTCATTTTTCCTTAATGACCTTGATAACGGGTTAAATGTTCAGCAGAATTTTTGTTGCTAATTAGTTGCTGGTCCGGTGCACCTTCGTAGATATTGTGCCGTCCAGCAACAAAATCCACCGCTGTCAAAATCGGAAAAAATGAAATTTTTGCTTAATGACCTTGATTACGGGTTAGGTATTCAGCAGAATTTTTGTTGCTAATTAGTTGCTGGTCCGGGGCACCTTCGTAGATATTGTGCCGCCCAGCAACAAAATCCACCGCTGTCATAATCGGAAAAAATGAAATTTTTGCTTAATGACCTTGATTACGGGTTAGGTATTCAGCAGAATTTTTGTTGCTAATTAGTTGCTGGTCCGGTGCACCTTCGTAGATATTGTGCCGCCCAGCAACAAAATCCACCGCTGTCATAACCGGAAAAAATACATTTTTACTTAATGACCTTGATAACGGCTTAAATGTTCAGCAGAATTTTTGTTGCTAATTAGTTGCTGGTCCTGTGCACCTTCATAGATATTGTGCCGCCCAGCAACAAAAACAACCGCTGTCATAAGAGGAAAAAATCGAAATAAAAAATTAAAAAAAAATATATTTTTTTTTAAATATATTTTTTCAATATTTTTATACTATCTTACAGCAACAAATTAGCAACAAATTCAGGCCCAATAACCGACTCAATATGTGCTCACTTCATTATTTTACTGCTAGCTTATGTGAAAGATAGCAGTGACTCGATTTCTGAGGAACTGGCTTGAGCAACAAAATCGAAATAGCAGCAACTAATTCCTAAATAAGTTTCAAATGTTTCTGCTAACTTTTCACTGCTAGCTTGATAGACCTGTGTGCGCGATCCTACAAATAAAAACTACATTAATGATTTGCATGTCAGGAATGCGTAAGCTGTCTTGTTCACATTGTTACAGTCATTGTTTGTATAAACACATCACACACCCATATCAAAATATGCACGGTAGAGATGTACTGAAAAATATCGATATACCTATCGATATTTTTTTGTGATACCAAATTGAAATTAGAATTATATTTATTTGTTGGAAATTTAATGTTAATCCCTTTTTATTTTTAATTAATTGTAAAAAAATATTGTAAACATTATAGCAGACATGTACAAAAGACAAGTGGTCCAGCCAGTTCAGCCATTCGCTGACAGCCACCATCCGAAACAACTCAATGAAGGTAACGAATATGTATATTATTATTATCTTTTTGATATACAATTTCTCGCAATAGGCTAGTTGACTGTTTTTGGGAAACCGTCTTATTTTATTCTTCATTGTCTATATTATTAAAATATTATCATTAATAAACATAAGTTTTCAAGATTTAATTTGCATTTTTATAAACCAACTTTATTTTTCCCACCAAAACGCCTACCATCTGTAAAACTAATAAACGTTTGGCTCAGCGTTTTAGATGTTTCGGTGACGGTGACGTCATGCATGACTGATGGGTGTTTCATGTCACATGACAAAATGCTTTATTTTTGCTTATTTGTTTCTTGATAAATTAACGTAATGTATAATTTTCGATATTTTTAGACAAAAATCTATTTTAAAAAAAACCATCAGGTTTTCACTTACAGTTGTATTGGACAAGTATGTTTTGTAATGCTATGACAATTTATACCTTTTCACTGAAATATCTGTTCGAGGAATCTAAATTTTTAATCGAATTCTTAAAAAAAAAGAGTTACCAAAAACTCTTTTTTAATGATTGGACATAACTCAAAGTAGACATGATTAAATTAAGAATAATAATTCCTCTGCTTTGGGGGTTTACTTGGCGATAAGACTAAGACTTCGCTATTTATGCAGCCATTCTTTTAATAAAATTGGAATATAAAGTAAAATCTTTTGAGTAATAAATATTACTTACCATTTACTTTTAAGATCTTTGTACAATATTTTTATAACACATATAGTTATATCTATATGTGTTATAAAAATACACACATTTTAGATGTATAATATCTAATTTTATTGAAACAGAAACCATACTGTAATTTTATTTATGTATTGATTGGTTTAGCAGCATTCTCAGGAACTTTTTGCAACTCAATGCATTTGTATGTTTTGCTTTTTGAACTGCATTAACGAATAAAACTGCAGTTACATTCATTCGTATCATATTAAAAGCAGTTTGGATTCTGTTTAATTTTGATTATGTTTGTATTCTTTGTCTTTGTTCTTCTCCTCGGTGTTGCAGGTATATAAATACAAACTAAGTACGTCATAACTACTGACAATAATAACTGTTTTTAGGTACACAAGAATTGATATACATTTCTCATATAATAAATCCACATGATTTCTATGTACAAAGAGCTTGCCATCAAAACTTAGTGAAGGAAATGCTGCGCGAATTCCACAACGCCAAATCCTTGCCCCAACCAGCTATAAACCACGCGGTGGAAGGTAAATTATAGTTATTTAAAATTTTAACACCAATATTTCTAAGGACCAAACTGAAACATGAATTAGTAGATCGTTGCTTGTATTTTTTATCAAATTTCATAACATGAATTCAAGTATAAATGTTTTTATCTTATAAAACAATATTGTATAGGTAACGAAGAGATTACTTTTATATGAGTAAACCTTTTAAATACTTGTTTACTTATTGCAGGCAAAATATATTTAGCATTCAACAAAGTGGATAATATGTGGCAGAGATGTCGAGTCATGAGTGTCGACCGAAAAGACCCGAAAAAACCTATTTTTCACGTATTCTGTCTAGACTTTGGAAGTTCAGAGATCGTCACTATCGACAAGTTAGTATGTTTTCTGTTGGTTTTAGATGGTCTTAGATTTGATTTTCTCTATTCTCTTGTCTGCACTACTTACAAGCGTTATTAATATAAGACGTACAAAACTTTTGTTCTGTGTTTAGTAGGGTTTATAGCCTATAAAATGTTACAATAGTCAATGCAGATTTGAATTTCCTATATTAGCATATATTTTGTCCAAAAACTCGTGTTTACTGTTCAGGTTGCGCCTGCTGCCCCCGGCGCGCGTGCAGTCTCCGCCGCCGCTCGCCATCCACTGCGCCCTGGCCAACTGTGTGCCGCGCGCCGGCGCATGGACCAACGACGACGCCTATCTCATACAAAAAATCATTGATAAGTCAGTTCTACATTTATTATACACGCCGGCACGTAACTTGGCAAGGTTTTGTCGTAGTGGGGGTAAGTTCGCGCATAGTATTAATGCATCAAAAATGGTCACACATCATAAATAAACTTTCTGGCATTGCAATTAACTTTAAAACAATAACACTCGTAACAAAAATATAATTTGAAACAATAATAATAACAACAACTAGTAACAAAAACAAAGGGTACAGTGTACAGTGCCCGCAAGTGTAATTCGGGGGCGAACAGAACGTGGACGCGGTGCGCACCAATCTCGCGCTCGGAACGGTGCTATCTCGTACCCCGCCGCGCCGCCCGCGTCTCGCATGACAACCAAAGAGACCTAAAACACGACACGACTCGACTTGTGCGCATCTAACGACTTGCCAAGTTACGTGCCGGGGTCTATACCTACTAGTATGTACTTGCGACTGTTACTCAGGACTCATTCACGCATAAAACTTATACCCAGACACACCAATGAAAATAGTTACAATTTACACATTAAAATTATACTATGAGAAACTTAAGTTGCTTACTACGGCTGCTAACTGGTTTATTAGATTGCAAAACTGAGATGTCGTCGATTTATAACTTCCTACTCTTATATAATGCCACTTGTATACACTACATTAAGTATTGCTTAGGTATTTGAATCTGTATTTGTAAAAAAACCGTCAACTTAGTTGTTTTTTTTAAAACGGATTTCGTTTACTGCGTTTAAAAAAATATCTCGGACCAGGAGTTATGTTTAGTTTGTTTTGCTGTTTTACAATTGTGAATGTTATTAGTTAGTTCTAATAATTAAAAAAAATGTTTAGAAAATTATTGAAATTGATGTCGCTTACTGTGACCTGATGTGACAAAGATGGCCTCGACCCACCTTTGCCATGATTGTTGATTATTGGGCATGCTTGTGTTGAGTAGCGGGTGATAGATTGTCTCTTGCTACTCGATACTCTAATTGGGCGGCACTGCGCTTATCATTAGGTGCAGTGTGGTCACTTTGTATTGCCAGGATAAAAAATATGTTGTAATTTTTGCAGTAAACAAGCGGTGATCCACATTCGCCACGTGCACTACAACTCTAACGGGTGCATGAAACTGGAGTGTGACGTCACCACGTTCGAGGAAGGCGTCAGTATCGCGCACACGCTCGTGTTCCACGAACGGGCGCGCATGCCGCAACCGAAACTGCACGTGAGTCATATGCACTATGCGCAGTGTTACCAGATACACGGTTATTACCGTAAATGCATGGTATTTTCAACCAAAACACGGTCTACGGTAATGATCTATTACCGTGTCATTTTCTGCGGTATTTTTTAATATTAATTACTGTGTAAATTATAATCGAATTCGAATCCAAGAATCATAAAAAATCGTAAAACGAATTCTGATATATCTGTCGGCATCTTGTGGTAGGCATTAGAAAGAGGACATGTTTAAAAAGATGACTCCGTCTATTTATGATCAAGAAGCGGAACTTTTGGACGAATAATTTATTTCTAGTAAAAAAAAATAAAGAATAACGTTGTTTTCGTTTAACATTGACACAGTATTATACACTGTAATTTAAAAATAAATCTAAGGTAGGGAATACTTCAAACACGGCAATTTTAGACTGTTGACACGGTAGTTTGCTATTTTCATCTGGTAGCCGCGAGCAACAGCTATAACTAATGCTATTAAAAAATGTTCTAAGTAAAACAAAAACGAAACTATACCACGGCAACTGTACATTTTTTCCAGGATGAAAAGTAGCCTATGTGCTATTCCAGACTATAATCTATCTCTGTGCCAAATTTCAATCAGATCCGACCAGCCGTTCTGGCGTGATTGAGTAACAAACATCCATCCATCCTTCCAAACATTCGCATTTATAATAATAACTAGCTGTTGCTCGCGGCTCCGCCCCCGTGGAGGTTATTTTCGGGAGCAGAAGTATCAATGCAAGGAGTTGTCTTCTGCACTGAGACACCTATAGCGATCGTCCTGAATCTCAGGAGTTCAACTGTGCCTGTCTAGCCATCGAGACAGCATAGCCATGCCTAAGTTTAAGTTAGGAGTTCCTAACTTAAAATACTTAACTTTCAATACGTTGAAACACGTATTTCTTTATTTTTTACCAAAAGCCTAAATATGAATTTTCAGATCCCTAAGTTGAAGTATTACGGATTGCCCATACAAACTTGTAACCTCTATTTCTCCCCTTTCAAGATAATTTTTAGAGACAAAAGATACCCTATGTCCTTCCCTAGGATATAATCTATCCCTCTACTGAATTTCATTAGGATTCCTTCACCCGTTTAGTCATGAAAAGGTAAGAAACAGACATACAAACAACAATATTAATTTTTCTGCGGAGATATTTTAAAACTGTAATATCTCCTAAGATATTCATTAAATTAATTAAATCAAATGACGTAAAGGGCAAATTTGTTCAAAATTAAATACTTGTGATGAATAAAGTATTTATTTGGATAAGGATTAATACGATGTTTATAAAAACCCCTTTCCAAATAATGTATTGTTTCAGAACAAATTCGATAACCATTAAAAAGGTTATAGTGAGCCAACTGAAATAGATAGACATATGCTATCTCGAACTTTTTTTTAGAACTTTTTAAGAGGAACAATTTCGTCGTACATTATTGTTATGTAACTTTAACCGTTAACGCAGCGTACGCAACGGAAACTCTCAAAAGGAATCAATTTTCCCCGTTTTTGCAACATTTTTCATTGCTGCTCCGCTCATATTGGTCATAGCGTAATGTTATATAGCCTATAGCGCTCCTCGATAAATGGGCTATCCAACACTAAAAGATTTTTTCAATTCGAACCAGTAGTTCCTGAGATTAGCCCGTTCAAATAAACAAACTCTTCAGCTTTATATAATAGTATAGATTATAAATATAAAGATTGCGCCCACATAACATGATGTACATGATAGAGATACTGAAAAAATATCGAAAAACTAAATAACTGACAATTTTTCTTTGATATTATCTATTTATCAGTCATCGAAATTAAATCAAGATCTATATTTTTTCGATAGCAACTAATTTTTCATCATTGCGACTGACTGATTGAGAACCACTAAAATTCAGATTTATAAATATGGTACAGCTCCGTATGATATATTACCGTAAGATATTATACTGACAAACATCAAAACGACATAAGCAGTGTTTTATGCTGTCCTGCTCTTACCGCTAATATTGGTGAATTAGAACTCTATAATAACATTTTTTTTTGTTCTAGTACCCTGTTCCAGTAGGAATAAGGGAAAAACCGAAATTATTCATCAGCAGCAACGATTTTAAACCGAAGTCTGTAGAAGAGGTTTACATAACATGCATCGTAAGCCCGGATAAATTTTTCGTCAGGAAGGTGAGAAAAATATTTATCAGCATTCAATTAATCTTGTTTTTTTTTTAATCTTAATAAATTTTTTGTTACAATTGTATTACAGCAACACCTCCAAAGTGTCTATGAAAAGCTTTGCGAAGATTTAGAACAAGATTATGGCTCGAATGCCAATACGGGGACTGTCTATTTACCTGAAATAGGTAAGTCATAATTGGTTCACCAGAGATTTTATATTTTTTTCTGCCCATTTTGACCGACTAGCTCTATCGAAAGAGTGTGCGATTGGTAGGGAAAAACACTTATTTTTCAATCAATTAAAATGAAACATACACTAAATGTATTAGCTCAAGGAGACATCAAAGAAAACCACATACAAATTCTTTGACATGAAAGAAAACCAGATTAGTGGAATTTCAGTGACAAAACTATAAAATTTACAGTAAGCATTTCAAAATCCAGTCGCACCTAAACAAAGTTGCCGTTACTTTATTTGTCCTTACCTAAGATCGCAAATATTTCTAATATTTTTTTACTAATTATTGTTGAAATAAAACCAATAATGTGCTATAACGTCACATACAGCGGATGTATGTGGGTAGTTTTGTTTGCCTAAGGTATGTTTAAAATATTTACAATAGTAGGTGTATTAAACTCTACGGAACATTGTCATACTTTATCCTGCCATCGCTCAAATTATTGTAGTTACTAGCTGTTGCTCGCGGCTCCACCCGCGTGGATTTTTTTTTACACTTTGGGTAACATTATTGTAGTTTTAGTAGGGATCCTTATTTTCTGCAATTAAAATAGTCTATATTAATCAGTGATAATGTAGCATTCAAATGGTGAAAGAATTTTTAAAATCGGTCCGTTACTTTTTGAGCCAATTCGTTACAAACATACATACAAATCTTTCCTTTTTATAATAGTATAATAGATTTGCATCTAAATACTCTTCGAATTCGAATATCACTATTCGATTCGAACGATATTCGCACACCCCTCTACTAGCGTTTTTTTAATAGCGCACCTTGTATATGCGGTATATATTTCGCGTCGCAGTGATATAAGTGATTGTATGTGTGTGCGGTGGTGGTGCAGGCACGGCGGTGGCGGTGAAGCTGCCTGCAGACGTGTGCGGTGTGAGTGGTGTGTGCGGTGCGTGGGCGCGCGGCGTGGTGCACGAGCTGCCGGGGCGCGCGCGCGTGCGAGTGCTGCTCCCCGACACGGGACACCTGCTGCTGCTGCACTACTCGGCGCTGCGACACCTGCACCGACACCACACCACGCTCGCCGCGCTCGTGAGTACTCCACACACACACAACACACATACACACACACACACCTTTATACTATAACAAATATACGGCTCCTACGTATATGGCGGGCAAACTTACATTTTACCGATTTCTACTTTTTAACAGACTTCAAAAAAAAGATGAGGTTCTCAATTCGTCGGTATCTTTTTTTTAATGTATATTCTCCGATTGCACGAAGATGGCTGGACCGATTCGAGAAATTCTGTTTTTGTTTATAAGGGTAATACTATCTAATAATACTTCCCAGGTGGTCCCATTGGCACCAAGTCAGGATCTGATGATGGGATCTCAGAAAAATCGAGGGTAACCCTCAAATTTTATAGGGGCGCATAATTTGTTTTTATAGGAGTCGGTTTTATGAATTAAAAACTTTTTGGCGGATATTTTCGCCAGGACAAAGTAACCACACTGCATCTGTTTGTGAGCGCAGTATTGTCCAGTTAGAGTATGAAGTCGCGAGACACAATTATATTTCGCTAATCTGTGCTAGCCTGCTGAGTAGCTTCTTTATAATTCGCCTAAAGAACCCAGGATCATAGGAGAAAGGGAACACGGTCGCCTGCAAACTGCTAGTGTGGCAAAATGTTTCTTTTCAGCCTAATTACTTCTTGGAAAACTGTATTTTATAGTAAAACGGATTTATGATAAATATATAAGATACAACAGCTAGAAAAAATTAAAGGATATTACAATTAACTCAACAGGCAACGGAGTGTCATTTGTCGGGTGTCACGCCGCTTAATAAAAAATGGAGTACAGGCTCAGTGGCTTTGCTGCAGAAGTTTGAAGACCGTCTTCTAGAACTACATGTTGAGGACAATCGTAATCGGGATTCCATAGGCATCACGCTATACGATAACTCAGACCCTGACAACGCCATATGCCTCAATAATGAGATGATTAAACATAAATTTGCCATCTCATTCGGGTAAGTTGTTGAATTTGTAATATTGTTTTGTAGCTGTACTTGTTTTTTTTTGGCATGTCTAAATAATAATACTGCACCTAGTGGTAAGTACAGTGCAGTACGAATTGAATATCGACCTACGAGCATCGCAACGTCTCTCGTCACAATAATGAGTAGCGAGGGATATATTGTCTCTTGCTACTCTATACTCTAAATGGACGGCACTATGCTTACCATCAGGTGCAGTGTGGTCACTTTGCCGTGCCAGTATAAAAAAAATTAATAATAATGACCTAAAATTACTGGATACATCGGCTGACCCAGAAATGACTCACTATTGGTGAGTTTATCGCCATATTTGTAATAGTCTCCTATAGTTATGTAAACATATATACATCAAGTATTCTCAGCTACTTATTACCAAAAACTGATTTTACATGTAACATTAATTTGTACATGTGCAGGTTATTTAAATTTAACAAAGATCATGACTTTAAAGAACAAGTCTTAACTAACAAACACCCATTGCGAGATACAAAACCTACAACTAAAGGAAATAAAGAGAAAATCACTATAATGAAAAGAGATGTGCCAACAGCGGTACAAGAAGACAATTTAGAAGCAAAAGATAAAGGACCTTTTAGATTGGAAGCAAAAGTTTTACACTACCAATCACCTTCATTAATTTATATGTCATTGTTTCATCAACAAAAGTCATTTAATGAACTCTTTGGACAAATACAAAAGTACTATGCGAAAAATAATACTGTGAACAAAGACGGTTGGAAAGTAGGTGACAGATGTTGCACTATTTGCAACCAATCTCAATCATGGCGCCGAGGAGTCATTCTTGAATTCGAAGGTGAAAATGCAAAAATATTTTACTCCGATTTTGCTTTTATAGAAAACATTCCCATAGTCAACCTTAGGGAGCTTCCATCAGAATTCATATCAATTGGAGATGCTGCGATTAAGTGTCACCTCTGTGGAGTTATACCGGCTGTTGGAGAAGAGTGGCCATCACTTACCAAAGAATACCTTAAAGAACTTCTTGATGCTTACCAAAGAGTGTTTATTACTAAAGTGGGAAATTTTAAGAACAACAGTATGCCAATAGAAATATGGGTGTATCATACAGTACAAGGTGGAGCCCTGGAGCCTAACCAGTCGGAATGGCGATGCCTCAATAAGAAAATAATCGAGCAAGGTTTAGGTGTACCCGACAAATCTCAAGAGGTAGTTGTATTACAATTTAAGTATACTAATGCTTTACTCCATAGGAACGCGTTATAACAAATATATTTTCAGGTAACACCTTCTGAAACTAATGTAGAAGACGACGAAATGCTATCGTTCTTGAACGTGACTGGTTCAGTGCGTGATTGGCTGCAACTGGAACCAATGCCAATGAAGCCTTTCGTGATCAAACCAGTTTCTGAAAGTGGCTCAAACACCTCAACTCCTGTCGATCATGACGATAAGGGGCCAGATGACTCAAATGTATTGTTTATATCAGATTGGCTCCCACCAGAACCATTACCGAATAAAGAATTTACAGCTATGCCCACGTAAGTTTTCATATTCTCTAATAAAAAGCAATATAAATTACCTTCAACAGCCACGCACGCAGGCCCGACCCCACACTAAGACAAATATCTTCTGTAATGGGTATCAGGAACTACGAGAGACTTCCAGTCTTACAACTTGTATTCGATTAATTAGGATTTAGCAAATTAAATGTAGTTATGAAATTACGTCAAGTATAAATTCGTAATTCATGCACATATAACAAGGTAACATCAGATCATCCCCTTCACACCCACGGAAATAAGAATCTATGAATTAATTCAGTGCTAGTATTTTGCAGCTGCGAATTTTGCCGCGTGATCTTGTATCGAGGATTGATTGAAATAGAAGGCCTGAAAAATGCGGCTTAGCAATTTTTATTTTAGATAAATGATTTGAGTTTTTTTTATCGATTATTGAATAAATAGACAATTATCATTCAATAATAATTTCAGAAGAACGGCACGCACACTCGATTTTATAATTCGCAGACTCATTTATATTCATAATAGCAAATAGCGTTAGTACAATTTATTAGCGTGCACGAGAATTCACCTGCTAATGAAATTAATAACTCCCACATGCGGGGTGCGTGAATCGAACCCACAGCCTCTGACAACTGACTACTTGTCCGGCGATGCTGGGCTATCGAATTATCATTATGCACCAATACTATAAGGAAGTAAATCATAAGATTCGTTAACTATGGAACGTGACTTGGTCTAGTATAACTCATCGTTCAAATACGTCAATAATAAAATTCACATACGTATTATTTGAAACACATCAACATGATATATTTTTGTTTATTTTAAAACTTTGTACACTACAAGCTTTTTTAACTTAAGCTACAAAGGTAACTTATATTATTTATCATATTATTCTATATTAAGTGTTGTAAATTATACTTTGTTTATTTATAGATATATAGACAATGATGGTGTAATATATTTGCACGACATTAATCAACGAGACACACTAGATCTCATAAGTAAAGCTCTCGAGGTACGCTTCAAAAACCATGACCCTAAAGCAAAGTTCGTAAAGTGGACAGTAGGTGAGCCATGCGTTGCTCAATATTTCTTGGATAACCGCTTTTATAGAGGGAGAATCTTAGAAGTTAATGAGGAAGCTTCCACTTGTCTGATACAATATATCGATTATGGAAACGAGGAACTATGCGCATTTACCAACATCAGGAAAGGCATTACACTTCACCAAATCCCAATACAAGCACACAAATGTGAATTAAGTCGTATTAAACCTGTCGAAGGCAAATGGGATCGAATCACTTTAGATTATATACATAAATCTGTAGTTGAAAAAGAATGTTTTGTTAAAGTGGTTGGAGAAGCAAATGAAGGTATTACTCCAATAGAACTGAAATACGATAAGTTGTGGATCAATGACCACCTCGTCGATTTCGAAATGGCTGTATATACAGATGGCTCAAAACCCATTGTAAGGAAATTCAAGGCCAATAAAAAAAATAAAGTGTTTGAACCAGTTAATGAATCTTTGGATTCCGGGCCAGACTACATAGTGGAGGATGATGGTGAGAGTACTGGGCCACAGTCTATATCTCAAGAATCAATTGGTCTGCACTCAATGCAAGGAAAAGATTGGAATAAAATGCTAGAAGAAGACAATGACTCCATTGAAGGCAATTATATTACATATCCAAGCCATGTCGAAAAAGAATTTAAATGTAATGTAGGCCTGATTAATGATCGAGTTTTTTTGGAACTCAATATAATTCACGATGATGATACGGCTGAAGAATATGAGAAGATGTACAAAGAAGTCGACTCTAAGGCGGAATATATGAGTCCGATTAACGGGATATTAGAAAATAAAGCTTGTGCAGCTCTTTTCCCAGAAGACAAAGTATGGTACAGAGCCTCGATATTAGAATATAGTGAAAGCAAAAACAAAGTTAAAGTAAAGTTTATTGATTATGGTAATATAGAAATCATTTCGCTGGCCGATGTTCGAGAAATTAATGAAGAATGGATTAACCTTCCACCTGCAAATATTACTACACGATTGCACGGTATCAAACTAAATCCCGATGTCAAAATAAATGCAATTTCACAAGAATACAGTAACACCTTGATAGACAAAGGACCATTTGATGCAGTAATTATTGACTGTGTAGATCAAATACCTTATGTGGAGTTAAGGAATGAAAACGGAGAACTCATTAACGAAGTACTTACCATTAATAAGGTCTTTGTCAAATGTGACGACTAACCATACAATACATCATTGTACAAACATACAACAGACGACTATAATTACGAATATATGTAATTAACATAACAAACAGTCATGTTTTTAGGTATTTCCGATGCGGTGCCTACGGAAATTTAATGAAACTGTTAGTCTGAAATATTATAATTCCCTAAGGGGTATTCATTTTGCATATGCTACTGTTTATGTATTGTTTTTATTGTATACTAAAATGCTTAGGCATTTACTATTGACATGGCCTGATAATTACCCCTAGGTATAATTATAAGTTGAGTATTAATGTTCGACACAGATACTATATTTTATGTTTAATTTTAAATAAATTTGATTCGTATGAAAACTATATTACTCAGCTGAACTAATAACAATGGCTAGAGCGCCATACACTTCAGTGTTCATTCCAAAAATAAACATTATTTTCAACAATAGCCTTTTATTGTCTTTTGCTTACCACTAAATTATAATGTAACTGATAAATCCAAACATAAATGAAGAAACATTAATATATATGGCTATGTTTTGGGACAAAGAGCTACAAGACGCAGTGGTGCCCCGGTACCTGCAGCTATCTTCATTGGCATTACTAACGCAGTACACCCGTGATCTGGAAATATAAAAAGTAATTCATATTAAAATGTTAATTATCGCTTGCTTTAACGGTGAAGGAAAACATCATGAGGAAACCTGCAAATATTATACGAATTTCGAAGGTATGTGAAGTCTACCAACCCGCATTAGGCCAGCGTGGTAGACTAAGGCCTAACCCCTCTCATTAGTAGAGGAGGCCCGTGCCCAGCAGTGGGACAATGTTTAATACAGGGCTAGTATTATATATTATTATTATAAATAACACCCAACAGTCCACACACACATAGCCCCGACCCCACACTTAGATACGAGCCTTGTGTTACTTGAGTCTTGTCTTGGTACACACATCAGGGTCTACGAGAGACTTTCAGTCTCACAACACCCAGACCCTGGATACAAATATCTGTCTGTCATACAAACATGTCATTTGTCCCGCTGTGGGAATCGAACACACGGCCTCTCGTTTCAAAGCCAACTGCGCCACGGAGGCTATCAGTACAATAATAAATGATCATCTATTGTCAAAAATAGCCACAAGTTGAGGTTGCCGTTATTTAAATAAACTCTCTGTCTAGATGAGTTAAAGAATTTAATTAATTCAAATTACTTGCGAGAGGGGAGCCTTTGATAAAAGAATAATTAGGCAGCGGTCGAAATGTGAGGCGGTTAACCGACCTCCCAATAGGGAGGCTGGGTTAACCGAGATGCAATATGTAGACACAAATAAATTTAAATAAACTAGTGAGTATGTTCTTCTAATCTTGAACTAAGCACATGCTTATGTCCCAAGGCTGATACGTGTCATAATATTGACAATTCTTTGTCGTGCCACAGTTTATTACATTTGCTACTATTTGTCAGCTTTATTACTTGTGAAATAAAGTTATGTGTATGTTTTTATGAGAATGTGCGCGCGCGCCTGGTTATGTGTGTGTTTTTATTTTAACTAATAGACGTTGAAGGATAAGTGTAGAAATTCCCTTTTCAGTAGTCCAGTACATTGATACGTAGTACGGTTTTAGATTTTATAATTATATTATTTTGGCGACTGTTGAATTTATGGGGGTGGCAGAACGAAGGAGGACGTCTGGCAAGCTGGGAAGAAGGTTGGTACATTGATACTAAAGACTTTTTCAGTAGTATGTATAGTTCGCGACAGGTCGACATGGCAATTTTCTAGTGATGTGGCAACATGTAGCAGGTAGTTTATATAGATATTTATTTTATTGCAATGCAAGAAAATAAGACTAAAATTAATTAAATAAGGTTTATTATAATTAAAATATACACACATACACTCACGCCTGTAATCCCCAAAGGGGTAGGCAGAGGTGTAACTAGTACACCCACTTTTCGCCGAATTTCGGTCCCATAATGTGATAGGGGGCGAGCCTATCGCCATATCGGGCACATTTTCCAGACTCCGGGCTAATACTGAGGCATTTCTAGATAGAAAAACCCAATATCACTTTACCCGACCCGGGGATCGAACCCGAGACCTCAGCACAGCAGTCGTAACGCGTGCGCAATTACAACTGCGCCACCGAGGCAGTCATAATTAAAATATTTTATAATAATATTTTATTCATCACAATCAATATCAATTATGGGCGATTTTAATTGTTTATTGGGTCCTGCTAGTTTCGGATTGTATTCTGGCCAAAGTTCTAAAAAGCCAGTGTAAAACGCAGCCATATTCAATGTCTGATTGACAGAGTAATTATAATAATTGTCTTTTCGTTTAATTTTACAATTTTTTTATACTTTTTAGATTAGTTCTCGTGCTTAAGAATTAATTATTGGTTTTTCGTTTTTACACGTGACGAGGAAGCAACCGAAGTCATTTTAATACACAACGACAAAGAACAATGTGAGCGAGATCGATATCGATAAACGCGGTCGATGCGAACTCGTGCGTCGTGCAGCGCTACGACTAAGACGGCGCGGGCGATGTGACCCCTCCCCCGCGCCTCACCTCATACCCCGATTGCCATGTCGACCTGTCGCAAACATACTACAGTTTTTTTTAAATCCAGTACTCTAGGGGATTCCTTGAACTTTAAGTGTCCTAACTGTGACGCTTAGGATGAAATGTTGGCGGATCCGGACTGGGCTAATATCAACTGGTCGCTAACCCATGGTTAATTCGTATACACCCAGGTTAAAGTTAATCTACATATAGAACCAATGGATTGAGTGCTCTCTTTAAAATAATATGATATATAAAAATATTATTCTTGGATAAGCATCAATGAATCTTAATATGACAGCAAGGGAAGTGAAGTATTTTCGTCCACTCATAAAACATATCTAACAATCACATAAGTGGTCAGGTACCAGACTAGATTATAAAGATTGGTGAGTGGGTTGCCCTGCAAATTACAACTTGACATATTGTAGATTTATTTGTCTGTATTCTTAATAATGTAATAATGATAGGTATTAATTTATTTACCAGGTATATCTCTGTTCAAATTGACGTTTTCCATACCATATAGGCCAGCATTTGATAATATTTTGTGTACAGGATAATTTTTACTGGACCCTGGATCCACAGACGCTACATCAACACCAATGCCCACAACGTTTTTGTGCGATGTCGTTATCCATTCGGCCACTTCTTCACTCAAACCTGGAATATTAAATACAAAATGATATTTAAATTACTAGATAATATGGAGCAAATTTGCACATCAAGATAGTGATAGGGAAGGTTGTAACGACATTTAATACTATCTCTATGTAATGTAATTTCTATAGTTTAAGAAAAGATGTGAAGAAGCACATGAAGTTATTCAAATCTAATTTCACGCGGAAGGTTGTATACATCAGAACATATGTTATCCGATGATGTTCAGACTTGACTACGAAACTAAGTTTTTCGCATTCGGCTGGCAAGTGCTTCCGCTTATGTGACGCGCACTTTAAAACACACTAGCGAAGTTAGCAGAAGATAGAAGACATATCAAATCCATTTAAAAAAATATATTTTATTTGACTTATATTTCTTTGATTAACATTATAAATTAGTAAGGAAATTGCTAGTGTATTGATGATAATTCATACTATGTATGTTAGGTATCTGTATACATAGGCTTATATCGTGTTCTGAATTGACAAAAGAGCTATGTAATTGCGTACCTACATGATTAATGTAACGATTTAATTTCATTTGATGCCAAGCGAGCCGCAAGATTGAAGAAGATATAATATCCATTATAGGATCGTAGTCGCCAATATTTCTCAAAACAGCGTCGTAATGTTGTATGACGTGTCGTAAGGCTAATAATTGTGTCAGAAATTGTTTCGTTAAAGAATACAGAACACCTCAGAATACAGATTTTTCTGTATTCTGAGACAGAACACATAAATAATCTACTCACCTGGAAAACTTAGAGACTTCTGGTCTACATTTATGCCTAAATATTTAATTCGATCGTGGAAGTATTTACTCCAGCCGAACTTGAATATCAGGATGCAGGGTTTCCCCAGATTGTAATTCAAAACGTAATCCAAATGATGTTTGTAAAGCACAAAATTGGAATCACCGTTTGCTATTGAACTAACGTCAACTATGGTCACTGAAATGGAAAAAGTTTTTGGTATGTATCACATAAAACTGTCTTATCCACTCTCGTATCAAAAGGATATTAAAAAAGTAAGGTAGTACGGAGTAAATAGAAGCCAAAATCAATTTTATTTCCATAACATTAAAGTTGAAAATAGCATGTGGGAACGGCGAGTGTGCCAGCATTTTTTAAATACAATAATTAAACTTTTAAATATAGTAAGTTTATTGGCTCACAGGTTACAATTAGTTTTTCCAGCTGAATGTCTCCTACATAGTCGCCAGTTTTTGAGAAATGGTACGGTGCGTCAATGTGCGTACCCCCATGTTCGGCAGCGGTGAATTCCTTTGCAGCGTACCTGAACAGGTTACATTATTTTCTTTTAAATAAATTTTGACAAAGTACGCTCACAGCACTGTAGAAGCCACGCAAGTGGTTCGAAAGTGCAACTTGGTCATCATTCTGTAGCAGGCTGTCATCATGATTGTGTTGAGTAGCGAGGGATAGAGTGTCTCTCGCTACTTGATACTCTATATGTATGGTACTGCGCTTACCATCAGGTGCAATGTGGTTACTTTGCCGCGCCAGAATCAAAAAAGTCCTGGGTGGGCCTTACTGGGCTATCACAAAGTTTCATTTTTGTGAAAAGGCAGTGAATACTTCAGTCACAGTGTATTAAGAGACCGTATTGGATCATATTGTGCTCGACGCTAATGTTCCGAATTGAAAGTTGACTCTTATCTAGGTCCAATCTAATGGAAAACTCTGACATTGAATATCTTAAGAAATCTTTAGGTGGCCAGGGAGATTAAAGGCCTGTAACCAGAGGCAGTAGTTTCGAATAGAATTGTTTCTGATTTATATATAATTATTATTTTGTATGTATTTATATGTAACTTTTGGATGTTACCTACATTACTTCATGAAATTAAAAGATTTTTTTATTTGTAAAAGAACTTATGGTATTTACATATATAAAAGTTGACTAGATTTTATAAGTTATCTACACACTTTTCTTAACTTGGATAATGCTAGTACGTGGGTACCTCGACTCGTCAATCTAGGACACTTTAACTGGACAATAAAAAAAACATGAAACACGCACACCCGAGATTTAAAGAACCGGGTTAAATAATGTCAGTTTGTAACCCCCATAGAAAACATCTGTCCCTTTCGGGTACACGCCTTTGCCCGATTTATAGAAATTCTATATCTGAGGAATGCACAGGAAATAAAACGGGACGAGATCTTTTATAAATTGTATTTTTTTTGTCTATGCATGAACGGTTATGCCCTTAACATAATGCCACTATAAAGGTTCTCCTTTGGTTTTCGTCACGTAGTCAATATCCTTTAAAAAAAAGGGTCACATAGGATAGGCGTACGTTCTCTTAGGCTGGTTTCGAACCTACGACTTTCGTCGGCATTTCACTCTGTGCACTCTGCTCACTCCCTACTGTGTGATTACTGTTATTTAAAAAAAAACTAATTTCACCTTGTGCGTGTGAGACCATTGTATCCGTCTGTTTTTGGGAAATCAGCGTAAATAATAAGTCATATTAGTATATTTATTTTCTGACTACATTCTTTTCATAAAATTCATAACTTTGTCAATTTTAAATGATTTGTTTTTATATTTTGACAAAAATAAAAATTCTACTGTCAATGCATCGATGTCATTAGTTCCTGTATCTTCATAAACAATTATGTTTTCGAATAATCAATTAAACGTCGTTAAAGGGCTTCCACTCGATGCCACCGGATTCCACCCGTCTCACGTGATCCAATTCGATCCCACCCATCCGATCTCATCCCATCACCCGATCCCACTCGATTATATTTCTATCTCATTCTTTCGTAGGCTTAGTCCTAGATATAGATTTATGTTATTGTCTCTTTTTGGTGTCGCTTTTTCGTTTCATTTTCCGACTCATCGAATTTCAAAGCACAACGATTCTAAAGAAGTTTCACTTCAAAAACATAATTAAATATAACTGCATTACTGTTAAAAACACATTACTTGGAGAAAACTGCGTCGGTGGCGCAGTTGTAATTGCGCATGCGTTGCGACTGCTGTGCTTCGAGGTCTTGGGTTCGATCCCGGGTCGGTTAAAGTGATATTAGGTTTTTCTATTTAGAAATACTCAGTATCAGCCTGGAGTATGGAATTGAGTCCGTTATAGCTAAAGGCTCGCCCCCTATCACATTATGGGCCCGTAATTAATTCAGCAAGAACTGGGTATGCTGGTTACACCTCTGCGTACCCCTTTGGGGATTACAGGCGTGAGTGTACTGATTCTCCAGCATACATATACATGTATGGTGGAAAAAATAAAAAAAGACTGGATGAGTGATTTTCATAGAATTTGATGAGTAAGTACCTATCCTTAATATTATTTGGACAATGTATCTCTAGCAGTCATAGAAATTATCTTACCCTGTGTTATCTTCGTTGAAATCTTGAATTTTAGTAAACATGAATTCTTGATTGCCAGGCCAATATACTGTATTGTTATCGAAGGAATGTGTTAGATCTATAAACTCATAGTCACCATTGAACAAAACATCGTTTAAATTAACCTTTTCTGTGAGAACAAAAATCGGAATGTATAAGAAAACAAACGCAACTATTGTAACCGCCATGTCTTATTAAACTGTTGGTTCCTCAGTATGAGATCACCGACTTAAATAAGTGATAAACGTTATAATGTTATTCTCATTACTATTCTGGGCAGGTGTAGGTGTAACAGTGCGCTGCTTCGCGCAATTGCGCCAACCCAGTTCATTGTGCCGCGCAATTGTGTCAACTCACCTTTTCGAAATGTTGGCGCACAGTGTAGCCAAACTTAAAAGTTCAACTTTATTAGCGACTTACTATTCGTGGTACTTATAGCATCTTTGTTTAACCATTTTTCTAAACTGCAGAATTTTAAACCCCTCAAATATAAAAGTATGAATATGCCTATAATTTATACATAGTAGGTATACTAAGACTCTTAGTCTAAGAGGTAACTCAAAGAGTCGGCACAGTGATGTGTGCCAGAGTTATTAAGTTAGCGTAAGATTTTTATAAATCGTCGGTACACCGTGTGACCCTGGGATGGATACTTGTAGTTACAGCTGTTCTGAAATATGCGATATTAAAAAAGAAAAATTTTAATGCGGTAAATATTCGAAAGGCTGGACACTGGGCCATGCTTGGCAACATGCTCTAATGAGGAAACAATGATGAGATCATAAAGAGAAGGGGATGAGTTAGAAAAATTATGCGTAGTACATAAAGTGATAACATGCTAATGGACAATAAAAATTTACCAGAGGAATTCCAAAAAATCAGCGATCTATATGTACTACGTACTAGATGCGGCGACCAGAACAAACATTATGTTCCACCGAGTCGCGGTGTATACACTGCACCGACGTTAGTTTTCTTCATGCCACCTAAGTATGCACACCACATTGCATCTTTCAGTGTCGAGTTAATTTTAGTTATTTGTAGCGTCATTCCCGAACAAATCTGCCTTAAATTGATTTACAGTGAAACTGTTGATAGTATATAAGGTAAATAACATAATTTCATAAAGTTTAGAACGTTATAATATCAATCAATATTAATTAATTTCAATTCTGAATACGGGAAGTCTATATTTCACAACAAAATTCATTATATAGTTTGTCCCGTTTTGGCGCGCGGAAAGTCCCGTTCGAGATAAAGTGACTGAGTTATCAAATAGTTCTTAGTAAAATGAATATATGGCATTTTCACAACAAAATTCATTATATAGTTTGTCCCGTTTTGGCGCGCGAAAAGTCCTGTTCGAGAGAAAGTGACGGGAGTTATCACGATTCTATTTTCCAAATAGTTCTTAGTAAAATGAATAGATAGCATTAGTGGGCGGACAAGGTTGGCCTCATAAAAAATATGATAATATACTGGGTGATTTTTTTACCGTCTTGATAATAATATGGCGTGTTGTGTAAGTGGAATAGAATCTATAGACAACAGTATTTGTGTACTAGCATTTCGATTACGAAGCTTCCGAAAGTCTAATAAAATCCATAAAAGAAATACACCCTACACGGCGTGTGCATAATTATTTATCACTATGAATAAAATAGAAGGCATGCAGGGCGAGTATACAATGTAAACATACTAGACATATTTGTAAGATCGAAATCAACTTATTTACAAATTACACCGATTACATAATTACAAAATAATTAAAATGTACCTTTTAGCGATATCCCAATAATTGTTCGAAGTGTCCACCGTTTCTCTCTAAACACAAACTAGCACGTCTTTGTAAATTGATTTTTTAACTATGAAGTGTGTCTCTATCACGTTTTAAAATATCAAAAGCGTTTATTATGTGCTGTTTTAATTCAATAACACTGCGAGCTTCTTCAGTTCACCAACCGTTTAAGCTCGGCCCACAAATAAAAGTTCAAAGGAGTTAGGTCTGGTGATCTGGCCGGCCAGTTCACAGGACCTCCGCGACCTATCCACTTTCCACTGATCTGACTGTCAAGATACTCGCGCACCGATCTTTGGTAATGTGCTGGGCAGCCATCGTGCTGGAAGTACACTCCTCGCAAGTAGCTTAGAGGAACGTCCTTCGATCCATATTGGGCCAATGATTCTGTTATTTAGGATTCCAGCCCATAATAATAATTAATTTTGTGAGGGTTTTGAAAACTCCACCAGTGCTCGTTGTGGACGTTGTAAATCCCAACGCGTGTAAATATCGATTCATCACTCCACAAGATGTTGCTGTGAGTATGTCCCTGCAGCCAGCGACAAAACTCCATACGAGCTTCAGGGTTCAGCGCATGCAATGCTTGCACGCGGGTGAAGTGGTATGGGTGCATACTCAACGAATTCAGCAGCTTCCACACCGCATATTGGCTTACGCCAAATCTTCGAGCGGCTTGCCGAGTGCTTCTTCTGGGGTGACGTTCGAAATATTCTAATACTAGCTTTTGCCCGCAGCTCCGCCCGCGTTGAAGTTGTTTTTGAGAGAAAAGGCATACTATCCATGGAGGCATATTACGCTATTACATTCCTCTAGCATCTGCCTAGTAGCCGGGTGCCGGGCGGACATGCGAGGATCTTGTATTTGAGCTCAAGCCAGACCCTAGATCTCATATTTTCGCAGAATATCAGGAATAGGATTGAATTCAGTGCCAAGAAAACATAGGTGTGTGCATTTTTATGCCACAAATCCCCCTTTTCTCCAGTCTCCACTTTCAGGGTGTTCCAATGACAATGCAGAATGATGTTAGGATCTTAGGTGTAGATATCGGATTTAATATTGCGGCGGCGATTTCTAACGCCCGGTCAGCGTATATTAGCTGCTAATATAAAGCGCAGGTACAGCCGAGAATGGAATACTGCTTCCACCTCTGTTATGGTTCCGATAATTGCTTGCTCGCTGGTTGATATGTATTTCAGCGACGGGTCATCTGCATTATGAATGATGCAGACGTGACCAATAGCTTAGAGCTGCTACAGCAGCCCAGGGACATTTCCTCGCTTAACATGTTTTTTTTATTCTGGTGCGGCAAAGTGACCACACTGCACCTGATGGTAAGCGCAGTGCCGTCCAGATAGAGTATCAAGTAGCAAGAGATAGTCTATCCCCCGCTACTCAACACAATCATGCCGGCCTGCTGTTTAGCTTCTTCACATTACGCCTAAAGGACCCAGAATCATAGGAGGGAGGGAACACGGTAGCTGGCAAACTGTTCCACAGCTTGATGGTGTGGCAAAAATACGAATTTGCGAACCTCTTGGTTCGGGCCGGGGTAGTAGCCGCAAGCCAGTACGCGTGGTTCTGGTATGGAAGGGAGAGGATGGGATAAGATCAAACAATTCTTCAGAGCATTCGCCATGATACAGGCGGTAGAACACGCTAAGCGAGGAAATATCCCTACGCAGCTGTAGCGGCTCCAGGCTGTTACTCACGTCTGCATCATTCACAATGCGGATGGCCCGCCGCTGCAACCCATGCAAGGCATCGAGAAGGTACCTTGCGAAACCATCCCAGAGGTGTGAGCAGTATTCTATTCCCGGCCGCACCTGCGCTTTATAAAAGCGGTAGAGCTGACCGGGCGTGAAAAACCACCGCACCCTGTTCAGGATTCCGATCCTGCGTGAAGTGGCGGATATTACGCCCTCGATGTTCTATCATTGCGAATGCTTCGAAGAATTGTTTGGTCTTATCCCATCCTCCTCTATCCACGTCAGAACTACACGTACCGGCTTGCGGAGCTACAACAGCGTGGTGTCTATTACCCTGGCCTGAACGAAGAGGTTCGCGAATTTGTATCTTAGCCGCACAATCAAGTCCTGGAAAAGTTTGCCAGCACCCGTGTTCCCTACTTTCTGTATTCCCGGGTTTATTAAGCGTACTGTAAAGAAGCTTCTGACTGACTGAAATGATTGTGTCACTTTGCGAGGGATGTTTGTCCTCGCTACTTGATAGTCTACTTGGACAGCACTGCGCTTTCTATCGGATGCAATGTGGTCACTTTGACGTGCCAGGATAAAAAAATTGTTTTAGTTGTACTCGTGTACAGCAAATTATATTAGAAAAAACATTGAATATTACGCAAGCACCTTAATAATAATTAAAAGTTTTTTAATTCATAAAAAGTACACCGACTTCAATAAAAAACAAATTATGCGTCCCTATAAAATTTGAGGGTTGCCCTCGATTTTTCTGAGATACCATCATCAGATCCTGACTTGGTACCAATGGGACCACCTGGGAAGTATACCCTTTTAACCAAAAAGAATTTCTCGAATTTGTCTAGGCGTCTTCGAGTAATCGGGTAACATACATAAAAAATAACGATTCCGACGAATTGTTAACCTCCTCCTTTTTTGAAGTCGGTTAAATAAAAATAATGTAGTCATGTATATGTACACTGTGTACATATTCATTGACCCACTGCTGGGCACGCGTGGCGTCCTCTATTGAAAACAACAATTCACATCAAGCGAGTGCTAATTTTACAGGTAAAGCCTAAAATTTAATTTTGCCCTGCAACCGAGATCTAAATGTACATACATATACACTCACGCCTGTAATCCACGAAGGGGTAGGCAAAGGTGTATCCAGTACACCCACTTGTCGCCGGTTATTATGGTCCCATAATGTGATACGCATGCCCAATTACAACTGCGCCACCGAGGCAGTAGGCAGATCTAAATGTATTAGATGATTATATTAACTCGCGGAGAATCTTGACATGTCGATTTAGATTTTTGTTATCCTGGCACCTGGCAAGTGATGGGAGCGAATCTATCGCCACACCGTGTACTATTCCAGACGCCGGGTTAATACTGAGTATAAAGATGAAAAATCTAATATAATTTTACCCGACCGTGGTATCGAACCCTGATCGAATCGTGACCTCACGCACAGAAGTCATACCGCGTATGCAGATACAACTGAGCTACCGAGACAATCTTCGACTGCCTCGGTGGCGAGGTTGTAATTGCGCATGTATTACGACTGCGGTGCTGAGGTCTCGGGTTCGATCCCCGGGTCGGGTAAAGTGATTTTGGGTTTTTCTATCTAGAAATTCTCAGTGTTAGCCCGGAGTCTGGAACCTGTGCCCGGTATGGCGATAGGCTCGCCCCCTATCACATTATGGGACCGAAATTCGGCGAAAAGTGGGTGTACTGGTTACACCTCTGCCTGCCCCTTCGGGGATTACAGGCGTGAGCGTATATGTACAATCTTATCTTACACTAATTATAGCATTTTTTTTTCGAAAAAATGTTCGGCCATGACTCTTTAAATTGATATAATTTTTTTATTTACGAACCGATTCGAATAAAAATTACCCTAAGACCTAAGTGAAGCTTACCACAATACAATAGTGAGACCACACCGAAATCGGTTTAGCCGTTTCTGAGATTAGCGTGAACAACGACCGAACAACAAGCACCGACAAACAGATAAACAGACAAAAATTCTAAAAATCATTGATTTGAGTTCTATTGCGTTAATAAAGACCCCAAACATAGTTTCTCTCATATATCTTCCATGTACAGACAGCGATCAGTTACAAATATATTATATGTATAGATTTCTAAACACGCCGATAGATGGCGCCACAATCGAAATACATCGCGCTATGGTTTGGTCACAAGCCAATATAGATATTATGAGTGACCGATGTATTGACAGCGATCAGTTACAAATATATTATATGTATAGATTTATAGATGTATAGATTGTTTTCCGTACGATTCGATAAAGGTGGCCGGCCTCTGCCTCTCCCGTGGCTTGGAAGACCATGTCCATGGTTGAGCAACCTTTGATAAGTATTCAAAATGAAAGTAGTGCTGGGAATTTGTGTATCCGGAATACCCTGTCGGCGAAGAGATTGCAGTCTGCAGATGTTGTGGTTCTGCATACATTCGCCTTGCACGATCTAAGCTTTCACCAGACAGAATGTAACACCTCACCATTGCTAAATACTCAACATTATTGTATTCGTACATGTTTATGGTATAAGATATCACAGCGAGAGATCGACAAGCGCGACTAAGAATGCAAATAGATCACGCGACGTCACAGTGTAAATATTTGCATGCGACTAAAGTATTTATTCGCAACGGCAGCGGGCGAACGAGAAAGGGTGGAAGGGAGCGGCGGTCGTGCGCTTACGGCGGCCGGCGAGTGCGAGTGTGTGTGTGAGTTTTATGTTATTTATTACGCTCAGAATACAGAAAAAACCAGAAACCGCGCTCAATAAGAATTACATACCCCGCGCAGTGTCCAAAAACAATACGTAACGTCCCGCGCCTGCCCCACCGCCAACCCGCGTAATGTTGCTAGCTTGGAGCGGTTTCCCACTTTTTGGGGTAATCTTATAACACTAAAGAAAGTATATTAATAAAAAAACATTAACTGATATTTGTAAGTAGGGTAGTAAAACGTTGTACACAACTACTTCAAAATACATGACAAACATTCTGAACAGGAGGGATACAATATAAATAAAGTAATTATTATGACTATATCTACCCTAGTTGGAATAGCTGCTTTCCTAAGTCTTTTCAAACCATTTTTTGTGTCATAAAAATATTGCTCTTCAAAATGAATTGAGCAAATTACGCTTCGGCTTGATGGTTTCCAAAACTCATTTTAACCGAGTTCTTTGTATGATTTTCATCCAGTCCGAATTTCTCTTTTCATCAGCAGGGAAACTAAAATTACAAGAACGATATATAAAAAATTGTGAATATTCTATAAAAGTATTAAAAAAATAAGTGGGTAAAATTTGCGATCAAAATAAAATGGCAACACTCAAAAAATGGACGCGTCATGTTCTAAGACGATCACAATAAGTAAAAGAAATTCAATAATTAAATAAATATACCTTTGAATGCGCTACTTACAGATGAAATGTGATCCCATCCTGTTTTTTTGTAATCCCAGCAGCATTTTTACATGTAAGGACAACACAAATCGACATTTTTAAATTAAAATTGACACTTGTACAATACGTCACAACGCGCTTACTGCAAAGGAGTGACTAATCGCAAAATCGTCAAACCACTCTGTTTTAGAGTGGTTTTTGTTGCTTCAGTTTTAAGCGCGCTGGCGGTTTCTGGTTTTTTCTGTATTCTGAGTTATTACGTAATCATTTCTACTAATTTGTCGCATGTTATTAGGGTGACAATATTTACTGAATGTGTTTTTTTTTTTAATTACTTCTTTTAAATGTTTTAATATGTAAAATAGATTATAAATAAGAGTGTATATTAGTAGATTAGTTTCAGCCTATGTCAGCAAAAAAAAAAAAAAAGTAACTATGCCTGAGGCTTCTAGTCCATTTACCTATAACGCCTTATTTTTTTCAAGACGGTAAAAAGTCACCCAGTTTATTCATAACGCGCAAGTAAGGTTTATCTACCTAGAAGTCACTAGCCAGTCATGTACCATAAGCTCAAACACTGGCCACTTTCGCCATTCATAAATGCTATTTTTAACTTTAATGTTATGGAAATAAAAATGATTTTGGCTTGTATTTTACTCCCTCCTTTATTTATTCATTATTCAATTTAATATCCTTCTGGACACGAGTGGCAAATCTCCTTACATTTCATGGGAGCCTGGTACTTAAAGTGAAAAAAGAATAACAACAAAATATTTTAATGGCCATTACTTTATTCGGTATTTCACAATACCACAACGCACTGGCCACATTTAAATGATTAATTTAAATTTTATAATTCAGACCGAAGCTTCTAGGTCATAAGGAGGCAATATTATATCAGTTGTATAAAAACGGTATCAAATATCCTTACATTTCTGCTAGCCTGGTACCTCAGAATACAGAACAAACCAGAAACCGCGCTCAATAATAATTACATACCCCGCGCTGTGTCCAAAACCAATACGTACGTCCCGCACCTGCCCCATCTCCCAGCCGCGTAATGTTGCTAGCTCGGAGCGGTTTCAAGTCAGTCGAGGCAAAATTCAATAATTAAATAAATATACTTTTGCATGCGCTACTTACAGATGAAATGTGATCCCATCCTGTTTTTTTGTAATCCCAGCAGCATTTTTACATGTAGGGACAACATAAGACGGCATTTTTAAATGAAAATTGACACTTGTACAATACGTCACGACGCGCTTACTGCAAAGGAGTGACTAATCGCAAAAACGTGAAACCACTCTGTTTTAGAGTCGTTTATGTTTCTTCAGTTTTAAGCGCGCTGGCGGTTTCTGGTTTTTTCTGTTTTCTGAGCCTGGTACTTAGGAAAACTTCAGAGGTGTTACTTTTGTGTCACCCGCGCATCTTAAAATTTCACTCTCATAATTTTTTCATAACGCGCCTAAAGAAGTATAACTACAATAATAGGCGTTTTAAAGTAGAGTATCGTTATAACGCGATTTCAATATATAGCCGTTGCGAACCCTCTTACCCGCAACACTGCGTATGTCAATTGTCAATATTTTAAGTTAAGTACCACTGACGTACATTATATGGACTGGATATTTGATCCGCGAAAGTGTGCCTATTTGATTTTCACCATATTGGCGCTGATAGCAGTGCAGTCGAGCAGTGAGCGTCCGCGGAACTAACGATAGAGTTGAGACACGAAGGATGATATATCGACAATGATACACAACAGTCGATGGTTTACAAATCTTAAAAATAATAAAAACATCGCCTTATTAAAACATATTTTAATCTACTATATTATGTTTAAAACGCTTAATATAATATTAAACCCACCGGAAAATATTGTGGGCACACTGCCCTTTTTTTAACTGGGTCCGTGAAACATGTCTAATAAAACAATCTTCCATAAAATGTTTAGAACATAAATAGCTATTTATGTTTGGAAACAAATTTTCAACATTCATGTTTCTCAGCCATAGTTTTTGTATCACCGAGTCAGTTGGAAACCTATAATGGAAATATATTATATTTTGATATTGAAATATAGATATCGGTATCTCCGATATCTATATTATGATATTTATACTCGTAAATTATTGAAACTACTACATCATCGTCAACTTAATCTACGGTACTTTAGTTACACTATAATATGTGTTTCCTCTTTCCCTATTTAATTTAGTTGCTTAGTATAGTATTCACTTAAATTTTTATAATAAATATAGTGGATTATAAACTGTGTAGCTAAATAATTTTGTAGCTCATTACCATTATGATTGTCTTTACACACTTTATATTAGCTACAATTGTATCTAAGTAGACTAAGTATATATGTAACGGAATCTTTCAACGCAATGTTCACCACCTTCAAGACATCCGATTTACTTGAATATTTACACACGTATCAAGGACCTATGATCTATAGGTTCACCAAGATAATAAAAAATATAAGGTATCATTTTATATCATATTTTTTAATGGGGTCTTAATTTACAATCGAATATTTTATTATAACTAGGTTTGATGCTGTTTTAGGACTATAAATTATATTTACAAAATAGCACGCTTTAATAGCTAGCCTAACTAAAAAGTAGAAAATAATATTAAGTTCATGACAAAAAATTATAATTTAAAAAAACTAAAAAATATCACGTTTTAATGTGTCGTCAAATATGATTCCAAGATCTTTGAATCTAATAAATTCATTGGCGCCCCGATTCACGAAGAGAGGATGTATGGCGTCAGGACCAGACCCTTAGACGAGTCAAAATTTTTAATAAAAATATCGATATTTTTTTTCGGATATATCAAACTCCGATATTGATATATTTAAAAATATCGATATATCAAACTCCGATATTGATATATTTAAAAATATCGATATATCAAACTCCGATATTGATATATTTAAAAATATCGATATATCGGAAATCCGATATTTTAAAAAATATCAACATCCCTATTATATGTCAAATTTAGTTTCAAATACACTCGAGAGGGGCGCTTCAAATAAGTCAAGAAAATAGCTGTCATTTTGTATTAGAAATCCTGTCCATATAATATACGTCAATGTTAAGTACTGATTAGTGCTTTGAAGTTTGACGGTGCCTGAGACTTATACTTAAAAGTTACTCAAATATAGATTTTGATGTTACTGATAAAAAAATCCAATGTCCTTATTAAAAAAAACTAGAAATGATGCAGTTAAGGCAGCTGTCACTTCCTATTTAGAGCGAAGAAATTATCCTGTAAGATTAAATGCATCGCAAATAATTAAAATAAATAGACTTTAGGCAAAATTAAAAAATAATCTATATAAAATGTATTGTTTTAGGATGTAGATGTTTTCAGTAACAACAGTTCCCACATTCAAAGTGCTGAAGAAATGGCTGTGGCAACTATTGTTCAGTGTGAAGCCACTCGAACAAACTCTGTCTTATTTTCCTGCATAAATAATGATTCTGGCCAATATGATGTTCAATACACAAGGTACCTTATTATTACTATGTTCTTGGTTATAAATAGTCAGATTTGAACAAAAAACATTTATTTCTATGAAATTAACTATTTCACATATGGTTGCTACACCTTATTTGTGTGTAAGCAAGTGCCATTAGCATTAGTTTTAAATATAATAAAATTGATGATTTTCTGTGGTATGTGTGTGTTGTTAGCTGTGCTAATAAATAGTTTTTCTTTCTGTATTTTTTCAGATTGGTCAATTTTATAAAAGAAATAAAAATAGAAAAAGTAAAAAATGAACTTCTTGGCTTGCTAAGTCCTTTATTATGTCATATGTATTTGGAGATGCTACGTGGAGGGCATGGGGGAGCTGCTCAAATGTTCCTGAAGAGACACTCAGCAACATTACCTCAGAAAGAATTATCCTACCACCAACCAATCGATGGGAACTTGCCATCTGCCTTATATAGACCCAATAGCCTTGAACAACTATTCAATTCACTACAAAATGGTACTATTGATAATGAAACTCCAGAAAAAGACTATATGAACCAAATACTAGATGATATTGCATCAATATATACATTACAAGAAATTGAAACTAGACCATCTATAGCTGCATTTAGGTATTATTAGAACTTTTTAATAATAGTCGGATAAAAGTTACATTTGTATCAATTTTAACACATTCCCTGCGGCTGACGCGGCTGTCGTGTTTTTAAATTCGTACAGAGCATGCGGGCTCCACACATGCCACATATTTTTTTTATACATTCCTGATGTGAGACGGATTGGCCGTGTTATTTGGCGCCGCAGTCAACGTGTTAACATTTGACAACTATTATTGTTAATCTGTGGCAAGAGTACCACACTTATTAATATTCTACACCATTTTGTTATGTCATATCTAGTCCATGAACATTATTGGTTATGTGACTGGAGGCCATATATATATTTTAAAATATGGATTTAATGGTATATTTATTTTGTAAAACTATTCAAAGTATAGATGAAGGTGAATATACTGTCTCCGTTGGGTAAATTATCTACCTACAACAACCCTTCGAGGAAAACAGGTTGGAAAAGGGGCTCTGAGGCTTGAGCAAATGCCCTTAGCACACTAAACAGGAAAGCTGTTACCCTTCAGTTTTTGTGATTTAAAAAAAGAGAACTTTCTTATATTTGGGTTATTAGGTACTTCCAGATTTTAACTATCAATGTCTGACATAATTAGAATACTCTAATTTAAATTTAAAATTATTACTCTCCAGATCTTGCAAATATGACATATATCTATCACAGGATGCACTCAATTTATTGAAAGCTTATTTGGCCAAACATGGGCATGTTCTTTTAATACAAGTCATGCAGACTTGGTTCCATATTGACATAAACAATGATACAAACAAGAAGAATTCTGTGAGTTATTTATTATTTGATTTTAATATGATTGTTTATAATGTTTGCTTAGTTTTTATGTTGCTTTTTCAAATTCTTATATCTCAAATATTTATAATAAATTTTTCAGGAGGATGAAGAAGAAATGGAAGAAGAAATTAATGTAACTGGCAATGACTTTGAAGATAGAATAATGACCACCAATGGTGAAGTAACACTTTTTTATATTCATACTAAATCTGTAGCTTGTGTCTGTACATTTGAGTACAGGTACTGATCCTGATTCTAGAATATTTTTAATTATTTCTGTCTGTCTTTATGTCCGGGTTTAACTCAAAAACGGCTTGACTATTCATCCTGAAATTTAAAATACAGTTAGATCATCGATCGCGCAAATGATAGGCTACTTTTTATAGTTAATATGTCCGGGTTCCCGCAGGATAGTTTTATTGTTTTTACAGTGCAAGGAATCAACATGATTTTTTGCATATTGGTAGTTTAGGGATCAGGGAATGACATAGGATACTTTTATCCCGGAAACATGCACGTTTCCTATGGGATAGCAAAATATAGAAAGATGTAATAGCTTAAAATGATTCCAGGGATTGTATACCTTTTCTTTCAAAATAACTACCACACGGTTAGAGCCGCGGGCAACAGTTAATACTATAAAAATATTTACAAAGAATAAAGCAGTAGAATGTGTTGTTAATTTATATTATCCTGTGTTTCATTTAATTATGTTGGTTTAACTTTTAACATGTTTATGCTGCTATTTTAATGTATGACTGACGACTTCACTAAAAGCTTTATAGTCAGGGATCCACAGTCCATTTTTGCTATTTATTACTGTCAAGCGAATTTTCCGTGATTTATTTAATTGACTTAATTTATTACTAACTGTTTTTTTTATTAAATCTCAAGATAATTATCTAAATTATTCGAAACAATATTTGTCCTACAAAATGTATGGTTTAATCAAAGAGTCCCCTCCGTCCAACATGTATCGATAACGGGGTCATCAAAAATCATAACTTACCAGCTGTTTTTTTTTCTGTTGCTTAGTTCATATTTATATCACTTAACAACCATATTGTCCTACAAATGTGGTGCGTTGTCCCGGTCCTACGCTCAAAAATTGTTAATACCACAAGACCATTTTTCTCATTGCTAACTGTAGGACAAAAATATTACATAACAGGTTAGGTAGTGTGTTATCTACGACAATCGAAACAGTTTGTAAGAGAAAAAGTTGGGAGTCTCATAAAAATTACGCTAGTCACGGAAAATTAGCTTGATGATAGTAAATAATAGCAAAAACGGACTGTGGATCCCTGACTATTATTTAACATTTGATTCAATGATTCTAGCAAGTGTTTCTGTTAACAATCATTTAAAATTTTACATTTTAATGTTTCGCCTTATGGTTTAATTTGCAGGTTTATTCTAACCTATAAAACTAAATGCGAAATAGGACAATTTCGCATTTAGTTTGAGTGTATTATGTCCCTTAATTCGATTTTTATATTTCTTAGATATATTTGCTAAATGCAATGGACATGCTGAATATCAAAGTGTTGACAAGGAACTTAGAGATCTTCAAGACGCAATAAAAGGAGTAAGAGAATCAATGGCTCCACTTAAGTTGTACAAAATATCTGCACCTGATACACAGTAATAATATTTTGTTACAAATAAAAATTATATAAGCATATGTAAATTTTATATTGTTTTATAAAATCTTTGTTGCAGTCTAATATGTGCAAAAACTGACCCAAACTGCAACATTTTATGTGGAGGTTTTAGCAATTCTGAGATTAGGCTGTGGGATCTCGGACAAAACAATGTGCAAAGGAGAGTTAATCGTAATATATCAGAATTCGAATTAGCATGTTATATGCAACCTGAACCGTCGCCAGATGACAACACTTTGTAAGATTAATTTTGAGTTCTACATTCTAAACTTACGAAAACTAATCACAAACATAATCAAGATAATTAATTACAGACAAATTGGTGCTGGCTTGCCATTGAGAGGTCATTCAGGCCCCGTTCAAGATGTATGTGTGCTCCCTCGTGAAGAGTTAATTTTATCAACCTCACATGACAATACAATGAGAGCTTGGAGGCTCTCTGATTATTCATGTGCTGCAATATACAGGTCTATACTTTTTTCTTGAGAACAATATTTGATACATAATGGAAAAATATTAGTAATATTAATATTATATACTGTTTTTTTTTCAGAGGTCATAACTATCCCATTTGGTGTATGGATGTCTCGAAAAGTGGACTCTTTATTGTAACTGGATCTAATGATAGAACTGCTAAGCTCTGGTCACTAAATAGAACATTTCCAGTCAGAGTATTTGTTGGACACTTATCTGATGTTACAGTATGTTTTATTTATATAGAAATGCTGTTGTAAAAGCTCCATATTCACGGCGGATATGATCCCTAAATATACCGTGAATACATACCAAAGTTCCAAAATAAATAAATGCAAAATAAAATCAGTTTTTAACAATATTTATTAATTATTATTGTCAGGTTTATGGGTTTAGGCAAGGGTTTAATTTACTTAGTAATTTTTTCTCGTGTTGCCGATTTTAAAAGGTCTTTGAATTCAGATTGATATTCAGGTGTGTGTAGTGTGTTATACGGTGGCGGCGGAATTTGACAAAGAACTTTAAGCATAGAGGCAGTAGGGTTGGTTTTACTTTGAGATTAGTCCATTCCGTTACAGCCTTTGTAAAAGCCGCCTCGACACATGCCCAGCAGTACTCAAAAGATGTCGATGCGACTAGATCTGCCAATAGAGTTATTGCCGCGAACTTTTTTTTATTCTGGCGCGGTAAAGTGACCACACTGCACCTGACGGTAAGTGCAGTGCCGTGCAGATAGAGTATCAAGTAGCGAGAGACAATCTATCCCTCGCTACTCAACACAATCATGCCGGCCTGCTGCTGCACATAGGAACTTTGTCGCATTTTTTAACCTGCGCATACAGGCTGTGCATAAGGAGCTTTTATTGTACCAACTAAAAGTAACATCCTACTTATAAATTTCAGTGTGTGAAATTCCATCCAAACGAGGTGTACATAGCCACAGGCGGGGCCGATCGGAGTGTGCGTCTGTGGAGCGTCTGCGATGCTCGGTTGATGCGGGTTCTGTGTGGACATAGGGGTGTGGTGAGGACTCTGGCGTTCGCTCCTTCAGGATCTTATCTAGCCAGTGCTGGTGAGTATAATGGAAACATTTATATAATAATACTAGCCCTGTATTAAACTTTATCCCACTGCTGGGCACGGGCCTCCTCTACTAATGAGAGGGGTTAGGCTATAGTTCACGGGTTGCGGGTTGGTAGACTTCACATACCTTCGAAATTCTCAGGTATTCAGGTTTCCTCACGATGTTTTCCTTCACCGTAAAAACAAGCGATAATTAACATTTAATACACATGTAACCTTAGAAAAGTTAGAGGTGTATGCCATATTATGAGCTGGTTTCGAACATACGACTTTCGTCTTGACAGTCCGTACCGCAACCAACTAGGCTATCACTGCTTAAATTAATAATCGGTAAAGTTACAGCAAGAATCACATTGATTATTATTTATTATCATTGATGTATGTCATGAACTGTATCTATTCAGCATTAGAAGATGAAACCTACACATTTAACTCACACGTAATTGCATTATTTCCTATTCTATATTATTATTTAAAATGATTTTGCATGAAGGTACCTACTGGTGTGTTCATTGTTTTATATTTGAAGGCTAGCAAATGTGGAGGTAATCTGATGGTGAGTGATCCTTAATGCCCAATACCAGAATAAGAAATCGAGGGTGCTTTTTCATATGAGTCGTATAGAACCAAAGTCGGCAAAGTAGGGCCGACTTATATTTTGGCAATTAAAAAAAACTAATAACTTTTGTTTTAAGTCAAAGACAATTTGCATTAGTCGATGCAAATGTCCTGTATTACCATATATTTTTTAATTTTTTCTACTTTGCCGACTTTGGTTCTATAAGACTCATATATTTAAGGAGAAATTTATGGAGAGGAGGGGATTTGTTGTACTGATTGCTATCTTACTTACTTTAAAATAAATAACACCCAACAGTCACACACATAGCCCCAACCCCACACTAAGATACAAATCTTGTGTTGTGGGTTTCAGGGACTACGAGAGACTTTTCGGTCTCACAACACCCAGACCCTGGACACAAATGTCTGTCTGTCACACAAATATTATAAATAATATAAATACACCCAACAGTCACACACATAGTTCTGACGCCACACTAGGTCAAACCTGTATCGTGGGTGGGTATCAACAATTACCTACGAGGGCCTACCATCCCACAACACCCAAAAACAAATATCTATCTGTAACACAAATATTTGTCCCGGTGTGGGTATCGATCCCACGACCTCTCGTTTCACAGCCGGCTACTCACCTACTGCGCCACGGCACCTCCGTCAAAGAAATTAATTAATTTGTTAATTTATGAAACCATAAATCAAAGACTGTTGAAACGACGAGTTGTAAGTAGTATAGTAGGTAAATCGATTGAAGCACTTTCTATGTCTATTTTATATATCTGGCTATTTCATTTCTTGTTTATTGTCCGTGAGGTCATGGTACCACCCTGCTCAAGATGACTTCTTAATCAACCACAATAATACGAGACCCACGCGTACTTTTTTATCTGGCTTTTATAACTAAGAATTTTATCATTGATCATTGCACACAGTTATGAATGCTCTTAATAATATGTTGTTTATACATTTAAAGTTCTCAATATTTTACTAGGTGATGACAAAAAAATTAAAGTTTGGGATTTAGCTGCATGTACGTGTGTGCATGAATATAAAGGACATCATGGCAAAGTGACTGCATTAGACTGGTCGGCTATAGGAAAAGCGAGTTTGACAAACCGGATGGTCCCAGATTCAAATGATTTGACAACAGAGAACTCCCTTCTATGTTCCGCAGGCATGGATGGTATTGTTAAAGTAGTTTGCGACAGCTATTCGAAAAACAAGTAAGTGGAAACTATCAGGCTATGATAAATTTATCTGAAAATTATAAAAAGTTAAGACTTGTTAAATTTATAACCTTACATGTTTTATTACAGACAAATGTCTAATCAAGAAGTCTTATCCTCCACATACAACACAAAGTGCTCATATTTGGTAGATGTACAGGTTCATCCTGAGTGGGTGGTTGCCATAGGAACGAAGAGATAGTAAAACAAAACAGAAGTTGGCTTCGCACGCGCATAAACAGCCTATGTGCAAATTGCATTTTAACTCGAGGAAACTTGTCAGCAAGTTCATAACTTTTATGTTAAGGAGTATAGTACAATCCATACAAATACCCTTTTTACTCGGTTACTCAAGAAAGGAGGATATTTGTTTACAAGATGAGAACTAGAATCATATTGCATGTCTAAAAATGCTTTCAATGAAGATCATTTCATAAATAAAATGTTACTTATGCCATTCCCACACCGGCAGCGTCGGCTATGTGTTATGGATTACGAATAATATGAATAAACATTTTCAAACCAGCAGTTTTTTATTTTCCTGCGTCATGTGTAATGCAGCCTAATAATATTAAGCTGGGTAAAAACTGCCACTGAGCGGGGTACATTCTGGCCGGCAGCGACGTGGAAAGCATTGGAACAGATGGCGACATGAAACCACGTGGCTAGAAAAGGCATCAGTGGGAGGAAATGGGGGGAGTCCTTTGCCCAGATATGGGACTTAATAGGTTAAAAAAGTATACTACTACTTACATATTTACCTTTAAATTATGGCTACCTACTTTATATATTTCAAAAGTTAAACTACTTTTTGAGGTGACCCACCTTCGAGACGTCGAACGAACGAAGGGCTTATCACTTTTACATGTGGTTAAATATTAATACAAACTGAAGGGAATTATCAATTACTGAAATGATTTTTGTCCAATAATTGTTACGCAATTACTAACTACATAGAATTCCGGCGCAATTTTAGTATTTACTATATTCATATAATGAGTAATTATGATAGCTCAAAGGCGGCAGTGGATGAGTTAGTGCTTGTCCCGTGGTTTAGTGTGATGCCCAACGTGAGTATTCGTAGAGTGAAGTAGTTTATCAGTAAGTGCCGACAGACTGCACTATTTGATGCGACTTGCACAATCTTCCGCTGGGTAGGTATGTATGCTAATGATGATTGGCACACAACCTTTGTCATTGGTGTGTGTGTGTAGGTACCTACTTAAAGTTAGTAACCTAAATAAGTTAGTGTAGATGTGTATTGTGGGTTTTAAAGTAAATATATTAAACTAGCTGTTGCTCGCGGTTCCGCCCGCGTGGACACCATATTTGGGAGAAAAATGACGGATGTTCATACAAACTTTCAACCCCTTTTTACCCCCTTAGGGGTAGACTTTCGAAAAATCCTGAAATATATATTTTTTGTTTTTAACTAAAAGGCCAAATACCAATTGTCGTGCGTTTAACTTCAAAAATGACGAATTTTCATACAAACTTTCATCCCCTATTTTACCACCTCAGGGGTGGTATTTCCAAAAACCCTTCCTTAGTGGATGCCTACGTCATAAAAGGTACCTACTGTCAAAATTTCAAGTCTCTAACCCCAGCCGTTTAGGCTGTGCGTTGATCGATCAGTCAGTCAGTCAGCTTCTTTTATATATACAGATGAAAAATGAGAGCTTTGAGACTGACTTGGTGGCGTAGTTGTAATTGCGCGTGTGCTACGACTGCTGTGCTGAGGTCTCGGGTTCGATCCCCGGGTCGGGTAAAGTGATATTGGATTTTTCTATCTAGAAATTCTCAGTATTAGCCCGGAGTCTGGAATCTGTGCCCGGCATGGCGATAGGCTTCCCCCCTACCACATTATGGGACCGAAATTCGGCGAAAAGTGGGTGTACTGGTTACACCTCTGCCTACCCCCTCGGGGATTACAGGCATGAGTGTGTGTAAAAATGAGAGCTGTCTCGCTCACAGAACGAACAACAGCAAGCTTCTGTGCTACATCTGTCTTCTGTGAGACAGTGGTAACATAACGCTGGATGAGTAAGCCCATTGGACTACAGACTAAGATATCAGGTGAGAAGACGGCTGTGAGGCGTGAGACCGCGAGTTCGACACCTGCACATTTTTCTATTTCGAATAGATTAGTGTTGTAGGATCGTAGTTCTCAACACCTTTGAAACAGGTATACATATTTAGTGTGAAGTCAGAACTATATGATAGTTAAAAAACAAATCTATATAAATAAATCTTAAATGCTGTTCATAAGTAATTGTCATCATCACTTGAGAACTGGACTAATTTGGCAAATGGTTTTTTGTGTGTAAAAAACTACCCCTATTGAAGCTAAAGGTAAAACCTACTATGAAATAATAATAGTTGTTCAAATAAATTACAATCAGTAGCTTTAAAAAATATATATATTTAACACAGCATAATTGAACAAATTTAAGTAAACTAAATAATTTCTTCCAATCTATTGATTTAACAATGTTTAGTCTCCATTTCAAGTAACAGAACAATTTATTTGTATATTGATATTTCATTTTACATTAACGGCAGATGGTACAAAGTAGTAGTATAAGGGAGACAAACAGGTTTTTGTAACATTTATATGATAGCCTGCATCTATAATGTGCACTTAAAACACAGCATGCACAAAATATATGTGTGCATAGTATTCAATATTTTCAATTATCATATGGTATATTAAAGATGCTATGATTTTTTAAAAAGCTCACACATTCTTCGCTTCACCCTTTGCTATTGGTATGAAGGTATATTGTTTAAGAATATTCAATAGATAATAACTCATCTCTATACTTTCTTGAAAAAATTTGTCATTGTTGCTTGTTTCCCTTTTTGTGGTGGTGATATTTTTTTTCTAGCTGCAGCTTTAGTATTTTTTACCTTGGGTGATATATCAATATTATTCTCAAGCTTATTCAGTGTTTTATTTTCCTTCTTTGCCGCTTCTTCTTCATTATCAGAGCAACTTTCATAAACTTCTTCCTTCTTTGTTAAGATATAGCCATCTTCATCGGTATATGTTTTATCAACTATTTTCCTCCTTTTTTTAGAATTAGTTATACCTGAAGTTATTTTAACAGTAGGTATTGTTGGAGTTGGAGGTATTTCATCATCTGATTCATTATCTACAGCCATTTTTTCAGTATTTTGTTCATTCTCCTCATTATCACTTTCACTATCTGATACATGCAGTACTCTTTTCCGCTTTTTGTCTACTCTGGCATTAAGTTTGATCAAATTACTAGGCTTCTTACTTTTAGTACCATTTACAGCACTTTTTACTTCATTATCAATTTCAGCTTTTTCTGTTTTTATTTCTACTTGCTTTTCTTTTATATTTTCATTTGCAACTTGAGGAGTTTCTTTGGCATTTTCATGAATTTTTGTAGTTGACATACTATTTGCTTTGCTAAAATACCCAGTTATGGCTTTAGATGTTTTACTAACAGTTTTCTTATCAACAGATTTTGTTGCATTCTGATTCTTATGATTAGGTAAAGAAATTTCTTGTTTTATACTATTGTCTGGCAATTTGTCATAATCCATTTGCTTAACATTATTATCCTTTTCAAGTCCAGCTTTACTTGCAGTTTTAATTGGTTTTGTATCTTTTTGTAGTTTATGCACATTCTGTAAATTATTACTTGACACAGCTTCTTGACTATTACTTTTTAGAGTACCTATTTCATCTGGTGTTCGTTTCAAGCAAAATTCATTTTTTATTATGCCCATACATAAAGGAATGTCCTCGAACGTATTTATTGAAGTAAAGCCAACTTTATCAAATAAATAAGTACCTTTACATACACTGTACACATGAACAAAAAATACTACTTTAAAATCCTTTCTAAGTTTCTGTACCTCATCGTCAGAACATATTATTACTTGACCTTGATTGTCTTCGGATATCCCTGATATAATGTAGTTCACGTTAAGTTCCCTATCTGGATTATCTCGTTTTATAATTTTAACAACTTCCGTAAGTAATAATTTCGCTACATTTACATGAATGCACAGATCCTTGCTTAAGGAAATATACGTAACAATTTTATCATCGTCTAAAATTATTTCTTTCAAATAGTTTAGATTTTCTTTCAAACTATTTTCTTCCATGATAATAGGTTTAGGTAGAATCGGTGTAGCAGATTTATGATTTATCGTTGATCTGTTGAATCAACACAAATAAACGATTTACGAAAAATTACCGCTAAAATATTTTACTTTTTGACAATTGTGAATTGTCACTTGCTTGACAGTTGATAGTAAAGATGCGCGACTATGAATGATTCCATTTGAATTATTCGACTATAAGAATCATTCGAATGATTTACGAAGTTAGTAACTAACTTAATACTTGGCCTGCTCGACTTTTATTCGGCGCTGCATGGAGCGACGAATGATTCATTCATATTTTATTGCAAAGTGGCGACTGAGTCGCGAACAAACTAGTTGACAAGCCGTTAGTAATTACTAATTAATAGTGGTAATTCCATTATGAACATTAGTATATTACTAATATTCAAGTCGAATGCGTACATTAGTAGTTATAAATGATTCGAATCGTTGGATTATTCACAGTCGCGCATCTTTACTTGACAGTGATGGGTAGTTCGACAGATTATTAATGTCCGACTGAGACCTAAACTGAAAACAAATCTTCGGTATCTCTTTTAGTTTCGGCCGAAACAGAAACTTTTTCAGACAAGTTAAATTCTATTGTTTAGTGAAATTTGGCTTATTTATACACTTATACATTAATAATAATAATAATAATACTCCTCCGACCGTTTTCGGCCACGGCGACCTCTTCAACTCCGTTCTAACTGTCGTTGGTGTGCTCGTGTATGGCTAACATAGCCGATCTTACTGGTAAAATTTCGCGCACAATGCGGGCAGGTGAGCACACCATTGCAGTAATTATAATTTATAGCACAAGGTGGACGTGCTTTCAGTTCATCGCGTCGAGCATCTAGTACAGAGCAGCGATTATCCTCAAAGTCTTTGACTTTAGTTCTCACCAAAGTCCTCCATTCCGGTCGTCGAGCAGCTGTTTGTTCCCACTTCGAAGGCTCAATGTCGCATTTTTTCATGTGGCGCTTAAGTACATATTTATACCTAAGGAGTTGCCCGCCATGCTTACGCTTGCCCTCCTCAAGTTCAGAAAAAAAAAGATGCACTTTGCGGTACGTTGATCGGTCATTCGAGACACGTGTCCGCACCAACGGAGTTGCCTGCGTATGAGGTAGGCCTCAATCCCCATAATATTGGCTCTCCGCAGCACTTCTGTATTCCGAATGCGATCAGACCAACGGATGTTCAGTATTTTGCGCAGACATTTCAGGTGGAAACGATCCAGTGTTCGTATATGACGACGATAAACTGTCCATGACTCCGAAGAGTACAGTATGTTTGGTAATACCATCGCCTTATATATGTCAATTTTGGTAGCCAGTCTCAGGACATGTGAGCTAAAAACCTTGCGATCCAGTTTACCGAATACCGCAGCTGCGGCACCGATCCGACTGTTGATTTCAGCATCAAGGTCGCACTTGAATGTTATAGTGCTCCCCAAGTAACGGAATGTCTTGACCTGCTTAAGTAGATCATCACCGAGTTTGATGGTCAGTGTCTCTTGACCGTGGATATCTAAAGACATCACTTCCGTCTTTTTGACACTAATCTTTAGACCAAAACTACGGCAGGACTCGTGTAAGGTGGTCATAAGTTGCTGCAGGCCAACTGGGGAATCGGTCACAAAGCATAGATCATCTGCATAGACGATCTCTGTGATCAGTGCGTAAGACACTTTAGTACGAGTCTTGAGTCTGGCTAAGTTAAAAAGATTGCCATCATTGCGGAAACGAATGCGAATTACATCAGGGTTTATCTGTAATACTTCCTGAACTACAACTGCGAAGTATAACGCGAATAGTGTGGGTGCAAGGACACACCCTTGTTTTACCCCACAGGTAACGGGGAAGAACTCCGACTGATCTGCGTTTGCAATGACGCAGCTCTGCATGTCGTCATGCAGGAGTCTTAGAAGTCTTACAAACTTCTCCGTGCACCCAAGTTTCTGCAGCACTATCCAGAGGGCTTCTCGCGGCACACTATCAAAAGCCTTCTCAAGGTCAACAAAACAAAGATACATATTGCGCCCCTGTTCTCTGCTTTTTTCTTGCAGTTGACGCAATGAGAAAATCGCCTCACAAGTACCACGGTCAGGTCGGAAGCCAAACTGGGATTCTGGCAGAATCTTTTCAGATAAATTCCTGAGGCGGTTTAGGAGAAATCTGGCGAAGACTTTTACAGGCACTGAGAGTAGAGAAATACCACGGTAAGAATTACAATCAGCTCGGTCACCTTTGCCCTTATATAGGGCCCGAATAAGAGATACTTTAAAAGTATTAGGGACTAGTTCTTGTTCCCACATAACGACAAAAAGTTTCCACATCGCCGAGTTTAAATCCTCACCGCCGTACTTCAATAGCTCTCCCGGTATGGAGTCCACACCAACCGCTCGTTTATTTTGCAGGACGTCGAAGGCGAAGACGTAACTTTGTGACAAGGAGCCGGTGATCAGTCCAACAGTGAGCACCACGCATGACACGGGTAACTTGAAATTGAGAAAGGTCTTTTTGACGAACGATAGCGTAATCGATAAGGTGCCAGTGCTTCGATCTGGGATGCATCCACGTTGGCTTGTACTTGGCAGGCAATCTGAACATAGTGTTCGTAATTGCAAGATCTAACTGAGCGCAAAGACTAAGCAACAACTGCCCGTTACTGTTCATACTTCCAAGACCGTGTCTGCCCAGAACTTTAGGCCAGGCCTCGTAATCTCGTCCGACCCTGGCGTTAAAGTCACCCAAGAGTAGGATCTGTTCTCTCGGGTGGATATTATCTAGGCACTGCGTTAATTCTTCATAGAATTTATCCTTAATCTCATCAGATTTGTCTAGTGTAGGGGCATAGACACTGATGATATTAAGGTAATTGCCATATTCCATGTGAAGGCGTAATGTGGTAATGCTGTTGGAGATGTGTACAGGGTACTCTTGCAGTTTTTTGACAAGGTTATTCTTGACAGCAAAGCCTATACCTGACCTTCTCGGCTCTGATGAAGCGAGTCCTTTCCAAAAGAAAGTGTACCCGCCACCGTGTTCTACCAGCTCTCCTTCATCGGGTAGATGTGTTTCGCTGAGTGCAGCCACATCGATATTATAGCGACGAAGTTCTCGAGCTACGATGGCAGTCTTTCGCTCAGGACAGGCATTTGACTCGCGATCAAGAAGTGTACGTACATTCCACGCGCCAAACGTCATTGGTGTTGATGTTTTGTGGTTTTTTTTTTTTTTTGACGTCGACCGCAAATTTAAGATGCAGAGGCAGCCGCGGTTGCTACCTTCCTTATATATTGGGGCGAACATTTGTTTAGGGCACCTTTTCTAGCCCCCTCCCCGGCTGAGCGAGGAAAGCAGTGCCTCCCTTAAAAGGGCTGCTTTGTCACCCTGGGTGCTGCCGAGTCCGCTCTGTCACCCCGATGTAGAGCAGAAGCGACCACGATGTAATACTACACCCCCAAGGCCGCCTACGTGCAGGAGTCAGACAAAGCTCAACGAGCATCGCGTCAAACCTCTCTACCTCCCCCCATCGCCGTAGGACTAAGCTACTTAGATCGGAGTCCTTATACGGAAGCGGTCAGTTGCGCAGGATATATTAACGTGCACAAGTATACGCGCGAGATACAGGTGCACATACTCATCCTTGTCCTTCTGAGCCCAGTGGAACGGAGACCGTTACGACCAGAGAAAGACTCAGACAGATGGTATAGCATAACAGTGAACAAAGTTACAAAGGGTTAGTACTTTTTCACACTCCCTTAATCGCCTTCTTATACATTATACAGACAGTGAAAACGTATTAAAAATAAATAAAAAACAATCATTGAAGTATGTGAAAAAAATTGTAATTATACACAGTCAGGTCATAAGTATTGTCACACAGTAAAAACTTTTATTTTAGAATGCTGGCCACAAAAAAGTTTATTGAATTCGAATTTCAAATTGTTCATGAAAATAAAAATGTATACTTTTTAGAATTTTACTCATTTTTAAATATGGAGTGGACGCTTAAAGAAGACCGTGTTGCAGTAATTGCGTTGCATCGTTGCGGTTACGCGCCAATTCAAATTTTTGACATACTGAAAAATTTTAATATAACCAAAAGATTCGTTTATCGTACCATCAAACGATACAATGAAGACTCTAGTGTAGATGACAGGTCAAGAAGTGGTCGCCCTCGGTCTGTTAGGACTCCAGCAGTGATAAAAGCTGTGAAGGCGCGAATTCAAAGAAATCCCAAACGTAAGCAGAAACTGTTGGCCCTTCAGATGGGATTAAGCAGAACCACGGTTAAAAGGGTGTTAAATGAAGACTTAGGGCTTCGGGCATATCGAAGAAAAACAGGACATCGTTTGAATGCTCGTCTAATGGACCTGAGACTGAAGAGATGCCGCGCTTTGTTGAAGCGGTACGCGGGAAAAAAATATCGGGAAATTCTTCTTTCAGATGAAAATATTTTTACCGTAGAAGAGAGCTACAACAAACAAAATGATAAGGTGTGCGCACACAGTAGTGAAGAAGCGAGCAACCGTATTCCGCGTGTCCAACGAGGTCATTTTCCATCCTCGCTCATGGTATGGTTGGGAGTTTCTTATTGGGGCTTAACAGAGGTACATTTTTGTGAGAAAGGTGTAAAAACGAATGCAGTTGTGTATCAAAATACAGTCCTGACGAACCTTGTGGAACCTGTTTCTCATACCATGTTCAATAACAGGCACTGGTTATTCCAACAAGATTCGGCGCCAGCTCATAGAGCGAAGAGCACACAAGACTGGCTGGCGGCGCGTGAAATCGACTTCATCCGGCACGGAGACTGGCCCTCCTCCAGTCCAGATTTGAATCCGTTAGATTACAATATATGGCAACACTTGGAGGAAAAGGCGTGCTCAAAGCCTCATCTCAATTTGGAGTCACTCAAGACATCCTTGATTAAGGCAGCCGCCGATATTGACATGGACCTCGTTCGTGCTGCGATAGACAACTGGCCGCGCAGATTGAAGGCCTGTATTCAAAATCACGGAGGTCATTTTGAATAAACTTTAGTGTCATAAGAATCTATGTTTTGTTAAGTTCATTGTGGTATATAAATGGTTACATAATGAATAAACTTGTTTCAATTATTTTATATTAAACATGTGACAGAATTTATGACCTGACTAGGTATATTTATTTGATATTGCCATAATTTTTTACTTTAGCCTTAACTTTCTCATATGCTTGTGGCATCAGTGATATTCTAAATTGTTTTACAGACTTCATCGGCATGCGATTTGTTAGCTGACGATGGTGGGTGACACACGATACACGAACTCTCCCCATAGATATATAAATATTGATATTACTTGATCAAAGACTCTCCCTAAGTCAACCGAATGACGCGCCATAATTCACGAATGCACTGTCGGTGCGGGCGAAGGTTCGGCAGGTTTTCTACCGAAACCGAAACTGATACCGAAACTAGATTTTTTTGCCAAAACTTGCCGAAACAGAATATTCGGTCAGTCACAACAGATTATATAAGTTCATCAATATGTTCTTAAACCGATCATTTTATTTTTCTCTGCTATTATTTTCTGAATTTCGTAACTACTTTTTTCTACAAATAATCGAGTTACTGCGACACTTGTTTCAAATCCTGTATTACGAAATTCTATCCAGCAAACAAAACGGACGTACAACATCAATAGGTAGCTTAGAGTATTTAACACTGGAGACGCCATTGAGCGCTTACCCCGTTTGACAAATGTAAGAGCACGGTGCTCATACACGATCTATAAAACTAGTTGCGCTTCGGGATCCGCCACTAAAAAAGTGACATCACGAGCGAATTGAGCTCCGTCAAAAAGCCCGCCTGTAGCGGTATTAACATGTAAAAATAGATCTGACACATCAAACTTACAAAAATACAACATTATTTTTCACCTGGACGTATTTTTTTAAAGTAATATTATCCTTAAAAGCAATAAAACATATAATTTCTAAAAATTATCATCGGGTAATAAATGTTGCCAGGTTAAACTTTTAACCACAGTAGTGCAAAATTTATTTGCATTCAATATCTTAAAAGCAAGTTGTTTTTTTAATATTCTATTTTAACTAGATGTTGCCCGCGGCTCCGCCCGCGTGTAGGTCTTGGAGCATTTTAACCGTCTATATTTTGCTATCCCATAGGAAGCGTGCATTTTTTCGAGTTAAAAGTGGTCTTTGTCATTTTCTGATCCCTAAACTGCCACTATGCAAAAAATCATGTCGATCCCTTGCTCTGTGAAAAACTAAACTATCCCATGGGAACTGTACATTTCTCTGGGATAAAAAGTAGCCTATGTGCTTTTCCAGACTATAATCTATCTCTGTGCCAAATTTTAAGTAGATCCGTCCAGCCGTTGTAGCGTGATTGGATATCAAACAACCATGCATCCATCCAAACATACGCAATTATAATATTAGTGGGATTTCTTTATTTATGCTTCCTTAACTTAATTTTTAATTTAAAAATATTAGGAGAGTTGACATATTGACTAAGTTTACAATTTCATAAACTTTATTACACTGGCATTTTGGGTGGTTTATGTGGTAACACTGTCGTTTATGCAAGACTCAAATAGTGTTGTAGATAAACTTATAAAGGTTATCGATAAAATTACTAATCCATCTGGACTGTCTTCTAAACACATACTTTTAACGTAAATAGTTCTAACACACTAGGAATGTCACAAAATATACCAAAACCAGAATAAAGTATTTGTCAAAAAAATTTGATCCTAAAAATGTATCCGGTATATTTAAAAAATATTTAGGTATGAATTTTGGCGCCATTCATTTATTACGTAAGATGATGTAGGGGGGAGTCGATCATGTCTAACTTTTTCTTACAAGGGGTAGGAGGGAGTCTCAATAGTTCTTACGTAAGATCACACAAATGCGCAAAGTTAGGATTATACTTTGAAAAATCGCGGGCCATGCCTATAATTTTAAAAACATGCAACTTAGATTTTTTATATTTTTTTTGATAACCGGTATGACTTGCCTTTTCACCCGGTTCCGGCTTGACGTCGACTTTTGGGACATTCAAGATCTATAATTAGTGTAAGATAAGATTGTCTCGGTAGCTCAGTTGTATCTGCATACGCGGTATGACCTTGCGTGAGGTCGCGGGTTCGATACCACGGTCGGGTAAAATGATAATAGATTTTTCATCTTTATACTCACTATCAGCCCGGCGCGGTCTGGAATAGTATCCGGTGTGGCGATAGATTCACCCCCATCACTTTATGGGACGGTAATAAACTCTCCGAAATGTACACACCTCTTACACCTCTACCCGCCGATTCGGAGGTTACAGGTGTGAGAGCTTACTTATGTATGCATACTATCTTAATATAATCTTAATATTATAATACCATCGGGTGCAGTGTGGTCACTTAAAGGTGCCAGGATAACAAAAAATCTAAATCGACATGTCATGATTCTTCACGAGTTAATAAAATCATCTAATACATTTAGATCTGCCTGACTAATATTAGACTGCCTCGGTGGGGCAATTGTAATTGGGCATGCGTTACGACTGCTGTGCTGAGGTCTCGGGTCCGAACCCCGGGTCGGGTAAAGTGATATTGGGTTTTTCTATTTAGAAATTCTCAGTATCAGACCGGAGTCTGGAATTGTGCTCGGTATGGCGATAGGCTCGCCCCCTATCATGGGACCGTATATGGGACCGTAATAACTTCGGCGAAAAGTGAGTGTAATGGATACACCTTTGCTTACCCCTTCGCGGATTACAGGCGTGAGTGTATATGTATGTACATTTAGATCTCAGTTGCAGGCCAAAATTAGATTTTAGGATTTAGCTGTAAAATTAGCACTCGCTTGATGTGAATTGTTGTTTTTATTATCATTAAAGTGCTTGCGTAATATTCGATGTTTTTAATATAATTTCGCTGTATACGAGTACAACTAAAACGATTTTTTTTATCCTGGCACGTTAAAGTGACCACATTGCATCCCATAGTAAGCGCAGTACTGTCCAAGTAGACTATCAAGTAGCGAGGACAAACATCCCTCGCAAAGTGACACAATCATTTCAGTCAGTCAGAAGCTTCTTCCCAGTACGCTTAATAAACCCGGGAATACAGGAAGTAGGTAACACGTGCGCTGGCAAACTTTGCCACGACTTGATTGTGCGGCTAAGATACAAATTCACGAACCTCTTGGTTCAGGCCAGGGTAATAGACACCACGGTGTTGTAGCTCCGCAAGCCGGTACGCGTTACAGACGGTAGAACATGCTAAGCGAAGAAATGTCCCAGGGCAGCTGTAGCAGCTCTAAGCTGTTGGTCACGTCTGCGTCATTCATAATGTGGATGGCCCGTCGCTGCAATCCAGATCAACCATCGAGCAAGCAATTATCGGAACCATAACAGAGGTGGAAGCAGTATTCCATTCCCGGCTGTACCTGCGCTTTATATTAGCATCACGCTAATATACGCTAACCGGGCGTTAGAAATCGCCGCCGCAAAATGAAATCCGATATCTATACCTTAAGATCCTAACATCCTTCTGCAGTGTTATTGGAACACCCTGAAAGTGGAGACTGGCGAAAAGGGGGATTTGTGGCATGAAAACGCGCACACCTATGTTTGCCTGGCATTGAATTCAATCCTATTCCTGATATCCTGCGAAAATATGAGATCTAGGGTCTGGTTGAGCTCAAATACAAGATCCTCGCGTCTCCGCATAGTGACCGCCCGGCATCCGGCTACTAGGCAGATGCTAGAGGGATGTAATAGCATAATATGCCTCCATGGATTGTATGCCTTTTCTCTCAAAAACAACTTCCACGCGGGCGGAGGCGGAGTCGGATTCTTAAAATGTTGTTCATTAATAGTAAGATTATTGTTACCTCATTATAACTTAGTCCTAAGTAATGTAACAATAGCTGGATATCCATTTTAAATAAATTAAAGGCGTATTATTTAAAATTCATTTTCTAATTTTTTTTTTTTGCTTATTTGGCTTGTATTTTTCTCACTATTATTACCTTTATTATCTTTACAGCATTTCGATTAAATTAGAAATATTAATTTACACTTTTTTAACTATACCTCCCTACTTCCGTTTCACGAAATCACACCCAGAGATTGCAAGAAAGCGATAGAAAAGATGATACACATAAAAAATAATCTTAAAACATTTCATAAATTATAATTGTTTTATTTTATCTATCGATAGATAAGGACAACGCTATCTATACCTCGTATCGACATTGCTACGCTCTACTGTTTTTACACAGTTGTCAATATATGACACTGTAAATACATTATACACCAAGATAAATTTGTAACTGTGTGCATAAATTTGCCAGTGTTGTATGAAATGGTGTAGTGTGCGTGCGTAGCGACGTGATTACATTTTGCATTTGTGTGCACATGTTTATTTGTAGGTGTACGAAGCCCCCCACCGACATTGCTGAATTTTTTGTTCAAGATTCGAGCGTAATGGCGTCTCCTTTTGGTTGCCTGCTCTAAGATAGGTAGCGACCTTTGAATGTATAAAGAACATTCCCTGAGACTGACGCGCTTCATAAAAAAAAATGCTAACAATGTTGATGTCACTTTTGATTAGATTTAGGTGTTTTTTGTTATTTTTCAACAACGATGCTGAGCTGCATTTACTGGTGGTGGGATATTCATACCCGCCCGGATAGCGACCATCGTACCATGCATGGAGAGGAATAAAATGAATTGAAATTACGGCGGTGCTGTCAATAAACTTATATAACAAGAAATACTTAGGTACTTACAAAATACATAGGCTTACAAATAAATATACATTATAATAAACTTACATGTAACAAAAAAAACATACATAGACTTACAAATAAATATACATTATAATAAACTTACATGTATTACATACATTTAAATAGATATATAATACATACATACATATTCATGCACCAATAATACAAAAGAAATACAACAAAGGCGTAGCGTTACTGCGAGAGATAGAATGTCTTCACCCGGGATTTAAAAGTTTCCAGCGTAGACGAGCGCCTGATATGGATAGACAATGCATTCCATAATCTTACAGCTTCCACAGTAAATGACCGATCGTAAAATGAAGTCCTATGTGCTGGAAAGTTTAGCGTTAGATTCTCTGATGACCTGAGGGAATGAGAACTACAAGTATGTAGGAAACTGAAATGTTCCTGAAGATAGCGCGGGGAGGATGGATTGAACAGAATACTGTAGAGGAGGTACAAGATGTGAACATTCCGGCGACGACATATAGGAAGCCACTTGAGCTTGTCTCGATATTCAGAAACATGGTCATATTTACGCAAACCAAATATAAACCTAATACAAAAATTTTGAAGGCGCTCAAGTTTATTCAGCTGGGCCTCGGTAACGTCAAGGTAGCTGGCGACGGCATAATCGAGAATAGGGAGCAGAAGAGAATGTGCAAGCGCAATCTTAGTGGATATTGGAAGAAAGTTACGTAATCTACGAAGTGAACCAGCAGCAGCAAACATTTTACGACTGATGGCTATTAATTGAGGAACCCAAGATAGAGTGCTGTCGATGATAACGCCAAGGTTTTTTACAGTGTCGCTAAAAGGTATAAGAACACCGTCAATCATCACCTTAGGCAGAAGTGTCCAGTCCACTTTGCAAATTGTTCTTTGGCTACCTACAACAATAAGTTGCGTCTTAAGTGGATTGAGCCCAAGACCATAAGCATTGCTCCACTCGGATATTAAACTTAGGTCTCTATTCATGGAATGAATAGCTTCACCAAGCTTAGCGAGTGGAGCTTGACAATAATGCTGCAGATCGTCCGCATAGAGGTGGTAGGAAGAAGTAAGGCTTCGTGATAAAGAGTTAATAAAAATTGAAAAAAGGAGAGGAGATAAGACACCACCCTGAGGTACACCAGCCGACGTGTTGCACCACGAAGAATACGATTCTCCGAGGCGAACCACGAAACCAGTCAACCACTGTTGTAGATTGTAGAAGGAGCGAAGAATAGCGAGAAGAATGTCAAAATCAATAGTATTAAATGCATTACTGAAATCAAGAAGTGCCAACACAGTTAAATGGCCGTTCTCCATCCCGAAACGAATATCGTCGGTGATTTTAATCAGCGCAGTAACCGTGCTGTGTCCAGGTCGAAAACCAGATTGCAAAGGATTCAAAAGGTCATGTGTGGTAAGGAAAGAACTTAACTGGTTATGAACCAGGCGCTCAAGAACTTTCGATAGGAAAGGAAGAATAGAAATTGGACGATATTCGGAAAAGGATTTTGGATTGGATTTTTTGGGTAAAGGAATAATCTGGGCTTCTTTCCATGAACAGGGAAACGCAGGACAGGAAATTGAAAAGTTAAAGATGTGACATAGGGCAGTAAGTATAAAGTCGATAATAGGAATAAGCATATTGCGGCTAATGCCATCTATACCAACAGCAATAGACGCAATTGATAAAATGCTCCTCCGAACATCACAAGCAGTAAATTGACGAAAAACTAACGAGACGTGGTCAGGAGCGGAAATATTTGAAAGATAGTTTATTGTAGAAACTTTGGTAGAATCATCAATATTTGCTGACGAGGAAAAATGGTGATTGAGTGAGTTGATGACTTTAACGTACCAGAATAAATTAATGAATAGGCAGCGGCTCTGCTGTGCCCTGGCATTGCAGAAGTCTATGGGTGGCGGTGACTACCTACCATTAGGTGGCCCGTCAGCTCGTCAGCTTCATTCAGGCTTTAAAAAATATATATTAAAAGATGTCTTTTCAGCATCGTTGTTTTGTTAACGTTATCCGTTGTCAACATTGTCTTCTATCTAACTACATAAAATGTGGTTACGTTCGTATTTTCATAATCGTTAATGTTATGTTGAGCTCAATGGGTTCAATAGCATGGTTCGCGTTATGTTGATTCAACTAATAAATATAAATGTTGGAGCGTCATGAGTACGGTCACCGAATTGAACAAGCAAATAATTCGATCTGTTGCAAACTGTTGGTACTGTCAGCCATTTTCCTATTTCGAGGGTGGTTTGTGTTATTTACCAGGTGATCGAGTTAGATAGAGTGGGTCACAATAAAAATCACAGAATATAACGGAGCGCCTCGTCATTTAATGAATATTCGACATTAGGTCTTAAAAAACCAGTAACTTAGAGGTCGTAATGCCGAAATAATGTTTGACTGAGGCTACCTACAACTAAGGTAATAAGTTAATGTAATGTGCGTCTCAGTGTCAAATGTAAGTGTGCACACGTTATTGTATATAATATAAAGTAATTTTGTTGTGTATTTGTTGTGATAATTTTAGTAGTCAAAAAAACAAACATTAGGATATCTTAAATGTTGCATTCAGCCACGGGAAGTCGGTCGTTGACGGTAATAATTGGTATCTTTCGGAATCGGGACATCGCGTTGCATGCATTGGTTAACATTTCGGTAGCGCTTGTTATCATCTTAAACTAACATCGTTGGCAACAACGTTTTTTTAAAAACTGCCACCGTGTAACTTATGGATGTCCCAACTCGGGATAAAACACAGCTCGAGTTGAAATTCATGTAACTCAAGTTGAACTCGAGCTACGTAACGCGAGTTAACTGGATGAAATTGAATCAATGTTTTTTTTCAATTTTATGACTGTTTCGCGATAAAATGGAAAAGATTCGTAATAAACATGTATTAAGACAATTCTAATTATTAAAAAAAACTAACAACTAACTAGCATTACCGGCACTCCAAAGTTAACCTCAAATCTGCATTGAAGTGACTTCCTCTCACGACTAAAAATGATCGGAAAAAGGTAATAAGTGGGGAAGTAATTAAAAGCCAAAATAAATTTTATTTCCATAAGATTAAAGTTAAAAATAGCATGAAGGACGGCGATTTTTGCCATCATAAGAATAAGACAGAGTGAGTGCGTCAATCAGTTCGTTTCCTCATTTACCGCAGCAATCCAACTCGAGTTAGGAAGAATTTGACTCGAATCAACTCGATCTAAGCGCAACTCGAGTTAAATCGAGTTGACCATCACTAGTGTAACTTACGATTATCGGACGCCGCCACTAGCAACACTGGCTGAAGAAAGCAAATTGTGGAACATAGTATTTTGTATGTAAACTAATTTATATTGAAAACATTGAAAGTTTTAGAACCAATCTATATACACTGTGTGTTAACAATTGAAAATTGAAGAGGCTAATCAATTAGTAATTGCGTGGTGAGTACTAACTATTGTCTAAGCTAGTTAACACAATAAAATTATTTTTGATCTATTTTTATTTCATTACATCATTGAGTAGGTAGTGTTTCTGTAGAGCACATTAAATACTCTCTGTATAACTGATTGGGCTTAATGATAAGCAATATTCTCTTCTTCTACAGAACTTATTGGGAGGAACACTTTGTTGTTACAATTTACAAACGTTTCAAGTGAAAAATGCCAGGGTAAGCGACGTATGGGAGTGGTTAACCTATTTCGTTCAATTACTCATTATGGGCACCTTATCACACCTGTATTAAAAAACGTTAATATCACGCTAAGTAACGCTCAGTGCATCTTACCACCACAACATATTTTCTATACTAATGAAAGTAACAAAAACTAATTATTTTTAAGTCTATTTTGATTTTCAGTTTGCTGCATTACCTTGATATCAAGACCTTCTGTTTTATATGAATGTTTCGTATTGAAGATGATTATTATTAGTAACCATCATGATATTAGTGGTGTTTTCAATAATTTAGCATTGTGAAACATGTTTAAATAGTTTTAATTTTTTTTTATTAGTTAGATAGTTAATTACATGGACCTGAATGCTAATAATCTTTAGAAGCATCAATCAGACTGTTTAAATACAAGTTATAAAAAAATGGATGTCATATAGTCAAATGTGCCATTCATATTAAACATTGGCTTTTTCTTTGAAAAGGCAATGGGGGTACATTGTGTCATGTCTCGATTTTAGAACTAACCACCATGCTACAAATGGTTATTTCTAATTAAAAATGTTATTATGAGGGTTTAAATTTTTTTACTATATTAGATTATTAGATTGTAGATCTGTTGTTTATCTCTGCTTGCAAATCTAATAATATTTGAAATATAGTTTAAAGCTTGTATCTCAACTATAAAAATTCTTTTTACGGAGAATTTTTGATTTGTATAGATGAAGACGGCATACTTCTCAGGAATTTCTCAAATTAATTTTTCAATTGTCATACCAACCATTATAACACAAGTGGACATTAAAAAGATGGCCAGCATTTTAATTAAATAAGTGTAAAGTAATACTGCTTATATTAATATATTTTATGTATTATTATTATTGTTTCATTTATTATTAATTTAGGTTATTATTCTTACCTGAATTACACATTTAACAATCAATACATGACTAAAAAGGGACTAATTTTCCTGTTGTATTGTTACATTTCTTGACAATAACATCATATCACATATAATATATAATATAATAAAATAACTATATTTAAGATAATTATTATTGTAATATATAAAAAAAAATGCAATATTATTATTTCTTTACAGATTAGCAACCATGTCACTTGACAACATGTTTTGTACCCGCTGTTCAGATGGTTTTGAACCTAATGAAAAAATTGTAAACTCCAATGGGGAACTTTGGCACACTAATTGTTTTGTGTAAGTTTGGTTGTCATTAACCTATTGTTTTACCATTTGAATTAAAACCTGCTGCTATGTTACTATGAATTAGCAATGGTCATGCACATTGTGATGGATGTGGAGAGAGAGAATGGTAGTCCACATATTCATTCTTTTGGTTTAATTCATATCCTTTTACGCCTATTTTTAGCAAACAAAAGCAGCACAGCTTCCACATCTGAATCGTTCAATATCTTTCGAAATGCTTGAGAAATCGTGCCTAGTGCGACGGCTGACGAGATGCTAGCGGGACCATCACGCTCGCAGTGTTGACCAAACCTTTACTGTTCATGTGTTTTGTATGTTGAAAATAAAAGGCCTATTGATAAATATAATTAAAATTTAAAAGCAAGACACGCTGAAGCAACCATTGTTAAAACTTGAACTTTTATAATTTTTCACTAAAGTTTAACATCATTAAACATATTAATGTAAATAGCACTATATAATATGTCTAAAACACTAATACGAGATATGTTTCAGGTGTGCACAATGTTTCCGAGTGTTTCCCGAGGGTATATTTTATGAATTCGAAGGGCGCAAGTATTGTGAACGTGATTTCCAGGTGCTATTTGCACCTTGTTGCGGAAAATGCGGTGTGTAAAACAAGGAATTAACTATTCAATTATTTTTGATTTGGCGTGATGTTGCGGGGAGGCTTAGGCTTAGAACTTATAATCCAATATAATTTCTAAGCCAAAGTTCAAGTTCTGGAGTCAAAATGTGTAATAGTCCTACTTAACTAATTTTCCTCCTGCTAAGGACATATTATATTTAATGTCTATTAACATTTTCCTATCTCAATATATATGTATTTTTTTTGTATATACAGATGTTTAAAAACAAATCTCTGTGGGTATAAATAATGTTGAAATGGTCTGGAAAAATATGAATTCCATGAGCAGGTCTACTGATCCATTTATCACAGTGTGAACAGGTGCTTTGTCAAGGGCTACTGTATGTGAACTTATTATTTTACTAAACACTGACCTAATGTAAATCGGGCAATATGCAACAACAAACATAGAATTTAGTAAAACAATATTTTCTACTTAAACATTTTATCTGCTGTGCCGAGGTCTCGGGTTCGATCCCCGGGTGGGGTAAAGTTTTATTGGGTTTATCTATATAGAAATACTATACTATCAGCCGTAGCCTCAGCCGGAGTCTTAAATTGAGCCCGGTATGGGGCTAGCCTCATTAAGTCCCACATTATGGGAATCTGCGAAAAGTGGGTGTATTGGTTACACCTCTGCCTACCCCTTCGGGGATTACAGGCACGAGTGTGTAAATACATTTTGTCCTAATGTTACTGATGACTCTCTCAATGACAGCCATACTGTACGAGGTGTGTCAATTGCAATTTTATATAACAGGCGAATTTGTGATCGGCCGCGTCATAAAGGCTATGAACGCCAACTGGCACCCGGCTTGTTTCCGCTGTGAAGAATGTAATATGGAGCTTGCTGACGCTGGCTTCATTAAACACGGCGGCCGTGCGCTCTGCCACACTTGCAACGCTCGCATCAAAGCAGACGGATTGCAGAACTACATGTGCCATAAATGCCAGTGAGTATAAATAAATAAATACAACTAACAGTCATACACATAGTTCTGACCCCACACTAGGTAGAACCTGTATCGTGGGTATCAACAAGTACGAGGGCTTTCCTTGTCGCACAAACATGTGTCTCAGCACGGGAATCGAACCCACGGCCTCTCGTTTCAAGCCGGCTACTCTCCCGCTGCGTCACGGAGGCTGTGAGGCTGTGTTGTATGCATAAACATTGCGTTATCTATCTTGTACTGTATTTAATTTTCTGTTGCTTATAATACGTCGTAGCTTTGATCAGAATTTTCTGTCTGTATCGAATTCTATTTTGCACAACAAAAGTAAGCGCTGCATTGTTTGTATATTTGCTCGACCTGATGACTGCTGAACCAGGGTATTTCTCGCATAAAATGACTAACTTATTATGGAATTTTATGCAACGAATAAAATTTTCGGTGCCAAATCTCCCTCTTCTTCATACCTAATTCTTTTCACCCTTGATGTGTCTGGTATCTTGGGTATTCATGGTCGTAATCACATACCACAGATGACCCTCTCGCTTGTTTGCGTGGCAACATATATTTTTCTTATTTCTATCTAAAGAATACATATTGAAAATAATGTCGAATGGTATCCATTATATACCTAGTTTCTTGTAATTATACAAAGAACTAGTTATCCACTGTGTACTTACTATACACTGTCCCAATGCTCCATTAATGAGGGGGACTAGGCCTTAGTCTACCACGAGGGTTGGTACATTTCACACTCCATCAAACTCTTAAAATTTTGTAGCTTGCTGGTTGAGGCAACCACCTCACAAAGTTATCCACTGTAAATTCAAACGATAAAAGTGGGTGTACTGGTTACGCCTCTGCCTACCGCATCGGGGATTACAGGCGTGAGTGTATAAATAAAATGAATACAGATATTTCGGACGTATTGTGCTTTGGAAGTTGGTATAGAACTAGTGAATCCGTCTCAACTGTCCCATTCCCTTTAAGCTAGGTTATCGATGTAAAAAAATATATGTAATAGCTTTTTATATAATTTTTTTTTATACCTAATCCCCTTTGTACGTTGTAGCGGTGTGATTGACGGCGAACCGCTGCGGTACCGAGGGGAAGTGTACCACGGTTACCACTTCACATGTGCCACGTGCGGGGTCGAACTCGACCATACGGCCAGAGAGGTGAAGCATCGCCCCGGCTATGCTGCCAATGACGTGGTATGGACTCCTTTTATTCTTCCTTTATTATGACGGTAGGCAGCGGCTTTGCTAACGGTAGACAGTGGCTTTGCTATGCCCTGGTATTGCAGAAGTCTATGGGCGGCGGCGACTACTTACCATCAGGTGGCCTGTCTGCTCGTCTGCCTATCGAGGCACTAAAAAAAAATTATACTCGATTTGTACAATTGTTCATATTGAATTGTGATTTTCGACTCTATGTGGCTTGAGGTAGGTATATTATTGTGAAAATATATTTTTTCTAAATTATAAGTAAATATTTTGCTTTCCTTGGGAGAGGCCTACGTCCAACAGTGGACTGACACCGGCTGATGATGATGATGATGATGATGATTTTGCTTTCAGAACAATTTGTTTTGTCTGCGTTGCCACGATAAAATGGGCATTCCAATTTGCGGCGCTTGCCGACGTCCAATCGAGGAAAGAATTGTCACTGCATTGGGGAAGCATTGGCATGTTGAGGTAATTTATATTGATTCAGTTTGTTTCCTAATTTTGACAACAAAAATTAGCATAACATTTTTGGCATTATTATTTGTTTGCAGCATTTTGTATGCGCGAAATGCGAGAAACCATTCCATGGTCACCGACATTACGAGAAGAAGGGACTTGCTTATTGTGAGCAACATTACCATCAGCTGTTTGGCAATTTATGTTATGTCTGCAATCAAGTTATAGCCGGTGACGGTGAGTATTTTTTTGCAAATAATTGCAGCATAATTATTAGTTATTTATTGAAATACAAAATTACCGCGCGAAATAGTACAGTATATGAATGAAGAGAGTTATGGAGGCATCAAAATTCTGAGACAAAACTTTAGCCAGATTTTACCAGAAAGCTCGGAATTTATTATTCAGAAAAACGGGATACGGGAGACGGGATAGTATAATTTAAATTCTTACTATTTATAAAGTCGCCACGCCCAGGCTGTGTACATAGTGTATGTGTCGTGTCGTGTCGTGTTGCAGTGTTCACTGCGTTGAACAAGGCGTGGTGCGTGCATCACTTCGCGTGCGCGGTGTGCGACGCGCCACTCAGCACGCGCAGTAAGTTCTACGAGTACGACGAGCGGCCCGCCTGCCGCCGCTGCTACGAGAAGTTCCCCGCCGAGCTGCGTCGACGACTGCGCCGCGCACATCACTACACCGTGCGGCGCTAGCACACACACCACACCTCACACACACACACCGTGCGGCGCTAGCACACACACCACACCTCACACACACACACCGTGCGGCGCTAGCACACACACCACACATACACACACCGATCACACACTACACACCGCACATTGTTTTTTTTACTGACTTTACAAGATGTGCCTTAATAAAAAACTGAATTAACTAATTTTATTCAATATTACGAAGTTAGTCATAAGAAATCATAACATTTTATTATTATGAAAGGAGATGTTTCAGTATATCCGGCATCTGCGCCAGTACAGTGTATATAGAAAAATCAACATTATATCTATGTATTACAATATGTTATTGGAGTTTAACAATGTAGTATCTGTTTTACAATGCTTATATTTACTGTTTTTTTTTGCAACAACAAAATAAAATATACCCATCGACATCTGTTAAATATTGTTATGTTAGTACTTGATGTCTGAAGGCTATTATTATCGTAATTATTGAATGGAATAAGGCACACACTGATTACCAATTTTTAGTTAATAAATAATCTAATCTCAGTTCGGTCTATACGAGACTTGGCTATTATGATGATAAGTTGCTACTTAGCAATATTATGTCATTAATTTGAATACATAAAAATATATTTGCCAGGTGATTATGAGTCCAAATACTGAATGGAATTAAATGAAGCACACTATTGAGAGAATCCAACTTCAAAGTGATAAAAGAAAATAACATCGTTATCTAGTAGACTAATGTAGGCTCACACAATTCTGGTACAATTTACAGACATCTTTCTACAACGCTGAAATAATCGCTTATTTATAACGCAGTTTTGATGATATGCCAGTCAACTGAATGGCTGCACAATTTCGCCTAATGTACACTTTTAAATGTTATACACAACTTTTCTATTTTCCTGAAAAGATAGGTATTATTTTATTTATATAGAGCTTGTTCCATATGAGACATCTCTTTTATTTGATGTAAAATTGTATTAATTTAAGCTAACTTTGACTAGTTTAAGTATAAACTAAATATGTAAGAATATAATATGCTTTGTTGGCACAAATATTTATACCTACTCATGTTATTTTCTAAACTCCAAAATTATTAGAATTTTGTAGCTATAATATATACTAACATTATTTGTCATTAATATTTTTTTAATAAAATTTTACTTAACATTTTGTTTTTTTATCTGTAAAAATATGTATATAAAATTTATACTGACTCGACTGTTTGCCACGATTCACTTTGTCTTTGTTCCCTAGGTGGAGTAGTAATATTGGGTTTACTATCATGAAATATCTGATTAATTTACGATAGTAAACCCAGATCACCATTAAATGATTAGCCCATGATCTAGAATTGTGCCCGGTATGACCATAGGTTCGCCCCCCCTATCACATCATGGGACAGTAATAAGCTCGGCGAAATATGGGTGAATGGTTTACACCTCTGCCTATCCCTTCTAGGCTAGAGTGCAGATGTAAAAATTGTAGAAACTAGAAATGTACATAAATACATAGAATCATGGTGTCTTATAAGGAACAATAACTAGTAGATAATAAAACATACCAAATGAAGGGAATGTATTTATTTTAAACATAATATGCATAATCAAGAGCACCACTTAATAAATCACCGCAACGACTATCATATTAAAACATTGAGTTTTACTTTTTATTCATTTTCAGTCATGTCTATGAAAATGACTTGCAGTTTCATTACACAAGTAGATCTCTCGTAAAATGAAATGTATAGGTAACTTTGTACATTCTATTTCATAATAAATAAAAATATTTATACAATTCCAACAAAATTAGTTAAATACCTAACACTACTTTACACATCGTTTGCAACACTTATCTCGAGAAGTAGGAAAATGGGAACTATTATGTTTATACATTTGAAGAGTTTTCGATTTGGTATTCTAACAATAAAAGCCCCATTTGTTAATTATTACACTTTTTATTGCTTTCATTTGAGTTGATCCTCGAAAGCGTACTCCATAAATTATTGAAACTTTCGGGCATTGCAACACATTCAGAAATAAAGCAATGTGATACATGTTGATAGAACTCCAAAGATTTTACTTTAAAAAAAAGTCAATCGTTATATGAAATTGATTAACATTTTGCTTAGTGAAACTACTTAGGGCAAAATGGATAAAGATTATTTTATAATACTGCAGGTAGAACTTATACAAAATAGTATTTAAGTTCTAAACAGCTCTTACAACTAGATATTTAGTTATCTTTCTTCATCCTAGTGCTTGTCATACGATAGATGATCGAGTCTCTGCCGGGGTCCATGTCCATCAGAGCATATACGATAGCGACGAGTGTGAATGTAAATACAACGCCAAACCACAATATAATATTGAAGATGGCAGCGTAATCAGCGGAGTATCCATCTTCGTCAGTCTGAAATCATTTACAAACAATTACACTTGGTAAGTTTCAATTGAGTATGTTTTAACAGTGTAATTCATAGAGTTAGTATTTACGACTTTTGATGTAGGAGGTAATTGTTAGTTCTACTAATTCGATTATCAAAATTCTTTAAATAAATCTAAAGGAAGCTAAATCGTCCCTGAGTTCCTATATTGTATTATTAGCTGTTTACCAAAGTGACAAAAGTACTGTTTTGCCATGAGCTTTTGCTGTTGCTAACGTAAAGATAAATTAAAAGAAACATACAACTTCAATGCACAGGAAAAACCTAACTTATTCAGCAAAACAATTTATTTCTTGGCATTGTCAAATTGCAGTGTTGTACACATAAATAAATTACTTTGAGAAACACCATCAATCACGCAACCTGTAACTTTGGTTCTGATCATTGTAATTATTTTATTTATATTTTCTATAGGCAAGAATGGATCTTGCCTTAATAGCAAAGTTAGTTCCAACAATGGCTATAGGCTCGCCCCCTATCACATTATAGGACCTTAATAAATTCGGCGAAAAGTGGGTGTACTGGTTACACATCTATAAATATATGTATATGTTAGTTCCAAAAGGTATACTCACAGTATTCTTCAGTTCAACTCTGTCGGAAACGGAACGAACGGCGCGACGAGTGTGAGCAACATCGGTGGTGACAGCCGTGACCAGTACTGAGTTCTCATAGGCTTTTATGAACGCGTTGGTCAGATCTTCAAGTGCTTCACCTACAAACACAATGAGTTGTTGTTTTTTTGTGCAACATAAAAATAATAATGTTACCTGTTGAATATTATTTGCTATTTTGTAAGTACATGCAAAAATGTATTCATCCATATAAACAAAACTTGGGTATCTGCGTTAAAAAAAAAAACTTTATTTCTGAACTTGTAACACAAATCTGTACAATGCTAATAAATGCACAATAATAACTGCATTAGTTAAAAACTGTGTTGCAGTTAGTAGGCCCTCCACGAAACAATTAGAGTTCTTGCGTATATATTCACAAAACATACCTAATAAAAGAAAAAATAAATGATGTTTCGAAATAAAGGTTTTTGCGCACACTTGATTGAAACAATACCCAAACACTCTGTTTAAAATTTTTGTCTGGGTTAATTTTTGAAACAGCTGATTCGAAAATATAAACATAATGAATATTCTATTAGCAGGTAGAAGACTTTTCATTAAGTAATCTATTTTATTTAATGTCATGATATAGTCATGAAGTTATGTGGCAGACTATACTAAGACATATTACAAGAACAGAATATGAAACTTACCCAACAACTTCTTAGCCTCTTTGGTTTGCAAGGAGTTAGGCCCATGGAAGTCAGATAAGGCATGGAGAGAACGGAATCTGAAGTTGTAGAAGTCGATAATGTTGTCGGCACAGACTGCTCCTGATTTAACCTATACATATTTAAGAATTATTGCAAAATTACCATGTTTTGTGCCTACAATTCTATTAACACGTTGACTGCGGCGCACACACACGGTGTGTTTTTGATTTTGCTACGCGCATGCGGCCGTCACACGCTAGGTGCGTTTTAAAAAAATCCATACAAGGATGCGGGCGCACACGCTAGGTGTGTTTTTTATTGCGCGACGCCAGTGCGGCCGGCACACGCCAGGTGCGTTTTACAAGAATATATACAATGATGGTGGCTTCACCTACATTATTTTATGTAATATTTTATTACTTGTCTTGGATAGTCATGGTTTGATTTATATTTATAGGAATGATTATTCTAAATGTAGCTTTGAACATTAAGCGAGTTATTTCGATCAATCAATTGCATAAATAACATTTATTATAAGAACAATCAAGATATATATTTTTATATTACACTTAAAAAAGAAACACAAATTTTAACAAATACAATAACAGCTTTGGTAGTTGTTATTTTAGAGCATGGATATTTAAAGAGTAACTTTGTACAAAACTATGCGAAATTACTGTGTTGCAAGTAACTAACCAGTACCCTAAATATGAGGAAAAAATCCTTCTAAATCTTTTAAATACCAATAAATATTCTTTAGTAATATTGTAGTGTAAACCGGCATATGTACTTACCTATCATATTTTTATTAGTGCACGTGTGAAGCGGCTCATTTTGTGTACATGCCGCGGCCGGTGAAATGAACCCATCGTTTAACTTTATTGTCTTAGAGCTATAAATCACGGTGTTATTTTTATAGTTACATACGTATTTTTACTTAAAAGAATATTGAACATTGAACTGGGTTTTAAAAAAATCATATAATGGTAATATTTTCCTTTGTAATGGTTTTATGCTTATACGAATATTACACATTGATATAATACTAATTTTACAGATTTTATCGCAGTTTGTAAAATCCGTAAAATTAGTTTTATGTCAATTTTAATACGTATTGTAGGTTATTTTTATTAAAATAATAATGACGTATTTTGTTTACCGTTTTATTTAAAATAAACTATTTTTTTTAAAAAACACACCGTATGTGTTTGGCCGCATGCCCGTAGTGCTAATTAAAACACGCCCGGCGCGTGATGCCGCACTGGCGTTCGGGATTGTTACGCGAGTGCGGGAAACGCACCTAGCGTGTGCTAGCCGCATAGGCGTAGCATCGCATTATTTCGCGCCGCAGTCAACGTGTTAAAATAAAACAAACAATTAATTTACCTTGTCCGTTATTGCTTTCAATACAGCAAGTTCATAAAGGAATTGAACATCTTCCTCAACAGTGAATTTTAAATGTTGCAAAGTTTGTTTTTTCACCTTTGGCACAGTTATTTCGCCAAACACGTCAGAGTACTTCGCTAGCTATAAATAATTAATTTTAATTAATACAGCATACAAGAAATTTATTTAATAAGACTTAAGGTAGATTTCTTCACATAAGAAAAATTTATATATATTCCTAGGTGATCCTAGTCATAAAAAATGAATAATTAAGTATATTAAGCCCCATTTTAATGACAAAACAGAATTAAACACATAAGAGTTCCTTACATCTTCAGGATCATTCAGGTTAAAGTTGACCAATTTGTTGCCTCCATTGGTGAATCTCTGTTTGATTCTGTGCCTGACTTCTTCATATGTACTAGGTTCATATTCATCAACAGTCAAAGGAAATGTTTTTGACTTTAGTCCTGCCTGAAAACAATAATAAAATGCACCATTTTAAAACACCTTTTACCATTTACTAATACAATGGCTGCATAAAGAGAATTTTAAACAATATATTAAAGTATCAACTCTTGATTGAAAATAAAAATATGTTTTGTTATAAAATGCTGGGGATTTTGTACATAGTGTATTCTATAATATCATTATAGGAAAAATAAGTGTTTCATATAATAAATTATACTGGCCCTGTAATATACATTTTTCCACTGCTGAGCATGGGCCTCCCCTCCTAATGAGAGGGGTTAGTCTTAGTCCACCATGCTGGCTTAACACGTTGACTGCGGCGCGAAATAATGCGATGATACGCCTATGCGGCTAGCACACGCTAGGTGCGTTTCCCTCACTCGCGTAACAATCCCGAACGCCAGTGCGGCATCACGCGCCGGGCGTGTTTTAATTAGCGCTACGAACATGCGGCCAAAACACATACGGTGTGTTTTTTAAAAAAAATTGTTTATTTTAAATAAAACGGTAAACAAAATACGTGCATTATTATTTTAATAAAAATAACCTACAATACGTATTGAAATTGACATAAAACTAATTTTACGGATTTTACAAGATGCGATAAAATCTGTAAAATTAGTATTATATCAATGTGTAATATTCGTATAAACATAAAACCATTACGAAGGAAAATATTACCATTATATGATTTTTTTAAAACCTAGTTCAATGTTCTTTTAAGTAAAAATACGTATGTAACTATAAAAATAACACCGTGATTTATAGCTCTAAGACAATAAAGTTAAACGATGGGTTCATTTCACCGGCCGCGGCATGTACACAAAATGAGCCGCTTCACATGTGCACTAATAAAAATATGATAGTTAAGTACATATGCCGGTTTACACTACAATATTACTAAAGAATATTTATTGGTATTTAAAAGATTTAGAAGGATTTTTTCCTCATATTTAGGGTACTGGTGAGTTACTTGCAACACAGTAATTTCGCATAGTTTTGTACAAAGTTACTCTTTAAATATCCATGCTCTAAAATAACAACTACCAAAGCTGTTATTGTATTTGTTAAAATTTGTGTTTCTTTTTTAAGTGTAATATAAAAATATATATCTTGATTGTTCTTATAATAAATGTTATTTATGCAATTGATTGATCGAAATAACTCGCTTAATATTCAAAGCTACATTTAGAATAATCATTCCTATAAATATAAATCAAACCATGACTATCCAAGACAAGTAATAAAATATTACATAAAATAATGTAGGTGAAGCCACCATCATTGTATATATTCTTGTAAAACGCACCTGGCGTGTGCCGGCCGCACTGGAGTCGCGAAATAAAAAACACACCTAGCGTGTGCGCCCGCATCCTTGTATGGATTTTTTTAAAACGCACCTAGCGTGTGACGGCCGCATGCGCGTAGTAAAATCAAAAACACACCGTGTGTGTGCGCCGCAGTCAACGTGTTAATGCAGTTTGTTAGACTTCACATACCTTTAAAATTCCTATTAGAATTTACAGGTATGCAGGTTTCCTCATGTTTTCCTTCACCAATAAAGCAAGCCATAATTAACAATGAATATACACAACTAGAAAAGTCGCTATTCTTGTGTTAATTTCGAAGATATATTGCTATTGCTACTTTACTATTACAATTTTTTCATGCATGATTTAAAAAAAAAACATTTGCGTCACAACACTTACTGCACTGCCAAGGCTGGAAATACCATCAATGTAAATTTCAACAACTGCCTCTGGTGTTTTAAACGGATCAGTTATAGATAGTCCATTCCATTCAGAGTTCTGGAATATCAAATTAGTATTTAGATCATGGGAATTCAATCAACTATAAGAAGATACATTATCAGCCTACAGGTTATACCAGGGGGGTACAAATGAAAAACCCCTTTTGATCCAGCCTGTATAATGTTCACGCCTTTATTTTATTTCTGTCCCATAAATTAATAGGCGCCTTGCCTATCGCTTTGTAGCATTAATAAGATAAAGGTTTCCATACCAGGAAATTTGTGTTAATTTTAAATTAATTAATTGAAAACTTAAATATTAATTGAAATTTATCAACCAGGGATTTGAAAACCGGATCACCCTGGTTTCTCAGCCTTTACACACTACCCTGAGACCACTAAGGTGATCTCAAAATAACAAAATTTGATGAAAATGTATTACACAATAGTTTTGATTTCTTTGAAAATATACAATACCTCCTCAACAGATAGGCCACAAGATGCTGAGAACACTTCCTTTAAAGTGCTCTCCGAGATTTTACTATCCCCAATGAAATGTAGGGACTTAGGACTGTACAGAACGCTGAATTCTCCCGCAGCATTTGTTCCTGAAAGTGAATTATTGTAATAATTATTGAGTTCACATATTACTAAGTACTATTTAAATATAATTTAATTTGTATACTCACCAATGATTAATAAAACGAAGCAAAACCAAAATGGAACCATGGTCACAGCCATTTTACTTGAAAATATATGACCGAATGTCATATGATTAAAGTCTTACCAACTACAAAAATCTATGTTGTTTAGTATTGCCAATTGCCATACAACCCAAAGAGCTTTTTTCCCATGTATTTTTCCCTTATACTGGAAAGGCAAAGGGTTAAAGCCCGTACAGCCTCGTCAATTGTAACCCAAAAAGCATTTTTAATAAACACAACAATACGAATACATAAATAATATACTTGTAGCATACCACTAGATATAGGCGTTTAGTCATTATTTACCAATGATGCGTATCATTTTTTCGTTGACGTCTCCGTTGGTTCGATGTTACCGCCAACGGTGTGCGACAGCGGACAGCGTCGAGGGTAACATAAGATTATTGTAGGCGATTTCATAAATATTGAAATTAAAAAACTAATATAGTCTGGCACACGAAATTTGAGCCTGAAGAAGCGTGGCAAATTTTAAAAATATATTATATGCGGTGTCACTAAAATATAGGAGGAATAAGTAGTCTTGATACTTTACAAAAAAAATAAAAAAATATTAAGTTTAGGTCTGATTTTCCTAGGTAAAATACTAGGTGAATTAATTATTTCAGACATGGCTTCGGCCTTTTGAATTGTGACTATTTCGGATATGGCTTTGGTCTTTGAATTGTGACTATTTAGACATGGCTTCAGCTTTTAGAATGGAAAAAATATCAGACATGGCTTCCCCTTTTTAAATGGGTAAAAACTACAGAAATGGCTTTGGCCTTTTGTATAGTTAAAACTAGAGAAGAAGAAGACTTTTAATTTTAACGCAGATTTGGAAAAAATAACGACAGACAAGGATGCATGGTGGAGAACCTTTGCCTTCTCTTTTATGTGAAAACGAGAGAATAAAATAAAAAAAAAGCTCTTTGGTAATTTGACATTCCGAGTTTACAAGAAAAATATGTGTTTTTGAAATCCGGCTAAAGAATATGTTAAATTTTTCTGATACGATAAAATATTAAAATTATCTATCTACGCTACAACTCACATCATAGCAGACACATTGTTTAAACTAATGAATTGAGAATCGACATCCTACAGTGCAGGAACCTGATAGAAACTATGTGATATCAAGAAAATATCCACCGGTATTCAAACTTGGATCATTTTTGTATTACTCTCAGGAATAACATAAATTCATAAATTGGAATATGAATATACTATTTGAAAGGGAAAGTGAAAGTACATAATCATATAGCATTTTGTAATTTCGTTAAAATTAACAAAGTATGAGGAGATATATCATCTATCAGTCTTCATAGATGATTAGATTTATTTATATTATTTATAAATTATCTCATATTATCTAACTCTTTCTTTTATTAGAAATAATTGATATAAAAAGTAAACAGAGTCCCATAAGCAGAAAAGAAAACTTAAATTAAAAGCCATTTATATAATCTGACATCAGTAATTTTGTGTAAGACTGAATAGGTATACACAAAGTAAAATTATCATACCATTCAATATCTGTAGTGGGCTCTTTCCAATCTAATTGTATTGATTGAAATACACTCAATACATCAAGGGGTCCTATGTATGTGGGCTAAACCAACATTTGAATAGTATGACTTTTTGGTGGAAAATGCAAAATTTCTATGAAATGCTATGAATCAAGATTGGATTATATAAATAATAATAATACTAGCCCTGTATTAAACATTGTCCCACTGCTGGGCATGGGCCTCCTCTACTAATGAGAGGGGTTAGGCCATAGTCAACCACTCTGGCCTATTGCGGGTTGGTAGACTTCACATACCTTTGAAAACTCTTATGAGAATGCTCAGGTATGCAGGTTTCCTCACAATGTTTTCCTCCACAGTTAAAGCAAGCAATAATTAACAAAGCATACATATAAATTTAGAAAAGTCAGAGGTGTATGCCACTTGGGTTTCGAACATACGACTTTCGTCTCGGCAGTCCGTACCACAACCAACTAGGCTATAGCTGCTATATAAATATACTAATATGTTTTCTTTCGTTCTCACTCTTAAAACAAAATATATATATAATAAATGAAGTTAAAGTATTATCTTTGTGTGCATGGAATAGTTTAATATTGGTTAGCATATGGAATAAATAATAGTTAGCATGTTTTACGGCACTTCTTCAAAACAATTTGTACAGGTAATGGATGATCAGCAGAAAAAAAATCACAAGCGAAGTATTATCCCTGATACAGATCGTTGGGTTCTTTATGATTCGAAATCTAACCCTGGTCGCAAGTATTACTACAATCCCCTAACCAAACAAACATTGTGGCACCACACTGATGATGAGGTATGTAAAACTTTATTTATAAAATTGTCCTCTGGAGAAGCAAGTCTGTGTTGTCATTTTACCTTCAAAATGGAGATGGTGAATAGTATATAATAATAACTATCAACTATTAAAATTAACTTATAAAAATATTTAACTATATGATAAATAAAATGAACATTCATGTAGATAAAAATGACACCCAAGCACCAAATCATTCCCAAAAAATTATAATGTTAATGTGTTGAATGAAATATTTTGTGGCCACTTAAATGAAATTATAAATTCAACTAGTTGAAACACATATACAATATAAAAATATCAAATTGATTATATGTTAGTGTTTCAATAAAAATATTAAGTAATATGTATAACCTTAAAATGATTAGTTGAATATTATTAACAATTAACTTTTAACTAATAAATTAATTCAACCATTATGTACATCTCTACTTCAAAATATACTGAATTAATCTAAATTAAGTTGTCTGTTTCAACTACAGATGTATAATAGAGAAAACTAACATTAATTTAACAATATAGATATGAGAATAAATCATATCCAGTTTGTCTTCTCAAACTAATAATAAGCATACTATCCATGCTAGGGGTTCCCCCCACTCGCAATCTATCTCATTGGAAAAGGAGCATTATGGTCCTGTCATGTGGCAAGGTAACATAATGTTTGCATACGTAACAGTTTTAGGATTAGCAAAATATCTACATTTTGTACTTTGATCAAACATATTTAATGGCTGGGTAGGGCTCCAACCAAGTTACTGTACTTCTTTAAAGGGTGAAATAATAGGGAAACTTATAGAATATGCAATTTATCTTGTTTGAAAAACAAATACCATAACATTAGTATAATATTTGTTCATAATATTACATATTATTGTTATTTATTCCTAGATCCTATTAAAGTAAGTAGTTATATTACTGAAAATGTAATGTGTTCTTTGTTTATTTCAGATTAACAAAAAAGCGAAAAAGACAATAAGTTTTGCTAATGACGAATCAAACAATATCATAACTGATAAACAGTTTGATATGCCAAAAAAACATGAAGAAGGCAGTGCAAGTGAATTTAATATTGCAATCAACACCATGCACCCCAGTAACCCTATAAGTCTGTGGGATGTACCTCTTATGCAATCAACTGTACCTCTAATTCAACAGACTCTCCCGACTGCTTTTATAAATAGCCCATTTCTTTGTAATCAAATCATTACTTCACCAACGCAAACAACGCTTGTTAACTTACAATCCGGCACTCTTAACAATATAAATCAGATGAGCAGTGTAAATACAATTGCACACAATTCTGAAATTAACAGCCATCAAACAATCAAGTCTAAAAATACAATCTATGGTAATACAGATCTAAGAAACAAACTAAAAAATAAAAGTTATAAAAAGCATTACTGCCAGAAATACAATATAAATGATAATGAAGAAACAAAAGTAAATGTGAGTATTCTGTATTTCTGCTTTTGCACTTGCCATATCATTTTGTCATGTCTATCATGTCTAGAGTTGGAGTACAATGTTTGGCCGTTTTGCGGCCTTTTGAGTACTCTGACACTAAATCCTCGACTGCTTCTTCACCTTCTTGCCCATGGCGTTACCGCGTAGTGTGAAGAAGCAGGCATGTTGGCATGATTGTGTTGAGTAGCGGGGGATAGATTGCCTTTCACTACTCGATACTCTAATTTGACGGCACTGTGCTTACCATCATGTGCAGTGTGGTCACTTTGCCGTGCCAGGTTAAAAAAATATATAACTGCAAAACGTTTTAGATAGACAGACACATGTTAGGATTTATAATTTTAGTATGGATATAGATTAACTGATTATCTTCAATAAATCAGTAAATTCAATCTTATAAGCACCATACTAATGTTTCATGCATTGTGATTTGTGATTATAGCTCATAAATCCATATTCGTGAACTTATCTCTTAAATAACATCTTCCTGAAGTTCAAAATACGGTTGAATGAGAAAAAAAATAGGCTGAGAAACCAGCAAGTTGAGATCAGATTTTTTTTTATTAGGCGGACATGTGACGAAAATTAACTACAACGTTTTAACTCTTGTTGCCTCATTTTGAATTGGTTTTTAACACAATGATCCCTTTAATTTTCCCTTGGTTTTTCTGAGATCCCATCATCAGATCCTGACTTGGTGCCAATGAGACCACCTGGGAAGTATACCCTTCTAAACAAAAAAATAATTTTTCGAATCGGTCCAGGCGCCTTCGAGTAATCGGGGAACATACATAAAAAAAAGATTCCGACGAATTGTTAACCTCCTCCTTTTTTTGAATTCGCGTAAGACCACCACGCTGGCCTAATGCGGGTTGGTAACGAACACACGACTTTCGTCTTGGCAGTCCGTACCGCAACCAACTAGGCTATTGCTGCTATTTTGAACCGTAAGATAATAAAATGTTCTATAGATTTTTATAGGTTAAGGTCGGTAAACGTGTAAGCAGGTCACCTGGCAGTAAATGATCAGAACCACTCATGAAAACCTACAATACCAGAAAGATTATGCTTGTATGTCGGCCTTAAAGGAAAGCAACCCAGGCTAACTGGCCAATTTATTTAAGGGCGTATCAGTATGTATTGAGGTTGGAGACTCACACAGTGCCCCTAACGAATCGTATCAACTTCATACATTTTTCACGATTACTGATGTCGCGACAATGTCTAAAAATCTAATACTAGGCATTGTGGTTGCATTCACAATACAAAAAAAATATTTAATGTCATTAAATATTTTAAGGTACCCTGGGATGACGAAAAAGTAAAGGGTGTATTGGCATACCTAAGAAATTATGCTCCGCCTCATACAAAAACAGACTGCTGGTACATTGTTCCAGATACTTATGTGGTTATGAATCATTCACGTCTGCTAAATCAAATGGTGGTATTAGGTAAGATTTGAAATATTTATGATAACTAAAATTTACGTATATTTTGGAAGTAGTCTTATAAAATACCACCTTAAACATCTCTATTGAATAAATTTACAGATGGCAAGAAATGTCGCTTAAAAATACCGCAGTCTGTAAAAATGGAACTTGAAAATCTGGAAATAAACACCGCCAGTGAAGCAATTAGTCGTTTTGTGCGGTTTTATTGCACGGAAATAGATTCAGGTAATGGATATTCTGCTGTTCGATGTTAGTTTTATTTTAAATATTTTATAGTAAATAGGCATTGACTTATATTCTATAGACACGAACTGTCGAAGAAACAATATGTTCCAAACACCTTGTCCGCCCATTAATGCCATCTATTCATTTTACTAAGAACTATTTGGTAGTTAGAATCGTGATAACTCCCGTCAATTTTTCTCGAACGGGACTTTCCGCGCGCCAAAACAGTACAAACTATATAATGAATTTTCTTGTGAAATATAGACTTCCCGTATTCTGAATTGAAATTAATTAATATTTATTGATATTACGTTCTAAACGTTATGAAATTATGCTATTTACCTTATATACTATTAACAGTTTTACTGTAAATCAATTTAAGGCAGATTTGTTCGGGAATATCGCTACAAATAACTAAAATTAATTCGACACTGAAAGATGCAACGCGGTGTGCATACTTAGGTGGCATGAAGAAAACTAACGTCGGTGCGGTGGTTCCATCGCAACTCGGTGGAACATAATGTTTGTTCTGGTCGCCGCATCTAGTACGTAGTACATATAGATCGCTGTAAATAGGGTAGGAATCGTAACATTTTTGACACTATACATGTCGGCTTGTCGCGAAAGTGGAACGGTTCTAATGTACTCTCTTTTTTTATCCTGGAGCGGCATAGTGATCCCACTGCACCTGATGGTAAGCGCAGTGCCGTCCAATTAAAGTTACGAGTAGCGAGAGACAATCTATGCCCCGCTACTCAACACAATCATGCCGGCCTGCTTCTTCACACTACGCCATGGGCAAGAAGGTGAAGAAGCGGTCGAGGGTCTAGTGTCAGGGAACTCAGTAGGTCACAAAACGGCCAAACATCATACCCCAACTCTAGAGTATGGTAATGGTATAAATACCAATTTATTTTATAAAAAACTATCTACAGATACCATTAACTATTATGCGATTAAGACCTGTTCTCTAATCTTATAATATGTATACAAATCGTGAAAGTCTGCAAACATGAATTACATTCACCTACGAGAATTGTAAGGTTACATATTTAGCTGAAAATATATTCTGCATTATTGTTTTCATATGATGTCCTAGTGTTTTAAGTTTTGCCGTCAATGACTTACAGGTTAATTGTTTTTTTAGAAATACAGGTACGGAATAAAAAGGACGTATTTGATAACATAGTAAATACTTGTCAAAAGTTGTTTGAGGATAATTACCATGTGGTAAGGATATATATTTTTTAAAATCTAAATTTACATTACTGTAGTTTTATGAATTTAAAGCGATTTTTTCTGTTTAGGTACTTCTGTGCTCTACTGATAAAGCATTCGTATCCTTTAAAAGAAAATTAAAAACTCCTGTGTTTACTGTTAATAAAATTAGAGAACTTCAAAGTCAAGGCAGACTTATACCTCGCAATTCGACCATATTACACGAGTCTGGTCCTAAACAGATTTTTAGTGATGATAATAAACAAAACAAAAGAATTAGTGAAGAAAATTCAATTCAAAACACGGAGAATGTCTCGGGCCAATCATCATTCCCGCCTCAAATTATAAACAAAGATTCTCAATTAATATTTCACAATACCGAGACACCACTAAATAATATTTCAACTGAATCTCAGGGCATTAAAGTCCATAAACATACTGAAAATATAGGCACTGAAAAAGTTGAGCGCAATATTTGCTGGAGTAAAGCAAATTCTCAATCAATAGATGTTAAAAGTAATTTATTACCAAATAGCAACATTTGTTCAAGTAAATCTACTAAGAAAAGAATCATAAAACTGAAGTTAGCATGTGAAGAATGCCCCGCAAGTGGTAATTCTTTAAAGAGGAAAAGATGGAGTTCAAATAAATCAAATCAAAAACCAAACTCTATAACATTGCAATCTGTTCCAAATTATGAAGTTATTGAAAGCATATCTGAAAATAAAGATATATTTCCAGAAACAAATGTAGAAGACATAGATAACCCTATAGTAGAGCCACCGAAAGAACAAAATGATTATTGTGATGCCTTGTTAAGTAATGAACCAGTCGTCGCAGATGTTGAGATAGCATCTTCTGCCAATAGTAACCCTGATAAAAACAATGATGATAAATCTACATCTACTATACATTGTAAATCTACAAGTAGTATGTTTCCGGATTGCGTGTCTGAAACCATCGATAACGCTGATTTCGAAAATTTTACTCAAGAAAATAGGTGGATACCGAAATTTATGCAGATAATGGAGGATGTTTTAATGAGAGTTTTAGGTCAAGATACACACGTCAACGTGAAAGAAACACCGCTACAACGTTTACACAAAGCTACATTAGATATAATTAAGAATTTCAATCATTGCTGTTTAATTGTCGACGCGGCAAACAAATTATCTATGAAAATTACACAATCAAAAGACAGTAACGGTTAGTTTCAAACATATTTACACTGCAGTTAATCAACTGTAAAATATTCTTAGTGACTTGTTACATTGTCATAATTAGAAAGGAAATCTCGTTTCTTTATTATTACAAATTTGCAGTGCTTAATTATTTGCTGTACAGATGTCTCTTATGGGGAATGAAGCTTGCTTGTAACAATTATTTTATAGATATGTACGTTTTTTAGGCACAATAAAATTGGACCAAAAGTTCTTTGATGTTATATATACCTGTGGTGTGAAATTAGTTGAAGCATTACAGGTAACGTCTTGCTGTTAACATTTTGAAATATTCGTGTTTTCTTGTATGTTTATACAAAGTAATTTATTTGTTAGGAAGTAAGCACCAGTGATGAGGATATCCTGAAAGCAAAAAGATTTCTGGAAAATCTACGTGATGACATCCCTGTAATTAGTGAATATAATTGCCACAATATTTCGATTAATGTTGCTACAGACCAACCAAAGAACGGTTCTACAGACGACTACAGTAAATGTAAGTTTCCTATTCACGTAAAATGTATAATCTGGCTGTGAAGTGTTCTTATAGTAGGTATATAAGATGTTGTTTTTCAGATACAGAAGATGATAAGATTGTTATCGACGACACAACAAAATCAAATATTGAATGTACCACTGCTGACGAAAGTACTAGTGGTATCAAAAGAAATAATGATAATTGCTGTTTAAGTACAAGAAAACTTGATGAGGTGAGTATTATAACATGCATCCCCGAAGAAGTGATGTGACCAGTACACCCACTTTTCCATAATGTGATAGGGGCGAGCCTGTCGCCTCACTGGGCACAATTCCAGACTCCGGGCTGATACTGAGTATTTCTAAATAGAAAAACCCAATATCACTTTATCCGACCCGGGGATCGAATCCGAGACCTCAGCACAGTAGTCGTAACGCATGCACCATTAAAACTGCGCCACAGAGGCAGTCAAGTAATTAATTATAAACCGAAGTCTATTAAACTGTAAAATTATACATTTCACAGTTTTAGTAGAATACAGTACAGTAGTAGTAGTGTTTTTTTAGTAGACGGTGCAGGTGGGTGGTGCTTGGTATTGTCGGCCGCCAGCCATACCCAGTAGGCTTTTCGTGGGGTACCCTTAAAGAGAAATATTCATAAAGAGTACTAATATTTTGTGCCGTTTGTCTCAAACCCTATTTTAAGGTCGTACCTTATTATATACACTAGCGCCATTGTTTTCTGCATTTTAAACACCTTTAGCTGAAGACCTATGTCAAATACCCGATTAGCTCTAATAGTATTTTTTTTCTGAGATAACGTATCTTATTTTTAGACCATTGATCAAGAAAATGTTTATTTTACTGCCCTACATCTACGCAAAAGAGGAAACGAACAAGTGGTCGAAGATGCTAACGTTTCTGGCGTTATTGAAAACAAAGTTGAACAACTAATCACCAATGAACAGAAAAATGAAGACAACACGATATTTAACTCGCAGTCAAGAGAATATTTGTTGAAAGATACTGCGGAAGAGAATGACGTCAGCGAAATAAAAAATGATGAATCGATGAATAATTTCTACAAAAGTACATTCAATGAGATACTGGACGACAACCTTGAGTCTAAATCAGAAAATAAAGATATTGAATATAGCGAACAGATAGCAGTGTTCCATGATTCCCCCCTAGAAGGTGTAGCCAGTGATGACTTAATAAAAAATGATTTGTGTAATGAAAAGTTCAAATGTTTCATTGGAATGTTTTTGAAAGAAATTAGAGAGGCTTTAATTGTATGGTAAGTACATATAGTGTCAAAAAAGAATATTTTTAAAATTAAAGGTTCTTAAATTACCCACCATTTTAATTTATTATTAACTACAATGTCTACTTTCAAAGATTATGTTTTATATTTGTTTTTTAATAGCGATTTTTCTACATATTTCTCAGGAAATTCTTGGATCTTAACGATATTCTTACAATTAAGCCTTAATACTAGTAGTCATTACTAAACATATATTGTAATATACCTACTCGTGCGTAGTCACAACTAGTCCTATAATACTACGATAGCGTGTCCCAGATATAGTAATATATAGGAGTTTTAATTTTTACTAAGAACACTGAAAATTTAGCTAGACTCATTATTTAGAATTTTAGAGTATTGTACAGTTGAAAGAACACATGTGAATAGAATTAGGTAATTCGCATTAAATCCCATATAACCGGCTTTTAATGTTTTCTATTATTATTTGAAAACACATCTAGAAATAATATTGATAGCATTGAAATTGTTGTAACATTGTACCAAAGTAGAAACAACAACCTGTTGACAATATGGCTAAGTGGTATCTCGAATTAAAAAACGAAGTACTACTAGACATTTAAAGTGCATACAGTTCAAAATAAAATTGCGACTCAGACTTAAGTACTTTGTCTTCTCTTCTTAGTTGATCTGCATGATACTCTAGACCAGGGATTATCAAACTATTTTGGACAAGAGACCTCTTGTCAAAAAGAACTGATATCTCAGACTCTCATAGCCAAATTACTTTAAAAACCCTACCTTTAGTTTTTTTCTAGTATCTTGTACCAACTTGTACACGCTTATCGACTTGTTGAGTTTATTAAAAGTAAAACAATGACACTTCCTACTAAAAAAATAGTTATTCTTATAACAAGTTGGTTGGTAAAACAACTAGTATCTTCAAAGTTTCAAATAAGAACTTGCGTTCATTAATAGGGGTCGATTTTTAGACCTCGTCGACCCCCAAAATCACTGTGGGTGGTCCCACAGAGATTTCTTTGGGAATCCCTGCTCTAGACATTAGTTTTTATATGATAATATTTTTTTTTGCAGTGCTCAAAACTTTGAAATGTGTATAACACACCAGAATGTTGTCAACAACGACTTAAGCGGGAAGTTGGGGGAAGTCCACGCACACCTGTATAGTATACAGCGGTCATTAGACAGGTACAATATAATTTACATAATAAGTGTATCGACAGTTGGCGACCAATATAATTTAAGCGTCATTTTTGCCATGGTGAGTTATATACATGACGGGTCGGGCGGTCATCGGCCGAGGCAGTGAGAGGGCTTACACGTCCCTCTCAGACCTCCAGATATGGTCAGGATGCATAGCGTATGATAGTTCGGTAATAAAACACGAGATTAACACTTCAGAGTCTATTTAAGCTACCACCAGTTCGGAATGCAGTCATCCATGGGGAAGAGCTGGCAAGAAACCCTCATGGTTGCTCTTTTAACCACATCACGGTAACTTACTACTTTAACAATATTTCGGCATTACGACCGACAAGTTACTAACTGTTTCAATGATTATACACGAATGCCGCACCAAAGACGAGGTGCTCTTTTATATTGTGATTTTCGTTGTGACCCACTCCTCTGCGAGTGAGATCACTCGATAAACAAGTCGAAACCACCTTCAAAATAGCAAAACAAATGGCGGTACCCACAAATTACAATAAATAAAGTTATTAGCAAGTTCAATTCAGTGTCCGTATTCATCACGATTTCGCATACATATTCGTAACAAGTAAATATTCTTACATTTTTTGAGCCCAGCTAAAATTATTGTGAACTTGTTTGGTACTCAAATCAACTGGCAAAACAGGGCTCAATTATTTTAGCAAATTTTTCTGTATCATTTGACCCTAGTTAAATTTTTTGTGCACTTACACAATTCAAGGCTTATATTGTTAGTATATAATAATAAGAAACTTATATAGGAAGATGCTCAGAGTAGACCTGTGTTCATAAGGTGAAAATGGAAACAAATATATAAAAAGTCTTCTTCTCACTTTCTCTAACTATTTCTTTTGGTAATTAGTATAATTATGTACAGAGTTATGTTGTTTCTCATATGCATTTATAGAGTTGTATTTTATTTAATCAATTGTAATATTCTTTGCAGTATTCTCCATCGCGACAGCGGCGATGTCAATAACAACTTCATAAGTTTACTTCAGAAGGCTGGCGTCAACGTTAAATTAGATCACAGTCTGTTCGATGAATACAGGTTGGTTGTTTAAGTCTTCGGGCATAAATAAAACGCAGGGTCAATCTATTAATGAGTATACTTTTATTTATTTCAGAGATGTAGTGCACATATGCAGAAATGAGGTTAATGCATTTTTAAATATATTGGAACGAAAATTTTCCAGCGACCACAACTGTGATTTACCTCTACCTAGTCCGTAGTATAACTTTCAAGGTATTGGTGTTAGTATTGTTAATTTTTTTCCCGTTTTACTGCCAAAACTCTGCCGGATTATTTACAGATATTACCAAGTACAGAAAACTGACCGTAACAGGGTCAGAACCGCGCCTGGTGTTGCGTAAAGGTCAGAACCGCGCCTGGTGTTGCGTAAAGGTCAGAACCGCGTATGGTGTTGCATTCAAGGTCAGAACCGCACCTGGTATTGCGTTTAAGGTCATAAATGCAGTAGAACAAAAATAAATTATCTAAATTTTCTTTTAATAATAAGTCTAATTAATCAATCGGCCATTACGATTAACTTGTTAATACGTCTCATAGCTAAACCTTCATTTAATATACAAATGGGTATTTTATTGTTCTCAGAAATGTTTTTTATATGTAAAATAATGTATACGGTTCAAGAACTAGGCTATACGAGACTATCCCGCCCACACACCCGCCACTGTAACTCCTGTTTAGCCAGGATCAACAATGGCACGCATTTTTTCGACACCGAGTAATGAAACTCGGCGAGTCTCTGGGAATGCTTAATAACTGCTTTTATCCCGCAATTAAATTAATCAAATAGAAATATAGGGAGGAGTTGGAAATATAAATTGTCCAATTCCCTCCATAGCAAAGCGGGGCACAAATACTGAACTAAAGAGGTATTAACCTCCAATAAAGAACATTTGCGTCTGGAGAAGCCGTAAAGACGTAAAGCACCACGGAAGTTACTTAACAGGTCCTATCATGCGTGCTGTTACGCTTGATTCCAATAATAGGTATGGCAAAAACGCCGGAAAGCACGGAAATTCCTCCTAGTCTCCACAAGGTCCATATAGTATACAGCTCCAGATGTTATCTGCATACTGTCAAGCATAATGTTCCGCTCATTTTGCCAGAGACTACACTCCCAAAGAACATGATGCGCGGACTGTTCGTACTCACAGTTTTGTGTAGAACATGGGCACGCAGGCGAATCAACCAACCTAGTTGAGAATAGTTTTGCCCTTAAAGGTGCCATGCCCGGTATAGCCTACTATAGCAAAATCTTAAATATGACCAGAACAGAGATTTTAACAAAATTATAAATTTTACGTTATTGTTTAAAATTTAAACAATAACTTAATCTATGCCCGAATCCCTGTTAGAAGTAAGGTAGAAATGGAATAGTGTAACCACGCTTTGACGAATATATGGGATAGAAGTCAGGACTTCGCCGGTTTATAACTATTCATAACGTTTTCAGTTAAGTTTCATAATCGCATAATCATGCTCTGCAAGCTAATATGTAATAGAAAGCACAACGAAGACGCTGCATGTATACGAGCTATCTAATATGATTCAAAGCTACAAATATTACATAAGTTTTATTAAACAGGAAATAGGTGACAGCCTCGGTGGCGCAGTGGTAATTGCACATGCGTTACGACTGCTGTGCTGAGGTCTCGGGTTCAAACCCCGGGTCGGGTAAAGTGATATTGGGTTTTTCTATTTAGAAATTCTCAGTATTATCCCGGAGTCTGGAACCTGTGCCCGGTATGGTGATAGACTCGCCCCCTGTCACATTATGGGACCGAAATTCGACGAAAAGTGGGTGTACTGGTTACACCTCTGCCTACGCCTTCGGGGATTACAGGCGAGAGAGAATATGTATGTATGTAAATAGGAGTTACAATAAAAAATTGTTTAGTGCATTCCGTGTAAAATATATATTATGCTAATATAAATGTAATAATACTCTCATCTTACTGGGCACACTTTGAGTACACTAATAAATTTATCATATTCTTGTATAGATGATTCTTAATTATGTGTTATTTTCAAAGCTTGTGTGTGCAAGGTATTTTATTTCATGAATAACATTTGCTCGTGTATTTTATAATCTCGACTATTTCTTATTTTAATATTTGTTACTGGCAAAGTTGTGAGCAAACATTTTCATTTTGTAAATAATGTTTTGTATGAAATAAGAGTAGTTTGTTACAATAAAACAGTTTCTAAAAAAATGTTTTTATTATTATCTTCATAAATTACATATTACGTTAGTGTATAAACATCTATTTTACGTAAATATAGTCATAGCCAAATGAGTTAATACAATAGTGTCAATTCTGTTGTCACCCGGCGACGATAAAAATATATTTTAATTCTGACCATTTTTGGTTTAGTCAATATCATGTCTTTTAATTGTGTGAATTACTTTATCAATATTTATTCCTGTTATCGTAGTTAGGTGGCACCCATTTGGCATAGCTAAAATGTAATTGCCTGTTATCCGTGGCAACAATACCATATCATATCTGTAGACATTTGTTCCATAACGGTAGGCAGCGGCTTTGCTGTGCCCTGGTATTGCAGAAGTCTATGGGCGGCGGTGACTACTTACCATCAATTGGCCCGTCGGCTCGTCTGCGTATCGAGGCAATAAAAAAAAACGTTAAAAATATTATCAAGAATGTTTGAGGAAATAAATATGTATGTAGCTTGCGTGGTTTACGGGAACGTGTGGACAAAAAATTGAACTTTTTCCTATTTATTGAGGAAACTGTAGTCTACAAATATCTACGATCTATACGAGTATAGCATTATATTATTGTCTAAATACTTTGATTACAGCATTTTTTCCACCTGTTTTTCTATGGAACATACCATGGCTAACAGTCCTTGTGGCCTAGTAAGCGAACAGCTGATTGCGACGATAGAGGCCCAGGTTCTATCTCCGAAAAAAATATTTAGGTGTATTGCATATATTGGTTTCTTTTCTGGTTGTGAGATCGAAAATTTCTCGAATTTCCTGATACCCACATAAGACATGGAATCGTAACAATATTTGTTATTATTGACAAGACCATATAGCCAATTGATTATCAGATAGCTTTTGTTTACATACATTTTCTAACTATTCTACAGGTGAGTAATTAGAATCATTGTTTTTCAAATTTATGCACATATTTGTTGTTTAGCAAGCACATTTGTTTAATATTTTTTGTAGGTAGTGATGTTTATTAACACTTAGTTATGATGGCACTTAATAAAACATAATTATACGCATTTTGACTAGAACAATAAAATGTGAGCACTTAATTAAATCCTCTTCCTTCGACCATTGCCTGCGCACAATATTTTGGGAATTGTACCACTGATAAAAGGAATTCTGAAAGACCCTGAAACAAACAAAATGTTTTTATTGAAACACTAATATTTATAACCTCGTAGTTACATCATAGGTACTATTTGTAAAGTTAAATAAATGAGTCACTCAAGATGGTCACTTATGAGTTATGACCGTGGTCTCAATTATCGTCGAATACTCGGCCATCGAGTCCGTAGGTACCTGCCTACCTACTTACAAAATAACGAATAGTATTTTTAACTATTAAAAAAATGACCAGCAGTTTACGTAATATCCAAAATACCTTATTTAAGTAAACAATAAACAAAAGATAACTAACTAGCTAAGTAGAAACGTGGATTGAAATGTCCAAGCAAAATATAAATTCCACCTCGAAAAATTTGAGGGAAAACCTCATTGGTATATATTCTACGTAGCACAAATGGATCGATGTAAAACCTTATCATTTCCTTATAGGTTGTTTTCAGAACACGATGGCGTTTTATGATATTTTGCGCGTATTATGTACTATGTTATTAATGTTATACTTTTTATATTCCCCTAAGTAATAATTCTTCTTTTATGTTAACGGCTGAGTAATACATATTTTTTAATAATGTTATTACTGTATTTGACATTGCCACAGTGGACAAATTACGACCCTACCTAGTTGTTGCCGGCCGATGACGTATTCTGAATACTAGGCTAATGTTAGATAAATACCTATTAAGTTGAGGAACAGTATTCAATTATAATCGACCTGTCTATCTAAGTTCTTTTATACTGCCAATCATTCTACACATGTTGTCTGTGTGCTGTGGGTCAATTTTAGTCGACGGGCATACAGCGACTTGCTTCCAATACAATAAAGCACTCAGGGTTCTGCTGGGGCTGCCGTGGCGATGCAGTGCGTCGGGGATGTTCGCGCAGGCACGAATAGACGGCTTCGCCGCTATTGTTAGAAAAAAGTGCGCTTCCCTAATGGCACGTGTCCGCGGCAGCACCAACACTATCCTGGGTGTGTTTGCAGATAAATGGGAGTCTCCGATGCTGCGGAGATGGATGCAGCTACTGTTTTATAAATCTTGTCTACTAACACTAGTTTCTAAGCAAATTGTTACTAACACAATTTTTTTTTTTAATTCTGGCGCGGCAAAGTGACCACACTGCACCTGATGGTAAGCGCAGTGCCGTCCAGATAGAGTATCAAGTAGCGAGAGGCAGTCTATCCCCCGCTACTCAACACAATCATGCCGGCCTGCTGTTTAGCTTCTTCACATTACGCCTAAAGGACCCAGGATCATAGGAGGGAGGGTACACGGTAGCTGGCAAACTGTTCCACAGCTTGATGGTGCGGCAAAAATACGAATTTGCGAACCTCTTGGTTCGGGCCGGGGTAGTAGACACCACGAAGCTGTGGCTCCGCAAGCCAGTACGCGTGGTTCTGGTATGGAAGGGAGAGGAAAATGGACTTCATGTCCGAAATAAAATAAATATTATTATTATTATTAATTTCATGATATTTTCTACACTTCCATATAAAGAGACAAACTATGCTTGTATGTAGTAGGTAATCTCTGGAACTACTGTACCGATGTAAAAAAAATCTTTCACTAATAAAGAGTTGAATTACCCTGATTACATATATGAACAAGTATATTTAATTTTGATAGATTCAAGTTTCAGTTTCAATTCTCACTTTTTAGGGTCACTACATACCAATTTTTTTATATTTGAGCTGCAATAACGTTTTATATGATGTAAATAATAATCGTTTAGTGTACCTACTTCTTATGTATGGGTAATTGTTGTTTATTAAAAATGATTATTTAATCTTTTATTTTCCCATTAGGTACAGCATTTGATAAGGTCGTCAATTTTAGATAATGAAGATCATTTTATTTTGTAATGATTTTAATTTATTGTTACTTTTTGCTCTATTTATTGTACACCACCGTCTACTGCTTCTACTTCAATTTCTGTCCATCCAAGAGTTGTCTTGTAGAGATCGCTTTGAGCGATTGTAGGACCATTTAGTAATTAAGTCTTATGTATGCTATGTTATTATCTTTTATGTTTATACAATAAAGAGTTGTTGTATTGTATTGTATAATTTAATCATATGTTATGCACTCATTCTCACTGGGCTAGTAGCCAGACAACTGGCGCACATTCTGCGTATTCCTATAATTCAACAGGCCGATATCAAACACATTAAACATTTTCGCTGATGGGTATCTACCTCAGGTAGGAGTAGTTTCCCATGGTTAATTGTATGTTGGCTTATATCGAGTGGGTTCTCCGGAAAGCCAACATATTTTGCTACAAATTCAAACAAAACTAAACATTGTATACCTACATAGAAACCCCGAAGAAAATAATAACGTGTCATTAACATTTACCATTAAACTCTATTTCTAATCACAATCCGGTTTAATGCGTTCATTATTTCATGTGCCTAATCTCAGCTTTTATACTAACGTTATAAGAAGGTAAAATTTATTATGTTTCTTATCCCAGTCCTATCGGATTGCGATGCTCGGCCATGGACGATGGCCCACATCGCCTACGCCTTAGGGCGTCGCTGATTTTAATGACACCAACAACTACTAACGGATACGCGATTTTCCGACTGACATCGGGTAAACTCGATGGGATGTTGAGATTGGAGGATTAAGCTTTTTTCACTAAAATTATAATCTTAATTTAAAAAATCTAATACTGAGAACCATCCAATCCGCTATGTTATTACTTGCTCAAAACGTTATAATAGTCTATTTCATAATTGCATTGTTGCATTTTCTCTTAGGTGTTCGTGGTTTCCTCACTTACGACGATGGGCGTCTTTGTGAAATTCCCAAGTTGTACTACTGTGTTATTGCCTATTGACGTTACTCTATTAGGTACCGACATTAAAAAAGAGTATCTCAGTTTTACGTGAATTAATTACTGTATAAAGTAAGTATACCTATAATAAATTCTCGGAATCGTTTTTGGTAAAATCTCATAAGATAGAGAAAAGTGTTATTATACTTATGCATACAATCTAGAATATACCATGTGGATTCCAAACATGGGCGTACACATTTATACGCAAGACACAGTGTTTGTATACAGACTGATACATGTGTTTAGTAGGAATAAATAAATAACTGGAACTGGCCACTGGAAATCTGACTTGCTGTAGGCTGTAGGTAGGTACGAAATGCAACAAGAAGCTACATCACCTCGGATTTCTACGAGACAGTGGTAGGTGTTGTTTAATACATGTGTCGAGCTAGTTAGTACATTCACATAGACAAAATTGTATAGAGCGTGGCTCTATCTATTAAAATATAAAAAATAAGCCTTAACTTACATTTAAAGGTTCTATGCAGACTGTAAAAGGCAGCACGAGGATATATATACCAGCAGCGATCCCTGCTATCCAGAATCCTATGAAGATGAGGATTATGAGCCATAGGATTGAAAAGATTACATTGCCCATTCTCTGAAAGAAAAAGAACGTTGATTTATAATATTAACTTAAGTAGTTAGAAATAACTAGGCAACTATTTATCTATGAAAGAAGGAGCACCCCCAATTATCCATTAGCATTTATAAACATTTCTGGTATTTTTTAAAAATAATGTACAACTTAGTTTTAATGTATAATTTTTTTGTGCCATACCTACCATAAGCACTACGCGGGCGGTCAAAAAACACTAAACTAGTTTATTATTTTTTATGTATCGGTACTTTGTTTTTACAGAGAAAACTATTTTACGGATACCGTCCCTTCAACTGGGATGGCGTGATGGTCATGCCTAACTCGCCGGACTTTCACATTTGAATGACATTAGATCGTGGCCCTGACGAATTCACCTATATACATACACTAAAAACTCCTTCTGTGCTACCGTTCGTCTGTGTCATGAAATGTACAAAGGACTCTCTCAAATTCCCTGCGCGGGCAGTGGGCCCTTTTTCCATATAGGCATCTTACGACAGGGAAGAGGCTTATTCTTCAAAAGCCCGCGGTACACAGGGAAAAAGGCAGCCTTCAAGCTTGCGCCACATTATTTAGAGGCGGGCGAGATCGAGCACTTTCCTTTGCAGAAGGAGGCCAACGCATGCAACGACCGCTGTATATCCGACATTAGGTAAATCTGATTTCCGTCATGTCTGTTTCTAGTTGTAGTAGAACCTAAATAATCTATTCCAAAATATATATGACTATAGGCGGGTTCGTAAAATATCTAGGTATATAAGTAATGTGTAACTATATCTTTATCGGTAAAATGTATGATAAGCAAACACTGTAGATAACAGTTGTTGACATTCGTAAGATCAGCGATGATTCACATTGATTTGGGTCACAATTAGGTATCCTTAATTCTCTGAGGTTAAAAAAAGGAAGTGAACTGCTGAAGGGTACAAGGCGCCATAGTCGCACTAAAGCTAGTTTTATCTATGTTACTACTTAGCTAGTTGTTTTTTGATACCATAGACCTGTACCTATGAGAACTTTGTATCATCTGACTGTAAGTGATCTAACCTCCCCATGGACACTCACAATACTAGAAAACAGATGTATGCGTTGCTAACATAAAAAGAGGAGTATAAGAATTAGGAACCAGGGGTCAGGGATTTTGGTCTTTATTACGAAACACTACAAGTTGCCACTTCGAGTGGATTTTCTGCGCGACAGTATTTTCTGCGGTACTAATTGGTCGAGAACGCCTATAAATAATATAGAAAAAAACTGTAGGTACAGCATGGTCCCGGTTAAAATAAGAATACCTACTTAAGTAATCCACAGTGTTCAACAGTTTCACCAAAAAACTTTCCATGATCGCACTTGTCTTGGAGTCGTGGTAAGCTTAACCAAGTAATATAGTTTACTTGTAAAATATATTACGCACCTATTTCTAATTTTATTTAAACGCAGATTCTAATACCTACATTTGTTTAGATACAAATATGTACTCTATAATAACGGGGCAATAATTATTTAAGTGAAAGTTATCTCCATACCTATTCTCTGCTCATCAAAGTACCTATGTGAATCTATAATGAGCGCTAGTCGAGGTCAATGAATTCTAAATATTGTTGATGAAGTTTTCCAGTTTTAAGCCACATTTTTAAAGCAATGGTATAGGTTACATACAGGAATTACGTAACGTTTATTATAGACTGTTCACAACTCTATACTAAATTGTCTACGTGGGCTAATCCAAGGACTTGCGTGTTTATATTTGATGATGTTAACAATCTAGATAGGATGTTCTAGTTATGATGTGCTCACTTTAAATAACGATATACAATTAAATAACAAATTTATCTAGACAAATAAAGAATATAAATGCTCCTGCATCTTCCCACTGTATCTATTTTAATAACCGACTTCAAAAACAGGAGGAGGTTCTCAATTCGACGTGTATTTTTTTTGTTTATGTTTGTTACCTCAGAACTCCGTCATTTATTGACCGATTTGGAAAATTCTTCTTTTATTACAGAGAATATTAAAGTAAGAATTTAATAGGTTCCTACTGCTTCTATACAATAATATTTCGTTAGAAGAATTATAATAATGGAACGGGTAATTATGTACGTGTAATCCCTCAATTACCTGTGTAATATTTATTGTTATGCAAGCACGCATGTGCTCGATGTTTGTTATTACATGTGCAACTACACTATCAATATTTATATATCTACATACATACAACGTATATACAATTTAATGTTAATCATTCTGTAACTTTGAGTAATACGCGATATATGTATTAAAAATAACTAGGTATACATAACAGTACAACTCATTACGTTTATCTTGATCACATTATGCAAAAACCAAGAATGAAAACTAATTAATACAATGAATTAATACCTATGTACGTATTCTGTATACACCACTTTTAACACTATCACAATGAATAACTAGGTACAAATTAAATACGAGCAGCATTTATATTCAAGAAATCCTTGTCGTTTATTATGGTTTAATAAATGTAAATAATACGCATGGAGGTTTTGGTTATTAATAAAACTTTCTAAATAGACATTATATCGTGTTTCTTACCGGTTTTTGCCCACGCACGTAACGAGCAGAAATTTTATTTGAATTTTAAAGTGCGACTGAACTGGCCGCGTCAATTTTCACTGTTGAACTGACGCTGACGAATGTGAAACTACCGAGTAGGTACCTACTATCAAACCTTGAGTAATGCCTCATTCACGGCTTACGCATACGTACTCCTTATCTGGGTGACGGAATGTCGACTCTTGCTTCCCATACATAGTTGATAAGTACTCATAAACAGTTGTGATTTTGTGTAAGTATTGAGGTAGGTATATGTTGTTGTGGTTTACATGTGTTGAGGTTTTAAACTATATACTATACACAGTCAGGTCATAAGTATTGTCACACAGTAAAAACATTTATTGTAGAATGCTGGCCACAAAAAAGTTTATTGAATTCGAATTTCAAATTGTTCATGAAAATAAAAATGTATACTTTTTAGAATTTTACTCATTTTTAAATATGGAGTGGACGCTTAAAGAAGACCGTGTTGCAGTAATTGCGTTGCATCGTTGCGGTTACGCGCCAATTCAAATTTTTTACATACTGAAAAATTTGAATATAACCAAAAGATTCGTTTATCGTACCATCAAACGATACAATGAAGACTCTAGTGTAGATGACAGGTCAAGAAGTGGTCGCCCTCGGTCTGTTAGGACTCCAGCAGTGATAAAAGCTGTGAAGGCGCGAATTCAAAGAAATCCCAAACGTAAGCAGAAACTGTTGGCCCTTCAGATGGGGTTAAGCAGAACCACGGTGAAAAGGGTGTTAAATGAAGACTTAGGGCTTCGGGCATATCGAAGAAAAACAGGACATCGTTTGAATGCTCGTCTAATGAACCTGAGACTGAAGAGATGCCGCGCTTTGTTGAAGCGGTACGCGGGAAAAAAATATCGGGAAATTCTTTTTTCAGATGAAACAATTTTTACCGATGAAGAGAGCTACAACAAACAAAATGATAAGGTGTACGCACACAGTAGTGAAGAAGCGAGCAACCGTATTCCGCGTGTCCAACGAGGTCATTTTCCATCCTCGCTCATTGTATGGTTGGGAGTTTCTTATTGGGGCTTAACAGAGGTAAATTTTTGTGAGAAAGGTGTAAAAACGAATGCAGTTGTGTATCAAAATACAGTCCTGACGAACCTTGTGGAACCTGTTTCTCATACCATGTTCAATAACAGGCACTGGGTATTCCAACAAGATTCGGCGCCAGCTCATAGAGCGAAGAGCACACAAGACTGGCTGGCGGCGCGTGAAATCGACTTCATCCGGCACAAAGACTGGCCCTCCTCCAGTCCAGATTTGAATCCGTTAGATTACAAGATATGGCAACACTTGGAGGAAAAGGCGTGCTCAAAGCCTCATCCCAATTTGGAGTCACTCAAGACATCCTTGATTAAGGCAGCCGCCGATATTGACATGGCCCTCGTTCGTGCTGCGATAGACAACTGGCCGCGCAGATTGAAGGCCTGTATTCAAAATCACGGAGGTCATTTTGAATAAACTTTAGTGTCATAAGAATCTATGTTTTGTTAAGTTCATTTTGGTATATAAATGGTTACATAATGAATAAACTTGTTTCAATTATTTTATATTAAACATGTGACAGAGTTTATGACCTGACTAGGTATATTTGGGTACTCAATTTCTACAGTTTTTCAATATTTACGTAAAAATCTAAAGTTATATTTCCAGGACCAATCCTGTATGTAATCAATGTAATCCTCAATAAGTACAATCAAATAAAAATAGGTTTAAAATTATGTACTGAACATATGTGAAATAAATAGTTTAAAAAGTATGTCGGCATAATCATTTTATTTCATATGTATTACTTATACATCATCATCATCATCATCATCAGCCGATGTCAATCCACTGTTGGACGTAGGCCTCTCCCAAGATGCGCCACTGAGCCCGATCTTCAGCTCTTCTTTTCCAGTCACTGCCCACCGCTTTGCGTATGTCGTCGCTCGACCTGGTCACAGGACGTCCTACGCTACGTATGCCGATTCGTGGTCTCTACTCTAGGACAAGTCTACCCCAACGGTAATCAGTCCTGCGGCAGATATGACCGGCCCACTGCCACTTCAATTTGCCAATCCGTTGAGCTATGTCGATAACGTTAGTTCTCTGGCGAATTACTTCGTTCCGGATTCGATCCCGCAGAGAAACATTACCTAAACATTAAATACTTACCTACATAAGTTTTGGCTCTATTAGGTATTATAATATGCTCTTAACAACTTTCAGAACAGTTCAGCCATCTGATCACCAAAGTCAGGGCACAGAACAGATAGCAAATTTTATTTTTATATTATTGAATTGAATAAATTGAATTGAATATGCTAATGCGTGTGGATGCGAAAAACTTGGCAGAGAACGCATGCACTGAAATTACGACGGTAAAATTGGCGACATTTTTAAAAAGGAAAGTTTAGGCGGGAGTATTATAAACCAAGATGAATGCATGAAGATGCTAATGAAAATAGATGAATAGTAGTTTAAAAGTATTTAGCAAAAATTCAGATGTTAACTTTGATCTTTTAGATCGAGAAAACTACAGGACTGACTTTAGCCTTTTAACATGTGCTGAGTTTATAATTAAAAAAAAACAGACATGATTTTGGGACTTACTTAGATACAGAATTTTATCTTTTATCTGAGCTCTGGGTATATCAATTTCATCTTGGATTTGATCAAAATGACGATTATATTGCATGTTTAAAAACTTTGCCTTTTTTAATAACAAAAAGGAGAACATTATAAAACTAAAATAAATTTGCCTTAACTAAAGTCAATATTCATTATTCATTATTCATTATTGTTGTTTGTGCCTTAAGGTGCTCATTTATTTTCACTTTTGAAGTCTGTTTTTAAATGGTATAGCGGGTGAGTAGTCTGCGTTGAAACGGAAACGGCAGGTTCGGTTTCCGCACCAAGACAAATGTTTGTGCGATTTACAAATATTTGTTATGGGTTTGGGTGCAGTGGAACCGAAGTGTCTTGTAGTCCTTGATATCCACGATACAGGTTTGACCTAGTGTCGGGTCAGAATTACACACAGAGGTACAGACACTCAACCACGAGTCACGACGCGTGAGCCTTATTCCTAGCTGTGTTAACTTCTCACTTGGTAGTCAAAAAGACTGTACACATCGATCGATCGATCGAGAAGTGGATTATTTGCTTCGTGGTTAAACTTTTATTTAGTAATTATTTTATATTCCAAAATAATATGCTATATACTAAACAACAAAAAATATGCTAAACATCATGAAATATGCAAAATATAGCATGAAAAATAATATACATACAGAATGGACTGGGCGCTTTCTAACCAGCTATTATGTGAATGCTGGCAGCAAAATGTATGAGAGAGATAAGGCGAACGTGCGTCCAGCAGTTGTCTTTTTCTAGAATTTTCATTTGACTACGTCACAGACTTGGAGGAGTGAAAAGAAATAGGTATTGGCCGGACAGCAGCTCTGTCTCTTTCTACAATGTGGTCAATTTTGTGAGGATATTGCTCAGATCATGCTCTATGTTTATTTAGCACGTCGGTCGGTCATTTGCACATTTTTTGAAATAGAAGCGCGATGGGCACTTGTTTGACAGTTGATCCTTCAGACGTTATTAAACGAAAGTCAATTCAATGAAGGGAGTAAGTAGCTAAATCAAACACAAAATAAAGACCGACGAATTGAGAACCTCCTCCTTTTTTTGAAGCTGGTTAAAAATAGTTCAATATATGTTCAACGTAGGTTTCAATTAACCATTGATTTTCACTTAACCAAACCAAAAATACAAAATCCTCATAGCTATGTATGGAAAACACAAAAATCATAAAAATATAAAAATTTTCATATTTGACGAGGCTTTTTCGGTTCTATTACTACTTGCAAAGTGACGCTTATGCGAAAGCAATGGCACTCTAAGCAGGTTTGCCTATTCGATGCATAGAATAAAAACATAATGTTTACTCGATATTGACGAATGAACGATATATTTCGATTTTTCGGTACTTTACATCGAGTGTTTTTAATACATCGATGTGTATCGTCCATCACTAGTTCTAATTTCACACTTGATGACTTCACAGACAGCCGACAGGTGATATGTGTCTACTTATGACTTGGCAGCATGGTCTCGGACCTTAGCCGGCTCCTTATGGAGCGAACAAAAAAAAGGTGATATGTAAGTTGTGTGACATTTGAAAAATTAATTGAATCGGCGGCGAAGATAGTTTGTCATAGGGATGTGACATTGAGTGAAAATAATCGATTTTTGAAAAATAAATTTTTTATGAAAAAAATAATCGACTTTTTTCAAAAATCGATTTTTTTCTTAAAATTTTGCGTAATATGCTTTTCTCTGTAGTAATATGACTAAGAAATTAATATTAATAATTTACTAGGAGTCTTCAATTTGGCATTGAAGTCACCCATTATAACGCTGTAGGAAGCCTTGGTACGAGACATAGCTTTCCCTATGTCTTCGTACATGGCCTCTACTTCGTCATCAGGATGAGCTGACGTTGTGGCGTACACTCGTCTAACCTCCAGAGTAAATCTTTCAGTTACTTTTAAAACAGGGTACGCCACTCGGGCTGATACGCTGCCAACTACCGCAACGTTGCTTTTAGTGACTTGTGGATAATAAATTCGACGCCACCTTGGGATGGTTGGTGTCCTTCTCGGAAGTAGAGTAAGTGACCAGAATCTAGAGCCATCTTCTCCTCCCCCTGTCTTCGGATATCGGATAGCCATTTGTTTTTTGTTGTCGCGGGGAAATCGTTTTATTACTGGCGCCCGCTCCGGGGGGAAGCGGAATAAGAATAAAACGGGTATGCTGGACTAGCCGGTCTTACGACCCAGCATCCCCCTCGCCCGGATGATGGCTATCCGTGCTGCCTCCCCCGTCCCTACCCCCTAAGTACCCGACACTACCAGCTAAAACCCCGCGGTGGCTTTCTTTGGCGCTTACGGAGCGATCCCGGGGTATTCTAATAAGTGCTAGAATTGCAGCTGGAATCGCACCTGCACGGTGCTGCCTTGCAGCCCATCTCCATGGGGGGCTAAGGAGCGCAACCGAACAACGACAGCGAACGAGGCCTTACCATCCGTGCTGCCGTCCATCACGGGGTCGCACGATGCTCCGAATTTGGGATTGCATCGATACGGGCTGACAGGCCCGCGAACCTCGATACCCCAATTAGTCGCCTCGTCCGACAGGCAGGGGTTACCGTGGCGGAATTCTCAAAACGCCCCTATTCCACAGGGCGCGAGACGCCGGTCAGTCGTCCACCCGGAGCCTCCTACGTCTCCTCTGGCGGCGGGAGGGATCAAATTGTTCCCGATCCCTTTCCGCACTCTCGAGTGGGCCACCGCACGCCAGGACCTCCGGCTGGCGACCATGGACGACACCACGGCTGGCAGCGAGAGGTCTCCTCCAACGACTGCTCTAAGAGCGCTGCGCTCTTCGTCCCAGGCTGGGCACTCCTCCAACGTGTGTTGGGCCGTGTTCTCGAGGCAGTTGCCACAACGGTGGCACACGGCAGACACCACCTTTCCGATCCGACACAGGAACGAACCGAAACATCCGTGGTCCATCAGTACCTGCGTCAGCCGGAACGTTGGCGCACCGTGGCGCCTGTCTAGCCATCTCTTTAGGACAGGACGCACTGCCGCGACTGTCCTCAAGCCCGCACTTAGGCTTTCCAGCTTGGTATGCCACTCCTCCACAGCGGTTCTGCGAAATCGGGCCTTAATCTCCCTCGGGGCCAGTCTCTCCTGACGGCAATTGGACGCCTCCTCCCGACAGAAGAACGCGGACGTGAGGTATTTTGCGTCCAACTCCCGAGGGAATATCGGATAGCCCTAGGATATTCCAGTTTATGTGACATAGCTCTTCTCGCAACTCAGCGATGTGCTCGTCAAACCGCAGAGAGCGTCCGTTGTACGTCGCCAAAAATAGCTTTTTGTGCTACCCTAGCCCGGGGATTGTAATGGGTGACTTAAATACCAAAGTGGGAGTACAAGGACACGGCGAATCGTGGGTAGGATCATTCGGTTATGGGTGCAGGAATCACAGAGGGCAAATGCTAGTCAACTTTCTCGAGACCCGGGGGCTCTTTTTGATGAATTCATTTTTCCAGAAGAAGCCCGAGAGGAAGTGGACTTGGCGAAGCCCCAATAATGTCACCAGGAATGAGATCTACTTCATTATGACTGATAAGCACCAAATATTCAGAGATGTCTCTGTGATCAGTAGGTTTAACACCGGTAGTGATCACCGACTGGTAAGAAGCACTCTCACAAAGGGTCGGTCTACTCAAGACGCTGGTTCAATTTTAATAAAAACTGTGTTGGAGGCCCGGGAGGGGTCTCAGGATGCTCTTGGAGTTTTCTGTGATCTTTCTAAAGCTTTTGACTGCGTCGACCACCGAACCCTTATTGTAAAACTCAAATATTATGGAATTTCTGGTTCTGGACTGCCTCGGTGGCGCAGTTGTAATTGCGCATGCGTTACGATTGCTGTGCTGAGGTCTCGGGTTCGATCCCCGGGTCGGGTAAAGTGATATTGGGTTTTTCTACCTAGAAATACTCAGTATTAACCCGGAGTCTGGAATGGTGCCCGGTGTGGCGATAGGCTCGCCCCCTATCACATTATGGGACCGGAATTCGGCGAAAAGTGGGTGTACTGGTTACACCTCTGCCTACCCCTTCGGGGATTACAGGCGTGAGTGTATATGTTCTGGTTCATCTCTGGATCTTGTAATGTCCTATTTATCGGGTCGGGAACAAAAAGTTTCTATAGATGGCGTCACATCAATAGGATCTACAGTAAAAATAGGAGTTCCACAGGGTTCCATTCTGGGCCCATTTTTGTTTTTAGTATATATAAATGACCTTCCTTATATGGTAGAGAGGATTTCAAACATTGTCTTATTCGCTGACGACACATCTTTAATATTTAAAGTAAATCGTAAGGATAAAGACCTAGTTACGCCCAATAATGTTTTAAAATTAATTTCAAGTTGGTTTTCTGCTAACAATCTCTTACTAAATGCAGGAAAAACAAAATGCATTCGGTTTGCATTACCTAATGTACAAAATATTAATTCGTGTATTAAATTAAACAGAGAATCACTAGATTCAGTCTCTTCAACTGTATTTTTAGGAATAACTCTAGATAGTAAATTGCAATGGGGTCCTCAAATAGAAAGGTTATCCGTTAAATTAAGTGCTGCAGCTTTTGCAGTCCGGAAAATAAAACGCCTAACAGATGTTTCAACGGCTAGGTTGGTATATTTCGCATACTTCCACAGTATTATGTCTTACGGCATTCTATTGTGGGGATCAGCTGCTGATATAAATACTATATTTATTTTACAAAAAAGAGCAGTCTGAGCTATATACGACCTACGTAGTCGGGATTCTTTACGATCAGTATTCAAGTATAGTAATATATTAACTGTGCCGTCTGAATACATCTATCAAAATATCATGTACGTTTGTAAAAATATAAGCAACTTGTAGCTTACACCATGTTAGTATATACAAATAGTATAACAAAATAAAATAAAAACTAAATTCAAAAAATATGAATAAATGACATGTTGTAATATTATATACACTTGTGTTTCGTTTCGTTTCATTTCGTTTCGTTTCGTTTCGTTTCGTTTCGTTTCGTTTCGTTTCGTTTCGTTTCGTTTCGTTTCGTTTCGTTTCGTTTCGTTTCGTTTCGTTTCGTTTCGTTTCGTTTCGTTTCGTTTCGTTTCGTTTCGTTTCGTTTCGTTTCGTTTCGTTTCGTTTCGTTTCGTTTCGTTTCGTTTCGTTTCGTTTCGTTTCGTTTCGTTTCGTTTCGTTTCGTTTCGTTTCGTTTCGTTTCGTTTCGTTTCGTTTCGTTTCGTTTCGTTTCGTTTCGTTTCGTTTCGTTTCGTTTCGTTTCGTTTCGTTTCGTTTCGTTTCGTTTCGTTTCGTTTCGTTTCGTTTCGTTTCGTTTCGTTTCGTTTCGTTTCGTTTCGTTTCGTTTCGTTTCGTTTCGTTTCGTTTCGTTTCGTTTCGTTTCGTTTCGTTTCGTTTCGTTTCGTTTCGTTTCGTTTCGTTTCGTTTCGTTTCGTTTCGTTTCGTTTCGTTTCGTTTCGTTTCGTTTCGTTTCGTTTCGTTTCGTTTCGTTTCGTTTCGTTTCGTTTCGTTTCGTTTCGTTTCGTTTCGTTTCGTTTCGTTTCGTTTCGTTTCGTTTCGTTTCGTTTCGTTTCGTTTCGTTTCGTTTCGTTTCGTTTCGTTTCGTTTCGTTTCGTTTCGTTTCGTTTCGTTTCGTTTCGTTTCGTTTCGTTTCGTTTCGTTTCGTTTCGTTTCGTTTCGTTTCGTTTCGTTTCGTTTCGTTTCGTTTCGTTTCGTTTCGTTTCGTTTCATTTCTGAATATAAAAGTTAAAACGACTGACTGAGCGCGCTTAATGAAGTCGACTCTCCAACCAACATTGCCCCAAGTCGACGACGGCTGTGAAGCTTTCCAGCTAGAGCTACAGAACCGATTTGCCGTATTGGAAACTACGGCGAATATGGATGACGCCACTGACAGCCTGGTGCGGACTCTGCGTCAGGTGGGCTATAAATACTTTCGACCTCAGAACAATAGACGTAAGTCGAAGCTCTCAAGCGAGACTCGGGAACTTTTAAGGAAACGACGAAAATTTATAAAAATCGATTTTTATGAAAAAACCGTGTGAGTACTTTTGTACGTGCGTGAGAAGTTATACTTCCTTCTTTCCTGTACTTCTTTGGCCTCATTAAAAATTATGATAATATACAATATGTAACAAAAACCCTGTTGGGAATTTTAATTCCGATATGAGAAAAAGAATTCAAACCCAAGGAAATAGTTGATACGTAAATTATAACGGTAAAAATAATTTTAATAAAATTTAATTAATTTATTGGTTTGTAAAATACGTACTTGGATTTGTTACCTCTGCAAGCAACGGTGATGCGAAGTCAGAGCAAAATAGCAAGGCGCGACGTCGGCACATCATCAAAGCGGCGGGTTCACAAGGTTCATATTACACGTAATATCACTCAGCTGTTTATCAATGTGGTGAACGATTTCAATTGTTACCGGACTATTTTTTTTATTTGTCAAATCACTGACACTAATTAATAATAATGTCCACTTAACCACCTGGAAGATGGTGTCCAACATGCCCGCCTTGAATCTCTAGGTAGGTATTTGTGATGTCGGTTTACAATGTTGGATCGTACGCTTCGCAGAACTGGTGTATCAAATTTGAGTTTTTCAAATGCTGCCACTATTCGTAAGCGCATTTCCTCCTCGGAATCACACGTCTTTTGGAATACAGACTGTTTAATGGTGCTCTAGAGATAGAAATCCAAAGGATTCTCGGCCTTCCTGCATCAGCACATTGTTGGTAAGTGCCGTACATAGGTGTTGAAATGCCATTGCTGACGGCAATGCTATGTTTCTTGGAGTACCAAAGCGTTTTTCGTAAAGTCTTCATGCTGCTGCATAATTGCAATCACACTTCTCGAGACACAATATCATATTCAAATTTAAAAAAAATTCAATTCATACTTTCAGTAAGACATTGCACACAAAGCAAATCACACACAACCGTTACCTAATTTTGTAATGTAATAGATAAGTCCGTCCCGAAGTAATTTACGCGTTCGACTGAGGCGGGAGCGACCTTGAACTTGTACAAGAGTTAGGTAGGTTGTCGGCGCACGCGCCACTGTCGGCACCCTTTGAACTAGCCGCGCCATTGGTACCGATTCCGCATTAGTTAGAAACGTAGGTGTAAATAACATTTTGTTCAGTTGCATAATTTTTTTACGATCATATTTATAGATGGCTATTTTGAAAACTATATTCTTAAATTGCTTTTTTCAAAATGTTGTCTTTCATTTTTGTTATATATATATACATATACGGTCCTGAAAGACCCAACAGGGTTTTTGTTACATATTGTATATATATCTCTCTCTCTTCCTGGCTATTCGTCCCACATGGTGGTAGGGTCAGCCTTCCTACTATTTCTCCTCCACTTTGCTCTGTCTTCGACGTCGTCTGTGGATAAATTGCATTCCCTCATGTCCCTCTGCACTACATCCTTCCACCTTGTTTTGGGCCTCCCTCTGGATCTTCGACCAGGTATAGAAAGCTGCAGTGCTAAGTTTCCCACGTAGTCTGGTGGCTTCCTCTTCACATATCCGTACCATCTCAGCCTACTCTCTTGCATCTTGTCGGCGATATCGCGTACTCCCCGGCTACCTCGCACGTACTCGTTACGGATTTTATCGAGCCTGGTAACGCCACACATCCACCGAAGCATTTTCATTTCGGCAACTTGAATGGCACTTACATGTCTTTGAGTAACTGCCCACGTTTCACTGCCATACATAAGGACTGGTCTAATAATGGTCTTATATATTAAACCTTTGAGTTTTATTGGCATTCTTTTATCGCAAGTGACACCCGTCACTTCGCGCCATTTGAGCCACGCTGCGGCAATTCGATGCTGAATGTTACTTTCGACATTTCCAGAACCGTGCATCATAGCGCCTAAGTATTTATATTGGTCGCATACTTTGATTTCTTGTCCATCGATGATAATAGGACTGTTGTTTATGTCTGGTTCATTTAGGGACATGAATTGCGTTTTAGTAACACTCAACATTAGGCCGCCCTTTTGCACCTGGTGCTTCCATGACAGAAGTGCCTCTTGTAGCTGAGCTCGACTTTCAGTGCAAATAGCCACACCATCAGCGTAAATAAACGTCCACAATGCCGTATTCTGCGCAGTGGTGGTCAGGGAGTCCAAAACCAAGCAAAACAAAAATGGACTCAGTACCGAACCTTTTTTTTTTTTTTTGTTGTCGCGGGGAAAGCGTTTTATTACTGCCGCCCGCTCCGGAGGGAAGCGGATTAAGAATAAAACTGGACTAGGCGGTCTTACGACCCAGCATCCCCCTCGCACGGATGATGGCTATCCGTGCTACCGCTGGGCCGAGTCCCTAACCCCTATGTACACCCCACCCGACACTACCAGCTAAAACCCCGCGGTGGCCTTCTTCGGCGCTTGCGGAGCGATCCCGGGGTATTCTAAGGAGTGCTAGAATTGCAGCTGGAATCGCCCCTGCGCGGTGCTGCGTAGCAGCCCATCTCCATGGAGGGCTAAGGAGCCCCCGCGCACCGAACAACGACAGCGAACGAGGCCTTACCACACGCGCTGCCGTCCATCTCAGGGTCGCACGATGCTCCGAATTGGGAGTGCATCAATACGGGCTGACAGCCCTCCGCTGCGCGCCCGCGAGCTTCGATGGCCCCTATTAGTCACCTCGTACGACAGGCAGGGGTTACCGTGGTGGAATTCAAACGCCCCCATTCCACAGGGCGGGAGACGCCGGTCAGTCGTCCAGTCTTCTCTGGCGGCGGGAGGGATCATATCGTTCCCGATCCCTCTCAGCACTCTCCTTCTGCGAGATGACGTTCTCGCAGAAGTGGGCCACCGCACGCCAGGACCTCCGGCTGGTGACCATGGACGACACCACGGCCGGCAGCGAAAGGTCTCCTCCAACGACTGCTCTGAGAGCGCTGCGCTCTTCGTCCCAGGCTGGGCACTCCTCCAACGTATGCTGGGCCGTGTCCTCGCGGCAGTTGCCACAGTGGTGGCACACGGCGGACACCTCCTTCCCGATCCGACACAGGAACGAACCGAAACACCCATGGTCCGTTATTACCTGTGTCAGTCGGAACGTAGGCGCCCCGTGGCGCCTGTCTAGCCATCTCTTTAGGGCAGGACGCACTGCTGCGACAGTCCTCAAGCCCGCAGTTGGGCTCTCCAGCCTGGTATGCCACTCCTCCACGGCGGTTCTGCGAAACCGGGCCGACAGTACCGAACCCTGATGAACACCTTCTGTTACCGCTATTGGCTTTGTCTCACCCACTAACGTCCGTACCATCGATTTAACACTCTTGTACCTAGTCAGGTCATAAATTCTGTCACATGTTTAATATAAAATAATTGAAACAAGTTTATTCATTATGTAACCATTTATATACCAAAATGAACTTAACAAAACATAGATTCTTATGACACTAAAGTTTATTCAAAATGACCTCCGTGATTTTGAATACAGGCCTTCAATCTGCGCGGCCAGTTGTCTATCGCAGCACGAACGAGGTCCATGTCAATATCGGCGGCTGCCTTAATCAAGGATGTCTTGAGTGACTCCAAATTGGGATGAGGCTTTGAGCACGCCTTTTCCTCCAAGTGTTGCCATATCTTGTAATCTAACGGATTCAAATCTGGACTGGAGGAGGGCCAGTCTTCGTGCCGGATGAAGTCGATTTCACGCGCCGCCAGCCAGTCTTGTGTGCTCTTCGCTCTATGAGCTGGCGCCGAATCTTGTTGGAATACCCAGTGCCTGTTATTGAACATGATATGAGAAACAGGTTCCACAGGGTTCGTCAGGACTGTATTTTGATATACAACTGCATTCGTTTTTACACCTTTCTCACAAAACTGTACCTCTGTTAAGCCCCAATAAGAAACTCTCAACCATACCATGAGCGAGGATGGAAAATGACCTCGTTGGACACGCGGAATACGGTTGCTCGCTTCTTCACTACTGTGTGCGTACACCTTATCATTTTGTTTGTTGTAGCTCTCTTCTACGGTAAATTTTTTTTCATCTGAAAAAAGAATTTCCCGATATTTTTTTCCCGCGTACCGCTTCAACAAAGCGCGGCATCTCTTCAGTCTCAGGTCCATTAGACGAGCATTCAAACGATGTCCTGTTTTTCTTCAATATGCCCGAAGCCCTAAGTCTTCATTTAACACCCTTTTCACCGTGGTTCTGCTTAACCCCATCTGAAGGGCCAACAGTTTCTGCTTACGTTTGGGATTTCTTTGAATTCGCGCCTTCACAGCTTTTATCACTGCTGGAGTCCTAACAGACCGAGGGCGACCACTTCTGGACCTGTCATCTACACTAGAGTCTTCATTGTATCGTTTGATGGTACGATAAACGAATCTTTTGGTTATATTCAAATTTTTCAGTATGTAAAAAATTTGAATTGGCGCGTAACCGCAACGATGCAACGCAATTACTGCAACACGGTCTTCTTTAAGCGTCCACTCCATATTTAAAAATGAGTAAAATTCTAAAAAGTATACATTTTTATTTTCATGAACAATTTGAAATTCGAATTCAATAAACTTTTTTGTGGCCAGCATTCTAAAATAAAAGTTTTTACTGTGTGACAATACTTATGACCTGACTGTGTACATGTCAGCAATGATGTTCACATAATGGTCGGGAATATTTTTCTTTCGAAGGCTCCACCAGATCACAGTGCGTGGAACCCGATCAAATGCTTTTTCCATGTCCAAGAATGCCACGTAAAGTGGACGATTCTTTGCACGATATTCTTCGGCAATCGTGTTTAGGGCGAACATGGGATCGGTGGTAGATATGCCGGGGATGAAGCTATAGTGATTTTTGGACAACGTGCCCTCAGTTCTTAATCTTCTATCAATCACTCTTTCGTAAAGCTTCATAGTATGGCACATTAGCTTAATTCCTCGGAAACTATTACAATCATACTTACTGCCTTTCCCCTTATAAATTGGTATGATAGTACTCAATCTCCATGTGTCAGGAATTTGTGAGGAGGACAACATACAATTAAAGAAATCAGTAAGCAGTACGATACCATGTTCTCCCATACATTTCCAAGCTTCAATGGGAATACCATCAGGACCTGCGGCCTTCTTGTTAGACATTTTTTGCAGCGCTTTCTTCACCTCCCAGGGCTCTATTGGCGGTATAAGCCCAACATTTTGTTGCAGTTCAGGCATATTTACGTTATTTGAACTCGGATTTAAAAGCCGTGTATAATGCTGGTGCCATGCTGCTAGGATATCTTTGTCTTTGTACACCAAATCACCGTTCGTGTTCTTAATGGTTTTACACCCACTAGGATCCTTTGTGGTCTGACTTCGACGTATTGCTAGCTTGTAGATGTTTTTCTGGCCTTCTTTTGTGTCTACCATCTTGTATAAGTTTTTCTGAGAGTTTACTTGTGCAATTGCAATTGACTTCTTGGTTTCCCTTTTAATATGCTGGTATTTTTCTTTGTCTTCGTCTGTTTGTGTGAACTGCCATGTTCTAAAGGCATCTTTCTTCTCACGTATAGCATCTTGTACTTCTTGTGTCCACCACCACGTCTCTTTATTACGTCTTCTTCCTCTTTTAGTGCGGCCAAGAGTCTTGTTTGCGGCTGACATAATAGACTTACTTAAATGTTCCCACATGGCATTTACGTCGAAATCAATGTCCAACTCAACATTAGCAAGGTGTTCGCAGAATGTCGTGGCTCTTTCTCCTTTGAGGTTCCACCACTTTGTGAGTTCAGGAGTCGGGGATGGTTTTTCTCTGGAAGTTTTCTTAAAAGTCATGTCCATCACGATAATACGATGTTGGGATGTAGCACATTCTCCTGGAATTACCTTACAATTTGTTATGCGGCCTAGATTAGCTCGATTTACTAAGATGTAATCTATTTGAGATTTAGTTTGTCCACTTTTGTAGTTTATTAAGTGCTCCATTTTCTTAGTAAAGAAGGAATTTACAATAGCAAGATCGAATGCTGCCGCTGTTGAAAGTATTACCTTACCAGCTTCGTTTAGTGTTCCATACGCGTGGCCTCCATGCACTCGCTTAAAGGCATCGTTTTCTTGCCCTATATGACCATTTAGATCACCTCCTATAATTAAGGTCTCTTTCGGAGGTATCTGTTGGATTGTTGCTTCCAGAGTTGTCCAAAAAGTGTCCTTCTCGCTTTGGTGGCGACCCACTTGGGGCGCGTAAGCTGAGATTACATTTATGGTTTCTCCTTCCACCAATACTTTAAGGTACATGAGCCTGTCGTTCACACGATTTACCTCTATGATGTTACTACAGTATTCCTTCTTTACGGCAATTGCAACACCATTCCTTCCATGCTTTGCACCAACATACATAAGTTTATAGCCCTCTCCGATATTACGGGCTTTAGCTCCGGTCCATCTGGTTTCTTGTAGGCAGATGAAATCTACTCTTCTACTTTTGAAGAGTGATGCAAGTTCCTTCGTCTTCCCTGTTAGTGATCCTACATTTAGAGCAGCAAAGCGGATTTTAAGCTTACAGAATGGGACTAACGTCTTTAGCCGAGTCCGTCCATGGCTCGGTAGCCCTTGTTTACTATTCGCAGATTTAAGGCGATGTTTCTGCGCGTCGTTTTGCGGCGACGCCCTATCCGTTATCGTTATCCCATTTTCTAACCTTGACATATTTACTTTCCTTTAAATTTGGCTTATTATGACTAGTGCCGATTGCCATCTGACGCACAAAAACCGGCTGACTTTTGACAGGGAAACCCTAGATTTATTTGTTGTTTTTATCCCATACGGATGATTTAGGTCCATATAAAGTGTTGACTGGTTATCCCGCCAGATACTCGGTCGCCAGAGCCTCGTCCGTTTTCTAGCAGGGGGCACCGTGACTGCTTTTGTTAAAGGCAGCCACCGTTGGATATTCAGAATGAACGGCCAACGCGCGCAGGTGAGGTTAACATTTGGGCCTGAATAGATGTAAGGTCCGATTCTCCCCTTACCCCCCTCTATATGATAATATATAACCGCCTAAACAAGTATAACTTCAATGAAAATGCAAGGTTTATCTACCTAGAAGTCACTAGCCAGTCATGTACCATAAGCTCAAACACTGGCCACTTTCGCCATTCTTACATGCTAAAAATAGCATGTAAGAATGGCGAAAGTTAATGTTATGGAAATAAAAATGATTTTACTCCCTTCTTTATTTATTTTTAATTTCCTTCTGGACACGAGTGGCAAATCTCCTTACATTTCATGGGAGCCTGGTACATAAAGTGAAAAAAGGATAACAACAAAATATTTTAATGGCCAGTACCTTTTACAGTATCATGAAATACCTAAATAATATTACTGTATAGTACTAATTCGGTCTTTCATAATACCATAACGTACTGGCCATATCTATATTCCGAATTTAAATTCCGAAGCTTCTAGCTCTTAAGGAAGTCACTATTATATCAGTTGTATAAAAACGGTATCAAACGGTATCCTTACATTTCTGCTAGCCTGGTACTCAGGAAAACTTCAAAGGTGTGACTTTTGTGTCACGCGCATTTTAAAATATCACTCTCATCATTTTTTCATCATCTGTTTAATTGTACTGTTACGAAACACGTGTTCTAAATATAAAAATACTAGAATATACAACTTGAACATAGTTACATATCGATTTTCATGCCACCTAGAACTAATTTTACGATGTCGCTGTCGGTGTGCGCGCGCATCGTAAAAATTCACTCTCATCATTTTTCTCCATCGCGCCAAAAGAAGTATAACTTCATAAATAATCGATTAATATAAAAATCGATGTTTTTTTCACATCCCTAATTTGTTATTGGCCAAGGAAGATAATGTAAATTATTAGTACTTCAAGAAAAAAAGTAATTTATAGTTATCAGTAGTATTCTTTTATAGACATAGATATAGTATATACACTTATAGAGTATATTAATATACTGGATGCTGGATGGTTACTTACTGTCAAGGAATAGGTATATTTGTCACTTGTATACGTTTTCGGTAGAAAGTAATATATTCCTTGGTTGGACCGTGTACGCTAATACCTTTAAGGCATTAAAATATGGCTGGATATTTCGAAGAAATGGGTTGGAGGGAACTGCAGGATGGTGAGCAGCCGAATCATTTACTTCATATGGCGAGATTTCTCTTGGATTTTGGATTCCACGGAGAAAATTCTAACGGGGAATGGCCAAGGTTTGATTATACACAAAATATATGTTTTTTTTTATCCTGGCACGGCAATGTGATCCCACTGCACCTGATGGTAAGCGCAGTGCGGTCTAATTAGAGTATCGAGAAGCGAGAGACGATCTATCCCCCGCTACTCAACACAATCGTAGAGGGTCTATATTGTCAGAGTACTCAGAAGGCCGCAAACTAGCCAAACAATGTACCCCAACTCTAGACCCCGACAATATATTGAAATAAAAAGCATGACACATACTACCTGATACAATTTATTAGCTCTATTATCTAAAATACAGCTAAGTCTGATTTATCCTTAAGTCTAACAATATTCTTTCTCATTGTATATTGTCAAAATTGTTAGTATATATAGATCAGTAGCTTAATAAAGGTTTTTAAGATAAATAATTTTAAGACCCGATAAATTCACACATAACAGTATTAGATTCCGGTTTTTCAACATGGTAAAGTAGTTATGTTAGTACACACAACAAAGTCTTAAGCATTACATACAAACAAAAAAATGTTTAGTTTCTATTTGACTGAGGAATATTACAAGTTTGTTAACTAGGGAATGTTGTAACAAAAGCAAATATATGGAAAAGAATAATCTTAAACCATTGTACAAATGTTTAAACAACACATTATGTTGTCATATTGTTATGTTGTATATATTAGTCTGCAATTTTCTTGTGACCTTAGTGAAGTTCATTCAGAATTTCCACTGGCTGTAGAGTATTTAATACTGTCAAATAGATTGCATTACATATAAATAAATTCATCAACTATATAATTATTCAGTAATAAGTACCTTAAACATGTGTTTTCATTAGCATCCTGTTTCTATACTGGATTAAAAACATTTTGTATTTAAAATATCACCATTTTTAATTCAAATGATCCCTTAATCTGGTCACTTTATATCCAGATGAGCAGAATCTACTTACATGTTTTCTGAGACTAAGTAATTATAAGATCATGTATATGAAGTGTAAACAACAAATAAAACTCCATTCCTTATTTATTTTTCCCAGGTTACCACCACCTGCATCAAGAGAATCGGTTGCCCAAATACCGGAAGTAATAATTGATAGCAGTGACAAGAGTTGTCCAATATGCTTGAAAAAATTTCACATTGGAGATAAAGGAAAAAAGATGCCTTGTGATCATATCTATCACACAACATGTATATTGACTTGGCTGGAAAGGGTGAGTTTTAGAGTAATTTATTATATTTTACATTGTTTCCCGTCTTTGTCACTCTTATTAGTAAATATTTTCTTAATAATCAACATTGTATACATCTAGCATAGTAACGTGTTTAGTATTGCTTTCACATTGAAAACTCAACAGAACAAGACAAAACACTGTAATTACTGTTCAGACATAATATACAATTATTTATTGGTAAGATGGTTACTCTATAATATGTATTTAGGATCAAGTGATCCTAAATACATATTATAATGATCAATTATTATAAAATATTTTAGTATGATAAATGACCTGATATTGCTGGAAGAAATAGTTGTTCCTTATTTTTAACCGACTTAAAAAAAGGAGGAGGTTCTCAATTCAACATGTTTTTTTTTAATGTTTGTTACTTCAGAACTTCAAAAAGAAATTTTTATCAAGATCGGTTGTGTAGTTTGGTTTTAAAACCAAAATAACTTGAAAAAATATGTTTTCCGAATATACGAAACTGCGAATTTTGCTTTTATGTGACTTTTTCAGTGGTGTTTTCTTTTGGTACTCTATCCAACGTACCTATTTTATATTTGTACCACTAAAAAGCAAAAAATAAATTATTACTTTTTAAATAAAAATAAAACCGCCTTCAAAAAACCCAGACACAACTAAAAAGCAAAAAATTATTGGTTACATTTACATTAATTAATTACAAACAATTTAAATCAATTATTTGGAGTCTAAAAATAGTTTTACTTCTGATCTCGATAATGTTGTATCTTTTAGACATCATTGTAATATTTCAACAATTGACAACATTTAAAAATTTAAAATAAAAATACTGTTTCTTATGTTTTCTATTCTTAGTTCAAATATATATTTTGTTTAATACTTTAGTTTCGAAGAAAAAAAATAAAAACCGAAAAATGCTTGATGACGTCATACATACGGTCGAATGAAATAGTTTCTTGGCTCACCATACTATTTATTATAAAAACCAATACATTGTCATTTGTTATATGGCAATGTCATAATACGTCAATAATTCGCCAATCAAAAGACAGAAATTTGACAACTCACATCTGTCACTTGTCAGTTTTTTTGCAAAGCAAAGGTCATTACGTCTTGAGCCGTATATATGACGTCATTTGGTGCTTACGACGTTTTAGAATAAAACTGAATTCAAAGTGAAAATCATGAATGAAAATATCTGAATATTGAAAAAAGAAAAAATACGGGTCTCATAATTTTAGTTCAAGTTTCATATAGTATACAAATTGGAGTATGTTAGAAAAATGAAATGTTGTCAATTATTATCTTTTTATGTTGTTTCAGACCAATTCATGCCCTTTCTGTAGGTATGAATTACCAACTGACAATGAGGGATATGAAGCTTTTAAAAAAGAGAAAAAACGTGCAGAACAACGGAAAGATGATTTAGAGATGCTTCATAATTCTATGTTCAGTTGATTACTTAGATTTTGTTTACATTATTTAACCTAAAGTATCTATTGTATAGTTAGTATATTTCATTTAGATATACACAATTTATATTGCAAACTCAATTCAAGGAGGGGAACCAGGATAGACAATACAAGGCAAATATAAGAATTGTTCTCTGGTCCAACTGGACTAAATATATCAATAAACTGGATAGGAAATTCATTAATAAAAATTTAATTATTATTTAATTTCAGCAATTAAATTTGTCAGGTCAGCACCATATTCCATTCCTAATTCAAAATATTCACTACAAAGTATGTAGGCGTAGGTTCCCAAAAAATTACTCTTAATTAAAACTTGAAGAATGAATTATGTGTAACTATTAAAAGTTGTAAAAAATATATTTTTTTATTTTGGATGCCATTTTTTTAAGTTTCTGGTAAATAGAACATAAAGGTTGAAGTTTAAAATAATTTTAATTTGGGTACAGCTGTAAATTTCATTACAATATCCTAATTGTGCTGGTGTGTAATCCATTTAATTAAGGGAGTATATATTTTTATTTCGTTTTTTATCTCCACCGGCATATATTTCAATAACCTTATTCAATTCTATCAGAAATTTTAATACAACATAAAACTAAGCCATTTTGTATCATATTTATGTTTTTAGTGGAATTTTTATGATTTTTATTTAATAAATATGAATGCATTGTTTAATAAAAATTAATATACAGAAATGATAGGGACTAATATTTAATTTCGACTGAAATATTTTATTTTATTTGAATTATGCACTGTAAGTGATATGGAACTAAAAAAAATTAAGTATTATACCAGAACTAGCTGTTGCTCGCGGCTCCGCCCGCGTGGAGGTCATGTTTGAGAGAAAAACTATACAATACAAAATACCAATATTCATGCGTTTAACTTAAAAATGACGGATTTTCATACAAACTTTCATTCCCTATTTTACCCTCTTAGGGGCGGAATTTCCAAAAATCCTGAAAAATATATTTTTTATTTTTAATTAAAATGCTAAATACTAATTTTCATGAATTTAACTTCAAAAGTGACGGATTTTCATACAAACTTTTATCCCCTATTTTACCCCCTTAGGGGTGGTATTTCCAAAAACCCTTCCTTAGTGGATGCCTACATCATAAAAGGTACCTACTGTCAAAATTTCAAGTCTCTAACCCCAGCCGTTTAGTCTGTGCGTTGATCGATCAGTCACACGGTGGTCCCGTTCGAGAAAAAATCGGACATAGGGAATTTAAAAAATTAAAGTCGTAATTTTATAAAACTGAATATGCCGATCGATTCGTATATGAAATAGTAACTATAATGATTTTTGCGTTTTTTATGATTGGACTTATAGTTTATGAGTAAATCGAATAAAACTGATTTTCTTGTATGGAAAGCCACATAAAAATATGAATAACTCGGCATTTTCGTCCATTTTCGTTCTGAAACTTTTACAGTAGTAACTTGTCATTATATGCCACATTTTCTTCAAAGATACATGGTGCTACTTTTTTGCACTTTTTGAGATATGATGAAAAGTAGATACATTTTAAAAAGTCGGGTCTAGATCAATATTAAGTGGATTTTATGGGACTTAAATAGGTTTTAAATTTACTAATAATAATTCAACTAAGAATACATACTCTATTTTGGAATTTTCTCACTTTACATGTACGAAAATACCAAATAACTCAAAAATCAACAAAAATGAAATAATTCAAGTAATATTGATGACCACTTTAGTCGCAATCATAAAACTTGTTTCCTCACCTACCTAGATCTAGACCCGACTTTTTAAAATTTATCTACTTTTCATCATATCTCAAAAAGTGCAAAAAAGTAGCACCATGTATCTTTGAAGAAAATGTGGCATATAATGACAAGTTACTACTGTAAAAGTTTCAGAACGAAAATGGACGAAAATACCGAGTTATTCCTATTTTTATGTAGCTTTCCATACAATAAAACTAGTTTTATTCGAGTTACTCCTAAAATAGATGGATAATTCTTACCAGGTAGTACCTTTTAATCACTAAATGGGTAGGTGAGGACACGAGTTTTATGATTGCGACTACTGTGGTCATCAATATTACTTGAAATATTTCATTTTTGTTGATTTTTGAGTTATTTGGTATTTCCGTACATGTAAAGTGAGAAAATTCCAAAATAGAGTATGTATTCTTAGTTGAATTATTATTAGTAAATTTAAAACCCATTTAAGTCCCATAAAATCCACTTAATATTGATCTAGACCCGACTTTTTAAAATTTATCTACTTTTCATCATATCTCAAAAAGTGCAAAAAAGTAGCACCATGTATCTTTGAAGAAAATGTGGCATATAATGACAAGTTACTACTGTAAAAGTTTCAGAACGAAAATGGACGAAAATGCCGAGTTATTCATATTTTTATGTGGCTTTCCATACAAGAAAATCAGTTTTATTCGATTTACTCATAAACTATAAGTCCAATCATAAAAAACGCAAAAATCATTATAGTTACTATTTCATATACGAATCGATCGGCATATTCAGTTTTATAAAATTACGACTTTAATTTTTTAAATTCCCTATGTCCGATTTTTTCTCGAACGGGACCACCGTGAGTCAGTCAGTCATTCAGTCAGTCAGTCAGCTTCTTCTTTTATATATACAGATTGGGTGAATGGTGATATTGGGTAATACCGGGTTCTTGGATGGTTTGGTTTATTATAAACATGAATATTTTAATTTGGTGTATATTGAATAATAGTACGGTTTATAATTGTTTTTTTTAAACTTAGACTAATTAGAACTCACTTCACAAGTTTCATCTTTTAATTACAATTTCTGTGAAGCATAAAAGTTATCAAGAAATTACAGAAAGCTTCAAACAAAGGAAATCGAGTTTTGTATAAGTAAAATAACAATATATGTATATTTTGTTTATCCTGGCACGGCCATTGACCACACTGCACGTAATGGTAAGCGCAGTGCCGCGGCCGTCCAGTTAGAGTAACAAGCGAGAAACAATCAAGTTAAGAAAAACGAATCACAAGTATTGCAAATACTTGTGATTCCTTGCAAATACTTAATAAAATAATTATATCATTTTGTACATATGGATGTTTAAAGTAATAAAATAATTTATGTAGACTGTTATCTTGTAGTTTTATTTACAGTTATTTATTTAGTACTTCATCTACAGATATTTATATAAATATTCCACTATTGCACTTGCACCCCCCATTAAAGAAAGGAATTACATAGAGATTAAGCATGTTTTCGAGGAGCAAATATATTTGAATTTATCATTTCATTTATCTACATAATATACATATATGTAGTATTTTATATTAGTTAATAGTTTGATGTGTAGATGCAGATGCACCTCCCTGGAAGTAATTACCGCGGCGCCCATGAGCGTGTGCGTGTAACACGACCGAATTCCTCCATTCAACCAAAGCATTATTTTTGCTCAGTCATTACTTTAAGCGCTTCGAAAAACAAAAAAAGAGGCTGGGAAGTTTCCGTACTAATAAGTAAATAAATAAAATAATAACTTTAACAATTATCTTGTATCTCGTGTATCAGAAACTGCGAGAGACTTTCGTTCACTACACAGACACGAAAAAAATATATATGCAGGCATCGATCCCGTAGCCTATCCTTTCTCAGGGGGTACTCACCCAATGCGTCACAGAGGCTGTCATATATTCACACTATTCGTATTTAGGTAGGTATCATTAAATGATGTTTTAAAAAGGAATTTTCTTTATTGAATTGCATTATGAACTTGATTTTTTGCAACAGTTTGAGGCCATAGCTTAGCTTTAGCTTTTCTCACGTCTCTGCCTCGTGATAGTCTTTTTCTGCGTTAAGCAATAGGTTTCTAAAGGCTTTATTTATTTTAGTTTCATCTGACTTAGTTAAGCCTACATCTGTTCCCGTTGAGTGTTTTTACGTTATGCATGAACATATAAAAATGATATAATTATAACTGTAATTCCTGGCTCAGTGGGCGAGGCGAGAGAGAAACGAGAGGCTGAGGGTTCGATCCCCACACCGAGACTAGTGTGTGTGTAATAGAAACATATTTCTTTCGGATGTGTTTGTCATGAGAACAAAAGTCTCTCGTAGTTTCTGATACTCAAGACAAAAGATTCGATATCTTTGTGTGGAATCAAGACGATGCGCGTGATTGTAAAAAAAACAAATGTAATATAACAGCAAGTGCTGTAAAAATAGAATAATTTTGTTGGAAATGAAATTAACTGACACTAGAGACTACTGTCATAGATATTTTACTAAATGTAATAATAATCGCAGGTGTTCTGTTCTGCTGAGGTCTCTGTTTCGATCCCCGAATCGCGTAAAAGTGGTAATGGGTTTTTCTACTACGAAATACTCTGTCAGTCCGGAGTCTGGAATTGTGCCCTGTATGGCGACAGGCTCGCCCCTATTACATCATGGGACGGTAATAAGCTCGGCAAAATGTGCGTGTACCTGTAAAATCTACACAATCACACGGCGCAACGCACCACGCGATTTAAAAAAAGTCTACACGGATACGTCCCCCACACATGGGTTTTAGTGTTCGATACGCGATTGAAGGAAACACCTAGCCAGTAAGAGTGGGCGTTGAATCAACGAACCGTTTTTTTAAATAGTTTTTCTACTGTTTTTTCAACCGGTTGACCGTTTATAGGAAACGGTTTCATATCGTTAACGCAAATAACGTTAACAACCCCTACTAGCCAGTCGCAGGGATGGGTTAAACCAATCAGAGGCCGTAGTAAACAGTCAAACCACATAGAAATTCTTAACTTAATGAATTCGGTTAAACCTGGTTAAACCTATATTTATGGTTATAATACAGATCTCATAGTGACCTACCTTCATACTGATTTCGCATACTATAACCTACAATGACATTTCAAAATAAGAATTCTTGCTATATAGATATCACGTTCTCTTTGATAAATATTTGTCATTTGAAAAGTCTAAATTATGTGTTATAAAATATGATAATTAAAATATAAAACATCAATATTGAAGATACTGCAATTTCCCACGATGAATAAAAAAAGGCAATAGTAGAGCTTATAGTTGTTTCACTTTTATTCTTACAACTTATAACACTCGTCTTACTCACAGTAATTTTTTATTATTTCAGTCTTTGCAAGTGTCCTCCTAGATTACAAAAAGTATGTAAACATGACAAACTTACTGACTGCAAAGATATTGAAGAAATTATCGAGGCTCTGACCTTTGACGAGGAAAGTAAGCGATATTTTATTAGTCGATGTAAATTTTAATATTGTATACTGTTACCATGTGCAGCAGAGTGGTGGTACTTATAGAAGCTCCATATACAGGAAATGTGATCATTATTGAAATAAAACGAAATTTTACGGATTATATCGCGGATTATTTTACTTTTTAAACCCGACGTTTCGAAGACTTTATAGGGGCAGACTGAGAGGTATGTCGTCACAAAAGTATAGTGCAATGTTTCTACCATCCATATAGGTAGTTGATATTACATTTTTTATTTTGTTGTAGTCCGATCTACGCAGAAAGAGCTCACCGTGTCATGAGATCTGGCAGTTGAAATTTCGTTTTATTTCAATGTATATTATTCACGTAAATATAAGAAACCATTATGTGATCATTATTTTGCCCTCTATTTTCTGTTTATTTCACAACGCGCTCCGGGCTGCGGCTCTGCCGATTTCGTGGTATTCTAGATGTTAGTCAATGTAAGAACGGGGTATAAGGAAAGTTTTAATTTCACTAACATTGATTATGTATTTATTATTCTAGGCATTCGCAATATTAAGGCCTCCAGTGCACCAAAGTTCAAACTTAAACCGTTCAAACCTAAGCACTATAAAGATACATGTGTTCCTATGGCGCCATCTATGCACACACGGTAAATATGCTTACCATAATAATATACTTGATTTATTTTTACAGGAATATCACGGATATGTTCATGCTGTTTAATATCACGAGCCACAGACATACAGACTTGGTCATTGACAAATATCCAGAAGTTCGTATGGGGGGTTTGCCAACGAGCGATGGAGCGCAGCGTCTACGCACTTACACTACCATATAGTGCAAATAATTTTACGCTGTGCTCTAAATGAAAATTGCTGACGTGTCTGTCTGATTACGAGAGCTATTTTATATTGAACACCTAGTAGTAGGTAAAAATCGACAGGCCCATAGCGAGCTGTTGGTTTGAACTCGGCCCGCATTTGCTCAACAGGTAGAGAGTGGCTACAGATCGAGATTATTGATAGAACTGGTGGGATGCCTCTGTCCAGCAATGGGAAACGAGGGGCTGAAAATAAAAAACAAATACCCACTTATCATAAGCATATACACCTTTACATTCCGCATGATAAGTGTGAAATGTGTTCACACTTAAGATGCACTTGTGCTCACGAGGTAGCAAGTGGGTCACCTGATGGATGTGATATCTGAGCCCGGTCTAAGAACACAATAACAATAGAACAACCATAGACGCGTTGATAGTTTTGAAGGACAGTGATAGGGATGCGAAGGAGAGAGAGAGAGAGATTTGAGCCTCTGGAAATCTAACTCATCTTATGAAAAGCAACAGCAAGCTGGTACTTCACTTTGGTTTTCTCTAAGACAGAGATAACAACCTGGTCGAGCCAGTCAACATTGCGATGTCGGTTTTCAACAGGCCGCACACCGTCGCGTCGCGTCGCTTAAATATAAACAATTTATCCTAATTGATTGTCTGTGATGACGTTATTACAGATTGCGATATATCGGACATTGTGCGTTAGAAGCCCCAAGAACTTCGCACAAAAAAAATAGGTTTGTGAAACATTTAATTACACCGTAGTTTTTTTATTTTATTGAGGTCTTTAAAGTTTTTACATACACATTTTTTATAGTTCTATTTAGAAAAAAACGTTGTAAGTAGGTATAGGTATCTATCTGTTTTATTTTTATTTAGTATGGAAAACAGTTTCTTAAATCTATGAATATAACAATTTAGTTTACATATTACCATTTACAAGTTACTGTGTACCTAATTACCGACTTATGTACGACGATGATCATGAAGGTATGGTTGTACTTAATACGTATATACAGAGTTTGTATATTTTTATACTTAAATTACCTTTGAAGGAAAATGTTTGGTGGTTTCGAATTCGATTCAACATCAGACGAAGAAGAGCTATCAAGCGGTATTCTAAGAAAGGGAAAGAAAACTGATAAATATAAGAAGCGAGTTAGATATTTTGATTTGCTACCCGGTGATATAATGCTACCAACTCCCGTACCAGTTATAAAGCATTCGCCATCGGATAAGTCAATAGTAAATGTAAGTATGGCGTTACGTTATACTAGTTACAGTTGGTAACCCACCATTAAGGATTGTCTTTGAAATAACTAATCTAAATAGGAACCTCTGTATCGGATTCAACTAAGGCACCGAGACGGAGAAACTTGATCAAGTGTCTAGATTCTACTCTACATATTCGTATACAGAAATCAACGCATGGTAAAGAGCTCTGTTTGACTGCGGCTCGCTATACGCTGGGCCAGAATACAAACAGATATGCGACGACAAATTGAAATGGACGAATCGCTGATGACGATATTCTGTCTCGGTTGCATACTTTAAAATGTACCTTACCACTTCACGTAATATAAATGCTTCTGAAGTGGCAGATGGATAGTGGATACTGATAGGGCAAATATTAAATGATTCGCATGATATATACTCTTACTAGTACAGCATACAGCCTCCGTGGCGCAACTAGCGAGTAGCATGCTATGAAATGAGAGTTCAGGGGTTCGATTTTCACAAGACAACATTTTAAGTGATTCACGAATATTTTCTCCTGATCTGGGTGTTGTAGTCCCTATTTATCGATACCTAAGATACAGGTTACACCTATTATGAGAATACTATATGCATGACTCTATAAAAGTAGTAATAATAAAATCGGTATAAAATTCCCAAAAGTCAGTAGGTATATGTATACCTGGGATCCTGAATAAACAATGATGAACGTATTGGAACTACGTAGTATAATCACGGTTAAAATTGAACCACCACATCGGAATTATTGTTCACTAGGATAAGAGTGTAGGATGAGCATATGTTGAGAACGGCCTCATGTGATCCTGGGTCCTTTAGGCGTAGTGTGAAGAAGCTACACAGCAGGCCGACATGATTGTGTTGAGTAGCGGACGTTAACTGGACGGCACTGCGCTTCCCATCAGGCGCAGTGTGGTCCCTTTGCCGTGCCGGAATAAAAATAAAAAAGGTAATATAGATCGCTTCCCACGTTTAACGTCAATAATTATAATATAGGTGCCAAGTCCTAAAACAAGCGGAGATGTGATTCAAGCACAAAGGACCTCTGTAAAACCCGGAGAAAATGTACCACCGTTGCCCCCTAAATCCGGATATGAGTAAAACAAACATTTTATTAATTACATTATTAAACAATATGAAAACACGTATTTAACTAGCGATTTGGTCAGTTTGTACCTATCCCTGGACTAGATATCCTCTTCAAGAGTAGGTGTCTTGAAGACCATGTAGAATTTTAAGTGTAGTTTATAATTTTTCGTCTAGATGTGTATAACAGTAATTATACATTAATAGTTTGGTGATAACTGTACCTAGTCAAAGCCGGCAAACGGGCAAGTAAGTAGGTCCTGATGATAAATGACCATTATCACTCATAATACCAGAAAATTAAAGGATTGAAACGGGTATCGGGACTACTAGATGGATTAAGACGTCTGAAAATGTCACTCACTGTCCGAAATGCAGGTACAGTTAATTGCATTTAGGACAGTGAGTGATATTTTAAAAATGTAGTAAGTACAGTTAGTTGCGTTTAAGTCCTTCGCATAGGTTTTCTGTCAGACAAAACAGCTTCTGCTTGACCACGATTTTACCATGGGAAAAATAACGCGGGCAAGCAGCTCATTTATGCTGAAGTCAAAACTTTGCGTGGATCTCCCACTAAAACACTTCTAATACACACTATCACTTAAAATGCGAGGTTATCGAACATTTGCTCATTAACGTTGTAACTTGAATGAGTAATTTTAATTTGGTTATTTGAACTCATGCCATAGCCTTGACGTTTTGAAATAATTATTTCAGTGTCTTTAAGCCTCACAGTGGTATTGTAATCAATAGAGATAAAGAATTCGTCCCTGAGGTGGTACATGTTCCTGGTCCAAAGGGTCAAAGGTAGGTTTTAATTTTATTTATTATTTCTAAGATAAAGTAAGTTTATTTCGATTATCTGTCTATGATAGGTTCAGGTATTTGTCCAGAAAGTCGTATGTTCGATCCAGCCCAAATGGCATACACCTCTGAATTTTCTAAAGTTACGTGTATATTCATTGTTAATTATCGCTCATTTTTGATAAAGGCTCATAATCATAATTCATGATTTATAAAATATATAAATAAAAAAAAATCTGATTTGGGTAAAAGTGAATCAATTTTCATTTATATAGAAGAGAATTCATTAATTACCCACTGAATTAATTCATTTCTACACGTATTAAGGCTGAATTTAAATTTCAGACCGAAGAAAGCAAAGGGAAAACCTTGTCACAAAGGCGGGTAAGTATTTATATTAATATTATACCGGGTATTACGGAAACGGTTTTGGCTCCTACATTGAGCATAAAGCTCAATTGGCTGCCAAAAAGCTGGCTATCCTTGCGAAGGTGAGACGGTACTTCACGCCGGGACAGCTCCTTGATCTGTATCAAGCGCAAGTCCGGTCGTGCATGGAGTACTGCTCTCATCTTTGGGATGGATCAGCCAAGTACCAGCTTGAGGCATTGGAGGCAATCGAGAGACGCGCCAAGAGACTCATAGGCAACGATTCCATAGTCGAGGCAAGGCTGCAAAGCCTTGTACACAGACGTAAAGTTGCTAGTTTATCGGTATTTTACCGGATACATTTCGGCGAGTGTGCCTTGGAATTACATAATTTAATTCCCCCAACCCCTTTCCATCATCGGACGACAAGAGACTCGGCGAAGCGTCATCGATACATGGTTGATATTCCACCAGTGCGCACGAAGCGTTTTGCTAGTACATTTATCATGCGCACCGCTAGAGAGTGGAACTCTTTGCCGGAGTCTATATTTCCCGAAAATTATGACCTGGGTATCTTCAAGTCAAGAGTGAATAGGTATCTTCTAGGCAAGCGTGCTCCACCGTAGACCACATCATCACTTTCCATCAGGCGAGATAGTGGTGAAACGCAAGCCTATTTCGCTTAAAAAAAAACGCTCCCATAAACTAAGACTGACGATAGTTATAATGATAGACATATCTGATATAAATATGATAAAAAAATATGTTTGCTTTTTAAGGTGGCTAGGTAGAGACTAGCACAATGCCACACTAGTAGGTAGATATTTAGACAAGTGTTGTAAATAGGTTTCCGGTGGTAGGATATTTATATCCGTCCGGACAGCGACCGCCATAGTAGCACACGCAAGTGTGTCGCGTTCTGGGATCAGCCGATGTACATCCGATTTTGTCGGGGGTCTAGAGTTGAGGTACGATGTTTGGCCATTTTGCAGCCTTCTGAGTACTCTGTAACTTGACCCTCGACCGCTTCTTCACCTTCTTGCCCACGAGTGTGAAGAAGCAGGCCGGCATGGTTGTGTTGAGTAGCGGGGGATAGATTGTCTCTCGCTACTCGATACTCTAATTGTACGACGCTGCGCTTATAATCAGATGCAGTGTGGTCCCATTGCCGTGCTTGGATAAAAATGGTATTGTATATTTCGTTAAATCAATGGCAAATAATGAATTGAGTGAATTACAAAACCTAGATAAATAATAGAGAACAGATCTTGAGTTTTTACAATAATATTATAGTACACACATTATGAGTAATCTTAATCATAATTTTTTGTTACTCTATTTTATAGGATATGTCACAGAAAAACATGTCCTAAGAAGAAATGTCGGTAAGTTAATTTTAATGCATTTTCGATCATATGTTATTTACTTACTTATTTTGTTAAATATTTTTATTTCTGTTTTGATAGAAAATACGCCGCATTAAAAAAACGGCAATTGGAACGAAAAATGAGAAGGTATGTATGCAAAATGATCAAATGACACGTATAGTAATGCTAATATGTTTCGTATTGCTGCCAAAACTCCATAGAAAAAGTATGTAAAGCAAAGTAAGTCCTAGTAAAGTAACCACTACTTTAAAGCGTGACTTGGACCTGACCCTGGATATATTATCGTTGTCGTAACTCAGTTTTTGTAGTCATAGAAAAAGAGGAGAAGAAGAAGCGCTCGTTCGAACACTGGTTAAACAAGTGCATGTGAAAAACTGATACGAATAAAAAAAACCGTATAAAAATCTATTTAGGCGCCTTATTATGATGATGATCTATTTTGGGCGCTTACAGTTTAATTAAGTATAGGCTTGCGCATTATGATATGGTGCGCAGTTGTGGTTACCGCAATAACACCAGTGTATTATGTATATTTTCTTGGTAAAAATGTATAAGCTTAGTTTTTAACCGACTTAAAAAAAGGAGTAGGTTCTCAATTCGTCGGAATCTTTTTTTTATGTATGTTCCCCGATTACTCGAAGAAGCCTGGACCGATTCGAGAATTTTTTTTTGTGTAATAGGGTATACTTCTCAGGTGGTCCCATTGGCACCAAGTCAGGATCAGATGATGGGATCTCAGAAAAATCGAGGGCAATCCTCAAATTTTACAGGGACGCAGAATTTGTTTTTTATTGAAGTCGGTGTACTTTTTATGAATTAAAAAACTTTTATACAGACAGTAGTGGCCCTAGCAAAAAAAAATGGTGTATTTAGTATATTCTATAATTTAATACTATAAAAATTTCACCTTGCGCTGAGGACGAAGTAAGATCCACCAATAAACGGTGGTTTGGTTTTTAAAGTAAGGAACATCGTTGATTCGAAACTCAAATTATTATTTGTAACAGAAGATCTTCTGATGTGCCATATACATATTTGGGCGTCACCGATGGTAAACCACGAGCTAGAGCTACACAAAAACATTTGAAAGATGATGATTCTGTATGCGGTTTAGACGAGATACCGAAACCAGAACATGTAAGTCGCATTTCTAAAATACATTGTAAATTTGTGTTAACACATTAGGGCTGGTATTACTGTTTTTCAAGAAAGTGGCCTTGAGTGGGAGCGTGCTATTGAGTTACATACGATGAATGAGATTTCCGGATGCAAATATAAAGAAAAAAAAACATCCGTTTGTAGCCCTAATCCACTAACCAATTTCTATAATAGAACTCACGATGATGAACTTATACATACGAGTATATTACAGAAACTAATGCGTAAAGTGCATTAGAGATTTATGTCAGTATTAATAACACAAGTAATCTAAGGAAACTTGTATTCATAAATGTATGTGCATCTTATATAAAAACAAACCTTAATGATAATAATAATAATTTTCTGATTATTTAGTAGTCAAGAAACCTTTTAGCATGTTTGTCAGATAACTTTTAACATTTAGTTTATTTCTTTCTTCTCGCATTTATTTTTATAGATTTTTTACCATATAATGCAACCATATATTATATTTAAGGTGCATATACCAGCAAATTTAAAACGAGGAACATTGCAAACACATTCATTGACTGTTTTGCCTTGCACTAAAGAGAGACGACCGGAGCTTCATTATGGTATTTTGGCAGGATCATTCAATATGTACGATGCGAAGTTTGGTATGTTTGTTTCCTTCCAATGTTTTTAAATATTAATTCATTGGTGCAATTGTTTAATATGTTATAATAACGTACTTCAATTTATGTGCCCTAAAAGAAATATATAATTATAAATCGTTCCAGGAGCTAGATCCAGAGGCAGGCAAGCGCTCACAATGAGTGTCATGGCGTACTGCCTAGCATTTCACTATCACCCCAAACAATGGACCATGAAGCTTGTAGACAACTTAATGGAGGCAGGTGATCAATGGTAAGAATTTTCCTAAACTCTGTAAATAACCAATTTCTACGTTAGTTTTTTGAGATTGCATAGTCAAGCCAGTCATAGAAATGCTGTTTTCGCAAATATGTGTGCATTATCACATGCTAAATGTATATCGTTCAAACAGCCACGCCTATATAATATTTTCGTTTATACATATACACTCACGCCTATAATCCCCGAAGGGGTAGGTAGTATTGCAACCAGTACACCCACTTTTCGCCTAATTTATTTCGGTCCCTTAATGTGATAGGGGCCGAGCCTATCGCCATACCGGGCACAAATTCCAGACTCCGCGCTAATACTATAATAAACCTAATATCACTTTGCCCGACCCGGGGATCGAACCCGAGTCCTCAGCACAGCAGTCGTGACGCATGCGCAATTACAACTGCGCCACCGACGCATTTTCGTTTATGCCATAGTGGCTTTTGTTGTTAAAGGTACATACAATGTCTAGAAAAAGTCCACGACCACTCTGCAGTCCAAGGAATGTGCGAAGTGCTACCTTTCGGCAAAAAACAAACATTACTTCTAAATGGAAAACGAATGCAAATGTTATTGGGCGAGCCGGATATTGTTGGATACACAATGTCTTTGGACCCTACAGTTTATAATTTATGTAGGGGATTGAGAGTTTTCTTTAAAGATAACCGAGCTGGAATCTTATTAACAAGGTATCGGTTTAACGTTGATATTGATTACTTACAAGAAAAAAGAATTTCGGAATTATTTTATGTTACAACTAAATTAATAACTTGTGAGGTGTCGAAAGCCCTTCTCCAAACTGTCTGCGGCTCCAGGATAAATTAATGCTCTAGTCTTGTGGGTGAACACACGCTGGTAATGATTTTTCCACGTAGCTAACAAGGAATACCTATGTGGCGGCACATAAAGTGCATGTAAAAGTTAGCTCTAAAAGTATGCAACATACCTACCTCAAAGCCTAATGGCTACCAGTGCCTGTAGTTTCAATATACATACGCTCGCTTATCAAGTGATTGCGGTCGGTATGACATAACAAACTCTTCATAAACAGCAAAGACGTCGACCGTAATTTATATATTGATTGCTAATGCGTTAATATATTTTCAAATTTCGAGACTACCAAAGATTGTTATGATGAGTTAATTATGTCATACCGACCGCAATCGGTTGATAAGCGAGCGAGTGTATGTCGAGACTGCAGGCACGGCTGCGTATGTAGAACGAGTGCGGCGAAAATAAAAACTCTATGAGAACTGAGACCGAACCCGTTATAGAGTTTTGTTGCATACGCCTAGCGTGTACCGGCCCCATATAAACTGTGCTTTAAAAACATAGAAGCTGCGCCGCTTTCAGCGTAATTTACGAAAACATTTTCATTTATGAGTTTTTTTAACATATTTGAAGCGCGTGCTAACAAAATATTGAGTAGTATAAGTATGCCTTTATTCAGGGTCTTAAAGGTGGTGATATGGAAGGATAAAGTATGCTATTACATATTCGACCCAGCTGGAAGGGATGCAAGAGCTTACTCTAACTATGCCAATGGAGCCGCTGCCCTTATAAACGTCAAAGATGTAGATTCTGTCGCGGAAGTTCTACTAGCGCGTAGTATATTAGAAGATCAAAAGTATGTTTTAGCGCCAGTAAAAGTTCTGAAGATGGCTGATGAAAAATGCGATGAAGATTTTGAATCGGATAAAGAACTTACTCAAGCAGAAAAAGCAATGATGGGCTATAGAATTCTAAATGAAAATTGTGCCATAGTAAATGCAAACATGCATTTGGGCGATAGATGCTTTGAAGATTCGAAATTTAGACAGGCATTACCCATAGCTATTGTTGGAATGACATATGCCAAAATATCTCCACCAAATACTTGGTTCACTAAAACACTGGATAAAATTTTACGTTTGGGCAATAAACTGTTTGTTGATTGTTTACATCCTAAAGTACTGATCGATTTGACTATCGATAATATTCCTAACGAAATAATTGTAGGGCCGTATGTATGCGAAATTATTATATACAGGGAAAGGGTGAAAGGGCAACTTTTCACCACTAAGGAGTGTTTATTCAATATTAAAACTGGTTTAGAAGAGTTTTTTGGTCATGAATATAACAGTGGTATTATCGAATTTAACAATTATTGGATTGGTGTATGGAGACAAAAGGAAATGTTTTATTTGTTTGATCCATACCCACGTACCAATGACGGTCACAGATCTGTCAAAGTGGGCAGAGCTTGTTGTTGGATGTTTTTAAATACAGAAACGATGGCACATGTCTTTACCAAGAATTGGGATTATTTGCCTTGTACAACACAGTTCTATATACATGCTTTCAAAGTGTTGAAGTTGAAAAAAAGAGAACCAAAGGTAGGTACATAAGGTGTTATATAAAAACTCCGTGGAGCAGTAAGCGAGCAGCCAGCTGTAAAACGATAGGTCGCGGGTTCGATTCCTACACTGAGGCAAATATTTGTGAGATCTACAAATATTTGTTTCAGGTTTGGTTCTTCTGAGACCGAACGCCTCTCATAAGTATTTCTTAATACACACGGCACAAGATATGCGACTGTATGGTTTTATTTATGTTGAATATTTTAAAATATTTCAGATGCAAATTGTTTGTACTTTGAGCGATGAGCTATTAACTGGTGCGAAAGGAAGATCGAAAAGAAAAGTGTTGCCCATGGGTCAAGCGCAAGGAGATGGAAAGGAATTATTTCACGACGTTCTACCAGCACAGAGCTTGGATGATAAACATGCAGGCGTAAGTCGAGAACAAAAAGAATTACGTACAAACTAGATTACTAATTAGCAGTTTCCAAATACTTATAAAAAATGTATGTATTATGTCTTACAAAATATTTTTATGCCATTTAGCCTCAAGTTGACGAAGAGCAAATGGGTGATATTATTTCCTTAGTGGATAGTATACAAGAAGATTATTTACCCCCAATTCCTTTTAAATATAAAAATATGGAGGCGGAAAACCTAATGCCAAAAGTCGGTAAGAATTACATATAAGTCGGTATTCTGTTCGCTACAGTAATATATAATTCTTATTTTTTTTCTATAGGTATTTAGGTTCAATAAAAAAAAATTGTACAATCTTTCATGTACATAATTAGATTTATATTGTATATTATAACAAATCGTTTTTATTGTGGTACATAGGAATCAATGAGGTTATGTTTTTTTTATATTTTATACAGCTATGTCCCGCCATATTGGCATACAATATTTTGTTAAATTATTTACACAAAATAGAAAACAAAATTATTTAACATTTTTATATCATTAAAATAATCATTTAAATCATAATAACATAACTCATTTACAAATTGTAACAATTTATTCGTATAGGTATTAATATTATTCAATTGGGTAATAAATCGTGGTAAATTATTATATATTTTGGGAATTAAATAAAACACACTTTTATGTAGTAATGTAGTTTTGTGGAGCACATTTGTCATTTTGTCATTACGTCTGTTTCGGTTATTAAATTATAAAAGTGGTTTATTAACGTCTGATTTCTATTTATAATGTAGCTAACTTAGATTCCCCGACGGTATCTGTGACACAAATAGTCCCTCCGTGGCCCAAACCACGTGACAAGACTAACGAGCCGCCAGAACCCGATCCCGACCCAGAACCAACACCGCCACCTACGCCGCCTCCTATGCTCATACCCGAAGGAGGCCTTGGTGAAGAGGTAAAATTACGAATTTCCTCTATTTATAAACCTTTTCCTGTGATTCTGAGTCCTTTAACCCTAGTGTGAACAAGCTACTCAGCAGTTCGGCATGATTGTGTTGAGTAGCGAGGGATAGTTGTCTCTCACCATTTGATATACCTGGACGGTACTGCGCTACTATCAGGTGGAATATGGTCACTTTGCCGTGACAGAATAAAAAAACATACGATCTAAATAGGCACCCTATTTTTTTTAGTGCCTCGAACAGACAGGCCACCTGATGGTAAGTAGTCACCGCCGCGCCGCCCGCAAAAGCAGCAGCAAAGCCGCTGCCTACCGTAACCGTACCCTTTTTTTGTTGTCGCGGAGAAAGCGTTTTATTACTGCTACTTTTCTTGGTAAACATTTACGTTTTTATACAGACAGTAGCGGCCCTAGCAAAATTTTTAGGTGATGCGAGATTTCAAAATGTCGCCTATCTAAATTCAGAACCGTAGTGTTCTTATACTATTTCATTGCTTCTCCGTGATTATAAATAGTATTAGATAGACCTAGCAAATATCTAAGTGTATCTGCGGGGTAAACACAGTAGAGTCTGTCGCGCTTGCCATACCATAATAGTATTTTGTAATAGGAGGAAGAATTGGGTGAAGAAGAAGAAGATGAAGATGCTGCAAAGAGAAAGAAAGAAGATGAAGAAAGAAGAAAAGCTGAAGAAGAGGAGGCACGTAGAAAGGCCGAAGAGTTACCACCACCACTACCTCCACCACCACCTTCACCTCAACCAGAGCCCGAAGTACCGGTATATATCTTAAACCCTTGTAAATTTTTATATTTCGTAGAGGACGTAATGTCGTGTAGGTACACGAAACGAAATACAAAATAAATAAGATAAATTGCTATTTATATTTACGCAGATGATCTAAATGGCCTTGATAAAACCCCAAACCCTTATTTATATAGAATTCGATATTCTTATATTTTAGCTGGCTCCAGCTCAAATCATAGAGGAAGAAGTACAAACTGTACCACCTACTAATGTTGATCGTCGCGTGCTACTCACAGAAGATGCTAAATACCGTTTCAAACTAAGACAGATAAGAAAAAAAATGACTACACCTCTTGCAGAGGATAACCTAGAAACTTCACCATCCGAAGAATTAAAAAAACCGAGCAATTTTAAACAGTTACCAGATAAAACTGAGATTGTACGGGGTTCATCTGCCATTACCGAATCTGATGCTTTAGATATTCTACCGTTTTCTGCCATAATGGCTATAGTTACTTCATATAAATACAATACAAATTCTTGGACCAGCGGTATTGTTAACTTTGTAGTTGATACAGCTAAAAAATTATATCAGAATAAACAAGAAAAGTTCCAAATGGCTCCTGCTCATATTATACCAAAAATTGGTATCGGGCATCAAGTAAGTTAAACACAATACTTTACTTTAATTGGTTTTTCCCAACCAAATCTCTCCGATTGCTGTATAGTTTTAATAACGTAACCGGCTCTGATTCATGTCGGCTGCATTGCACGCTATGAGAGGCGGCTTTATTAATTGTTTCCCATCTTTTATTAGATTTTTGACAATGACTGACCTAGAGATATTTTAAAACCCTACGTCATGGTCATTAGGTAGGCTTTTGATAACTATCAACAAAAAACTAAGTTATAAGACCGGATAGTTATAACTTTATAAGACAGGTATAAGACCTATGTAGGTAACTTAATTTTTTTCATTAAATCATTTCATTTATTTGTATAAGCTTATACAATGATTACCGAATTTTTCAACCTATTTGTGTACTGTGAATAATATGAATATTTATAAATAGTCTTTATGTGTTGTCAAATATGACCTAATTATAAAAAAATATGAAACCTTATAGGCAAACCAAGGTGGCAAATGTCAACAAACCCCAATAAAAAGTACCTATAGATTTTAGATTTTAAAGTATAGATAAATAGAAAATAATTAACTCAAATCTGATTTTGTTCTCATCTTATCCAACTGCGATACTTAATCAATAGTAACACACCTTGGTAGGAGTACCTATCTATTAATGTTTTGTGGGTTATCGTAATATTTACCAACAAGAGTTTAAGATTTTGGTTTTGTTTATTCTTTATTTATTTCAGGCCTATCATGCAAATATTGACGTGGTTGGTGAAGGCGCTACTTGGCAACTAGAAGATATTTTAACAAGAAAATTCTTTACTAAATATGATAGAGGCATGATTACAACTTCTACGTACAGTTGTGCTTTTTTCAAGAAAAATGGCCTCTATTATTTATTTGATGGTAGCCCTTGCAATGCTATGGGGTTAAGAGACGAAAATAACAAAGGAAAAGCTTGCTTTTTACGTTTTCAATCATTGCGCAATCTTGTTAGCAGGTTAGAATGTTTAAGATATTTTTCTATATTCATACGTAACTCTGTAGGTACACGTTTTACTTTTTATATTGTAACTTATAATTTGCAGAATTATGTACAATAAAGACGGAAGTACCGAAGATCAACAATTTGTCTTGAGCAGAATATTGGTGAGAAAACTTTTGACGGAACCACGTGTCAAACTCCCTGAAGATTACGATTATATGACGGGCACAACTAAATCGAAGAAATCGAAACCATCCATCGTATCTTCCGGGAAAGGTTCAGATAAGAAAAGCTCTATTGAAATTGCTGAACCCAAAAGCCAAACTGTCGTAGGATATCAGTTAATAGACGGGATGTACAGAATTGAAGGAACCACATCACTCAAGGACAGAAATCCAAGCTCTGATATTAAGCCTTGTCACTTTGTTAGTTTAATAGCGATGTTGATGGCGGCAATGCATCCTATTAGAACTTGGGATCACATAATGGTAGATACATGTATAGAAAAAGGTTTGGAGATACACGAGAAAGCAACAAACCTAAATTTATGTGAAAAGAGGACAATTAAAAATATAATTTTGGATGGGAAATTCATCAATATTAATATTAAGAAAATTATTGTCATTAATGAAAATCCCGAGAAAAGACTTGAACAGTATTTAAAAGCTGTATTAAGAAGACTTCGTTACGTTATTATACGGTTTCCGCAATGCAGCATGGTTATATGTCAAACAGAGGGATATTATCATCTCTTTGATCCTTATCCGCCGCCTAGCGAAGAACCTCCAAAGAGCGATGGTGAGGACAAAGAGAAAATTAAGGAGAAAGTAACAGTGAGTAAAAAAGGAAGTTCGGTGGCGACTTGGACTTTATATCGCTCCTTAGATTCTTTAATTCATAGAATAAAGAAAGTAATCTGTGGAAGAACTGCTAATACTCCGGAATTTTATACATTCGAATTGACTTCTGTAAAAACTGCTCCTCGTCACTCTGCTTTGAATTATAGACTTAGTCCACTATTCAAGCCTGACGATAATCCTAACTTACCGTATTTGAGAAGAAAAAACATACGACCTATCGTCGATGAGAAAATGTATTGGTTAAATATTGCCTCCATACCATGGTCAAGAATGAATTCTGTAAACGACTTGGGCTTTGAAAGAAAAACTCCCAGAACACTATGGAAAGATTGGGACATTGAATTTCCTGGTGATCTTTATTCATTGTGGGGTACGATACATCCCCTAGATAAAAAATTCGAAGAGGACCAGCAGGGCAAGCAGTATCTAGCTACGTGTGTCGTCGCTCTTGCGATGACCCAAGCTTGTAATCTGAGTGCCTGGACAAGCGGATTTCTGGATGGTATTGTTGAATCCGGCGACAAATACCATAAACAATGTGTAAACAAAATTGGAACCGATAAAAACCACGAGATAACTGTTAACGACTTAGACACCAAGTTTGATGATATGTTTCCATATTCGTTTTCTGTAAAATTTGAGAAAGTTATATTTGGATTTGTATATAATATACTACCCGATCGCTTTAATCTGAGCAAGGCTTTATCTTATTGCTTTGAAAAGAACAATTTAGGCCTGCTCGTTAGTCCCACAAAGAATTTTGCATTTGGGCGATCTGGATTATCATATTTCATGTTTGACTGTCAAACTCATGGGGCACCAATATTTTGTCCTGGACAAGGTGCCGCGTACATATTAAAATGTGAAAGTCTTAATCGACTCATTTACTGTATGGCACTGACTCTAAATATAAGAAGACATGGCCAACAATTCCATTTGTATAGTGTAGCAATAACGCTTACTGAAAAAACAAAATAAATAAATTACATGTATGATCCAGAAAGTGTAGGTAGTTTCATTTAGTAGTTAGCATTATTCAATTATATACACTATACCTATGTATCTATCTTCAGACATGGATATGGGCTTGTAGGGGTTGCTTCTGCCCTACTCAATGAAGTTTATAAAATTGCAGGATTGTGAATAAAACAATAACGTTGTATCTGACTCGAATGCCGACAGTGATAGGTGTACGCTGTGTCGCTCTGTTTGATAGACTCGTATGGAGCGTAGCGCGGCCGTGACTTTTGTATAGTCATACTCTCTGCGCGGCACCCCCGTTCTGGCCATATGAATATCTACTGTCAGCAGTCGTGGTGTTTATTAATATAAACATAAAATACAATGGTTCTTACAGCTATTTCTCCGTAGGTAAAAGTTTACATTGAATCTAATAACTAGGCTTTGTTAAAGTAGAAATGCGTCGTTTATTTTCTTGGTAATCCCGGCATACGTCCTGTATGTGTGTGGCCGTGATGCCACAGGCTCATTGGTCTTGGGACAGCATACCTACTTACTACTTAGGTAGGCAGCTAGGCAACCTGTGTGGGCCTGGTTGCAAATCTTGAGTAATTACAGTTTGTGTTCAAGTTTTGTCTTGAAAAATCACACATGATCCTCTAGTGATGAACTTTAAATAATAAATACACCCAACAGTCACACACATAGTTCTGACCCCACACTATATAGGTAAAACCTGTATCGTGGGTCTCAAGATAAGTTAAATTAAAATATACTCGTATATAGCTACTATTTAGATTAAATCGACGGTTGGCGGGCTTTTTGATGTAAGCGTCATTTTTTTAAAGTAACAGGAGAGGGTCAAAGTGTTTTGGTTTCTCGGAAAAAAAAACTTCAAAAAACTATTGCGTGGATTTTGGTAGAATTAATATATTACTTGTGTAAGCACGTACTGTATCTTTAGGACTTATTTTCATGCATTTATGATCATTATTGACTAAAATAAATGTGCCCTAAAAATGACCCCTATTTTACTAGTTGATTTAAGAGCACCAAAAAAGTGCACAAATATTCAAACTAGGCTCAAAAGATGCAGACAAATTTGCTAATTTCGAATACATATATATAAAATGTCGCTTAAATCAAATAGCCCGCCAACCATCGCGGTCGTTGTGGTTTCTACTATCCTTCAATCCTCATATCATACGAACCTACATACTTGCAATACCGTTATCAATTTCCTGTGTGCGACCAGGCGTAGATATTATTATTTGATAATAATGACTGCCAAACTCTGTATTGTACCTATAAAAAAATAGTCCTAGTTATTTTACGTTAGTCATAGGTACATACACCCACGCCTGTTATCCCCGAAGGTCTATGCAGAGATGTAATCAGTACACTCATCACTTTTCGCCTAATTTAATTTAGTCCCATAATGTGATAAGGGGCGAGCCTATCGTTATACCGGGCACAAATTCCAGACTTCGGGTTAATACAGAGTATTTCTAGATAGGAAAACCCAATATCACTTTACCCGACCCGGGGTCGAACCTGAGACCTCAGCACAGCAGTCGTATCACATATGCAATTACAACTGCGCCACCGAGGCGTGTATGTAGTATCTCAGAAATTAGCACGTTCACCCTTTAGGGCTTTATGGATTTGAATGTATGAGGTATTATTCATTCGTGTAGATTTTGGGATGAAAAGGTGTATATTAATAATGTTTAAATATGCCGCATGCAAATAAAAAACACAGTGGTATTATAAAATTGATATATGATAATTGTATAAATATATTAATACGGGTCTCAAATGTAGCTAGCCAACAGGCAACAGCTAATTACAATATGAAATACAAGCTTCAGTGAGATTATTTATTTCTAGCCATTTCTGTGTCATTGCTTTCATATTTTTCATAATAAAAATATTGTGTTAAAATAATCACAACTGCTTTTCTTACCACTATCAAATTATTTTAATTTTGCTTAGGTACTGTATAATCATGTTTGTAGCTGTGAAACAAGAGGCCGTGGGTTTGATTTCCGCACCAAGAAAAATGTTTGTGTGACAGACAGATATTTGTTTTGGGTCTGGGTGTTGTGGAACTGTAGACCCTCATAGTTGTCGATACCCACAATACAGGTTTCATCTAGTGTGTGGTCAGAACTATATGTGTGACTATTGGGTGCATTTATTTATGTTAGTAGTCATTACTATAGTAAAATTTTAAATTAAAATTATTGGTAAATGGAAAGTAAAACATATTTCTAGATTATACAATTTATTTGTACTTGCATATGCTTCAGTTGTTTCAGAAAGCTCTAACATTTATCTACATAAAACACTAGCAATACACACTTCCACTCCCGTGATTATGTTAGTATAATACCTACTGTGTAACATGTACAGGCACAGTGAGGTACTCTAATCATTACAGAGACTATGATATTATGTAAATCATTTAAATTTACATATATCCTTAGTATACAAAAAATATTAAAGCTTTGACAGTTTGTTTTCCATTATTTATATAACCTGCTAAGCAACCAAAGTTGATGCTGTCCATTATGATGAGCACATACCGACTTCAAAATTCAAAGTAAATCAAGCTCAGGCAGTATTTATTGCTTTCGTTAAAAAATACGAGCTTTTATACAATAAAATAATTTTGAAAATTTTCAATTTCATTTTTATTCTGTAAAAACCTTATACATAAATAGGTAATTGTAGAGTCAAAGTTAAATTTAGATAATGCTAAAGTTTTCACTCCAGATCTGGTAAGTTTTCATCGTCTGAATCACTTTCCAAGTCATCAAACGAAGGTTTGTGGTCTTTGTCAGAGGCGCCGCCTATGGATCGGAGCATTTCTTCAATATCTTGGTTGTTGCCGCCGCCATTGTCATCTTCATCATCCTCATCTTTCCACTTATTGAAATCCACTTTAAGATAATGTGGCTTCTTTTTATCTTTAGTCAAAGAAGACCAGTATGATGCATCCTTCTTTTCCTTTCTTAGAACCATTTCAATGCATCTTCCTTTATTTATAAAGCCGCTATTTTCTGGAACTACTGCATCGTACAAAGGTATCGTTACCTCGTGGAGCCTGTTATCCTGCACGTTAACACCTTTGAAGTACACTGTATCTTTTTCTATTTTGATAGTGGGGTCTTTGGATTCGACGCTAAACGTGAGGAACACGTCTTCTTTTCGCTGGGCCCATAAAACTGGTGGAGGGACTGCAATTTCGCTGGACATGGCTACAATTTATTTATAATTAGCAATACTGAAACCGACTATGTTCAATATTATTTGATGGGAAACTTCTAGACTAGATTCACAAATCGGCTCGCGAATCACGAACAAAATCTTTGTCTTTAAGTTAACTGCAGACTAGTGATGGGCGATGCGACTAATTTTGTGATTATTCGATATTTGAGAAAAGTTGGGTAACAAAATCATAAAGCGTAAAATAAATCAAATTGCCGGAAGGCCATAATTGATTATGAAAGAACACTTGATACATTTTGTAGGTATACTTAGATAACGTAATCGTTATTAAATCGTTCCACACACATAATGAAAAAATCGCTTTCATGGGGTAATTCATCTAGAAAGGTTGACCACTCTATATCCAAAGAGGTGACTCTTGCTTGGTTCTGATTTTACTGCCAGATGCAGTATAGTTTCTTTGCAGTAACAGGGTAAGAAAAAATTACAAACATAATACAAATTATTCAATTTTCTCGGAAAGTTCGGTTATTATGACAGCCTCCGTGGCGCAGTTGGTTAGTAGCCGGCTGTGAAACGAGAGGCCGTGGGTTCGATTCCCACACCGAGACAAATGTTTGTGTGACGGACAGATATTTGTGTCCGGGGTCTGGGTGTTGTGAGACCCACAATACAAGACTCGTGTATCTTAGTGTGGGATTGGGGCTATGTGTTCCCCAATGTACGGGGTATATATTATCGAAAATACATATTTGCTTTCACGATGCCCACGCTATGTGAAAAAGGAATAAAAAGTTCAGATGTAAAACAACAACTGCCTCGGTGGCGCAGTTGTAATTGCGCATGCATTGCGACTGCTGTGCTGAGGTCTCGGGTTCGATCCCCGGGTCGGGTAAAGTGATATTGGGTTTTTCTTTCTAGAAATTCCTCAGTATTAGCCCGGAGTCTGGAATCTGTGCCCGGTATGGCGATAGGCTCGCCCCCTATCACATTATGGGACCGAAAATCGGCGAAAAGTGGGTGTACTGGTTACACCTCTGCCTACCCCTTCGGGGATTACAGGCATGAGTGTATGTGTAGAATAACATTTCCAGCATATGAAAAGGGCTCTTTATTTATCTTTTTGGCATTTTGCGTTGGAGTATCATGTTAAAAAACAACGCAGTTTAGTTTCGTCGTGTTGCCCCTTTATCTCTGCGCCTATAATAAATATCGATTAAATTGATGGACTAAGGCCTAACCCCTCTCATTAGTAGAGGAGGCCCGTGCCCAGCAGTGGGACAATGTTTAATACAGGGCTAGTATTTTTATTATAAATTGATTGAATCGATATTTAAAACAGGCTACCGTATCTCGAAAAAATATGTCTGTCCATCACTATTACACTGCCAGTGTTGCCATGAGTTGATCATAAAACATGTGAACAAAATTTTGGTATGTACAGCCGTATTACTAAAAGTGAGGTTAAATAAATGTGCACCCACATAATTGCTCTGCTAAATTACTATTTTTATAGTTCAATTTACGGCTTTGGTTACTGGTCCTTTGGTTTAATATCTATCAGAAGCCAGCTACTTGCTGAATGGATCGTTCTTTCTTTTATAGCGTCGATCGTGATGGTTAGTTTCTTATTCAACCTTAGTTTATATGAATAAAATAAAAAATAAACATTTTATATAAATATAAAAGTAAAATATAGAATATTTGCAATTTTACAATTGCAACAATTATTCCACCTAATACGGAAAAATATACAGGGCAATAGTTTAGCCACTGGAAATTCTAATTGAATAATTTGAATAATATAACAAATACTTTTTTATTTCTGTGGTTTGCTAAAAATGTAAGTTATTGATTCTTAAAATATATTCAATGTGGAAATTTATTTTCTGTAGTTAATTGTCGTACTTTGCATTTTTTGCTCCTGAAATATTATTTTTGATGTGTAACATCTTTACATCGCTTTGGAGTGGTTTCGTGAAAAATGACGGAAATGTGTAACAGGAAGTCGAGGAAGCGCGTTCTATTTGATTTGAACAATGAGAACAGAGTGCCCGAGTTGGCCGTCAGATGGTATCAACCCCTTTTCTGGTTTTATATACTATATCTATGTTCCGAGAGGTCTATTTTGGTTTTCGAATGGAATTAAACGGAATCGTATGGAATCCAACGGAATTGATTGTATTTTTTTTATTCCGGCACGGCGGTTTATAGGGACCTCACTGCACCTGATGGTTAGCGCAGTGGTGTCCAATTATTATTTTTAGAATATCGAGTAGAAAGAGACAATCTATCCCCCGCTACTCAACACAATCATGCCGGCCTGCTTCATCACACTACGCCATGGGCAAGAAGGTGAAGAAGCGGTCGAGCGTCTAATGTCAAAGTACTCAGAAGGCCGCAAAACGGCCAAACATCGTACCCCAACTCTAGACTCCCGCGAAAATCGGATGTACACTGGCTGATCCCGGAACGCGACACACTTGTATGTGCCGCTATGATCGGTTTTACACCCTGTGTACGGTGGTCGCTATCCGGGTGGATATGACTATCCTTCCACCAACAAAAAAATATTTATTTAGTGAACAGCTAAAGCGGACCTTAAAGAAGTATGTACTTTCACAGTCCGGATTTGCGCGAAGTGCTGGTATTATGTTCCTTGCGCATAAAAATGATTAACAGCTTTTAAAGGACTTGATGGAGTACGAAAAGATAAACCAAACACTAGCCAAAGTCGCAATCAAAAGTCATGGGACATCTTTGGTATCTATCCAAAGGGCTCGTTGCATTTGCATTCTTTGATGAAGTTTCCTTAAAAAAAACTTAGCAAGGATGGTTACTGCACTTGAAACACAAGGTTTCGAAGATTCTTCGAAGCGAGTGACCCTTGACAATGATCTCATTATGGTTAAAAATCAAATATATATTATAATAAATATAAAATCCACGGAGATGACTTTTTTGAGTTAGGACAACTAAAAAAATCTACTCTGAATTCATCTCGAATACGCATTAGAGACTATCCCACTGACGCACCCGCCATTGTAGCTCCTGTTTAGCCAGGATCGACAATGTCGTCGTTTTTTTATACCGCAACAAAATTAATCAAATAGAATGATAGGGAGGAGTTGGAAATATAAATTGTCCTCTTCCCTCCATAGTAGGGTTGACAACCCCGAAATTCTAGGATAAGGATTTTTAAAAACAGGACGCAACTTTTGCGAGCTGAGAAATTATAAAATACAGGACCTTATCAGGGCGCTTTAAAAACCCAGGACGCTGCTTAAAAACTATCCAGGACGTCGCAGAACACTCTCAAACAGGACATGTCCTGGGAAAACAGGACGGTTTGCGGGAGACAAATAATGAAATAAAGAGGTAGTGACCTATTTTTTATAGTAGTAACCTTTGACATTTTGTCGGGGGTCTAGAGTTGGGGTACGATATTTGGCCGTTTTGCCAACTTCACCTTAGCTATTGCCCATGGTGTGGTGTAGAAGCAGGCCGGCATGATTGTGTTTAGTATAGGGAGCATTATAGACTGTCTCTGGCTACTCGATACTCTAATTGGACGGTACTGCGCTTACCATCAGGTGCAGTGAAGTAACTTTGCAGTGCCAGGATAAAAAAACAGGACATTTACGTGTGGAGAAGCCAGACAGAAGGCAAAAAACGCCTTCCTAAATGGCGGTAGTTACATTTGCGCGACACATAAGATTATATAGAAGTTCCGAATACGAATGGTTGGAAGGGTTGCGGTCGGTCAAGTACAACATCGGTTTGACTGAAGATCCTTTGCTGGTGGAACACTGAAATCGGTTCCTCCACGGAACAAATTAGGGTTACTTATATAAACCATAGTCTTTTTGTTTGACTTAATTATTGATGTCAGTTAGTTATAAAACTAACTGTCAATAATTATAAGTAAATGAATTTTGGCCAAAGATTTATTATGATAACAGTTTGGACAATCCATTCAATATAACTTGCACCTAATCACCCAGTTTTGCGGTCTCTATAAATAAAAATAACAGGTTATAGTTGCTATAATTTTATTATATTCTTAACAAGATACACATAACTACACATTTTATACTATGCGATTCATATATGCAGAAATCTTTCCAAGTTATAGTAATATTTTAGAAATTCGTGTGAAGCTTGACTGCGCGCTACTATAAAATATGAAACCAGCCAAGTTCAAGTTGTTCTTGCACAAAATTCATTTCGTAGTATTAGCCATCATCGATTAAACACAAACTACACTGTAAACGAATGTACGCACACTGATTAAAACCGAGCTTCACTTCCGCTAGTTTCGTATAGACTGCTCCCGCGAGCGTTGATGCTTTCCTTTTTATAACAAATCTTCCCCACCGAGTATCCAATCTACCCACAAATATTTCGTAAGTGACCCGCAATATTTCCATAAAAATCTAAAGTACCCTTACAGTAGGGCCCGGTTTCCAACAAAGCGTAGAGTATCAGGGAGGAGAGAGTATGTTTTGTAAACAACCAATCAGGTACCGTTATTTCCACATCCACATCTTCCGTGTAGCTGAGCTATGCAAGCGAGAAGGAGAGATGTCTTATTTTCTATGCGCGTGTGCGTGGAGATGTGTGCTGTAGCAGAGACGTCTCATAGGGGACCTCCCAGATAGACAGAAGATCGAATTGTATGGAAATAATATTTGTGTAAAGTCACGTGACCACTTCCATACAATTTGATCTTTTAGGCGTTAACGCCAACAGAAAAAGGTTTTTGTGTAAGGCTCCTGCTCGGCTTCGCATTGGTGGAAATACCCGCTACAGCGCTCGTCTCTGTACATCCAATCTCCGGTTTGGTGAAAACGGGGCTTACTACTCGAATTTACAAAGTAACTGCAAATATTGTATTATAGAAATACTACTTCCATGTTTACTTGTCATTATTTTACTATGTAAGTCACTGTGGGTACTGTTACTGTAAGTAGACATAATTATCATTCGTTTTAAATCGTTCAACTATACACACCATATAATTAACACCAACTACAACAATATTCATAAAAATACATAATACTACATTATTTGCTTCAATACATACATAGTAGGACGGTTAGATACAGTGAAATATTCGAAGACAAAGTTTATTTTAAATTTGACAGCGTTAATAAGAGTCATAACATAGATAATATGATACCATACGGAAGAATCTTTAGATTACAAACATCTATTTCTCATATTCTCTATCAATACCTACAGACTTCCGTAACATCTACCTACATGGCAGTCATTTTAATGGACTGGACTCCAGCGCATGCTGACTACGATCTATAGACAGTAAGTTCCTTATAATGATTACCTTATTACGAAAACAAGAAACGGAAACGACTAACCTTTATTATGATACCCTCTACCGAAATCAGTGTCCCCAGTTTTACGGATAACCTGGCCTCATCCGTATTCACGTATGCAAACGGTACAGCGCCCCTAGAGGATCGTATTGAAAATGTATTAAGTTCATACATAATGCAAATATTGATGACACGATGTCTATCATCGCGGTTGCTTAGCAACGCGCTACTGTTAAGATATAATAATAATACGGCGAAGCAACCTCGTTACCGTTTAGTTTTAAAACTCAATCAGATCAAAGTGGACAGATACTGTCAGTCCTCCTGAGTTCCCTGACACTAGACCCTCGACCGCTTCTTCACCTTCTTGCCCATGGCGTAGTGTGAAGAAGCAGGCCGGCATGAGTGTGTTGAGTAGCGGGGGATAGATTGTCTCTCGCTACTTGGTACTTTAACTGGACGGCACTTCGCTTACCATCAGGTGCGGTGTGGTCACTTTGCCGTGCCAGGATAAAAAAAGTTTACTTTTGAAATCAATACACATACAGAAACATAACTTCATACTTGTAAACCCTTCAAGGGTAGCCAGGGATGAAACTAGCTCATCGATGGTATACCTCGCATATTGCCATGACTTAATACTTAGGACACAAATTTCCTCGATCAAACATATAAATTATATTATGGTTTCTCAAATCAAAAAACTCAAGACATAAATTATTATTGGCCAACTTGGTATTGGTAACCAGCATCTTACCAATTTTTCATTTACTAAGTCCATTGAAAAACTATGCTCAAACGAGAGCGTTTGTGGCCTTTATTATGACCATTACTAACTATATAATAAATGCGTAAGTATAGTAATTAAATAGCCCTGCCTTTAAATATAATCACATTATTCACTATTTTATAAATAAATTTTACAAGTTTATAAACGGACAATTTAATTTAATATAAGTAGCGTATATTCAATCACAGACTTGTGTTAAAGAGACTAAATGTGCACTTTACCGATACAAATAGATACATAATAGTAGCTTCACATAGAGACTTGATTCTTAATTATAATATAGAACAAGGCATTTAATAAAATAACTATAATGTGCATATAAAGGCATAATCTCCTTTTAATTTTTTTTTGTACATTACACGATGTTTCGATGCGAACATTATGAAACGCTAATTAAAATATTGTAAATTAATATAAAATTGTCTCTGGAAAGTTGACCACATCCCTAGTGCATACAGGCGCCATTCACTCACGGTAATATCCAAACATAGTGTTCGGTTGCCGAACAAGAAAACGAATGAAACTGAATGAACGAATGACAATGCAAAATATACAGAATTATAAGTAGTGCTTAACTCTAAAATCAACAAGAACCAACGTCTATACCTAAGTACATGTGAAGATACAGTTTGATAGCATTTGTTATACATTCATTTTCAAACTTAGAGCTTTTACGTAATATTTAATGTTATGGCCTCGGTGGCGCAGTTGTAATTGCGCATGCGTTACGATTGCTGTGCTGAGGTCTCGGGTTCGATCCCCGGGTCAGGTAAAGTGATATTGGGCTTTTCTACCTAGAAATACTCAGTATTAACCCGGGGTCTGGAATGGTGCCCGGTGTGGCGATAGGCTCGCCCCCTATCACATTATGGGACCGAAATTCGGCGAAAAGTGGGTGTACTGGTTACACCTCTGCCTACCCCTTCGGGGATTACAGGCGTGAGTGTATATGTATATACATATATGTATGTATTTCATGTTATTTTACCCAACTATTGAATAATGTAATTGAGACAACATGTTTTTGATTGCCATATAAGTACAGGTTCAGTAAACTAGCTAACTCTGTATCATGCTTAACAATTTGATGTTTATTAGCAAATAAATCAACCTATAACACATCATGTTGGCTTTGATTATTGAAAATAGTCAATATTATTGCATACATTAAAGCATTTTGACAGCTATGAAAAAGGCCGTGTGTTCGATTCCCACACCGGGACAAAATGTTTGTGTGACAGGCAGATATTTGTGTCCGGGATCTGGGTGTTGTGAGACCGTGCGTCTCTCGCAGTCCCTGATATCCACAACGCAAGACTCGTATCTTAGTGTGGGTTCGGCTATATATGTGACTGTTGGGTGTTAAAAAAATACAATTATTAACTTCAATACATTTAGATGGAATGGACGGAAGTGTTTCGTTTAAACGATTTCCGTCTGGAATACAACATGTTCCTTGACCAGCGTGTCGGCGACCTGCCAGCAGCTCTGCGAACACGTGAATATGAGTATAGAAAGGAAGTGTAGATGTGTTAGAGGCGCGTGACTCGGCAATTGTAAGGTGTCAGCGAATTCCGGCACCAGCTGCAGTTCGCACACGAGTCTGGAGCCGCAGCGGAGGCACACCGGGGGCACGCCCGGGGACTCCGGGGTACTGGCCGTGGTCGGCAACGGAGCGCCGAGGATGGGGGGCTCGTCCCGGGAATATCTGTACAGTTACAATAGGGTAGTTTCCTGTGTTTAATTTTGTACATTATTCTATATGCAACCGAATATAATATTATACCTTAGGATTTGTCCTGGATGCTTTCGTAATCGTGAGAGGAAGGCATGAAACAGTCTGTCGCCGTGCAAAGGAGCCTCGTCTTCGTACGTTTCTTCTTCGGCCCCACCGCCGCCGGCAGCCGCTCGGTCTATTCCACACGGTTCTATCTCTAAAACAATATATTGGTAATCAATACAATTATAGCAAAGGTCGGTAAACAAGCAAGTACCTTATAAATTATCTACATGAACATGTACAATATCAGAATGATGGCTGCATGACCTTAAAATTAAATCAAGATAGGAAAGGTCCGGTCTCCGAAAATATCACTCTTATTATAACACATTACAAGTTTTTAAAAACAAATACTTTACAAATGATTAAAAAGTTTTTTTATTCATAAAAAGTACACCGACTTTAATAAAAAACAAATTATGCGTCCCTATAAAATTTTAAGGTTGCCCTTGGTTTTTCTGAGATCCCAGCATCAGATCCTGAATTGGTGCCAATGGGACCACCTGGGAAGTATACCCTTTTAAACGAAAAAGGAATATCTCGAATCGGCCCAAGCGTCTTCGAGTTAGGGGAACATACATAAATAAAAGATTCCAACGAATTGTTAACCTTCTCCTTTTTTTGAAGTTGGTTAACAAAATCAAATATGTTATTGGAACAGCCCTGGATTTTCTGATAGCTGTTATTCCATGAGGAGTTCCCATTTCTACCTTGTGCGATCACGAGCAATATTCTCTATGTCCTTACAAACGCGTAACGAGGCGCGTTACGTTAACTGCATGTAATGGCAGTACAGAATACCCCTCCTTGTTTAAATCGGTAAAAAGTAACAAAAGAACTAAAATAAATGACAAAAGTACCGATTCTGTTGTAATAAAATTCAATAAACTAGACTAAAATTAAGTTTGCTCCTGTCAAAGGTTTCGTGATCTGAAAACTTCTAATGTGACATTACTAAACCTATTTTTTATCTAAACTACTCAATTTAGATATTTTCAGACTTTTTTTCATTTATTATAACATTTACTCTTCATTTTTTAGTACAGTAGCTGAATAGTGTAGTTGACTTGATTTTTTTTATTTATTTAATCAACAAGTTACATAACCTAAATCTATTATCGAAAGATGAATCCGAACAAAAATATGTACATTAGACGCCACTCAAATCTGCTGGAAGGGGTAACAGTACAAGGATGCATATCTGATACCGTGACGTCACGGTACTAATCGAATCGCCTGTACTGTACCGTTGTGCGAGGGAGATAGCGATATGTTCCCAATACGCCACCGTTTACGCTTATGCCTGTGAGTATTTGCTCATACCAATATTTAAAATAAATATTGTGACCTCATTCTTCAAGCAATTTGGCTTCTGTTTTCGCAAAAGAGTTTCTTTTCCGTATTATATTCGATTGCATATAGAATAATATATAAAATGATACACAGGAAACTACCCTATTCGGTTAAGTAATGTGAGAATTAATATTTACTGCTGTTATAATGAAGTCGAAATTAATTTATTGCAACAACATAATACTTTCCTATAAATATCTTGACTAAACATTAGTGAAAGTAAAATACGGTATCATTGTCTGTATATTAGATGTCATAACAAAGCATAAGTATTTCCTAATACGATAGATGATTTTGGACGCGCATTCTAGGTCAGGCAAGTAATGTTTATAAGAATACCAACCATTATCTATTCTATATTTATTCAGTAATTCATTTATCTTGTCATCACTGGCGACATTCTTTTTCCATTCCTCTTCCACATATATGAATTTTGGGATAAACTGCAACTGACCACACACGAGACGGCTTCTTAAATCTCCTGGGAGCTCTGATGTCTGAAAGAAGCGCAGGTATTAACTAAAAATCTCTGGGTAAACTGGAAATATTATTTAATTAGTAATAATAGCTTCATTGGCAGCAGCAGGGTAGTTAGAGTAAGCAATCGGTAAGGTCCTGGCTGCAAATCTCAGGTCTGGCATTAACAATTTATTTTTGTTTCATGTATAATGGAAAAACCCAATATCACTTTACCCGACCCGGGGGTCGAAACCGAGACTTCAACACAGCAGTCGCATGCGAAATTACAACTGCGCCACCGAGGCAATTAGGCAGAGTATTAATATATTCTTTAAATAAAATGACTGTGAGAGCTGAATATATAATAGGTTTTTGTTTGACTACGGAACTGGCTTAATGAGTCTATCTTTATTAAAGAAAGTTATAAGTCTTGGTTCAAAAAACAATTTTATAGCAACTAATTATACCTAATATTCTGTTTCCTTTTTGTTCCGGAATTTAAATAGGATGTTCCATATTATGTCCAATTGAATGTAGTTTTTTTAGGTTACATTATTGAGTTTTTACTATTAATACTATGCTAAAAATTATATAGATATGTATAAATATTATATGATTTCATTTATTATACTTATACTAGCTGACCCGTGTGGATACTTTGCACCAATAGTGATCAGTTACGTAATATAATCAAGTAGAAATAAGTGAGTGTAAATATTTATTCATAGTAAATATTTTAATCTACAAAATAGTAACGAAATTAGTCTTATACAACAATAGATGGCGCTCCCTAAAATCTTCTATGAGCATAAGCCTAAATTAACAATACAACAAATTAGTTAATTATACTGTCAACAGATGGCACTGTTAATTTTTCATCTTTTTTTGGCAAAACCTATAACTTTAAAACATTTGCGTATTTTACTTAAGCAATAAAGTGGTCTTTGAATTATAAAATTTGATGAACAATTATGGAAGTTAAGGCGTACCGATAAAAAACACCTTTGAGAACTAATATAATATAGAGATACCTCATGTAGAAGTGACTCTATGTCACTGGTGGGTGCTGTTGGCGTGTCTACGGTTACAAGGCCAGGTTCATCTCCCCCCTCTAACTCTGCGTCTGCAACTGGTGCTGAAATTGCCCCAACTGCACCTATATGTACAACCACAATTTAAAAGTCTAAAGAGTAAGGCTTAGCCAATTTTAATTTGTTAATCCAAATCATTTTATACATATTTTAATTAAAAAAATATTTTTACTAAGATTATATTTTATACATATTACTAGATTATTCAGGAAGAATCTGTAATAAAATATTTGTATGATCCATTTAAGTCTCTAATTTGTTTATTTTTCCCTACACCGAGGTAGATTTTTTGTATTGAATTTTCTTTACACAATTGGTAAATAAAATGAAGGTTTAGTAAGGTATACATTTTGTCTGCATCATCAGGTCAATGGAAAGTATTGTATATTTCACACTGTGATCATCTTTTTGTTGCCTGTAGTTGTACTGTGCAGGTATATATGAATACTACTTGATATTTAAGATATTTCTTACCTTGAACTGGTGAGGTATTAGCATTATGTGCATCATACACTTGTAAATTACCGAATGCTTGCTCAACAGTCTCCAGTTCGAATGAGTTGCTTTCTTCTTCTTCATCTGAATTCCTGTAACAAAAACATTTGTTTTGCTGTTTTTCGTTCTTGTACCACTCACTTCACGCTCTGGTGACTATTATACAATTTTCAACCCTAGATTCTACTTGCTTTGATTCAGTGCTACTAATGTACAAATTTGAAAAAATACTGGTAATAATTAGTCGGTTTTAGGCAATATTCGGTTGGATAATTTTGTACTTTTTTATCACATCTGAATCATATTGACATAGGACCTACTAACAGGCTACTTGACTGAGAGGAGGCGATTTCCATTTCTTCAATTTACCTGGAATGGGAATCTGCGAAAGTACATTAATTGTGTGCACTGTCAACAGTGTACACACATACTGTCACAGTATCTATGCTATGTAAGCTTTACCTTTAGATCTTAATTTTATTTACCTTTGGATTTGATTATTTGGGCTTGGTGCATTGTCAACATTCATATAGTTTCCATTGGCATTATCACCATTGTCATTCTCATCCCATTCATCAGCCCCATTGCACCATGTGAGGTGTGCATCAGTGTTTGGCATTGCAACTATTGTGTTTGATTCAGTCCCAGAATTATCTTGATATTGACTTCGAACACATAGCCAACTGAAAAGTATGTATTAAGAAATATCAAATCAGGTGTCTAATCACTATCATAAATTCAGTATTATACAATCATGCAATGTTTACCTTTCAGACTGAATCCAACAATTAGGATTTATACAGGCAAAAATATATAAGGTGCGGTGGTATACTGAGTTGTCAAGTGGTGCATAGCACTGTACAACTTGTAGCCTATGTAGCCCACAAAGAGGACACTTTGAGGGAAGCTGAATGTTTGGCAGAGGTGGCCAGTTCTATAACCAAAAATGTTTATATTATTGTGACAACCAAGACATATACATATGTTGGGCATTTTTATAGTACTGTACATTTGGCAATTCTGTTAATGCCAAATGTAAGAATAAATTTGTGTATTTTAAATGTGTATTATATTTGGCATTTTGCTAATTGTTTGTTTATGTGCATGAATGTGGGCAAGTGATAAAATGCAGTGTAACATAAAATATCTTCTTGTTGTCTTTAAACCTCCATAGAAGCTTTGATTACAGTCACTATACTTTACTGAGGGCTGACATGGACCAGTATCCAAAGCCATAAAATAGTTTATAAAAATATAGACAAATACTTTTTAAACGAGAGGACACATTTTCAAACTCGATATGTTAGCATAATCCATGAATATTTGTTTCAAGACTGGGTAATGTTGAACTGTAAGTCCTTTGTAAGACTGGTTAATCTAGTATGACTGTTTAGGGGTATGTATATAAAACAATGCTGATGCAGAAAATCTGGTGTTTTTGAAGCTCAGCTATACGATATATTCGGAAACATATGGATAAATGTGGTACTTTATACTATTAGTTGGTTTTTTACTAAAATTAAAATGATTTATTAATTTCTAGCACTTATCTTTTCAGTATTGCTATATGATTATACATGGCTGTGTAAAATACATAAACTACGCATTAAATCGCTAAAATCGAAACGAATCATACTGGGACAAGTGAAATATTCGATATATAATCATTAAAAAATATATACGGAATCGTGTATACGTAAAACTCAGAAAGAATGTGTTAACATAAAAAAACTAATTCAAACGAAAATATATTAAGGAAACTGTATATTATACTGTATATTTTAAAATATTTTTATGATATCTATTTTATGTTCAAGAAAACTTACCGGTAGGCCTCCTATTTTGTTAACTGTGTAGTTTATGAGGCTTTGGGTTTTTTCGTTTATTGTTTCTTCTTCGAAGCCCAAATATATTTTCCCTCGTTGTTTTGCCATTTTAACCAAAAATATTACAGATCAATCGGAATAAAATTCGACATTAAAAGCCGAAACGTCAAATATATAGTTTTAATTCTTCGCCTAAAATGTTCATGACAGACGGAATAAAGGAACTCGATATTAAACAGCCTAAAGTTATAATACAAAATTACGTTAATCGATTAAAAACTTAAACAATATTAATATATCTATCATCGTAGCACATATATCTCTTGCACTGTGTTTTGCACGCATTTAAATAATAATAATACAAGCCCTGTATTAAACATTGTCCCACTGCTGGGCACAGGCCTCCTCTACTAATGAGAGGGGTTAGGCCTTAGTCCACCACGCTAGCTTATTGCGGGTTGTTAGACTTCACATACCTTCGAAATTCTTTTTGGGAATTCTCAGGTATGCAGGTTTCCTCACGATGTTTTCCTTCACCGTTAAAGCAAGCTATAATTAACAAACAATAGGTACACACATAATTTTAGAAAAGTCAGAGGTGTCAGTCAGGAGTCAGCACGCATTTAAAAATAAAGTATATTTTGCTCAAATACCTACATCAAGTTGTTAAATTAATATGAATGGTAGGTACTTTTAGTTTAGCACTACCTAACTGTTTATTCTTACAAAATTGTCTTTTTGTTGCAAAAAAGGGTTTTACTATTACGACCCTATTGTGTTTTTTGAGTAGTCCAAGGTGAACTGTTTAGAAAAAATAACTTGGATGATGTGTTACTACAGTCACGCAGAATAAAGGATACCTAATACCTACTCAATTATTACAGGAAAATTTGTATACTTGAGATTATTTGTTTGAAAATGTTCCAACTCCATGGTTTTCAGCAGCAATACTGTCGAAACGAGACATTTTAGATATTTTGATATAGGGATGCATGGTCACGTAATGTAGGAGTAGGTATAAGTCTTACGCCTTCAACTTCATCTTTTTAATTTGTCATCCAAGCTTATCTCATACATGCTTTATAGGAGTTAAGGCGAGCGCGCCTTACATATTTTGATTAATTTTTCATTGATTTCAGCGTGTGCGGTGCCGAAGGAATTTGATATGGCAGTGTATGGGGCGTGCATTACCTTTCGCAGTATGAAGAACGGAATTATTACAAAAAACTAATTAAACACGAAAAGCTTTAGGAAAACTGTTTTTATTAGTATTTCCTAATCTAAGCCAGTGCACATGGTATTAACAGGAGATTATTGCGTTCCTCTAAATTAGTCCATGAGTACCATGTAATAATTGGTCCCAGGGTATTTGTTTAGGTTTAGTTGGTCTTTTTTAATATGAATAAATAAGCCATTTTGGAGGAGATAATCTCTGTGAAATGATTTTTTAAGGTCCAATTTATAATTTTACACACATGAAAGTATCTAAATATCAAGTTTCCCCCATGTCTCTCAATATTCTCGAATGTTCATACCTATTTTTCAACACTTCTTTATTAGTGTGCTGAACTTGACAATAACATTTTGTTATATAAAGATGTCCAAATGGGACTACCTACCTACTCACAGGGTCTTACAACATACTGGTTATTTCATTTTGGCATTCTATGCCTTACGAAATGGATGTCAATCGGTGTTACTCTTAAAGGATTGTAGTTTCGTAAAAGGTGAATAAGCTTTATTTATTATCATTTAAAACTTTAACCTGAATACTAACACAATATGCCTATTATACAAAATATTCGTGTAGTTATACTTCGGGTTGTCTCTTTAACAATATTTTCATCATTTTGACTATTTAATCATTTTACCATACTATTCAGTCAGGACAGTCTCTGTGGCGCAGCGGCCGAGAAGCCGGCTGTGAAACGAGAGGCCGTGGGTTCGATTCCGACACCAAGACAAATGTTTGTGTGACAGACAGATATTTGTTTCCATCTGGGTGTTGTGGGACCGTAGTTCGTAGTTCTTGATACCCACGATACAGGTTTTACCTAGTGTGGGGTCAGAACTATGTGTGTGACTGTTGGGTTTATTTATTATTATTTATTTTACTGCCCCAATAAGTATCGTAATAATATTAAAAACGTACCTACGTAACGACATATATGAACCTATTCATTTGGCGTTAGTCCAAAACTAGCTGTATAATGTTAAGGTTAATAAAACTATATATTGGGTGTAACTATAGGATTATAACACTGAATGGATGACACAAACGAATAGATCAAAGATATGGCGGATTCTAGCTACCCCAGCTAGATTATAAGACACCTACCTACCTTAATGTATCTACTGAAAAAATCAGTATCTATAAAAAGTGAGCCGTCCGCGTCGCGGGACGGAAGATGTGAAACATCGAAATTATTTTGTACAGATAATATGCATAAAAATATAGTTTATGAAAGGAAATAAATATGGCATAATCAAAAATAATATGTTCAGATTTTAATTCCTGTATATTTCTAAAAAAAAATTTTTTTATTTTAAAATATTCAGATATTGTTCCTATAATAATAATAATACTAGCCCTGTATTAAACATTGTCCCACTGCTGCGCACGGGCCTCCTCTACTAATGAGAGGGGTTAGGCCTTAGTCCACCACGCTGGACTAATGCGGGTTGGCAGACTTCTCATACCTTCGAAAAATTCTCAGATATGCAGGTTTCCTCACGATGTTTTCCTTCACCGTTAAAGCAAGCGATAATTAACATTTTAATACACACATAACTTTAGAAAAGTCAGAGGTGTATGCCACTTGGGTTTCGAACCTACGACTTTCGTCTTGGCAGTCCGTTCCGCAACCAACTAGGCTATCGCTGCTACCTATTGTTCCTATATATTTCTAAAAAAATTAAATTATAACTCTTAATAATAAATATAAGTAAATACATTTTAATTTATTTAAAACATTCAGATTTTAATATCCCTATATATTTGTAAATATAACAAGATATAGGTAATGTGGACCGCAGTAAACAACACTGTAACCGTATTATATGTTTCATATCATATAGCGTGGGAACGCATCGCCCGCCGGTCTGGCATGGCGGGTCAGCAGTAGACGTTTCTACACCATAATATCTGTATTTCCATATTTAATAATATTAATAATGTCAATCTTGTAATAATGGATATCGGACAGTAGTCCCACTATAGGCATTTTGTTCATGGCCAATGACCGTTACGATTTGAGCGCTGACCCTCCCACACAAAAAGCGACTGAATCTAAGGTTTCGGGCAGTGGGGGTGCAGAATATATTTTTGATATGTAGCTAGACATATTGTTTTAGAATGTCACAACATTTAATATAGAGAGCATACGTGAATAGAATAAGTAACTTTAATAACAATTTGCAATCAAGAAGCTTGAATATTTATATACATACATATATAGACTGCCTCGGTGGCGCAGTTGTAATTGCGCATGCGTTACGATTGCTGTGCTGAGGTCTCGGGTTCGATCCCCGGGTCGGGTAAAGTGATATTGGGTTTTTCTATCTAGAAATTCTCAGTGTTAGCCCGGAGTCTGGAACCTGTGCCCGGTATGGCGATAGGCTCGCCCCCTATCACATTATGGGACCTAAATTCGGCGAAAAGTGGGTGTACTGGTTACACCTCTGCCTACCCCTTCGGGGATTACAGGCGTGAGTGTATATGTATGTATGTATTTTATACATATAGTGTTTTCAGTAGACTCGTCAGTAATTTATTGGAACTTGACGTAATTTTTACGACGCACAGCCTTAATGTAATATTTGTTTGATTGTGATTTAAAGACACAACATTTGTGTTTTGGGGTAGATTAGGTATAATTAAATAAGGCCACAAGGTGTATAATTTAATTTATGACACATAATTTGGAACACGAAAAATGCAAACTATCAACAAAGCATAACTAGTCACATGATGATAGGAAACATGAAAATTCTAGCCCTACAACTGTACTGTAAACCTACCACTAAAGTTAAAAAAAAATATATCTACTCTATAAAATATTCTTGTCTACTTACCTCATTTAAAATTTGGAAATACCACGGATCTGATCAGGTTTATGATTTTACGTAAAAGGATCGGCTATTGCCCAAACACAAACTCATTTCACTCTTGCGTGGGAGACACCTAGTACTATAGCAATGATGGTTTTGTGGGCCATTCAGATATTTGTTAGACTTCTTCGCGAAAAGTTAAAAGTATTCTATGGATAATAATAAATATATCCTTAAGACAAGCAGCTAAAGACAAGGAAAAAGTATTGGTCTTTGACGGAGAATGTATCTAACGAATGTAATACTGGTACGTATAATATTTTGGATTTCGATATAACGGAAAAATGGTTATAAAATCATTTAATGTTGATTATTACTTTTAGATACTTTTATTATTGGTTTCGCTAGAAGCTGTAACAGTCAATCCGTTGTGTCCCACAAATAAAATAGCACCCCGGCGAAAAACTGTGATATGGAGTCGTGGTGAAAGTCGGACATTTGGGGCATTTTACGACTTACTTACACCTGGCAGTGCTCAAAGTAATTTACCAATAAATGATTTGCAAGAGAAGCCCCAGGAAGATGACCCCGACGACTGTGGTGAGATTGAAGACTACGATGAAAATGATCTCAGTTCGAGTAAGTCATTAAAAATATTTTCGTTAATGAACACCAATTGATAAGAAGTAGTGTGGTACGTACTTATACATATTAGGATTTCCCACAACATACCAATTTGTGTCTAGAAAAAAGTAATTAAATTAAATTATTTTTTAAAGTTGTTTGCCGTACAACAACACGGCTAGGTTTCAGTAAAGCCTAACCCCTCTCGTAAAGATGAGGAGGCTCGTGCTGATCAATGGCACAATATACCTATATGGTTATTTAATTACCAAAAACACATAAGCAGCTTACCTTACTTAGGACATCGGAGTAGTTAAAATATGCAAAATTAATTACCTAAAGAGGACATAAATTTATCGCTATGTGTGAAGTGCGTGCATCTGAAATTAATTTATTAGTACTTAATTAGTTTAAATGTAACCGCATGTAATAATATACATGGTTTATATTATGGATATCTGTAGTAAAGGGGTTTACTTATTTATTTCCACAGTAACACCCCAATCTCAAAGAAGACAATCATTAGACAGCAAAAGGGGTTTTTTTGGTGGACTTTTCCATAGACCACCCCATTACGTGCCTGAAAATAGACCACCCCCACAATTTCAACCACAACGACCAATATATCCTCCTTCGCGACCACCGTTTTGGAGCGGGGGAACGTTTGGTAATAACAATTACCACCCTCCTTCGGCACAACATCCGTCAGGTAAATGTCAATGCATACCTTGTTATTAGGCTATAAATATTTACCTGCCTACTATCCAAGGAACATAGTACTGGTATAGTAGTACTCTATCGAGAGCTACCAGCATATGCGCAAGTGTGGCCAAGTCTTGGTCTCATGGGGTGTTCTTAATCTCCCCGGTGAATGATGACTAATTTTAATATTAAATTAGAGGCTGGTGACGGCAATGGGAACATAAATAAACAACGACGTCATCTGTGTATATAGCGAAAAATGGCCGCCGATTGTCAACTCTTGGTCTCATGGGATATTCTTATACAGTATACTATTCTAAGTTGATATCCCCAGCGAATGACGATTGGATTTTCTATTCAAGTTGGCTCTGATGACGCCAACGATGGGAACAAATGAATGAATGTCATGTATAAAGTTTGTCAATTTCTGTTCCTTTTTTAATTATCTATCTGTTAATTTTAATACAATGACATTATATTTATATTTCTTTAGTGTTAAATTGAGTTGATAGAGCTACGCTGTAGAAACGAATGGGCTGGCTCGACAGAGTAAAGGTCAGAGCTCATTAGAGTCACCCGGCACCCGACCCGTACCGCCTCGTCGCTCGGCGTCCACTCGTTGTCGGCAGGTGGTCCACGGGTGGACGCCGCGTTGTCACCAGTAAACGTCGCGTTGCGACTCATGGGGCTCGTACTTTGGCAATGCGCAGCTACGCAAGGCAAGCATGCGAGCAGCGAGTTGTCACCGAGTGCTCAACACGCCGTCCGCGCGTGGACGACTTACGACCGAGGCGATCCCGTGACGCTACGGAGTTTATGTAGTGAGCGCATATTCATAAAGATCCATATAAAGAATACTAACCGCACTAGGCGAGGCGGTGCGGGTCGGATGCCGGGTAACTCTAATGAGTTGTGACCTTTAGTATAATTGAACTGACGTGAAGTAACATCCATACCATGCATTTCGGATGGTACGAGTGAATTTTCCGAAGGACAAACCCCTCAGATCCTCCCAATTCAGATACCATACCTTTAACGTCAGCAATGTACTTGATTATTTTGATATTGTAGGTAGTTAAACGTGGCGAAGATCATTTACGCCCAGGCGATCATCTGGCTCGTTTGTTGGCCTATACGATATAAAATCATTTTTTACAGATTACGTAAAGCCGGTTCATGAAAATAATCAACAAGAGTCTCCGACTTATAACCCTGATATAGTTGGTGGTGTTCTGGGACAGGTCGTGGGCGTCTCGCCTGTAAGACCCACTAAAAGGCCTGATAATGGAGACTTCCGTCGCAGGCCGAAATATTACCCAAGTTACACGACATTTTCTCCAACGACTATAGATTTAAACGAACCCCTAAGTCGTGAACGTCCAAGAACAAGGAACATGAATACAAACAATATATTTGGTTCATTTATTGATTTGTTGTTTAAATAAATTAATTTGGTTACACCTCTGCCTACCCCTTCGCGGATTACAGGCTTGAGTGTATATGTATGTATGTATAAATTAATTTGATTGGATCGAATTGTTTTATTTATTTTTAATGCTTTCCCGTACGTCAACTAAAATTATAAAGTCGAAAGGTTTATCACGATTTTGACCTTCCATTGTTGGTGTCGTAACAATAGAAAATATACACAGGGTGATTGAATATCAAGGTAAAACCTTTGCGCCTAAAACGGTTTTGTCATAACACTTTACGTAAACGTTAGTATCAGGCGTCTTCTTATGCTCGACTTGTCTGTTAGCTTAGTACATATAAGCCACCCACATCCCATTATATTCCCTAATGAGAAGCGCGTGACAGAATCTGAGACTATGATCCTACGGTCATAAAGTACACAATATTTTATGGATTAAATTAATTTGTCTGTTATAAATTAAATGGGTGTTATGATATCATCATATGGTGTTGGTTTAATTGTTGTTAATTACTTTAGAGACTTGATCATGCGCACACGTGAGTTTAGGAAGTGAGCAACGGATAAATTATGGATATAATGATATTTATTTTGGCGATATCTTTGTGGTGTGTTGTGGGCGAACTATTGCCAGAAGGTAGGTATTTTTTCCCTTGACTTGTTTTTATAAAAAAACATGTCATTATTTTTGTAAAGGGTATTTGTATACCTATAGAACATGTTACATAATATGGGCTACTGAAACGATTCAATAATTTTTAAAATAGATAATATTTCTCTTAAAAATAATAAGAGCTAAGAGTAAGTAACAGTCCCAGTTCCAAGTCCCGTGGAATAGTTTTGTTTTTCGCAGAGCAAGGGATCGATATGATTTTTTGCATAGTGGTAGTTTAGGGCTTACAGAATGACATATAATAGGCTATATATCAGAATAATAGGCTATTTTTTATCCCGGATAAATTCACGATTCCTATGGGATAGCAAAATATAGAAAGATGACTCCATGGATTTTATATAGTTTCTTTCAAAAATAACTAACACGCAGGCGGTATAATGTTGTAATAATACTAAAATGTAAATAGTTGAATCAATTTATTTCAATATCATTTATGCTATTTTTAGATTCAAACCCGTACTACCAAGCTTTAAAAACAAATCCACTAGCGCGACACTACAGCCACGGATATTTGGAAACGCGTCCAGGAGCATATTTTTTCTATTGGTTTTATTACGCAGACGGTAAAAAAATAGACTCAAATAAAAAGCCATTGATAATATGGATCCAAGGTGGCCCAGGATTTGCCGCGAGCGGGGTAGGCAATTTCGGAGAATTCGGACCTTTAAATATGGACTTACAGTCACGCAATCATACTTGGGTAAGATCCCATAGTTTTAGTTTTTGTTTACAATAGTATCAAAGAGAAGCAAATGGTATTTGTCCATTGAAATTAATTTAATTTTAAATACATTACAGCTTATGTCCTTTAGCCGATGTACTTACAAAAATTTACAAGATTATAATGTTAGTAAAATATATTTAAAAAATAATGATTATAATATTAGTAAAGACAAGCAATTAATGATATATGAATGTAATAATAACATTTGGTTTTAGGTAAAAGGCAGGAATTTGCTGTTAATTGATCATCCTGCTGGTGTTGGTTTTAGTTATGTTACTAATAATACATTGCTCGTTGATACAGATAGAGATATGGGTAGGTATACTAACTTTATAAAAGATAATTTTTATTCAAAATAGCTAACGTAAATTATATTGTTATTTTTCAGCACTAGACTTGTGTCGAGCTATCAAGATATTTTTTAAAAAGCATAAACAGTATCGTAAAACGCCCACCTATATATTGGGTCAAAGCTACGGAGGTAAAATAGCTCCTAGGCTGGGATTATATTTAAACACAGTAGGTATCATCGATCTACGGCGGCTAACCTATTCTGATACTTATTCGGTTAAATTTAAAATACTGAGGCACGAAATGCTAATCACGATAAATACGCTGTCATGATTTCAAGACTTTTATTTAATTACGCAGTTGTTCAAGTTTGTTTTATATGCAAATTAAAAAAAAAAGGGTGTGTGCGATTCACACACGGTAGAAGTGAAACTTCAGAAAAGTTACCTACGAGTAAGCTTTGTAATACGCAGGCACATACACGCGTATTCATACACATACTAAGTACTAACTTCTAAAATATTTCAAAACCACTAAAGAACTACGTCAATAACAGTTACCGATTCGATTCCACTCGATCCTCATCGATCCCACTCGACCCCACTCGATCGCACTCGATCCCACTCGATTCCACTCATTCTCTCTTAGGCTTAGTCCTATAGATTTATATGTTTGTCTCTTTTTACTGTCGCTTTTCGTTTCATAGAGTTAATCACAACGATTCTAAAGAATCTTCACTACATAAAATATAAATACCTAAGATTAATTGACAGTACCTTTTAGAAACATTAGCACTAACGCATGCATCACGAATGCATGTTATTAAACACACTTTCTTTGTAAAATTTTATTGAATATCATTTTTATATAGCATATATTTTTTTTTATTGAGGTTACCTACAATATCAAACGTTGATACCATTATCTGTCTTTTGTGGTACTTATTAACCGTTTGTAGTTTTGCTTAAAATACATTACCAATGATTTAAAGGTGTTAATTAATGCTTATAATTTTCTTTAAGGCGATCGTTAAAAAAGGTGTGAAGATAAACTTGAAAGGTATTGGTATCGGCGGAGGCTGGGTTAGTCCCAAAGAAAGTACTTTAAGTCAACCGGATTTTCTATACCATACAGTGAGTCACTAATATTTTTATCATTATGTGTTACCGGTTACACTTTATAGGCTATTATATATAAAAATAGTTTCCATGTTATATTACATAGTAGACATAACTAGAGTCTAGCGAGGTTAGCTATGTGTTAGCGAGGAGAGTAAAATTACTGGGAATACCTACTCAGTAGGTATAAATACCCATCAGGCGAGATAGTGGTCAAACGCAAGCCTATTTATGCCAAAATAAAATTGGTATAACAAATCCCAATTCTATGAATGTTTTTTATTCTGGCACGGCAGTTACGACACTGCACCTGATGGTACGCACAGAGCCGTTCAATTAGAGTATCAAGCGAGACAGATTGTCTCTCCCTAATCAACACAATCATGCCGGCCTGCTGTGTAGCTTCTTCACACTACGCCTAAAGGACCCAGAATTATAGGAGTTTAATTATCAGTATAATGATAATTACCATTCTTAGAATTAAGATCTGTTTCTTATATCTGGGTGTGACAAGCGCAGTGTAGGGTGTCTTAGAGTACCTACTTTGTATTTCAAACATTTCTGATTAGTGCTTCATCAGGTGAGCAACAAGCGCACCTTATTATTTTTTTGTATATTTCAGGGAGTCATTGACCGGGATATATATTTAGGTACTACAAAAATAGCCCAAGAACTGGCACATACCTTAGATAAGAATAACTACATGGCTGCCAATGTTATGGATTCCCTATTGTTTGAGGCGTTTAATGATGAAGGGGATATTAATTTTAACAATGTGAAAATGCCTAGTCCTTACCCAGCATTGACAAATTTGAATCGAATTATGAATTTATATGTGAAACCCACTTTGTTTAAAGTAAATCAAAAAATAACATGGAAGTATATATCCAGTGCAGCTTATTATAATTTAAAATCGAATTTTTTAGTGCCTTCAACTTCATTTTGTAAGTATAATTTAAGTATTACGACTTACACTCATTAAATTATTAGATTTTTATATTCATTATCAGCAGATTGAATAGTCATTTTTCGCGTTTGAAATGGTCATATTATTTTAACCGCCATTTGTTTACATACTAAGTATATACTATGTAGGTAGCTACTATGTAGATAATCCAGAATTCTGGACGCTATTCAACCAGGTCTCCCGGATCTCTTGTATTTATTAGTGAAAATATAAAACTTGGATAGAACAGAACCTATCATACAAACAAGTTTTTGTATGATACTATACGTACGAGATTTTTTTATTATAGACAAATGAAATCGCGTCGGCAGAAGCGAGTTAACAGCACGCGGTTCTTGGTCAACATGCAGTCAGCACGCTATAGTTGCGTCGTCGCGTTGTTTTACATCCAGCCGTCGTTTTGCTTCCGAAGTCGATATAATTTGCCTTAGCAGACTAAGGCTAGATTAGCAACGAATAGTGAATCAGCTTCATCCAGCCATAACTGCGGCATTATACTGCCGCAGTCAGGCTTACACCTCGGAGATGTTGAGCCACTTCGGTTATCAACCTGCCTTCGGTTGATGCCTGGGTGATAATAATAATACTAGCCCTGTATCAAACATTGTCCCACTACTGGGCACGGCCCTCCTCTACTAATGAGAGGGGTTAGGCCTCAGTCCACCACGCTAGCCACGCAACTTTAACAATATATTTATATTTTTCAGTGGAAAGACTCTTGAATGAAACTAAATTGAAAATTGTTGTTTATAATGGAAACTTGGATGCAGTTGCACCAGTAGCAGGTGCGTAATTTTGAGTTCGATTTATTTAGTAGTAAGTACCAACTACGAATTAACAATAATGTTTTCTTTTTGATCTTGAATGGTCTTTTATTATTCGCTGTAGTTTGTACAGTAGTCAAACAAGCATTTTGCTTACCAGGATAATACGTGAGAAAGATCACCACTGCCCATGAATATTCATGTCTAAAGAATAATGTGCGTCATTCAAAAGGGTAGGTACGTCGACTTTTAATTCCAGGGGAATCCTCATTCCAATTTTGCATCTAGCGATCTCATTGATTGTACGAAACGCTGTTTTAAGTTTTAAGGATTATTTGTTAGTATGCGCATATTTTTAATGAATGCTGTGTACTCCTTTAAAAGGTTGTGCATTATCTTAATTTAATGTACAACCTGTTGGAGAACCATAAAATAAATAAATAAAAAGATTTTCTACGTTGGTATGCTATGTGATAGTAAATTATATCCGGATCGCGATCTATTGATACATATTTGTTTTATGTATAGCTTTGCAATCAATAGTAAGTTTCAGTAACGTTACTTCATAATGCAAATGTCACCCAAAACTGAACTTGAAAAAAAAAGGTTTCAACTACGAGGGACTACGGTTTCCCAACACCTAGAACCGACACAAATATCTGTCTGTCATACAAAATTGTCTCAGTGCGGGATTCGAACCCACGGCCTCTTGATTCACAGCAGGCTACTGGCTCGCTGCGCCACGAAGGATGTCCTGGCTGAGGCAATAAACTTCTCTGATCTAAAAATATGTATGTAGCGAGTTCTTTTTATTTTTTTAGGCCATGAACCATCACAGGCGGAAGCACAACTCACCAAACTTCCACCATAACCTGTTAATTCGTTTAGGAGTCCATAGAGAACAAACATACTTGATTACATTACATTGATTTTTATTCATATAGACAAGATTTAAAATTGGGTGCCAGTGCGTCAAATGATTTCTAATATTATTATCTGGTGACTTTTATAGCTGCATCGAATTGGGTTCACAAGCTGCGTTGGCCCGGGATGGAAGAATTCAATAAAGTAAGAAGAATCCCCATAGCTGGCAATAGAAATGGTTACTACAAAGAAGTGAGACAACTTAGTTTTTGGTCAGTCTTCGAAGCTGGTCATTGGGTGCCAGAAGATAACCCTGAAGCGATGGAGGAGATATTGAAATATATAACCAAATGAAACGATTAAATATTTTAAATAATCATAGAGTATACCTTAGTTTCTGTAATATAATATTTATTAAAATAAAGACTTGACGCTGTAAATAAATTTTATTTTTCTTTAGCTAAAAGTTACAAAGGATTTTTTTTTATTTGACAGCGTGTACGTATCGCTTTATGTAATGTTTTCATATAATTTAGTTAGTTTTTACCATTAAGTAGCGCATAAAATACATACATTTTATTTTATTAAAATATTTAAGTGCATTTAGGACAACAACGTTAATAGGTCAATAAGTGACACATATTACTTATAAATTATAAGACTTGTGAAAGCAATCTGGCACAAATTAAAAAAATATATTTTAGAGTAAGCACTGAAAAATTTAAAATTTTGAGTCAATATCTCATTTATTTATTTGTAATGTGTTGCTATAAATAAAACAGTACAATATTTTTATTCACATTCAAATATTTTATTTATATCATTTGATTATATAACACATTCATTGCTATTACAAACATCATAATACATTTATACTATTCATTTAATATTTACAAATAAGTCATAAAAATCATTACATATTGACAATAAAAGCATTACAATAATGCACACAAATTAACTTAATAGAAAATAAATATAATATTAAATGTTCTCATTATTGGCCGCAGTTAATTGTATATTTATTTATAATTTGTAACACAACGATATAATTATTGCGTTACAAATTATATTTATACGGAATCAATTATAATTATATGTAACCCTATGCAACCCACTGTTTAAGACTGCAAAGAAAATGGGTTTTCTGTAGCGGCTAATAAGATAGGTTTATCACATTTACTTATTTTGTTGGTAAGTGTAAATTGTGTTTATTAATTTGACAGAAAAGTATATAAAAAGGGGCTTTTATGATAGTTTACCATGAAGACTGTAAAGCTTTGGCAATGTCGGGGCTAAAAAAGTAACATAAACCGCGATAAAATCTGTAAAATTAGTTTTATTTCAATCTACTTAGTCAGTACAATATTATAAATAAAGCAAATAGCTAACATCTATAAATAAATATAGGCCAGTATATAGGCAATTAAACATGTGGTTTCTATTGGTCATTAGCATAAAGGGGAAGTATTTCTTTTTAATAAAAAATCCTTATTAATTTGAATCATATAATATCACATTTTTTTATAAAAACTCATCGTGAACAATTTAAAAGTATAATTATTATAAGATAAATTATTAAAATTCTTAAAATGCATCGGCAAGTCAATTCCACTCGTCAGTCGTCATTATAAATTTAATTTCAGATTAATTTGATTTCACAGAAGAATGAAGCCCGTTAGGCTTATTTTTAATAATTCATGTAAAAATATTATTGTTATACATATTCAAAATATAATTATAGATGCTTGTTTGTGTACGTAAGCTGCCTCCTGTCGTGTATTATTTTAAAAAATTAGGAAGCCATAGACTAGAGATGAGTCGTATTTACTAGAGCAGATTCAAGGATAAGGTATTTTATGAGACTAGGAGGAGCGTATTCCAATTAAAAAATTGAAATCCAGTCTTAATATGCTTTCTGGATTTTACTTTACCGAATCGAAACGCGTTCATACCCGCTTTTCTACTCCGTTACAATCGATGATGTATTTTCTATCCTGCTTAGATACTCATGAATAATATTCTACATTTAAATTTGGCTATTTACTATGTTGTAAAGTTTTATTACAAATTAAGTCTTTTGCACAAATTATATTTTTATCAATAAGGATCGGCGTAAATAACCTATATTAGGAAAATATTGTAACCATTTTCCCGATTTAAATTTTTTACAGGGTGTAGGCGTGTCAATTATTAAAAATAATAAAATTATACATTTTAATTCCTAAATGTTGTTCAAAAGGCACTACATTGCGCACACAAAACTAATTATACATTTTATTTGTTGTCTACAGTCAATTTGAACTCACCGTGTATGTTAATTAATTAGTACTAACTACTATACGTGCCTCACGGTGTCCGAGTAACACGCGTCGCACACTCGAACGGGTTTGGTGTTGCCAACTAAAGCAACTGTTTTGTCGCTGCAAGACGCGCAAAATATTAGACCGCATTTTCTACAGTGATGCTGAAATTAAAAAAAAGGTAATTTATCACTTAACATCAAAGCGTTCATGGATCACAAGGACTCAAATGGAAACGATAGAATGGAATCCGATAGTTGTATAAAATGGATAAGAATACTGTCCTCAAATCAGATCACACTATGAGAAGCTCCATCAATCTATTTCATCTACCAGTCTATTTTTATCTAGGCACCTGGTAAGACGACAAAATGATGAAAACATCAACCGTTACACACGGCTGCCATTGACGATTTAAAGTGACTGGATATACACCGGCAGATCGTGACTCGACGGAACTAACCAGTGTGGGTTTCTCATAATCGAATCAAATCATTTATTCAGTAAATTAGGCCACTAGGAGCACTTGTTACAAGTCAGGATTAAGTTTATCTATCGGTGCTTCGGAAATACCCAATGGTCTGAGAAGAAGCACCAAGAAACTCAGCTGTAGGTCTTTTATATTTTTGTCGTAACATATAATATTAATTCACAATTAATAACAATACTACTACACTTAAGTTCCATACACAATTATAGAATAAAAACGGTAGCCGTTATCCCACCGCCGCGCCATGATAGTTTGTAGTGACGTGCCTAATGGTTAATCTCAGAATACGTAACACACTTCTGTATTCTGAGTGGTTAATTTAGCTATTATGAAAATAATAATGAAAAAATGTATCAAAACGTACCTTCCGCCTCGTGATATTGAATTCTTTGGAGCAGGCCGAGCACGCCGTAGCATCCTTGTCGCTTGTCCACGTCGGCGTTTCTTCACTCGTCGATACTTTTGATTCTTTTTCTAACAATTCAGCTAACTGCAGTTTATTTTCACTTAAAGTAGCACCAACTTCTTCCAACGTTTTCTGCGCCTCACTGTACTGAATCTTAAGTGTATGCTGTTCTTCTTGTAATGCTAGATATTTCTAAATTGATACATAATTTTTTTTTATTAACAATTATAAAATACCACATCTTAGAATTTAACAAAAACATTGTTTAATTATTAATATAATTTACACAAATATTCATAGTTACAAAATAATTTAAATGTTCTTAATTGTAAAGTACTTATAATATCTTCTAGACCTATAATATTTTTATAATTCAAATGCAATAAATAGGTATTAAGATAAATGACAATACAATGAATAAATTATTGTTTATCGACTATTTATTTACCTGTCCAATCAATTTCATGGATTCCACTTCTTGTGTTAACATTGATATTTTGTCACGGTCACGCATCATTGATTCCTGGAAATTATATTATTCAATGTTGTATGGATGTGGTAAACGGTGGCAATTATTTTTGTTGTTATTCAGTCAAACATAATGCGTGTTTATATCCCGTCCCCTCCATAAAGATATATGTTCCTATGTAGTTTGATATAAATTTAATAATTTATATTACAATGCTAGATTTCAATGTTTATTGTAAAAATTTTATTGGACCGATAAACGCTACTGGGTCACCGGGCCGTAAGTGAATTTCATCGCCTATAAACACTTACAATATAAGAAGAAATATGCATGCGTAGTAACAACTTCTTTCGTATTGAAATACCTATAACATAGTCGTATGTCGTATATAAGTGCATCATTCTGTAGAGTGATAGCTTTTAGAAGATAATGTCTGCTATCCACGCACAGTTATCCCTTAACAGTGTCGTATGGACCATTAAAACGTTAGTTCATATACAAGGCGCGACTAGTATTTTCGATGGCATCCACGAATGATGCGTAAAAGACGTAATGATGTACCATTACTAAATACAATAATATTAATACACCCAACAGTCACACACATAGTCCGACCCCCTAGGTCAAACCTGTATGTGGATACCAACGCTATAGGGAAGGTCTACGGTCCCACGACACTCAGACCGGGTCAAATATCTGTCTGTCACACAAACATTTGTCTCGGTGCGGGAATCCAATCTACGACCTTTTTTATCCTAGCACGGCAAAGTGACCACACTGCAAATGATGGTAAGCGCAGTGCCGTCCAGTTAGAGAACCAAGTAGCGAGAGACAATCTATCCCTCGCTACTCAACACAAACATGTCGGCCTGCTGTGTAGCTTCTTCACACTATACTATATCTACGCCATGGGGCAAGGAGGTGAAGAAGCGGTTGAGGGTCTGGTGTCAGAGTATTCAGAAGGCCGCAACACGTCCAAAAATCGTACCCAACTCCAGACCCCCAAGAAAACCGGATGTACACTGGCTGACCTCGGAACGAGCACACTTGCATGTGCCACTATGGCAGGTTTTACACCGGTGGTCGCTATCCGGGCAGATATAAATATTCTACCACCACCACTTAACATTAAAGCGTTCAGGGCTTGCAAGGATTGCCCATTGCGCCACAGAGGCTGTCCTAAATATATTAATAGAGATGGCAACTGGCTGCAGTGTGGTTGTGATCTACGTCGATTGCAACAGCTTTCGTTGGATCCATTGAAGAGCGATACACTTTGCGTGTACTTTATATTCATTCTCTATAAGCCCAGGAACAGTGTTCTTGTAGAACTTACAACATTTTCTGACGGTGTTGTTAAGCAATGCAATGAATGCAGATTGTAGGATATTCATGTCCCCGCCCGCATAGCGACCACTGTACACAGGGTGTAAAACCTGCCATAGTAGCACACGCAAGTGTGTCGCGTTCCGGGATCAGCCAGTGTGCATCCGGTTTTTGTCAGGGTCTAGAGCTGGGGTACGATGTTTGGCCGTTTTGCGGCCTTCTGAGTACTCTGACACTAGACCCTCGACCGCTTCTTCACCTTCTTGCCCATGGCGTAGTGTGAAGTAGTCCGGCATGATTGTGTTGAGTAGGTTAGCGCTACTCGATACTCTAATTGGACGGCACTGAGCTTACCATCAGGTGCAGTGTGGACATTTTGCTGTGCCAGAATAAAAAGAAAGCAAATTATGTAATTGATAGTCTACCTTAGTTAATTATAGCATAGTATTTAACTATTTTACGAACATCTAATAACAGTCATTTCCCTACTACCTATAAGATTAATTTAGGCGATGTCTCTGGTGTTGCAAGCGTATTTAGACTTAGGCGAGGGACATCTATACTTCGCTACTTGACACAATCTTGTCGGCTTGCTGAGCATGCTTGATTACCACTATAATGGTCGAAAAACACACCCCAATTTTTAAGGGGTCTCCTCATCACACCCACATTCATAAAGACAGTCACTCCCAGAGACTCATCGAGCTTTACTGATCAGTGTCAAATGCGTCATTCTACATCCTGGCCTACAGGAGTTACAGTGGCGGTGGTGTAGACGGGACAGTCTCGAAAAAAAAACCACAAGGAGTAGCATAGTGTTGGCGTAACATCTACCATATAGAGAGTGGATTTTTTGGACAGGGTAGTCCTTACTGCACTGTCCATAAAATCGGTCAAGGAAAAAATGGTTACTACAAACTAAAACAGTTAAGGTACCTTAACTGTTGTAGCCATAAGAGAAATTTTACTCACATTCACAGATTTCAAAAATAGGTAGTCAGCGAGAAAATGAGCAATTTACATAAGAACTTTTATCCAGGTGGTAGGTCTCATTAGAGGTTCCAGCGTGTTTCTTTTGGAGGTCCCGGAATCCTTCTGTAGTGTTGATGGAGACAACCATGGGGTTTTTAGCAGGTAAAAATCCGGTTTAACCCGTCGCTGAGACGGGAATCCAAGAGGATTTACCCCATGAAAAAAAGGTCTCATTAGAGACTACGTATGGGAAGGTATCATCACTAATTTCTACCTCCATGTATTAGTGTGTAGGTAACATTGCGATCTAGTTTTAGGAATATTGAAATTGGTGATTTTGATTTGATTTGGATTCTATCTCTTCGCTTCGGCTTTCGAAGACTACCCTGAATATTTTCGCGTCGGTCTTTGAAGACTACCCAGAATAATTTCCACTCAATTCGTCAATAACTTACTTGCAATGATATCCTCCACTCCCGCTCTATCCTCAGATCTCCCTCCGCGGCGACTGCTCTGGTCTCAGCCGCAGCTGCCTTCTGTCCTAACGTACGAGCATTTTCCTCCAAACTCTTTCTAGTTAACTTATCTTCCTGTAATCTGTGCGATGGACATATTCATTGTGTGTGTAAGATACAAACTTGCAGTATGTGTTATTATTATGTGTTTTAATCTGTCCAAAATATGTGACACTGTTTTTTTATGCACACGTGTGACAGTTATACTTAGGTGTTTTTAACTTAGTTTGATTTGAAATCATTACACAATTGTAATCTTTGCAAATGAATTGTTTAAGTTATGTGAATATTTGATTACTTAGAAATGTGTCTATTCAACCCAATTCCGTGATTAACAGTTCGTAAAATTGTAAGATGACTCATCGCGGTTAACAGGCAACATAATAAATGAATGTATAGTTTATTCACAGTTAAGCATGCAAACATAACACGGGACTGATAATGGCAAACCTACACAACAAATGTTCAACTAAAACAAGCAAAAACTCCTGTGGTTTTCCTATTCAATAAAATACAATATGCGACTGAATATGATTTATTGTAAATAAGGCTTTTACATAGATGTATCATCATGATTACAAAACTATAGAAAAATGTATAATTATTGTTTCTAAGCACATTTGATGCTACACAAAGATCAGCACATTAAAATACATAAATTTCTTTGAAACACATATAATGAGATCAAATATCAAGACCAACACATGTCAATACATTACTTTGACTTCAAGTTCGCTACACCATTACATTAGGTACCATTCTAAACAAACACACAGCAATAAATAAAAATTCAGTACAAATAATTCAATTCGGAACATCATATCAACTAACAACTAAAATATCTATATAAAATAGATTTTTGTAATTTTATTTTGTCAACATATAATAATATTTTTTATCCTGCCACGGTAGTAACCACACTGCACGCGATAGTAAGTACAGTACAGTTAGTAAAGTCGACCACACTGCACCTAATAGTAAGTACAGTGCAGTTAATAAAGTCGACCACACTGCACCTAATAGTAAGTACAGTGCAGTTAGTAAAGTCGACCACACTGCACCTAATAGTAAGTACAGTGCAGTTAGTAAAGTCGACCACACTGCACCTAATAGTAAGTACAGTGCAGTTAGTAAAGTCGACCACACTGCACCTAATAGTAAGTACAGTGCAGTTAATAAAGTCGACCACACTGCACCTAATAGTAAGTACAGTGCGGTTAATAAGGTCGACTGCCAGGAGACGTTACTTCCTTTGACAGTCGCCGATTGTGCCTTGAAGTAACTGGATATACATTGGCTGATCGGATCGTGACGTGATAAGTATTCAATAGAAACAGAATAAACTGTATGCCTTTTAACAAAAATCTTATGCTATTTTTGTTTTTAACCACAGCAACGTTAAAGCTGAAGCAGTAGCATTGCCATTCCGATAATATTTCACTATCGTTATTAATTATGAAAATACCAAAATATTTTTTTATTGCATTTACTAAATTCATTGTGAGGGTTTGCCAATATCGAGCGAATGAAAAGAGTTGCCGCCATTTCTGATGCAAGCTGTGCATAGTCACACCTACGTGCGGATCGAGTATTGATATGTGAAGCGCTTATATTATTCAAGAGCGTTTATACATTTTGATCGGTTGCTAGGCACTCTTTCGATATATTTGGGTTACACAGCCAACCCGTTGCGCTGTTATAATAAAAACTAACAAAACCTACTTTTCATCAAGCTGATGTATGGTGCTGCCCATTGATTCAGTCTTTGCTTCCAACTTTGTTATTAGCTCTGTTTTATGTTTCAAGGAACTTTCACATTCCTAAAACAAGTTCAATACAATTTAGCTGATGGAAATTACTACTCATTTGTGATAATATTATACAAATGTATTTAGTTAATATTGTTATTAGCATAGACATAGATCTAAATAGACATCGCAAGTTTACGTGATAAGTCAAAGAATGCATCTTGCGGAAATAATATTCGACGATACTGCAGTGAGATACGTACACAAAAAAGTGCTTTTTGTGGCTTAAAGTATTGTAAAAAAATCCTGAATAGTATTCTAAAGGGGCTTTTGCGTGATAAGTCAAAGTATGGGTTCGGATCTTGCGGAAACAATATTCGACGTTACTGCAGTGAGATGTCACACGGACACAAAAATATGCTTTTTGTGGCTTAAAGTATTGTAAAAAATTGTGACGGTGCTTCTCATCACATTTTTTTTCTTGAAAGTTTTATGAGGTTCTAAAATGTGCCACGCTAGATTTCATTCAGATAGAAGTATATGCGGTATCTATTTAAAACTACGTCGTTGGTTATTAAGCGTCTTATAGTAACATTTATGGTTATGGTGTCTACGGAGGCGTTCTTAAAACTAATTACTAATAACCGCCTTATTATGTAGTCTTGTTAGGTTTTCTATTTATACATAACGATAATAACATTTAAATTTTCTACATTATTAATTTAAGTAACTACCAGGAAATACCACCCGAATTGTTGGCTTGTAAAGATAAAATTTATAAACGGTATAAGGTAAAAACAATATTTGTAACAAATTTGGTATCATACTGTGACGTCAAAGTGACAACATGGTTATATTTAAATTCCGAATTCTAACATTTTGTAGTTATTATTATTTTTTATAAAGACATCTAAATTATTTATCTATAAAGGGAAGATGTTTTAGTATTCAATTTATATATAAATTTTAAATATTTTCCTTATTTATTCAAACTTTTATCGTTATTGTGACTTTTTTTGAACGGTGGTATTTCCTGGAGATTAATCTTTTTGTTGGGTGGGCCCTCATCTCTAGACTTTGTACCCTTGTGGGAAGCGCTACTTTGTGCTTTCAACTTTTCTAATTTCTCTCCTAAGTTATTTTCGTTAGTGGTGGGAGACCTGAGAGCTTTCATTAAATCATGGTCAGGTCCCAAGAAGTGGTTATATTTCTCAAGGTTGTGAAGTATTTTGCCAATTTGTTCGGCCTTTCCCTGGAGCCTCGACACCATTTCGCCTTTCTGGGTCAGATCCATCTCGCATTCCTTCCGTACGACAAACGCGGCATAGATCAATACAGCATATGTTAGTATCGGATAAAAATCTTACATTTGGATATAATAAGTATAATAAATATTGCAATAAAATATATAGGATTGAGTTAAATAAATATTCGGTTGTTAATTTAAGCAAAGCGATACATAAATAATAATAGAAATGCGTTTATATATAAAAAGCACGAACACGAAACGAATAATATATTGGAACGTCGAATCAATTTGTTGTCAGTACGTTAAATAATAGTATGGATAAGACCTAATTAGCATTGACCTGACCACCCGCGGTTCTGTCTTGACACACTATGATTACAGACCGAAAAAGTCTTCCAATTATAGAACTTAGTTTTTAACCGACTTCAAAAAAAGGAAGAGGTTCTCAATTCGTCGGAATCTTTTTTTATGTATGTTCCCCGATTACTCGAAGACGCCTTAGGTCGCATTAGCACCAAGTCAGAATCTGATGATGGGATCTCAGAAAATCGAGGGCAGCCCTCAAACTTTATAGGGACGTATAATTTGTTTTTTTATTTAAGTCGGTGTACTTTTTATGAATTAAAAAAAAATATTTAAGAAGGTAAAAAATTCAATAGCGAAGACAGAAAAATAACAGCTCATGCGGAAATTCAAGCCTGTACTTCAAACTACCAACAATTTGACAAATAATTAAGATTACCGGAGTCGAGTTCATTTGAATAATAAAATCTCCGCAAACATTGTAGGTAGTACGCCGCCCGTTGACATGTGCCAAACACCAGCAGACCGTGACGTGTTAAGAAACGTTAGCAACTAAGTTGACGCAAGCGAAAGTGAACGGTCAACGAGTCGTTATTTAAGGGTACAAAATCCTAAAAGGTACATTTACATGCTCATTTCCAATTTTGATGACTTACCTGTAGTTTTTTATACATTTCTAGATTTATCAATTTGATGTCGTCCAGTTGTCTCCTTAACGATATTATAGTGTCTTGCTTGTCGTGAATGTCCTTTTCTAACAATTTCATGGCGACCTCCATTTCAGCTTTCAGTGAGATCTGAAGAGTATTCAATGTATTTAATTGTAACACAGCTTTAGTATTTATATTACATATATTTATTCTATAAAATATACAACAAACTCTTTTTTAAGCAGAGGTCGAACGAATAAACGGGTCACTTTATAATGACCTATCTCTACCACTCCTTCGACAGCCTCCGTGGCGCAGTTGGCGAGTAGCCGACTGTGAAACGAGAGGTCGTGGGTTCGATTCCCACACCGGGACAAATGTTTGTGTGACAGACAGATACTTGTGTCCGGGGTCTGGGTGTTGTGAGATTGAAAGTCTCTCGTAGTCCCTGATACCCACAACACAAGATTCGTATCTTAGTGTGGGGTCGGGGCTATGTGTGACTGTTGGGTGTTATTTATTTACTCATGAACACCTATTAGAGTTTTAAGGAAAATAATAAGGATTGGTTAGGTTTTTTTTTGAGTGCCTGGATAGGCAGACGAGCAGACGGGCCACCTGATGGAAAGTAGTCACCGCCGCCCATAGACTTCTGCAATGCCAGGGCACAGCAAAGGCGCTGCCTACCGTATTGGGGGTATTTGCGACCCGGAAAATTTCCTCGGTCGAGTCGGTTCAATTATAAACAGGTAACAGCATGACTACAGTATTAAAATCAAACATTTACCTGCAAATCTAATTCCTTTTGCATCTCGAGATATTTTTTCCTCTCTTCCTCTAATATTTTTCCAAGCTCAATATCCTTATCATTTTTAGATTTATCTGATGTTGTACTTTTGACGCTACGCTTTTCCTGGAATTACATAATTATTCTCTATAAGTTTTGTTGCATTATTTCAACACCATCAAAATATTAGCATATTCGTAATATTAAAATCCATCGATGATATCACTAACACCCAATTCTCAAGTGCTGAGCGATTAACCTGTGTGGGTAGACACTTGAGACCAAAATATTATAAATTAAGCACAAAAAAGATGTTTTGGTATTCTTGTTATATTAAAGTAGCATATATTAATAACAGTATGTCATTAAACCATATTTTTTCCTAAAATGAAATGAAACGCTCACCTCTTCATCAGCTTGCAGTTCAGTCACTTTCATCCTCGTATCTTTGGTTATATCTTGACCTGCACAATAAATCACAGTGTTATATAAATAAACGTGTTCCCTCCTTCCTATGATCCTGGGTACTTTAGGCGTAATGTGAAGAGCTACACAGCAGGACGGCATGATCGTATTGAGTAGCGAGGGATAGACTGTCTCTCGCTACTTGATACTCTATCAGGACGGCACTGCGCTTACCATCAGGTGCAGTTTGGTCACTTTGTCGCGCCAGAATAAAAAAAAGCCTTAAACCCCAAATCGGTGATAGTACTTTCACTGATAAACTCACAAGATTCAATCCAAAATGTTTGTGACACTGATGTTTTTGTTTTAGTATTGCCCATTGATGCGGGCGTATCGTACATAACGGTGAAGCAGTTAATACAATAACAAAATAAATACGCGACCGTCGAGAACGGAATACTAACGCACACTAAGCAGTAAGCGGTACAATAGAACGTGACTCATCATTGCAATTTGCAACTGTCTTATCTAGTGAACTCTCCATTATTTACGCCGTGATTTCGATAGTAAACACCTGTGGCCGTGAAGTTTCGCTTTCCGTTTGTGGTATTATCGAACAATTATAGCTTATTGCTCGCGGCTCCGCCCGCGTGGAGGTCATGTTTGGGAGAAAAAGTATACAATACAAAATACCAATATTCATGCGTTTAACTTAAAAATGACGGATTTTCATACAAACTTTCATTCCCTATTTTACCCCCTTAGGGGCGGAATTTCCAAAAATCCTGAAATATATATTTTTTAATTTTAACTAAAATGCCAAATACTAATTTTCATGACTTTAACTTCAAAAATGACGGATTTTCATTCAAACTATCATCCCCTATTTTACCCCCTTAGGGGTGGTATTTCCAAAAACCCTTCCTTAGTGGATGCCTACGTGATAAAAGGTACCTACTGTCAAAATTTCAAGTCTCTAACCCCAGCCGTTTTGGCTGTGCGTTGATCGATCAGTCAGTCAGTCAGTCAGTCAGTTTCTTCTTTTATATATACAGATTAATCGATAGACTCCATGGCGCAGTTTGCGAGTAGTCGGCTGTGAAATGAGAAGTCGTGAGTTTCCCACACCGAGACAAATGTTTGTGTGACAGACAGATATTTGTATCCGGGGCCTGGGTGTTGTGAGACCGTGCGTCTCTCGTAGTCCCTGATACTCACAACACAAGACTCGTATCTTAGTGTGGGGTCGGGGCTATGCGTGTGACTGTTGTGGGTTATTTATTTGGGTAATATTTAATTAATGTTTAGGGAAAATAAAATTGTATACTGTAGAACCGTTATATTACACACCTGTTTTATCCATTGAGGGCAACTAATTTTCTTAGAAATTTTAAAGAACTAATATATTGCTCATAGCTAATATTGCGTCATTATAATTTTTCAGTAAAACGTACGACTAGTAGCCAATTGTGGACATTACCTAGAGCGTGTTTCAGTTGATTGTTCTCTTCTACAAGTTGTATCATAGTGTTTTTGGCGATCGCCAAATCTTCTTTCATGAGTGCATTTGTTGTGGTCAGTCCTTCGACTTTAGCTTGCAGATTTGCTACCGTGGCACTACAAAGAATATATTACAATTACCTCAAGCTACAATGTTCTAAACGTTTTAACTATTAACCCGATAATTATAGATCAGAATAGATTGAGTTTTGTTGAATTATGCCGAAGGTTATCTAAAACGGGAATAATCTTCGAAAACCCGGAATTTATCTAGAAATAAAATATGTAAGTTTTGGAAAGCTTTATAGATATTTTCACTGCCTATTTTTCTTATACACATATAAAAAAATAGGCAGTTAAAATACCTAACAGATGTCAACGTAAATTTCCAAAAAATATATACAATTTGTTTATTGTTTTTATTGGGAATTTTGTATAAACGTCGGATCGCATCCACGTTATGTTAGCATTACAAAAAAGAAAAAAATCAACCTAATCCGACCCAGGATAACATTAAGAGTTATTTATTTATTTATTTATACACTTCATACACAAGGTATATAGGCGGACTTAATGCCAGAGGCATTCTCTCCCAGTCAACCTTAGGGTGATGCAGAGATGAACAAGGTAGGTGCATAAGATATAGAGGAAAATGGTAAACAAAAAAAAACTAATTAACACAATAATATGTAAATACATACATAAATAAATCCAAATACATAACATATGTATACAGTTAGTACATGAGAACGTTTTATCTGCCGTAAATAAATAATAAAATTTCATCAAAAGTACGTTAAATTGAAACCATGTAAAATAGTATCACAGTGGTGCGGCGTAGTGACTTATCGTTAGTTTAATCTGCGAATTGTGAGACAATGAGTGAAAGTTTGCGACGGTTCCCACTTACTTGAGATGTCTATTCAGTTCCTCGATGTAATTCTTTTGGTCTAGCATTGTGTTGATATGCCGTTGCTTCGGCTCATTGTTAGAGTTGTTCTCAGCGCCGGCCAAGTCGTTCGACGAGTTGCTGCCGCGAAGGTACAGTGAGAAATCTATCACACCCTGTTGGCTATCCAGATCTTCTTCCTAGGAATAATGTATGGCATAGTGTGTTTTTTTTATACTGGCACGGCAAAGTGACCACACTGCACCTGATGGCAAGCGCAGTGCCGTCCAAATAGAGTGTAGAGTAGCGACAGACAATCTATCCCCCGCTACTCAACACAATCATGTCGGCCTGCTTCTTTACACTACGCCATAGGCAACAAGGTGAAGAAGCGGTCGAGGGTCTAGTGTCAGAGTACTCAGAAGGCTGCAAAACGGCCAAACTTAAATAATACGGCAATATTTAGAATTCTGCAACTGTTTTCACGTTGTATGTCGCTATCGGCCTAAAGTATTAACAAAACTAAATTGGGTTTAGGCTTACGGGCAATTTGCATCCGATTCATTCGATTACACTAGCAAGGTTAAATGGTCATAATAAAATTGTATTCAATCCCGGTATTTACGTGGACAAATTAATTCAAAATTGAAGATGTATTGATACAGGATGTATTAGGTTTAGCAAGTGCAACGCCAATGAAGCTATAAACTACAACCTTGAGTCATTAAGACGATGTCAAAACCACAATGTTGCTCAGTACTGAGCAGGTAATTGATATAACATAACACAAAGGTTTATGATACATTGTTATGAATGTGTACAAAATAATAATGGCATTCGGAAGTAAATTATACGTTATAAGCTAATGTTATTTTATATTCAAATTATCAATGTTATTAGTAATATTATATGGAAAAATACTCAGTATTTACAACGCTTTCAAATTAATCAGATATGGTCTTAATGTATTTAAATTTACGTACCTTTACACATAAATTGCAATCCACCACATTAAGGCCGACCAACAAACCAGTTATGATAACCGCTTCCTCATTTAACATGAGGGCATGTGGTTCGAAATATTCCTCGAGTGTGTCTTCGCGATGTTCGAGAAGAATTCTTAGATAATCCGCGAGACGTTTTTGCATCAATGCCAGTCTCAGCCAGGCTCGAGCTCGACCCATGGCGGTTCTAAAATACATTATATTATGAATCTACGTTTACAATTATATTAGCTTTAAAATTTTCGACCAGTAGAAGAGTCAGAGATTATCCTGCCCACACACCCGCCATTGTAACTCCTGTTTAGCCAGGATCAACAATGGCACGAATTTTTTCAACACCGAGCAATGAAACTCGGCGAATCTCTGGGAATGCTTAATAACTGTCTTTAGTAGAAGAGTCATTAAGAATAAAATATATTCGTAAGTTCATTATAACTTACTTAACAGTCGGTAAATCTCTAACACTCGCCGTGATATCCGCTGCCTCCGGCGAGTATTTTTCCACCATTTGAACGATATCCCACAATTCCTTTTTAGGTCCAAGAAGTCCCTGAAAACATACATAGGAAATAAGACCTTTCTTGAAACCTGGATTTGATAGTTATTTGTATTTTTTATACACTTTCAAATCATAAAGGATTACCTTCTTTGGTTTAAGCCCATGACGCATAACATGTTCGAGCACAATAAAGAAGTGATGTAATGGCAAATGGTCGCTGTCGAGCATTCGGCCATAACGGAGCGATTGTTCAATTAACTCCTTCACAATGAGTTTAGAGATGTTTACAAGATTACTGCGTTCAATCACTACTGGGTCTCGAGCTAAAACAAAAATATTATGCAATTTTCTATCGCACACATTGAATTTTACCAGTTAGAGATCAGTTACCCATCAATGAATGCATCGGATCATCAGGTGAAGTGATGGCTCCATTGTCAGATGGCCGTATGTACGAATTTTGCATTTCCATATCATGTAATTCCTTCAGACAAAGCCACTCTCCGTCAACAGAGACGCGGAAATTGCACAAGTAGATAGTATCTTGAGCGCCGGCCATGTCGGCGTCAGGGTTACCGTCACTTTGATGTTGTATTGAAGATGGTATGCCTAATTCAGGCAAGGGATCTACCCCTCGAACCGCAGCAAGAGATCGCATAATAAACTAGCAAAAAAACTATGAAGCAAAACGGTTAACACTTTTTCCTTAATCTTGATCAGGCCCTCGACTTCATTTCACTTAAAGCGCAAATTGAAGGTCAGAGGTAAATATTTGTTTTCACACTTGGTTACACGCAACACACGAGTGTGTTTTTGTTATTTAATATAAGGAACAAGAGTCCTCGAGTCTGTTGCTGCTATTATAAGAAAAAACAGCGGTTGAGTAACATGCAGTATGGTCAGAATAAATATTGATTTTCCGGCATGAGTCGACTACGACGACACGGTGAAAATCAATACTAGCGTCGCGGTGGTGCCATCTATGAGGGGGGTGGCGAATTACAACGTGATGTTATTTATGTCTAGGTTTCTAACTCGGCAGCGCTCGGATTAAAAACGATTACTTATCATGACTGCACTATTTATAAAAGGCCATGTTATTAGTCTTAAAAAAATTGAATTGTTTTTGAATTTGAACAGTATATTAATCAAAATAATATTTGCATTAGGTATAATTTATTTTTATATTAATACTAGTTGTTGCTCGCGGCTCCGCCCGCGTGGAGGTTATTTTCGGGACAGAAGTATACAATCCAAGGAGTTGTCCTCTGCACTGAGGCACCTGTAGCGATTGTCCAGTGTCTCAGTTGTTGTGCCTGAATCTTGAGATTGCATCTAAAGAATACCTCATAAGTTTAACCTCACTTTGCCCCTTTCAGGGATGATCTTGCAATAAATTTGAAACACGTATTTCTTAATTAACTACCAAAAGCCTAAATATGAATTTTCAGATCCCTAACTTGAGGAATGATGAATTTCCGAATCAAATATTGAACTCCTATTTGACCCCTTTCAAGATTGTTTTTTGAGAAAAAAGATAGCCTATGTCCTTCTCCAGGATATAATATATTCCCTTACCTTTCATTACAATCCGTTCAGCCGTTAATCGTGAAGAGGTAACAAACAAACAGAGTTACTTTCGCATTTATTGTATTATTATGGATTTAGCTCAGTCTACAATTGCAATCTGAGTTCAATGTCCCAATACAGTAATGGGCGGATGTAGTATTACAAGTAATAAACGTTTGCATGACATCTTGGCAGCGATAGCCTAGTTGGTAGTGGTACGGACTGCCGAGGCGAAAGTCGTATGTTCGGAACCATGCCAAATGGCATACACCTCTGATATTTTCTAAAGTTATGTGTATATTCATTCTTAATTATCGCTTGCTTTAATGGTGAAGGAAAACATCGTGAGGTAACCTGTATACCTGACTGTTCTCATACGAATTTCAAATGTATGTGAAGCCTACCCACTAGCATTAGGCCAGCGTGGTGGATTAAGTCCTAACTGGTCTCATTAGAAGAGGAGGCCCGTGCCCGCAGTGGCACAATGTTTAATACAGTGCCAGAATTATTATTATTTTTACATCAACTTATTGAATAGACAACAGACACTACTTTTTTCTACATACTGCAGCCGAGTACATATTTTAGAGTGTTGGTGACAAAAGCTGAATTAGGCTCTAACTGACAGCTCACTTAGCTAAGAGTGAGACAATTAAAGCGCAGTGTTGGCCATTCAATGGCCATATGGTTCAAGTATTTTGTGAACATTGGAGGTCAATGTTTCCTATGTTCTGCCAGCAGTATTACATTGAATGCTGTAAAGAATTGTTTGTGATTATCCTATTATTTTCTCTGCAGAAGAATACTTGCTAGTTGATGGAATCACAGCTATAAAATCTCTTTGATCTTGGTTTTAACTAACTAGTTAGTAGTCACACTTGAGCTGTGGCACAGTTTGCCGGCACACTTGTTTTCTTCTTTCTATGATATTGAACCCTTAAGGTGCAGTATGAGGAAGCATTTAGATAGGCCGGTTATTCTGGGGACCTATGATAGTCATATATATAGTTACCATTATTCTAGGATTAAACTGGACATGCCATCAGGTGTGATGTAGTAACTTTTGTTATAGTGAAAATATTGTGTCTGAAAACGCAAGGAACTCGACAAGGTTTTGTAAAAAAACTTAGTACGAAATTCTCAAAAAGCAGGGCCTTAAGCATATCCTAAAATAATTGTAATAAATAGAGATTATCCCAGTAGCAGTACTTTGCAAAGCAAGATCATCTTGGAGTTATTTGATATTAATTTTTTTTGTTGTTATTTTATAATAAAGGGAATTATTTTTAAATGACTATGCAATTAATTGTTAAGTGATCATCATGTTTCTTGCTAACTATACAAGTAGTACTTGTAATGTGTCAATACTTATTTCAAATATTACCATTACAGTAACTAACATATCCATGATTATTTTTATTGTTATTTATGTTATCCATGTTTTTTTTACTAATTGGTGTTTTTTTTTATATAATATAAATAATTACAACTAATATGAAAAAAAAAACTATAATTTCCAGAAACAGGAAATTTCTGGAAAATAAAAGCCTAGTAACAATATATAGATATGTGAATGAAATGAACAATGTTATAATTTCAAGTTCTTACACATCTGAAAACTTTATTTTATTTTTATTGTTATGTATGCTACATAACAATTACTTATTATGTAGTGCTTGCAAAATGAACCAATTTCTAAATGTTCTTTAATTTTGGAATAATCATTATCACAATTATAAAAAGTTCTCATTGGACTTCAATCTGCAACATTATACATACTTCTTTAAAAATTAATAATTAGGATTACTATTACTTATTACCGATTTCGGTCTAGACTTGTTGGCTAATTTTTTGTATATCTCTACCCATACTATGGACTTGTTAAATATGATGTAATTTTGAAATTGATAACAAATTTAAATGATACAAGCATATTAACCCAAACTTATCATACAGAATAACTGAAAACCACATTCAAGTTAGATAAGCTATTGTTACATTAATACATATTTAGATTTTTACTTGATTACTTCTGCTATTTTAAATTTGCAATATGTCACAATTGATCAAATTTGAAAAGACCAAGACATTTACATATATAGAATGTATATATGTAAATCTCTTGGTCCGAAATGGTATTGTTCTATACAATTCCTAGTAGTTAACCTATAAAACTTAAATAATTAATTTCTCGAAAAGTTTCCGTAAAAATCCTACTAGTATTTACTTCAATGCCCTATTATCTACCTATAACAATTATAATTATAATGAAAATCGTTCGGGCGGATACTAAAGCAATACCATAATATGTATTGTTCCTACAGCATATTAGCAAATAGCCAAGTCGAAGAATTAACGTGATGGTTACATTATCTAGTTGTATAGTTGTGTTTTGTTGTTTCTTTGTTTTTTTTTCCTAGATTTGTTTTATAGTCCCGCCAGTTGAATTGGGTTTATCTTGTAATAACTGTGTGTGTTGAATTAAGAATAAATAAATAAATAAATAAATAAAAAATCTTTGTAAAATAGTGAAACGGCATTATAGTAGGCGGATTATGTTGTATGTTTACATGTTAGGTACGATTGTAGTAAAGTTATTTATATAGTAATTTGCTTTCGCCACAATAATATATCAAATAGTAAGCACTATAGGATGCGTATATGTATCAAAATAGTTGTACTTACATTTTGAGCTATAGTAATACGATTTGTACGGTCTAGATATCATTAGTTCAGGCCATTTTTCTTCCCTGGTGGATGAAACGGACGGAGGTCGTTCGAATGATTGATTCTTTACCGACGATACTGATGTTGCAGGAGACACTTCCGCTCCTGTTTCTTTTGACGATGCCATAATTTCATTTATACACTTAAATTAATTCCGAACATTTCGACTTCTAAAGCAAAATACACCAAAAAGTAAACGCGTCAATGTTATGTCATTTGTCAAATTGACGTTAATTAAGGGTTGCCAATATATTTTTTAAAAGAGATACTTTATTTATTTTTACTAGAGTATTTAACACGGGAGACGCCATTGAGCGCTTACCCCGTTTGACAAATGTAAGAGCACGGTGCTCATACACGTTCTATAAAACTAGTTGCGCTTCGTGATCCGCCACTAAAAAAGTGACATCACGTGCGAATGGAGCTCCTTGAAAATGCGAGCCTGTAGCGGTATTAACATGTAAAAATAGATCTGACACATCAAACTTACAAAAATACAACATTATTTTTCACCTGGACGTATTTTTTTAAGTAATATTATCCTTAAAAGCAACAAAACATATAATTTCTAAAAATTATCATCGGGTAATAAATGTTGCCAGGTTAAACTTTTAGCCACAGTTGTGTAAAATTTATTTGCATTCAATATCTTAAACGCAAGTTGTATTTTTAAATTCATTTTAACTAATGTTGCCCGCGGCTCCACCCGCGTCAAGGTCTTGGAACATTTTAACCTTCTATATTTTGCTATCCTATAGGAAGCGTGCATTTTTTCGAGTTAAAAGTGGTCTTTGTCATTTTCTGATCCCTAAACTCCCACTATTCAAAAAATCATGTCGATCCCTTGCTCTGTGAAAAACTAAGCTATCCCATGGGAACTGTACTTTTCTCCGGGATAAAAAGTAGTTTTCCAGACTATAATCTATCTCTGTGCCAAATTTTAAGTAGAACCGTCAAGCCGTTGTAGCGTGATTGGATATCAAACAACCATGCATCCATCCAAACATACGCATTTATAATATTAGTAGGATTACTTTATTTATGCTTCCTTAACTTAATTTATAATTTAAAAATATTACGACTAAGTTTACAATTTCATAAACTTTATTACACTGGCATTTTGGGTGGTTTATGTGGTAACACTGTCGTTTATGCAAGACTCAAATAGTGTTGTAGATAAACTTATAAAGGTTATCGATAAAATTACTAATCCATCTGGACTGTCTTCTAAACACATACTTTTAATGTAAATAGCTCTAACACACTAGGAATGTCACAAAATATACCAAAACCAGAATAAAGTATTTGTCAAAAAAATGTGATCCTAAAAATGTATCCGGTATATTTAAAAAATATTTAGGTATGAATTTTGGCGCCATTCATTTATTACGTAAGATGATGTAGGGGGGGAGTCGATCATGTCTTATTTTTTTTACAAGAAAAAACGTTGCTTTGCACATGCAAAGCAAACAAAAACTGATAACAGTAATACACCTTTACGTCCCATTGACTCACCCGGCAAGTCAAGGAACAATAATGACTCGCTACCTTTTAATGACAATATTACGCATCGAAAAAAGCCACTGTTGATACTACCGCAATTAGTGGAAGTTGCGGCTTAAACTCGTAGATACAAAGATACAGTAGATATGTTATTACAAAGAAAGACGTTAGGGAAATGATAAGAGACGAATTCAATGTCATGAAATTGGCTTTAGCACAGGAGCTTAACCAAACCCTTAAGCAGATGGTGAGAACCGAATTTCAATCTATAAAACAGGAAATAACTGCTTTGGAGAATAATGTTTGTTTCTGAATGAAAATTATGAAACCACAAAATCCACCATCTCCAAATACCAAGACACACTGGGAGAGCTAACAAATACGTTACAGGATCTGCAAATCAGGCTTCAGGTTGCTGAGCAGCATAACCGTTCTAACAATCTTGAGATAGAGTGTGTCCCCGAGCACAAACAGTAAAACTTGCTATCTATGATTACTCAGCTGTCTAAGATATCCTGCGACTTGAAAGAATCCGACATTCATCATTGCACTCGTGTGGTAAAAAGTAACAGAGACGGCAAGAGACCTCGCTTAATCCTTGTTAAATTGGCTACCCATAGGCTTCGGGATACATTTTTTGCGAAAACAATAAATTTTAATAAGGCACATCCAAACGACAAGCTCAGTACTGCTCACATAGGCATTGGAGGTAATAAATCGCCGCTTTACATTGTTGAGCACATATCACCTAAAACAAATTACACGCAGCGGCTCGCCAGATCGCCAAAGATAAAGAGTACAAATTCGTGTAGATTAAGCAAGGTCGTGTTTTCATTAGGAAAACAGAAGAAGAAGAGTTTACTTATATAAGAAACCAAGAGACCAGAACCGACCTAAAACAATTCTCTGCTATATACCGTTTGTCCAAATCATATATATAACTACAATCATATATAACTCTATTTGTGAAACGATGTATGTATGATGTATTTGATGATAAATTGCCAAAATTCAAAAAAGCTGTTGTGGCAAAATGGTTATAGCTAATGGTTAGCTGTACATACAGCAAACCATTTTTTCTTATAGCTACAATTCTATAATATTGTTATACTTAGATATAATATATATATTCTTTATTATTAATTAAATTCTCATTTGGTCATGCTTATTGTTATTTTTGAAAATTTAATTAAGCTTTTACTTTTATTGAATACTGGTGTTACTTTATTTTCTCAACGCATGTCGTGGTGTCCTTAAAATGTTGTTCATTAATAGTAAGATTATTGTTACCTCATTATAACTTAGTCCTAAGTAATGTAACAACAGCTGGATATCCATTTTAAATAAATTAAAGGGGTATTATTTAAAATTCATTTTCTAAAAAATAAAGTTTTTATTTTTGCTTATTTGGCTTGTATTTTTCTCACTACTCAACCTTTATTATTTTTACAGTATTTCGATTAAATTAGAAATATTAATTTACACTATTTTTAACTATACCTCTCTACTTCCGTCCCTTTTCACTAAATCACACCCAGAGATTGCAAGAAAGCGATAAAAAAGATGATACACATAAAAAATAATCTTAAAATATTTCATAAATTAAAATTGTTTTATTTTATCTATCGATAGATAAGGACAACGCTATCTATACCTCGTGTCGACATTGCTACGCTCTACTGTTTTAACACAGTTGTCAATATATGACACTGTAAATACATTACACACCAAGATAAATTTGTAACTGTGTGCATAAATTTGCCAGTGTTGTATGAAATGGTGTAGTGTGCGTGCGTAGCGACGTGATTACATTTTGCATTTGTGTGCACATGTTTATTTGTAGGTGTACGAAGCCCCCCACCGACATTGCTGAATTTTTTGTTCAAGATTCGAGCGTAATGCCGTCTCCTTTTGGTTGCCTTTTTTTTTGTTGTCGCGGGGATAGCGTTTTATTACTGCCGCCCGCTCCGGAGGGAAGCGGATTAAGAATAAAACGGGTATGCTGGACTAGCCGGTCTTACGACCCAGCATCCCCCTCGCACGGATGATGGCTATCCGTGCTGCCGCTGGGCCGAGTCCCTAACCCCTATATACAACCCACCCGACACTACCAGCTAAAACCCCGCGGTGGCCTTCTTCGGCGCTTACGGAGCGATCCCGGGGTATTCTAAGGAGTGCTAGAATTGCAGCCGGAATCGCCCCTGCGCGGTGCTGCGTAGCAGCCCATCTCCATGGAGGGCTAAGGAGCCCCCGCGCACCGAACAACGACAGCGAACGAGGCCTTACCACCTGCGCTGCCGTCCATCTCGGGGTCGACGATGCTCCGAATTTGGAGTGCATCGATACGGGCTGACAGCCTCGTACGACAGGCAGGGGTTACCGTGGTGGAATTCAAACGCCCCCATTCCCATTCTCCATTCCTTTTGGTTGCCTACTCTAAGTTTTTACCTCGGTTCGTGAATTTTACGTGACATTGGCAAAAATTGTAAAATCGTTCCTTCGTTAAGACCGTAAACAAGAACAAAGATTTTTTATAATTCTAAGAACTATACAATATTGACTTTTAGGATTCAATAGAAAAAAAAATCTAAGTAACTAACCACATAGATTTAGTATATATATAGATGAGGCATAGGCGTACACCCGAAAGGGACAGATGAACCTATGGGGCTACCAACTAACATTATTTTACCCAGTTCATGAAATCTCAGGTGTGCGTGTTTCATGTGACGATAAAATTTAAAATTTTATGAGACATAGACATAATATTATAATTTCTTGAAAAGGAAACTCACAGTTACATAATAGGCACAATAACTTTACTAACAATGAAAAATTAATTTTATATATAGGTAATGTAATATTTTCTAATACCTACTGTCTTTTTTATTTCCGTAAGATTTTCCAGCATAGTATGTCCTGAAATTTAAATAGTTTTTACAAATACTTTTGATGAGCATTAAGTAGTGGTTATCAAAAGAGAATGAAAAATCGCGAGGAACTCCTGCAAATAATTGACGACCAACATATTCATGCATTCTTGTAGGAGACGATTAGCGAGTTGTAGAGTTTATAGACTACTCACCCCATCCGCCAACACCAGATTTGCACAAGAGCGCATGTTTATAAGAGTGTAGCCAAATATTGTGATATAATAAAAGTTTTTTAATTCATAAAAAGTACACAGACTTAAATAAAACACAAATTATGCATCCCTATAAAATTTGAGTTGCCCTCGATTTTTCTGAGATCCCATCATCAGATCCTGACTTAGTGGGACCAATGGGACCACCTGGGAACTATACCCTTTTAACAAAAAAATAATTTCGCGAATCGGTCCAGGCGTCTTCGAGTAATCGGGGAACATACATAAAAAAAAGATTCGGACGAATTGTGAACCTCCTCCTTTTTTTTGAAGTCGGTTAAAAATTATTTTAAAGTCGCCTTGAGTCAATATCGATGCATAAACATCACATTCACTTAAACCAGGGCACTTATGGATTAAAAACAACATGCTGATATCTACAATTAGTATAGTTGCAAAATGTAAGAGTCCATTGTCCAGACCACCCATTGGACCCTTAGAGTATTTAACACTGGAGACGCCATTGAGCGCTTACCCCGTTTGACATATGTAAGAGCACGGTGCTCATACACGTTCTATAAAACTAGTTGCGCTTCGTGATCCGCCACTAAAAAATAAAAATTAAACCGCCTTCAAAAAAACCCAGACACAACTAAAAAGCAAAAAATAATTGGTTACATTTAAATCAATTAGTTATATGCAATTTAAATCAATTATTTTTGGAGTCGGTGCCGGTGTTGTTTTCTTTACTTTTAGATTTATAAAAACCAAGTCTGGATCTATTTTATATTTTTTTGTATGCCTGATTATTCTGTTTTTTCCATGTTTTGGCTGGCACCGACTCCAAATAATTGATTTAAATTGCATATAACTAATTGATTTAAATGTAACCAATTATTTTTTGCTTTTTAGTTGTGTCTGGGTTTTTTTGAAGGCGGTTTAATTTTTATTTAAAAAGTAATAATTTATTTTTTGCTTTTTAGTGATAAATTATATAAAATCGGTTAAAAGCTGCTGAAGATATTAGAATTTACGTGTATTTTAATTTTATCACCCCCCTCCCTCACCCCCACCCCTTTTACCCTCTCTCACTGAAACTTAACTTTTATAATGAACGTAATGCAAAAAGAACCACTGGAATACTACTTAATTTTAAGGAGTTACCCTCTCCAGCTCCGAAGATATTCATCAGATCTTCACCATATTTTTATGGGACCAAATGACAAGCACCAGCTTTCAATCAAAGAAAGAATGGTCGAAATCGGTTCACACAGTACAGAGAAACGAGGTAACAAACATAAAAAAAAAAAAAAAAAAAAGCAACATACAGTCGAATTGAGAACCTCCTCCTTTTTTTGAAGTCGGTTAAAAAGTGACATCACGTGCGAATGGAACTCCGTGAAAAAGCCCGCCTGTAGCGGTATTAACATGTAAAAATAGATCTGACACATGAAACTTACAAAAATACAACATTATTTTTCACCTGGACGTATTTTTTTAAAGTAATATTATCCTTAAAAGCAACAAAACATATAATTTCTAAAAATTATCATCGGGTAATAAATGTTGCCAGGTTAAACTTTTAGCCACAGTAGTGCAAAATTTATTTGCATTCAATATCTTAAACGCAAGTTGTTTTTTTAATATTCATAATATTCAACTAATGTTGCCCGCGGCTCCGCCCGCGTGTAGGTCTTGGAGCATTTTAACCTTCTATATTTTGCTATCCCATAGGAAGCGTGCATTTTTTCGAGTTAAAAGTGGTCTTTGTCATTTTCTGATCCCTAAACTGCCACTATGCAAAAAATCATGTCGATCCCTTGCTCTGTGAAAAACTAAACTATCCCATGGGAACTGTACATTTCTCCGGGATAAAAAGTAGCCTATGTGCTTTTCCAGACTATAATCTATCACATAGCAGCGATAGCCTAGTTGGTTGTAGTACGGACTGTCAAGACGAAAGTCGTAGGTTCGAAACCCAAGTGGCATACACCTCTGACTTTTCTAAAGTTATGTGGGTACTAGAATGTTAATTATCGCTTGCTTTAACGGTGAAGGAAAACATCGTGAGGAAACCTGCATATCTGAGATTTTTTCGAAGGTATGAGAAGTCTGCCAACCCGCATTAGGCCAGCGTGGTGGACTAAGGCCTAACCCCTCTCATTAGTAGAGGAGGCCCGTGCCCAGCAGTGGGACAATGTTTAATACAGGGTTAGTATTATTATTATTATATTATATATTATTAATCTATCACTGTGCCAAACTTTAAGTTTTTTTTTATTTTATTTTTATACGACGTTGGTGGCAAACAAGCTTACGGCCCGCCTGATGGTAAGCGGTTACCGTAGCCTATGGACGCCTGCAACACCAGGAGTATCACATGCGCGTTGCCGACCCTAAGTAGTAGATCCGTCCAGCCGCTGTAGCGTGATTGGATATCAACAACCATGCATCCATCCAAACATACGAATTTATAATATTAGTAGGATTTATGCTTCCTTAACTTAATTTATAATTTAAAAATATTACGACTAAGTTTACAATTTCATAAACTTTATTACACTGGCATTTTGGGTGGTTTATGTGGTAACACTGTCGTTTATGCAAGACTCAAATAGTGTTGTAGATAAACTTATAAAGGTTATCGATAAAATTACTAATCCATCTGGACTGTCTTCTAAACACATACTTTTAATGTAAATAGTTCTAACACACTAGGAATGTCACAAAATATACCAAAACCAGAATAAAGTATTTGTCAAAAAAATGTGATCCTAAAAATGTATCCGGTATATTTAAAAAATATTTAGGTATGAATTTTGGCGCCATTCATTTATTACGTAAGATGATGTAGGGGGGAGTCGATCATGTCTTATTTTTTCTTACAAGAGGTGGGAGGGAGTCTTAATAGTTCTTACGTAAGATCACACAAATGCGCAATTTAGGATTATACTTTGAAAAAGCGCGGGCAATGCCTATAATTTTAAAATTGCAACTTAGAATTTTTTATATTTTTTTGATAACCGGTATGACTTGCCTTTTCACCCGCTTCCGGCTTGACGTCGACTTTTGGGACATCCTGTATTCACGTCGAGATTTCAAGCCCTTTTTATATGCTCTTCATAATAGATAACCGTTAGCCGGCTACCACACCAAACAAAACAGGCGATAATCGCTCTCAATGACATACAATAATTTCATTCGCTAATCGCATTCGGTACCAGTAACACTGTATTTCTTGGCTCCGCTTATTTAATTTGAAATTTTATAGAATAACAGAACATTTTCTCACAAACTATATACCATTGGAAAGGTCGTGTTGTGTACTTTCCGGTGGTATATTTGCTTAATCGGAATACCTCAAAACGAGTGAGTAATCATCAAATACATTTTAAAATCATTTGCAACGGCCGTCATACATACCTGAAAAACGCTTCTCTACAATTAGTGTTGACCAAAAAAAAATGGAAGTGTCACGGATGATGTGCAAAGCAACCGAAAACTGATAACAGTAATACACCTTTACGTCCCATTGACTCACCCGGCAAGTCAAGGAACAATAATGACTCGCTACCTTTTAATGACAATATTACGTATCGAAACAAAGCCACTGTTGATACTAGCGCAATTAGTGGAAGTTCCGGCTTAAACTCGTCCGCGTCAGTTATTACAAAGAAAGACGTTAGGGAAATAATAAGAGAAGAATTCAATGTCTTGAAAATGGCTTTAGCACAGGAGCTTAACCAAACCCTTAAGCAGATGGTGAGAACCGAATTTCAATCTATAAAACAGGAAATAACTGCTTTGGAGAATAATGTTTGTTTCTGAATGAAAATTATAAAACCACCAAATCCACCATCGCCAAATACCAAGACACACTAGGAGAGCTAAAGAAAGAGAACGTTCAGTTAACAAATACGTTACAGGATCTGCTAATCAGGCTTCAGGTTGCTGAGCAGCATAACCGTTCTAACAATCTTGAGATAGAGTGTGTCCCGGAGCACAAACAGTAAAACTTGCTATCTATGATTACTCAGCTGTCTAAGGTATTTTTTTTTTTTTTTTTTCCCGCGGGGAAAATCCATCTTACGGATACCTTCTGGTCCTCGGGGGAGGAGAGATGGTTATGCCGGACTCACCGACCTTCCGACCCAGTTCGCCCGAAGGACTACTAGATCGGGACCCTAATCAATTTTCCTACGCCGGTGTACCGACTAAAAACCCCGCGGTAGCCTTCTGCAGCACATGTGGGACAATCCCGGGGGATCCTGAGTTTACCCTGGATTGCTGCCGGAACCATCCCTGTGCCGTACCTTTACGGCCCGTCTCTTGGGCTAGATGCCCCCCACAATTTACAGTAGCAGCGCGATATTTCGCGCCGCCAACCGCCTCAGGGTCGCACCATGCAGATATATATGTAAAGGCCGCACATCCCCCGCTGTGCAGCCGCGACCCCTGTGATCCCTTTTAGTCGCCTCTTACGACAGGCAGGGTATACCGTGGTAGAATTCTTCAGGGCCCCCATTCCACAGGGCGGTGTCTAAGGTATCCTGCGACTTGAAAGAATCCGACATTCATCATTGCACTCGTGTGGTAAAAAGTAACAGAGACGACAAGAGACCTCGCTCATTCATTGTTAAATTGGCTACCCCTAGGCTTCGGGATACATTTTTAGCGAAAATAATAAATTTTAATAAGGCAAATCCAAACGACAAGCTCAGTACTGCTCACATAGGCATTGGAGGTAATAAATCGCCGCTGTACATTGTTGAGCACCTATCACCTAAAAACAAATTACACGCAACGGCTCGCCAAATCGCCAAAGATAAAGAGTAAACATTCCTGTAGATTAAGCAAGGTCGTGTTTTCATTAGGAAAACAGAAGAAGTTTACTTATATAAGAAACCAAGAGACCAGAACCAACCTAAAACAATTCTCTGCCATATCCCGTTTGTCCAAATCATATAAATCTATTTGTGAAACGATGTATGTATGATGTATTTGTTGATAAATTGCCAAAATTCAAAAAGCTGTTGTGGCAGAATGGTTAGCTGTACATACAGCTAACAATTTTTTCTTATAGCTACATTATATAATATTGTTATACTTAGATATAATATATATCTAATATAATAATCTAATATCATATATATATATATATATATATATATTTTATTATTAATTAAATTGTCATTTGGTCATGGTCAACCTTTTTCTTTTATTAAATACTGGTGTGACATAGTGACAGGTAGAGATTTTATGACTTGATCTGCCGGTATTGATACTTTGGTATTAATTGAGTATTTAATAGTTATTACAATCTGTGGGGATAGTTGTATTATCATTTATTGTTTGGAGTTTTTATATTTGATGGTAAGTCCATCTTTGTCTGACTTTTCTGCCCTCGAGGTAGCTATCTATAACCCTTCTGATGTTAACTGGACATCTTTCAAGCAGGTTTTCGGAGGACGATGACTGTTGCCTCCTTCCAGGTGGACGTGAAGTGGCCTAGTTCTTGGCGTTTGTTTGCCAGTGATATGTACAATTCTGGGTACTTATTTATTGCTTGCTTACAGATATCTGCCGTTAGACCGTCTGCTCCCGGGGCTTTCTTTGGGTTGAAGCTATAACAACAACTTCTTCTTCCTCTTTGTCATCTGGATAACATGTTTCTGCCAAGAATTTTGCCGACTCCTTAGGGGCTCTCCATTTCTAGTTTATGGCAGGTCTTCTTGTCTCTTAGACACCTTTGTGATCACTCTATATGTTTTAATTGTCCTGTTTCCTACGAAACTCCTTCCAGCTTTCTACTTGTACCCTCTTGGCTTCATTCTCATATCTTTCTTTTGATTGCAGGTACTCATCGACGACCTTGTCTCCCCGGATCGGCGCTGCGCATCGGATTCTCCTCCTCCGGGTGATGACCTCCTGCTTCATCTCGGCGAGTTTCCCGGACTACCAGGATCGTATCATAATGGAATCGTATCTATGTATCGTATCGGTAGTATCTATGTTTTTTTTTTAATAAAGACAGACAGACAGACAGACAGACAGACAGACAGACAGACAGACAGACAGACAGACAGACAGACAGACAGACAGACAGACAGACAGACAGACAGACAGACAGACAGACAGACAGACAGACAGACAGACAGACAGACAGACAGACAGACAGACAGACAGACAGACAGACAGACAGACAGACAGACAGACAGACAGACAGACAGACAGACAGACAGACAGACAGACAGACAGACAGACAGACAGACAGACAGACAGACAGACAGACAGACAGACAGACAGACAGACAGACAGACAGACAGACAGACAGACAGACAGACAGACAGACAGACAGACAGACAGACAGACAGACAGACAGACAGACAGACAGACAGACAGACAGACAGACAGACAGACAGACAGACAGACAGACAGACAGACAGACAGACAGACAGACAGACAGACAGACAGACAGACAGACAGACAGACAGACAGACAGACAGACAGACAGACAGACAGACAGACAGACAGACAGACAGACAGACAGACAGACAGACAGACAGACAGACAGACAGACAGACAGACAGACAGACAGACAGACAGACAGACAGACAGACAGACAGACAGACAGACAGACAGACAGACAGACAGACAGACAGACAGACAGACAGACAGACAGACAGACAGACAGACAGACAGACAGACAGACAGACAGACAGACAGACAGACAGACAGACAGACAGACAGACAGACAGACAGACAGACAGACAGACAGACAGACAGACAGACAGACAGACAGACAGACAGACAGACAGACAGACAGACAGACAGACAGACAGACAGACAGACAGACAGACAGACAGACAGACAGACAGACAGACAGACAGACAGACAGACAGACAGACAGACAGACAGACAGACAGACAGACAGACAGACAGACAGACAGACAGACAGACAGACAGACAGACAGACAGACAGACAGACAGACAGACAGACAGACAGACAGACAGACAGACAGACAGACAGACAGACAGACAGACAGACAGACAGACAGACAGACAGACAGACAGACAGACAGACAGACAGACAGACAGACAGACAGACAGACAGACAGACAGACAGACAGACAGACAGACAGACAGACAGACAGACAGACAGACAGACAGACAGACAGACAGACAGACAGACAGACAGACAGACAGACAGACAGACAGACAGACAGACAGACAGACAGACAGACAGACAGACAGACAGACAGACAGACAGACAGACAGACAGACAGACAGACAGACAGACAGACAGACAGACAGACAGACAGACAGACAGACAGACAGACAGACAGACAGACAGACAGACAGACAGACAGACAGACAGACAGACAGACAGACAGACAGACAGACAGACAGACAGACAGACAGACAGACAGACAGACAGACAGACAGACAGACAGACAGACAGACAGACAGACAGACAGACAGACAGACAGACAGACAGACAGACAGACAGACAGACAGACAGACAGACAGACAGACAGACAGACAGACAGACAGACAGACAGACAGACAGACAGACAGACAGACAGACAGACAGACAGACAGACAGACAGACAGACAGACAGACAGACAGACAGACAGACAGACAGACAGACAGACAGACAGACAGACAGACAGACAGACAGACAGACAGACAGACAGACAGACAGACAGACAGACAGACAGACAGACAGACAGACAGACAGACAGACAGACAGACAGACAGACAGACAGACAGACAGACAGACAGACAGACAGACAGACAGACAGACAGACAGACAGACAGACAGACAGACAGACAGACAGACAGACAGACAGACAGACAGACAGACAGACAGACAGACAGACAGACAGACAGACAGACAGACAGACAGACAGACAGACAGACAGACAGACAGACAGACAGACAGACAGACAGACAGACAGACAGACAGACAGACAGACAGACAGACAGACAGACAGACAGACAGACAGACAGACAGACAGACAGACAGACAGACAGACAGACAGACAGACAGACAGACAGACAGACAGACAGACAGACAGACAGACAGACAGACAGACAGACAGACAGACAGACAGACAGACAGACAGACAGACAGACAGACAGACAGACAGACAGACAGACAGACAGACAGACAGACAGACAGACAGACAGACAGACAGACAGACAGACAGACAGACAGACAGACAGACAGACAGACAGACAGACAGACAGACAGACAGACAGACAGACAGACAGACAGACAGACAGACAGACAGACAGACAGACAGACAGACAGACAGACAGACAGACAGACAGACAGACAGACAGACAGACAGACAGACAGACAGACAGACAGACAGACAGACAGACAGACAGACAGACAGACAGACAGACAGACAGACAGACAGACAGACAGACAGACAGACAGACAGACAGACAGACAGACAGACAGACAGACAGACAGACAGACAGACAGACAGACAGACAGACAGACAGACAGACAGACAGACAGACAGACAGACAGACAGACAGACAGACAGACAGACAGACAGACAGACAGACAGACAGACAGACAGACAGACAGACAGACAGACAGACAGACAGACAGACAGACAGACAGACAGACAGACAGACAGACAGACAGACAGACAGACAGACAGACAGACAGACAGACAGACAGACAGACAGACAGACAGACAGACAGACAGACAGACAGACAGACAGACAGACAGACAGACAGACAGACAGACAGACAGACAGACAGACAGACAGACAGACAGACAGACAGACAGACAGACAGACACTGAATCGATTTTAACATTTAATACAAAGATATTATGAACTCAGAGAATGGGCACAACAATCTTATTTTTTTATCAACCCCCTATAGGGTGAAATTGGCAATGAAAATAAGCCATATTGTTTTAAGGCCGCTTCACTTCAAAATCGAATTCTCTGGTGGCCGGTGTTAAACCTAAAAATGACATCTCCCATTTTGTTTTTCTCCGCCAATTTGTAATCTTAAAAATATTCTGTCTTATATTTGGCCTGAGATGACTGACGACTGAGAGAATGGATCAGCAAAATATATTCCTTCAGTCTAAAAATAATACGCGAGCGGAGCCACGAGCAAAAGCTGGTCTCCGTGTAATAAATACTCTTTGTTAATATTTACAAGTTTCCATATTTAGTATTCTTTGACGTACGAATTTACGTTTGACGTAGATTTATACAAATACATTAGAATATCTATTATTTTTCTTAGGAAATCTGAGCCTACTAAACATTTTCAGAATCACCGAATTTTTAGTTATTGTTGGACCCAAAAACATAAAAAAGAAGACCTATAAATGAATTTTCAATACTCTCCATCTTTACCTCCGATTAAAGTTCTCATGGTTAATTCCCTTTCGCCAGCAGCCCAACTCATTGCCGTTAAATTATTGTCGGGCACAATATTCGGAAGCGATCATTTGATTGATCTTATCCTTCTAGTATATTCAAATGAACTACAACCAGCCGAAGAATTTCAATTGGAATTAAAAACCTGTGCATTACCATGTATGAATTCTATTGCAGTTTCATCAGATTTGCCAAGGTATGTTACCTTATTTTAAATATGGTATGTTGCTTTTTGAGAAATATAAAGTACTTTTTTATGGTGAATTGATCTACGTTTTTAAAACCTGGCACGGCAATGTGACCACACTACACCTGATCGTAAGCGCAGTGCCATCCAATTAGAGTATCGAGTAGCGAGAAACAATTTATCCTTCGCTACTCAACACAATCATGTTGGCCTGCTTCTTTACACTACGCCTTGGGCAAGAACGTGAAGAAGCGACTGAGGGTCTAGTGTCAGAGTACTCAGAAAGCCGTAAAACGGCCAAACATCCTACCCCCAACTCTACCCCCGACACAAACCGGATGTACACTGGCTGATCCCGGAACGCGACACACTTGCGTGTGCCCACTATGGCGGGTTTTACATCCTGTGTACGGTGGTCGCTATATGAAGAATAGCGATATAAATAAACGCAAAGCCCGGTTCCAACACTCGCGTTTATGTACCACAATATATAATTTTAAGTCATGTTCCATTGTTGGGTAAATGTGTCTCTGTAATTCTCTGCTTATGATAATTGATCGCTTATTATAGCCAGTTTGGAAGATGCGTATCATGTGCGTCCTACTATCTCCACTTAGTCCCTCTGTATTGGCAGTTGTGTCCACCTGAGATCTACATTATCTAGTTATATATAATTTTTATTAAACCATATATTGAACTGGCTATTGATGAGCATGACTACCAGAACGATGCCAGTTGAGTATATATCTAATAACTTAGTTACCGTGTGTGTCAGTATTATTTTAGTAGATATTTGGACTTTTTTGCAATTTCGGCCCAAGAATTACTACTAGTCGTGGTTAGCGATCTGCTACACAATATCAGTTTAATTGGCAGCAATGCTCCTGTCTCTGATTTTAATAGATCAATCTTGGTACCGCTTTAGACGTTCAAATAATAATTGGGATATATCACAAACATAATAATATATTAAAACAGTACATAATATGGATACTTGAGAAGTCACAAGACACTATCGATTAGTCTCTGAACTTGCCTTCCTTATAATACTTTATCAAAAAGAGACATAATTGTACCTATATGATCTTCTTTGCTAAGTCGTGTTTATCCAAGTTTTTGCCTTTGGCAAGATACAAACAAGATTAAATGCCTGCTTCTCTCTGGGATAGTGTTATGTCTGACAGATGTCTGTATCGTCCTACAGGACATATTCTATTCTCCACAAGTTCTAATCATTCGCTTATTTCTTCTACGATTCCATTATGATCCTTGTTATATATATATAACACATTATTTCTCGACCGTCATTGAGAGTGGAGTGACTCATTTGTTTTACCTGTTTAAACTGTTTTGTTATATATATTCACTTGATGTGAAAGCAAGAACGCCTCAGACTGTACACATGATGTTACTTTAATATTAATTGTTATTTTTAGGTAGGTATATTATAGGTATATTAAAATAAATACACGCAACATTCACACACATAGTTCTGACCCCACACTAGGTAAAACCTGTATCGTGGGTATCAACAAGTACGACAACTACGGTCCCACAACACCCAGACCTGAAACAAATATCTGTCTGTCACACAAACATTAGTCTAGGTGCGGGAATCGGGCCCACGGCTTCTCGTTTCATAGCCGGCTACTTGCCCGCTGCGCCACAGAGGCCGTCTGATATTATGGGCCACATGAACATTTTTACCTAATAATAGCAATTTGAAAAGTGTTTTAGATGCTGATGTGTTTTGCTTCATAACAAACTTACCGAATCCTAATGGTATAGACTTCAATAATATAAACGCTGATGAGTTCGATACTTTATATTTAATAATAAAAATAGCAAATAACTTCTCGAAACCACCACGGGCTGTCGAGAATACGCTAGAGGAAAGCGGTACTTTCAAGAAAAATAAAAAATCTGATCAGAAATCTAGAAAACCAATATTTATTGCTGATGGTTTGGTAGCGATAGATATTCTTAAGTCTTTGTCGAAAAACATTCCTGACGATGTGATATTTTGTCCTACTCCTTTGACGTCTATTGCAAAATCTACTTTAGGAGATTACCTAAAGGTACCTTTATCATTTTCTCTGCATATTATGTTGACAAACACATATAGCTTAGTAGATAGATTCACAGTTGTACTATTGTCAATTTATTATTGAACAAAAATTATTGACAACAATATTATGGAATATGTAGTCATCATTTAACAATATAAGTTATTTTTACGAAATTATTATATAAAAATATGTTATACTTAAAGTAATTTATGGGCTTACTATACTTATTTATATTTTTAAGGTACGAAGTAGTAACTTAATAAACAATATCCATGTATGGGCTGCTAATGACGAAGTATTTCATGTTGAAGTACAGAAACCTTATATTATAGACGATCAAATAGTTGATGAATCGGATTGTGATCGGGATGTTATAAGTAAAGGTCTAATGGAATCATTACATTTTGACCATACCCAGTTTAATGCAGCCTGGATGAAAAAGGAATTTATTGAAAAGGTAAGGGACACATAATCAAAGAATAATACAATATTTATTATTAGCTTTCAACATCAGATGGTAGTAATAAATTTTTATTATTAAAATATTTATAGATTTCTACAACTGCCGCCAAAAATCCCTACGGATGCATTTATAAAGCAGCTCAAATTGCTAAAGCTTTGCAAGAAATTTGGAAGACGCGCAATAACCCAGATGTGAAGAAGTCTCATTGTAGTATGGGTGTCATTAGCGATGGGTCGTTGGGGACTATTAAAGGTGTGAATAATTGTATATCGGTTACACTTTTTACATTTTATTTAGTACTTATTTTGGGGCATGAAATAATTTTAGTATTTTTTAAGGATGCCCTTACGTCCTACCCTTAATATTCTCAAGTGATTCATGGGTGATTAACAAATATTACGAAGACGATATTCATTTAAAGCATGAAATTAAACGAATAAATAAAGTAGTGAAACAACATCACCAAAAGGTACCACCGTTATCACCCAGTTTAAAAAAAAAATATGATTTATGGATAATATACTTATCAAATGGAAATTACTCAATGTTATTCACGATATGTGCTGTTTAAATATCGTAATATTATGGACAAATCCCCTTTCGATCAAACAGGTTTGTTAATAATATGATTATATAATTGTAGCTACTGACGTATTGCAAAAAGTTTCTCGAAGAAAATGTTATCAATCAAGCTTTCATACCCGATGAGTCAAGCTCCAATTTTTCTATGAGTGACCGCAGCAGTAAGCTCAGTCTCTGAACCATTTTAAAATGATTGGTTAGCAGGAAGGCTTAATAATATTCATTAAAATTTCAATATATATTTTTTTAAATAAAAATACATTTATTATAAAATTGTTTTATTTCAGAATAGTTGATGCCCGCGAGTTCATCCTCGTGGTTTACTAAATAAACATTATTAAATTGCTTAAGAAAAAGTTAAATAAATTAAAATAAGTTCAGACGTTTCTGGATTAGCCCGGACAAACAAACAGACAGAAAAATTTCATGTATTGGTGCTGACTATTTGGAAATAACCAAATGGGTTTGAAAAAATACCTTTATTTCAAAATCACGCATTACAATTTTATTTATATGTGTAAAATATGTTGATAGTTTTTTTCCTATAGTTACTATGGTATTATCGGGCTATCCTATTTCGTTATATTTGTATAAATCTATGAAATGAAACCAAATATACACGAGATTTTCTTCAACGAAATAGAGAATCTCACCAATCTTATTGGCCTGCGCGTATATAAACAGTGTCTGGCCTCCGTAATGGAAATTACATACCCTCGAGGTCGGAAATCAAATTGATAGAAGAGGTTAAACAAACGATGCGGTCAGGGAGCCGAGACCGTAGTCCGTCGAATATTAATCGCTCGGTAAATGCGCTTTTATTTGTATTTTCCTTTGCGTGGTTCGTGCCTGCGGCGAGAGTAAGTGACAATCGTACTAATCTCAGTCGTAGAGTAGGACCGAGTTTACTTATCAATCAGAGTTAATTGCTAGTTAAGTAGAAGGCACAGCTGAAAGTATTTATAAATGATGCTTTGATAAATTTGGTAATTCTAATGAATTGAATGTAGAAAGGAAGATTGACACCCATTAAGCATATTCAAAAATTTATTTTATTAATTTTGTAGAAAGCTTACGGACTAATCCAATTAGGTAGTTATAATTACAAGATAATGAAAAACTGTTGCCAATGACAGGCTTCTGAATGTTAATAATAAGATATACAACATGTAACATGATTAACGCACACTCTGAAAGTAGATTGTTCAGAATAAGCGACTGAATCGATATCAAACATTTTTTAATAGATGATTTTTTTTCCAAAAAATAATAAAGACTCAAGTAAATAATAGTCACCCCTTAATATAACGTTCAAGACAAACGAAACTGAAACATAACTCGATGTCGAAAATTAGTACAACTAATTTCATAAAAAACAATATTTATATTCATCGCAGTCTAATTTCAATACATGAATTATGATTGTAATAATATTTTTAAATTGGGGTGTCTGAGGATGTGCGTTATTCCTGTTACACGTAGTATACTACGTTTCCTTAAATTATATATGCTATTCACCATGCCATCTTATAACGATCTAATTGGATGGCTAAGTGTTTACATTATGTTTGCTGCTTACAATGAATTAGGTAAATACTTTACTACTATACTTGAATACTAAGATTAGTATAAAAAATAATAAGGCGTACTCTCATCACAAAAGCTAAAAGAACTAGATTAATAAAGTTAGATAATCACAACATTTTATGCAGCTTAGAATTACTTTTATTATCTGAATTCACAAGCTATTTGAAGAGAAGGCAATTCCACGGCGCGTAGGGAATTCGAATCAAACTCGTCTCATTAGCCAGTAAAGGAAAACTTGGATTAGTTGACCAACTTCTAGTAGGTAGTGAATTGCGCGGGTGCGTTCGGCACGACGACAAGCTGTGTGCACCGAGTTCTCTCTTCAACAAGTTGAATCAACGGACGATGAGATTTCATAGTTGGTGTATTAAATATATAAAGTTTTTAATTAAATTAAATCAGAGTTTCGATACTACATACATACATATACACTCACGCCTGTAATCCGCGAAGGGGTAGGCAGAGGTGTAACCAGTTCACCCACTTTTCGCAGAATTTCGGTCCCATAATGTGATAGGGGACGAGTCTATCGCCATACCGGGCACAGGTTCCAGACTCCGGGCTAATACTGAGAATTTCTAGATAGGAAAACCCAATATCACTCTACCCGACCCGGAGATCGAACCCGAGACCTCAGCACAGCGGTCGTAACGCATACGCATTTCGATATTCTAGTTTCAATACTATATTTAATTATGATTAATTTACTCTTGTCAGCGCACTTAGGTATAATGCTTTGATATATAAATTTAAAGGTAGCCTAAAATCTTTGAATTAGTATATTGGAAACTTAAAATAATTCCAACATGCTATATAATAACTTATACAACAGATAAAATAATGTACAAATTCACCTGTTTACTATTCCTTTATTTTTATAAGTTTATTTTAAATTAAGTGATAAGATAAAAAATCATTATAAAAGTCTATTTTACCTATAACAAATTTTTAATAAAAGCAATGTAATACCAGTCCATTAAATATTGTTTTACTGCTGGGCACGGGTCTCCTCTACTGATGAGAGGGGTTAGGCCTTAGTCCACCATTACGCTGTCCTAATGCAGTTTGGTAGACTTCACATACCCTTGAAATTAGTTTATTTTATTTTTATTGCTTATGAAAAACGGTAGTAAAATAAATAAAAGCTATGTTAAGGTTTTATTATTTCTAGAGTCCTAATATGAACCGCACTGTTATTCTAGCGATGATAATAAATTTAAAACTATTATATTATATAAATTGTATACTACCTACTCACAAAATGTGAACAAGTACGCTTGCAATAGTAGATATAAAATGGCAGACATAATGGCGTTTAAATCTATGAAAAGGATATAAACTGCAGCATTTATCTAGTGAGGGCGGCCACCACACCTTGCAGAGATATACGATTTCCGCGGGCAACGATTCGTAAATAACTATACATAAGCCAGCCACCTAACGTGGTTAGAATTTAGTTTAATTGGAATACTTATTTTCAATTTGAACTTTTATTAACCATGATAATTGAATATTTATTCGAATAATCAAACAACAAAATACTTATAAGATATTATGGGTTACAAATAAATATAATCCCTTGTGATTTTAAATCACATTGCCACAATCACAGGACTGCCTTGGTGGCGCAGTTGTAATTGCGCATGCGTTACAACCGCTGTACTGAGGTTTCGGGTTCGATCCCCGGGTCGGGTAAAGTGATATTGGGTTTTTCTATCTAGAAATTCTCAGTATTAGCCCGAAGTCTGGAACCTGTGCCCGGTATGGCGATAGGCTCACCCCCTATCACATTATGGGACCGAAATTCGGCGAAAAGTGGATGTACTGGTTACACCTCTGCCTACCCCTTCGGGGATTATAGGCGTGAGTGTATATGTATGTATGATTTTAAATTAGGTGGTTCTTTAGTTCAAGTAATATAAATAAAATATTTCAGTCAAATCTCTTCCCTAACTTTCGGTCATAGTAGTAACTTATAAAAACGTAAAGAAATCAAAATAATGAAAATAATGCGAATGACTTTTTATTAGAAAGAAAGGGTTTTGATTAACATTAAAGCGAACGCGGCTTCGGTCCCTTTGTCTCCTTTGCAGACATTAATTATCTGATCCAGGTTGGATGTTAGATTTATTGGCTTTTTTCAGCCTTAATTTCTAGAGATTCGGTCGAATGGCCCATCCTATCACCGGAACATTAACGCCACCCTTGGGAAATATCTTTGTGTTTTTTATAACTATTTAATGGAATTTAATAAACTATAAGATACTAAATAAGCTTTTGTCGCATTTTTATGATTTTTTTCACAGTTGTAAAATGGTCACACATAAATTTGAAGTAATTTCTTAATATCGGCCACACACACATAATGCTTCGGGTCTGGTGAGTATTCATGGGAGGTACAGAGGTCCCTTGCCATCAGGTCAACCACTTGCTCGTTTACCAGTATCCGTAATAAAAAAATATTACAATTTATTAAATTTTACTTTTTAAATAAATGTTTGTATTTTTTTATATCATTGTATAAAACACATTCAATCATCACGCAACGAACCGCTTGTTCCGAGGGTGTAAAGCGCTCTATCTGCCAGACACGTCTCTGGAGTGCTGCCTAACGGCCCGTCTCCAAATGTAGGAAGTTTCAGAAGTTCACCTAGACCGAAGGGCATCCTTGGAGGTAGAAACGAAGCGAATAACATTCGCTGCTATCCATGTCGGCGTCACACGATGTACAAACAAGTATAAAGGGAATGGTAATACGACAATGAACATTTAAAAAAATATGATGTTTGAAAATTTATATTAAACCTTAATCACAGTCGCACCAAAGAACTACGAAAGTACATAAGAATTATTCATGGAAGGTTTAATGGTGTAATAACGTTCTAATCCTATAACGTAAAGTGGGTTCCAGGGCCGAGGCGGTGGGTCGAAAAATTTGTTTAAAAATTCAATACCGTCTATAAGAAACTCGTTCTGAGAACGCAACGGCCTGCGAACATTCCCATTTTCCTTTAATAACATGGGAGAAATTGCTCGATTAGTGCGAAAGGGGATACCTTCGCAAGCCTTCGATTGCGATATGTAGACCGAGACGAAAGTTTAAGTAATCTGATATTTTACGTCAGCCATTTGAAATTTCAATACCATTTAATGGATATTATAATATATAGGTACGTTGGGAACTCTTAAGTTTACGCTATTCGAACAATTTGTAGTTAAAATAAATCAATAAATACACTTTCAAGCAAAAATATTAGTACACAAAATGTGAGGTTGGTTGGGATGAATTTAGTATGGAAATCTATATTTTCAACCGACTTCAAAAAAAAGGAGGTTCTCAATTCGACGTGTATTTTTTTCATTTTTATGTTTGTTACCTCAGAACTCCGTCATTTATTGACCGATTTGGAAAATTCTTCTTTTATTACAGAGAATATACTTCCAGATTGGTCCCATAGAATTTTTATCAAACTTGGTTGAGTAGTTTTGTACCACTAAAAAGCAAAAAATAAATAATTACTTTTTAAATAAAAATAAAACCGTCTTCAAAAAACCCAGACACAACTAAAAATCAAATTATAATTGGTTACATTTACATCAATTAATTGATACCACTGAAAAAGTCACAGAAAAGCAAAATTCGCTACATCAATTAATTGGTGTAAATGTAACCAATTATTATTTGGTTTTTAGTTTTTTCTGGGTTTTTTGAAGACGGTTTTATTTTTATTTAAAAAGTAATAATTTTTGTTACATTTAAGTTGCTTTGCTAAACACACAGACCATATTTCGTTTAAATTATATTTTGCCTGCATGTAAAATTATATTCAATTATTCTTTTACTCTTTTCTTCTTGAGTTGTCAGTTTAAAGTCGATATCTTAATATATATAATTCTTCTGTACGTGTGTTTGTCACGTAAATCCTTCTAAACGGCTAGACCGATTTGGATGAAATTTTGTGTATATTTCAATGGGTTCCTAGATAGTTTGGAAAACACAGTTGGAACTTATTTGGTACGTGTCGCTGCTGTCGGTATGTCACCAGAATTGATTTTATGGGATTTGTGGGAAAATGCCAAAGATTTCTTCAAAATATCTTATTTAATGTGGCGCTGTTTTTCAGGGCAGGTAGACGTCTGCCGCCTCGGCTAGTAATAATATAATTTTTTTATATAATGATGTTAAGCTGAGAAAGTAAATCAAGATTATATTACTAAAATATTTTTTATTATTCTTCGTGGGCAATACGTAACAAAATTAGGTATAGGCTTTTCTCACAAAAAAAATAACATTAATTTTTTTATTAGATTTCAATCGTTTGAATACATAGATGTATCAGCGATAAATTAGCTTTAGCCTTCGATTGTATATTAAAATGTTTAAGACCATGTAAATAATATTATTTTCATGGTCTTAAACATGTAACGTCTATTTACAAAATCCTTCTTCTTCTGAAAAAAATGGAAGAATTTTCCGGATTAAAAACATTCAATTTAAATACCCCAGACCTTTGTCCAGTGAGTTTCCGTAGGCAACCGGCCGTGAAATTTCATTTAATCGCCGGAGAGAAGTGCGTCTCGGCTAATGCAGATTGCGAGTTTCGCCCTCTGGGACCCGGTTAATTTATGGCCTAACAAATTTTTATTCTTTCTGGGACTGCTCAATCGTCATTTTTCTCATAATCTAATCATTTGGTTTTTGAATGGCTATTAAATGAAGAGAAGTTACACCTTTTGTTATGATTGTTATTATAAAATTGAATACGCTTTCATTGTGGTGATATTATAGCCTCTACATGTTCTTCAAATGTTCCAGAGATCAACTATTGTAAACGTGGCAGTGTACAGCAGCCATAATTAAAGTACATTTCGATTAATGATACTCAGCAGTTCGTAAATTGCTATTGATCGATCTTTCAACAATGACTCGTTGAAGTCCCGACTCCCGAGCGATGAAAATTTAACATAATCTGATTACGAAGGCATACGACCTACGACTGAGTACTGTATAAATTCTCATTGATGCCTACTATTGTCAACAGTTCCTTAATACTAACTTTAATTTCGCCGATAGCTTGTAAGCATTATGTCTATAACCGAAAAGAATTAGGGTATCTACGATTTATATGTCTACATGTAAGTCGTCTTCATATTTGTTGTGTATCTTTCTTTGTTATTTGGTGGAAAACAGTGGAATTTCAGTTCAGTTTCAGTTTTTATTTTGTTTGCTTTTTACGTAAGCACGTGAATTTGCTGTAAGTTTTTTTTGCTTGATAGAATTTATCTGCGTGTCGGTCTCAATAATTTTTTTATGATTTGATGACGGAAATTGAACTTCTTAACCAAAACAATAACTTTAACTTAAACTTGAAACTCGGCCCGTGCAATTTCAGTTGATAGGGCATTAGCTCCGAAAATACTTCTACTCTACTAATGTGATAATGTGTCAGCTACGCTGTGGACAGTTTGGCTACACTTTGTGCATGAATGGGTTGAAGAGTGAGAGGTCCAAATTCTGCTCTTCTATCTATTTCTTTCTTAGAGAAGGGCAGCACAACCATGGTTCTTCTGGTATTATGGGTTTTAATTGGGCGGTGATTATCAGTTAACTTCAGGTCACGCAATTGCTCCTTTGCCAGTTTATGCTATAAAAATAAATTGTTATTCTTGACTTTACAGTGTCAATTTTAAAGTCGTTTTTTATATGTGGGCAACGTCTGAGTTTATTTTTGTCCCATTATCTGAAACACGGCAAACCTATTGCCATACTGTACAGATTCTTATCACGGGTAACTCATGTCTGATTTTTAAAATCGAAAGCTCAAACTCTAATTGTAACTTACACTAGACCAAATTAAGCGATGAATGGCCAAGGAAGATGGTTTTTACGTTTTAGCTCAACTTTAATTGTTGATCTGTAAGCACAGCGGTCTTGCACAAGTTCTCTATGCTTTTCCATTAAGCCGGCATACAAATATCTTGCATGCTGATACTATAATATGTTATATTTATTGTATGTTACTGCACTAGTTGTATTTTCATGCATATTGTTATATACTTTTTCAGTATTGTAATTGACTAGTGAATCCGACTAGGTATGTTTTGGTAGACCTTAGGTGCCTCACGTCATGTAAATTTAGCCCAAATAATTGTTATTCCGGAATAGCCTTTTAAATAAGTTTATTTTTAAAGCACGACTCTAATGCGTACACACTTGATAGTAAGTAAAATGTGGTTGAAATAAAATGTCGATCGTGGAGAAACTAACGCACGTATTAACCTCACTCTTTGATATGCGTATATTTTTGTATCTATTATTGGTTTATTTTCAAATCCACACAGAAACTGATATTTTGCTCTTAGTGTCTCCTGAAAGTCAGCAGGATTATATCGGCTTGAAGTAAATGGATCTATACTGGTAGATGTTGGAATGTGACTCGTCGTAAATTATATATAATTCATGGCGGCTTTACTCAGTTCAACGTTCGCTTTTCATATCTAACTTATACTGCTACAAAAATTGATAAGCACCATATTATGCACTGATAGAACCATAAAATATTTTATTTTATGCTTAGGGACATGGCTTTTCACGCATATAAAAAGTAAGTGGCTTGTAGAGAACGACAATAAAAACATGAGTTTGTGCTGTATCCCAGTGGAACTGCGACCTTTTCTTGTTGACATCTTTATCGAACGATTTTCGAGATGTGGAGGCGTGGAAAAGTTAAATAAATCCAAAGAGAACATTAGATAAGGGAATGGCTTTTGTAATGTCTTCGGGACGCCGTAAATGCAACCGATGTGCCATAGATATCTGTCTGGAACATGAGTGAGCTCTAACTTCGTTTCGGTTCATAGTGGAATTTAAAACATTATTGTCGGTTTTAAATAAATTACTAATGACTAGACTCCCCTTTTACAAATAAGCCAATTCTTCAATCTATCAGGTCCACTTACACTGATGATTAAGTGGTTGGTCGGTAAGCTAATTAAGCATAAATTTATTTATTCTTAAAGAACCTTCAATGTTGTATCTTCAATTTTCCTCAATCAGAAACTTGGTATCAATATACCTTTTATCTTTAACGTGGTAGAGCCACGCTTTACACAGTTTTGTCGACATCATAACGAGCCAGTTCAACCGGGTTAGTACTGTGTCGCATAAAACCGATGTGAAGCGGCTTGATACTGTGTTTTGTACGGTGAGTGGGATTTCTGGAGACCCAATCCCACTCCTCTTTCCAATCTTAGTTTTAAAAATAGGGGACTATTTTTGAAGGCCGGCAACACAACCATAATTCTTATTTATTTATAACATATAAGGCACATCAATATCACTACATATTAAGACATTACCATGCAAAATTAAAAGGCATAGTTTCTGATATGTGTGCTACAGATGTATACAGCATTCACCATAGCCTACATAACAAAAATCAATCAAAACTAAATGCTTAACTAAATAGAAAGATAATTACATAAAATGAAACCAAATACATAAATAAAATATTTAAGTAATGGAAATAAGTAATTTAGAAGAGAAAGTTTTTGGAAAAATTACAATATGCACCTATTAATAAGGGTAACCGTAGAAGCAACACACATTATAATTAACCATCTAACCAACCTATCCATAGATATTATATTAATCTTTCTTCGTTTATTCTTCTACTATTGTGGATGTTCATGATTACTTCACCTAGAATCTCGCATAGATGTGCTTATGATCAGCGTATGGTTTATTTTGAAATTCATAGCTTGTATACTCGTCGAAAGGTGTCTGATTTATTGTTCCTTCATAAGCTACTTAATAATAAAATAACATGTACTCACCTTCTACAAAACATTGGTTTAACAGTTCCGTACAAAATACCCAGACGCCCAATTCCCAATATGTTCAATGTCCCTCTATACCGAACAAACCTAGGGCGAAGTGCCCCGGTTACGAGAATGCTCGCTCTGTACAACAAAATTAGTAGTGAATTAGAATTAGGTATATTTAATGACCCAATCATGAAATTTAAAAGTAAAATGCTGGAAAATCACAAATAAAAAATAATTTATCAGTGTTATTATATTATTTATAGCTTAATATTACTTACTATATTTACCCGTCCTATATTGTTTTATTTTAATTTTAATCTCCAAATTTACCATCACTAGGAAAGTGTTTTTGTTTTGTTTGTAATTATGTAGTTTTATTTTATATAATTTTATTAGTATATTTAACAGGTTTATTTTCCACAATTTTTTTTTATTTGTTTTATGTCGTCATATTATGTGGTGAATGTTGTGTACACCTGTGTCTAGCACACATATCTGACACTGTGCCTTTTTTATATTTCAATGTAATATTTTAATATGTAGTGCTGTTGGTGTACCTTACTTAAAATAAATAAATAAATTACTTATCGTCACGTGACACGTTTGCTCGTTCCTAGTCTTTTCTATTAAAATTATACCAACATCAACTTATAGTTTACCACACTCATTTTAATATGACCAGCAGTCTAGTACATTTCGCGCCGCCATAGAATAGCTGCCTTGGAGCGTGTAGTAAAATGATGGAGCTATAAAACAGCACAGCCAGACAGGCGCTTCAGATAAATCAATTATACTTGTATTCTACACACGTCACCACTACATATCAAAAGTGACGATTCGGTGTTTTCAGAGCATTCGTTTAGAAGAACATTCAACTGCAACAGACAGTGTTTGTCGCTAAATAGTTTTGATTCTGTTAATTCTGTTCTGTTGACTGCCTCGGTGGCGCAGTTGTAATTGCGTATGTGTTACGACTGCTGCTGTGCTGAGGTCTTGGGTTCGATCCCCGGGTCGGGTAAAGTGATATTGGGTTTTTCTATCTAGAAATTCTCAGTATTAGCCCGGAGTCTGGAATCTGTGCCCGGTATGGCAATAGGCTCGCCCCCTATCACATTATGGGACCGCAATTCGGCGAAAAGTGGGTGTACTGTGGTTACACCTCTGCCTACCCCTTCGGGCATTACAGGCGTGAGTGTATATGTATGTATTCTGTTAACAGGTTACTATGGACACTTTAGATGTAATGAATTTCCTACGTATAGAAGTGTTTGAATATAATTTAAAAATAAAATAATATAATATAAAATGTGACTCTATTTCAAAATAATCAGTAAGAGTATTTTCTCAATTTTCTAAGTATTAGAATCTATTTTCCATGATTAGTTTGATTTGAAAAGTATATTCAGAGTGACATCATATGTTTTCAATAACTGTATGGAATAAGTTTACAAAATTCATAACTGTAATGTTTTATTTAAAACACCTACTCCAACACGGGTATAAATTATATGCCACTAGAAATATTGTTACAAGAGTACTCAGAAAACCTGTACAGACTTTTATACCACACAAAATAAGTGTTAATCCGTTAGCTTAGCTGAATGGGTCATAATATTTACATTTTTATATTTTTTATACTTTCGTGATGCCCTGGAAAAGTTTATTGCTAAAAGGCAAATTTTTTAAATACCCTTTTTTCACAACCAAAATAAAGTTTAATGAGACGCACGGGAGAGTGGGATTTTACGGAATTCCTTAGGGATCGGGATAAAAGAAAGTACCTGCGAAGTTTAAAAGGATATAATAGCTTAAAATAACTTGTGGGTGGTTGCCGAGGTTAGGGAAAATCCTGAATGTCCAGACATTAATTTGTGTTTATTTTTGTATTATGATAGGATGTTACGGTTTAAATTAATTTATATATGGATATAATATAATAGTAGTCTCTGCTATCTATGTTCGCGTGTCATGTGAAAACTATTGAACGGATTTACATTCAAATTTCACAATTATATTAAGCTGATATAATGTAAAAATAGCAATTCAACAAGGACCGCTTTAGTCTTGATTAGTTTGGTACTATATTAGTTGAATTGATTGCTTGCCTGATACACAAAAGTTAATAATAATACTATATTGTTAAACAGCATATACATGCCAACGAAGAGAACAAATTTCAAGGCTGCTAGGCTTTTAAAAGGAATTTTATGTGAACCAACTTTTTTCTGGCATATGCTAGAAGAAGACTTTCACAGTAGCGGAGTTGCGCGAAAAATCAAGTTTAAAGCTAGCTATTAGTGTTTTGTGTAGTCTGGTTTCTTGTTCATATAATCTTTTTAATTATAAATTTGAACAGTGAATATTGATAGCGAAGTTATGGATTACAATTCGCACATTTATGGCATGTATAGCTATCTAGACATATAGATCTATAAAAGGTATGATTGTTCAGGATTTAAATTTATTAATAATTGTTTTCTTACCTAACATATTTATATGTTCCAAAAGGTGGGATGTAAACATTAATTTGTAACAAACTTATACAAAAATCTCTGTCAATACACATATCATCAGTTACTATTATTAATTTAAAACTTTTACATGTGTTTTTAATATTTACTTTACAGCATACACATGTAATAGGCAATACAAATTTATAGTTTCATTACATCATTCAATTTATACCATTCGCGCGAGGAAGCCACTGTGCCCAGCTGGTGTTACTAGGCAGTATGAGAGTATTCATACCAAGTACAATCCGTAAGTAATTGCTTAGCTATAGTATTTAAGTATAATGTGGCGAACGTATCTAATAGGGTACTTTCCTGTGTTTAATTTTGTACATTATTCTATATGCAACCGAATATAATACGCATAAGAAACTCTTTTGCGAAAACAGAATCAAAATTGCTTAAAAAATGATTTATTTTAAATATTAGAAGGAGCAAATACTTACAGGCATGAGAGAAAATGGTTGCGTATTGGGAACATATTGCTATCTCCCTCGCACAACGGCACAGTAATAGGGATTCTGAGAACTGTGACGTCACGGTACATATCATGCATCCTTTTACGGTCATTTGACAATAATTACCCCTTCCAGAAGATTTGAATGGCGTCTAATTTACTTGTTTTTGTTCAGATTCATAAAATAATTTCGATAACAGGTTTTAGTTAAGTAAATTGTTGATTAAATTAATGAAAAAAATCGAGTCAACTATCACGGTAAGCTTTAGTGCTGATGGCAGACATGTTTGAAACGTGTCTGGATGTTGTGCTATTATTCAACGATGCGATATTGTCTACACAAATGAATTGTAATTACACGGCTATTTGCAATCAGAGTTGGTAATTAACTCATGATACTAGATTTGTATCGACAATGGTTTACTGTCATTTTGAGCACCTGTTATCGTTAGTTAAGGTATCGGCACATACAAGTTGGTATTTAGTTATTTTCCACAGGTTTAATTTTGACTATAAAGTAATTTAGACAAATTAAATATAATATAGGTATTGGGGCTGGATATGCTTTAAGATTATGCGTAAATTTAACTTTTTGAAAAGGTTTTTTGAGCTGAAGTAAAAATATTATAATTTAATTAGGCAAAAGCAAAAGACCGCAAAGTTCCGTGACGAAAATCCGAAATGATTTCGTCCAATGTTAATTTGTCAATAGTAAAGGCATTACGTGACTTATGTACCATAACACTTGACAATTCGTCCAGCGGGATAAGAGCTCCGTATTTGAATGGAGCTTCCTTTCCAGTAGCGGCTTATTGGCATAGAGTCGTATCAGACCTGCGTCAGGGATCTTGTTAAATCGGTGGCTTTAGGTTGGACCAGTAGCAATTGGTCTCGTCAGTCTAGGCCAGCTTATCGAACAGTCCACACTCGGCGTCCGGCACATGCTAACTGAAACTGATTTATGACATCGATGATAGTTTATTCAACAAAGGCGGACATCGTTTATTAATTGGTACATGGCATTGCATGATGAGCGATTTTACTATGTCCATGTTGGTGTAACGTGATTTATTGTAGCCAACGTACATCTGAATCCTACTGTACACGTTAATCCTACTAATATTATAAATGCAAATGTTTGGATGGATGGATGGATGTTTGTTACTCAATCACGCTATAATGGCTCGACGCATCTGGTTGAAATTTGGCACAGAGATAGATTATAATCTCGAATAGGCTACTTTTATCTCGCAAAAATTTACAGTTCCCGTGGGATAGTTTAGTTTTTCACAGAGCAAGGGATTGACATGATTTTTTTGCATAGTAGCAGTTTAGGGATCAGAAAATGACATAGGCCACTTTTTAACCCGGAAAAATGCACGCTTCCTATGGAATAGCAAAATATAGAAAGGTGTAATACCTTAAGATGCGTCTAGGGATTGTATACCTTTTTTTACAAAAATAACCACCACGCAGGCGGAGCCGCGGGCAACATCTAGTATAATATATCTTCTGAAAGCGTTATTAAGCATTGTTGATTGTTTAAGATTAACATTTTTGTGATTAAATAAAAAGCATTAAAATGTACTCTAGGAAGATTTAACGCTTTATAACATTTTTATGTTTCATCTCGAAGACATGATCAGTGAATTCACTAACCATATACTCGGTCCTTACATTGTTACTAAATAGTTTCAGACTGTTATCTATCACACACCTTAGGTTGCCAGGCGTAATATAATAGGCCTTATTCCACCACGCTCTTCTAGTTTGGTAGACTTCACATACCTTTGAAATTTTAATGGGGAACAGTGAACTTTTTGGGATATTTTGATTCGCCCTTATAGTTAACAATCAATATTCACGTAACTTCATGTTTTAGAGTATGATATCTAACTCGCTACCTCTATCTCGATGTTGGTAGCACTGTCCACTAGAATATCGCCGCTTGTGTGTCGATGTGGTGTGTTTATTATAAGTGACAAAATTAAATTATTAATGTTTTTATTTACCGACCTACGTATAACGATGAATAGGTGGACTTATTGGACAGCCTCCGTGGCATAGCGGGTGAGTAACCAGCCGTGAAACGAGATGTTGTGAGTTCGGTTCCCGGGCCGAGACAAATGTTTGTGTGACATACAGCTATTTGTTTCGTGTCTGGGTGTTGTGGTACCGTAGTCCCTCGTAGTTCTTGATACCCATGATACAGGTTTTACCTATTGTGGAGTCAGCACTATGTGTGTGTGTGTGTGTATTTATTTATTTGAGAATTTAAGTATTATATACGACATCATGTGATTTGGGGGTTGAATAAAATGCATCCCTATAGAAGGACGCAGTTTCTCATCGTCAGCATTGAATAGGATACTGCCGCCACTTATGTAACTTTGTACCATAGTTGATTTTTATGACAGTCATGAAAAGATTCAAACTTGTTCTATTCTTGATACTGCATACGACTATTACACCTTTTCATGAGCATATGTAGATTAGTAGACGTACTGTAAAACATGAATGTTGTTTCCAAATTTGCCATTCACTAACGGTTAAGTGCCATCACTTTTAAATTAATTTTAAATGTATATAAAATTCTATCACTATAATTTATAGTCAAAAGTTTATAGTTTTAAAGACAAAGATCACAAAGTTGGTATGAAACAAAGAATACTTACAATCTTAACACATTAAAATTCGTTCTGAAACTGCAAAGTTAAAAATAATTTAAAATCTCACATCTATTAGGATATTTATAGTGTTTCACGAATTTTGAATCTTGATTTTGTCAACCACGTTTTAGTTAGCAAACTTTCTAAATTGTATTGGAATTGGCTATTTTGGAATGTTGCCTTGGACTCTTGTAAAGTTATTTCTATTAAAACAGTATTGTGGAAAACCGTTCCTCTGCTAGTTATTGTTGACCACGCTCGTCAATTACATATAATAGCTACATAAACTCGTTTAATTCCAATTTATCAGGTGTAAATAAATAAAACACATCAAATACATAAATGAGGCTGTTAAACACATCATTTTGTCTGTGTGATTCAATTTATATAGTTTTACATCAGTAGTATCTATTGATAATAAAATGTAGTAATTAATTACTCCTCTTTGGCGAAAATGTGAAACCATTCAATTTTCGAATTGCAAAGGCTTTTCTTTTCCGTTTCAGATTTAATTGGTGGGATAATTATCGGATTCTAACGATACCAGCATATTTCTTATATATATAGCAATTGCTTGTAGTGTCTATTTAGCATATTTATCTAATATTGTTACTTTTTTCATCACGTTTCTAATTGAAATGATGTATGGCATGGGATGGCTTCCACCAAGTACATGTGCTAGCTGGGTATACAAATACCATCTAATGCCACCACGTAGAAATATGTTTAGATAATGACTAAACTGAATAAGGTGTGCCAGGAGACGACGATAAATTAATTATGCTTATATTTTCTTTCAAATGTTGTGATCTAGGTGAAGGAATATGAACATTTCTAAGTGTTCATATTCCCAGTAAAGGTTTTATTACGTGATATTGTGTTACATTGTGCCACAGAAGACGACCCCCTTCCGTTATGAGCTCCCCGTCTTTGACCTAATTAATATATCGTCTGTATCGGCCGTGTATGCAAGACTAATTTTGATTAACTGCACCTAAAACAGTTTTTATCATTAGCTTTAATGAAGATATAAGTTTATTAGTACTGCGCTGAAAGAGATAACTATAGTATCGAAGTAAGTATTTGCAAATAAGTTAAAATGACGATAAACTCAAAATAATTAATCATGAATACAAAAATTCAAGTTTTTAAATTATATTTTAATTTGGAATCATGAATATTGCAATGGGTTTTTACGATTTTAAATGTTTTCTTTATCCGCAGAGTTGGTATGCTTGCCCTCAAAATGCTTTTTTTTAAAGCACTATATTTAAACACAATCAGGCGCTGGTATGTTAAGTTTATTCGTAGTCGCGTAAATCGCCTGAAAGTCGTCCGTTAACTTAACTGCAGTTCCTGAGGAACGCGTACATACTACCAGGCGATTCATTGAATGTCGGTGCATTACCTATGACGAAATTCGTGGAAAATTAGAGATTGCCATGAGAAAAATTTTAAAGATGTTGCACGAACATTAAAAATTCAAGACTCGAATATCCTTCCTTTCACACTGTGTACCTATACAAGACAGTAGAGATTTCGCACCACATGACTTCTTTCCTTTTCCATAATCAAAGATTTAATAAGAGATTCCACATTTATAAATCTTAAAGAGCCAGGTGCAAACTCTAACATACACGTCGAAACATACCTTCAAATAAGTACGATGCTTCCTATAAAAAATAGCTTCGGCAACTGAAAAAATGTTGCAAAATGTAACTGTGAATGTTTTTAAAAGCAGTAATACTAACATCGTTATGAATAGTTTTTTATGAGTTGTGCACAAACTTCAGCGTAGTCTTCGTATTTATTATATATTATTCACAATTATTTTGTTGGTACAAAATGATGTATGGTGGACAGATCTATATTATTCTGTAAATAATATAGTTTTCTTGTAGTATGATTCTCAGCAGTAAGAAAAATGGCATATATGAGCAACGAACGTATGAGTAATCCTATAATTACGTCAGTTGAGAGGCTCCGTTTTCATTGGTCGTAAAGCTCGATGGTTCTACAACACCGGACCGGACTATAACAGTATAAAGTGTTGGCTAATAGGGATTAACTACACCTTCCTGTGCTAGATTTAACTTTGATACATGCCATACTGAAAGTAATCGTTAAGATTAAGTATCTAAGGCCCGGATAAGTTTTCACTTATTCTAAAGACACCTAAATGTTTATATTTATATGTCAACATATTTGCACACAAAAAAAAATATGAATGTTCAAACATATAATATCGCACAATGGTAAAGAACAAGGAAAGATCTAAAGTTCCTCTTAAAACGTTAACGTTTAAGTGTTTCGTAACTAGTTGTTGCGCTGAAATAAGTTCGTGTTGCACGGTCAATTTGTTGCACAGTCAAGATAAGTCTGCTTTAAAATTCATTCCTCGTTATTAAGCATTATAAGTGTAATCTCGACGAAGCGAGGTTTAACGTTACTTTATTGTTGTGAAGAGATCAGCACGTGAAGGATGAAGGTGCGACGACAACTTTTACGGAGATAAAACTTGTTTGTTAGTTTATGCCATCGTATTAAACGGAGTTAGCCGTGCCCACCCCGTATTCTTATCTGATCATACAACTTTTTAAAGGTTTTAATCAGAGAAGAATCTAAATATATTATTATTAGATACCTTTTAATTAGTTATATAGTTAAATAAATAAGGCAGCTAAATTTATATCACTGCATATATTGATATCTTGAGTAGATTAATTGAAGGAAGAATTGATTAAATGGTAAAACATTTGCATATTACGAATTAATTGTATCTATAATTTGATATTTCAAACGTCCATTTCAAAGTGTGAATAGAAATTTCGTGGTTGAGGTAAAATTAGCGTGTGAGTTTATACGGGCATGTCCATTGCAGTGTTTGGAACAGGTCAGGACAGGCGGCTGACCGCAGTTTGCGCTAGCCGCGTCGACTGCAACCAACTGGTTTCCCGGCGGACTGACACAGGAAATTAATATAAATTCCTATCGCATAAACTCGAAACGGGCGCAGTGTGCTGCCCCGCAAACCGTGATGAGGCCTATTGTGCGAAAGTGATTCAATCATACCCCACTTCCATGGTTGGTTCACGTTAGTTTGGATCTGAATGTGGTGTCAATAGTTTGTCTAAATTACCTAATATTTCTATTGTGTGTTTGTTTAGTTGAAATTAAATTGTCTACATCCTACCTCAAATATCCGCTAACTACAGATTGTGGTTTAGTTTATAGCAGCTGAGTACCATTTCAACGTTACATACAAAGGTTTACAACTTGAATTCCCTCACCACAACGGCTTGTATGTTGATTTGGAATGGGAATATAATTACGCTAAATAAAGATATTATGTTAATATTATTTTATTGATTGACTTATTAAAATAATAATACAATTGGACACGGACGTACTAAAAATGATGTCTTTTGTCTACAGTCTTGTTCTCACGTTCTATTCTAAAATAGAAAAAGATTAACAATAATAATATGAGCCTTATTTCATAAGGCACAGATCCCGACATGAAAGAGGTCAGACCTTTGTCAACTACGCTGAACTAATATAGAGAAAATTCCCATGTATTTGTTTCCTCACAATTATTTCCTTCATTAAGACGAACGATAATAATTAATAATGAATGCACGCGTAACTTTGAAATATTAGTAATATGTACCCTAGGTTCAGTTTTGCACCTGTGACTTCCGTCTTGACATGAACGGACCTCTCCTCGCTAGGATATCCTTGCTAGAAAATATGAGTGTTATATTGACATATAGTTTAAAATCATTTCATTCAGTCTGTCATTTCATCATGACAGCCTCCGTGGCGCAGCGGGCGAGTAGCCGGCTGTGAAACGAGAGGCGGTGGGTTCGATTCCCGCACCGAGACAAATAGATATTTGTGTGACAGATAAATATTTGTTTCGGGTCTGGGTGTTGTGGGACCGTAGTCCCTTGTTGTTCTTGATACCCACGATACAGGTTTTACCTAGTTTGGGGTCAGAACTATATGTGTGACGTGTGTGTGGGTTGGGTGTATATTACTATATTATTATTTTATAGCTAGCTAATTGTTTAAAAATGTAAGAGGACTCCTGTTATGACTAAATATTGTGTTAAGACTGATAAATAATATCTAATATTCCCTATTTATTATTATTCTGTGGTCTATAAGCGTGTTTAAAAATGTTACCTCCGGCTGGTTTCCATCTGTGCTTCGCATAGGAATTTTGTATAAGCACTTAGATGCTATACGATCTCACAAAAGATCGGAATTGCTCCCACCTTCAAAATGAAACACACGGTTTGTCGATTTTGCGGGGTTTCTGTAACGACACCTTTATTGAAAACGTACCGTGTGTGATTCGTGACTCTTTTTATGAGATACACTCTATGCGAACGTGTGTAGGATGCCAGTTTTATTGTGCTTTTTGTTGGCTGTTTTATCAGTTATGACAAAATGAAAGGATGTCGTCAAAATGTTTCGATATTCTTGTAGTGATTCCAGATCGCATAAAAACTTAATTTGGTATTTAAATTTTATCAAACTTAAGCAACAAGTTGTCGGGTACGCTCCTAACATTGTGGAAAAAGTGAATATCTAGGTTGTAATATTTGTTAAAATACTGCCTACGACGCGCATATGAACAGTATCTGTCTTTCCTGGGCACATATCGTATTTGACAGGTTTTATTAAACAGCGAAATTGTAATATTTGTGATCCAGACTTATAAGATCTATGAAATTATCTAGGGAAATAAAGACGTGGTAGTGGGGTAAACCATTCAGGGTGTGACTCGGGAAAAAAGGGCGATTCAAGGTGTACCAAGCAACATATTGTTTTTTATCTTAGTTTAAATAAATAAAACTTTTAGTATAAATAATATAATAACGCTTGAGTTACGATTGCTGTGCTGAGGTCTCGGGTTTGATCCCCGGGTCGAGTAAAGTGATCTTGTGTTTTTCTATTTATTCCGGTATGGCAATAGGTTCGCCTATTATCACATTACGGGGCTGTAATAAATTCGGCGAAAAATGAATGTACTGGTTAGACCTTTGCCTACCCCGTCGGGGATTACAGGCGTGAGTCTATATGTAAGTATGGTTGTAATAAAATAAAATAAAAAATGAATTCAACAAATAATCGGTCTAAAATGAAGCTAATCGGCCTGTAGTTCAAGTCGAGTATAATAATTGAAGGGCTATAAACCATGCACCGCTTTCAAACTTGGAAGTAGCACCATGAACATGATGTCCGTTGTCATATTCCTATTTGAAGAATACAGAATGAAGAAGATGCCTCTGTATTTTGGATTTGTAGGCCTTCCAACTATAACTGTAGGCTTCGTTAGCCAATCAGGTGGTTTCTAAGGGTAAAGGTGATTCCAGAAGTCTAAGTTGACATTATTTGAGAGATATACTTCTAGTCCGAGTCTTTGAATCAGACTGCACATGGCAACACCAACTCCTTGACGATTGCCGTCGGTGTTCACCAAGGCTCAGCACGGAATCCTTTTTTTTATTTAGTATTGTATTTGATGTTACCGACAGTGGAAATACAGGAGGATGACCGCTATCGGTGTATGTGAATGACAGATGAGAACTAGCATCATATATATAGATAAAACCAGCTGTCGAACGAGCTAACTCCGAATCTATGGCCTGTCTTCCACAGAACCGATTAGTGTCCAGTTTTAAAAATATGTTACTGTGAAAAAGAACATATTTAAGTACCGTACACGGTACAAGATTCGGGTTATTATGGAGATCCGTGCCGCTAGGCAAAAATGTTGTGGTAGATTTTGAATGTTACACAATAAGATCATATACATATTGACTACACTCGATCTAGGGGTATAATTCCATGGATGAATGAAAAGTGCGTGCTTGAGGTATTTTAGAAAATTATGAGTTACGGAGAACCTTCAAGACCAGGTGAAGTGGAATTGGACTTTGGCAACAATCCGGGGTATCATTCTTCAAAAGGAAACACATGATTGTGAAGTGTATTCGAATTCATGAAATTTTTATTTTTGGGAGATAGAGTTAAGGCAGATGATTATTTTTGAGTCAAATAAATGTATTGCTTCTTTTAGGAAGGTAGATGTTGTTTATATGTGTGAAAATATATACAAATGGAATATATTTTTATAATGTCTGTTGTGATTACTACATACCTATGCAATTTTATGTCTAAACAACAAGGAATGCTGGTTGTAATTGGTTTAACCATAATAAATGTAAAACGTTAACAGCATCGCATTAGCGAGAGTAAGGGGGTCCACCGGCCGGGACCATCAAAGTCGCTCATTGTTACGCCACGGCTCTGCAAAAAAGATTAGCACATTTGCCGTTAACGATCCCGAAAACAGGGCAACATCAGACAGCATCGGGCCGGGCAAAATAAAACGAAATAGCAATAAAAGTAAATCGACGGCCCGCTCCGTGAACTACGTGCCGGATTAAATCAAACGTTATTCGTCTTAGCAAATTACGGTTCATGTTTTTGTGCATTTACGGTGAATGATGCGCGGAAATGTAAGCGGGGTGGAAAGTATATTTAAATGAAATTTAGAAATCTCGATTCCGGCCTATGGTGGCTTGGCTGCGAGGTAAATTAATTTGTTAGATTCATGTCTTAAAGAACACGATTTATATTAGTGATGACTGATGGGTTAGCATTAGTTGCTGTAACTATTTATTTAACGCATATACATGAACACAGACTGAGATGTAGAGGGTTTCAGGTGTACGACAGGAGTAGAGGTGAGGATAAGGTCATGGCCATCACTATTATGATGAGTGTATCACAGTGGAAAAATATGCAAACTTACATGCCCATGCATACCAAAATCGTTCTTTGAGTTGATTCTACGTCGGCAGTATGTCCAAAAGTAGTTGTCCCTATAGTATTTCTGTTATCGTGACATAAAATAAAGTAAAGTGACCAAGCAGTTGTTGGCAGGTGGTATAAATCTGTATATATAAAAGAAGACTGACTGACTGACTGACTGACTGACTGATCGATCAACGCACAGCCTAAACGGCTGGGGTTAGAGACTTGAAATTTTGACAGTAGGTACCTTTTATCACGTAGGCATCCACTAAGGAAGGGTTTTTGGAAATACCACCCCTAAGGGGGTAAAATAGGGGTTGAAAGTTTGTATGAAAATCCGTCATTTTTGAAGTTAAATTCATGAAAATTAGTATTTGGCATTTTAGTTAAAAATAAAAAATATATGTTTCAGGATTTTTGGAAATTCCGCCCCTAAGGGGGTAAAATAGGGAATGAAAGTTTGTATGAAAATCCGTCATTTTTAAGTTAAACGCATGAATATTATATTGGTATTTTGTATTGTATACTCTTTCCCCCAAACATGACCTCCACGCGGGCGGAGCCGCGAGCAACAGCATAAAGCTACGAACGCGAGTGACCAGGAAATGAAATGCCCATAATATAATTATTGCTGTTTTACGTTTTATGTGTGATAATAATTATGTTGCATAATATAAAATATGTTTATTAATATATTATAAGTGTTAGGATCAATCTGTTATTTTTATATATACACTGACGCCTGTAATCCCCAAGGGGATAGGCAGAGGTGTAACCAGTACACCCACTTTCCCCGGAATTAATTATGGTCCTATTGCCATACCGGGCACAATTCTAGACTCTGGGCTGATACTGGGTATTACTAAATAGAAAAAGCCAATATCACTTTATCCGACCCGGGAATCGAACCCGAGAACAACCCGCAATTACAACTGCGCCACCAAGGCAGTTAGTCAAGCAAGTTATTTTTATATATTACTAAAAACTATTATTTTATGGTATTAGCCGGTGGACGAACCTATAAATATACGACTGTTAAATATACATTGTAGAATACAGTTTATTTTGGTTAGAGAGTTTCAGGGCTTTTTTTTATTTACTCTGTAGATAAATAGGTAGAGAAAATATAATCTCTGACTTATTATATTTAATAGGCCAAAATAACCGGGGATTATTAATTATCCTTGTTTCTGAGACTGAATTTCAAGTTCTTACATTCGCAGAAAATTACTTATTCTGAGATAATATTTTATTGAGTTATAAATTATTTTAGGAAACATTGTGAATTGTGGTTGGTTTATTGTTTAATTGCGTTACCAACATTACTTCTCCAAAAAATTGACAAATAACCTATATTAACCTGGTTGTAATTTTTATGAAAGTTTCGTATTTAATTAATGCTGCGACGGACTGACGTGAGACTAGATTGTGAATTAATTAAAAATTTATATTCATGAACCTGTGTAAATTTGTTATTTCCATAGATCGATTGTAAAACTAAACCAATAAAAATTTAATATTATATTTCAGTCGGTCACTCAACCTTCGTGTACTCACTCTTTGTAAACTCGGTAGAGTTTGACAAAACTACAAAAAATGGGTTTATTTGCTTTCTTACTAAACTAATCACTTCAAGTAATAATTTCAAAACAATAAATAAATAATAATATCATACGTGTAATATATATCTAGATCTATTGCTGGGTACAGGTCTGCTCTAGAAATAAGAAGGCTGGACCTGGTTCAGTCCATTACATTATCCGGATTATTTAAAAAATATACTATGGCAATTGATCAAAGATATCTTAAATATATGATTTATCTTAGATAGGTCTTTAGCTGGTGGTAAGATATTCATATCCGCCCGCATAGCGAACACCGTACACAAGGTGTAAAGCTCGCCATAGTGGCGCCATAGTGGCATACGCAAGTGTGTCGCGTTCCGGGGTCAGTCAGTGTATATCTGGTTTTTGTGGGGGGTCTAGAGTTGGGGTACGTGCGACTAAACATCGTACTCTATGCAAAGGCTAGTAAATAAATAATACATCCCACCATTCACGCCCATAGTCTTGACCCTATATTAAGATGCAAGAATTGTGCCTCGAGTATTAAATAAACTACTCTTGTTACTATTATAACACGTAAATCACAAAGACCCAGATCATAACGAATCTAGGAATCACATAAACATTTAACTCGGTGCGGATATCGAACCCGCTATCCGTCAATTCGCAATGGGCTGTTTGCTCGAATGGGCACGCAGGCTGTGTGCTCTATTATAATATTTTTATTAGTATCAAACATAAATAAATAACACCAAACACTCACACACATAGCTCCGACCCCATGCTAAAATACGAGTCTTATGTTATGGGTATCAGGGACTCCGAGAGACTTTCGGTCTCACAACCAACAGACCTCGGACACAAATATCTGTCTGTCACACAAACATTGGTCCCGGTGTGGAAATCGAACCCACGGCCTCTCGTTTCACAGCCGGCTACTCGCCAACTGTACCTCTACACGGAAGTTGTCAACATGTCAATAAAGGTATCAGTTCGGATTATTCTGTTTAGGTTATGTTATAGTAACGCGACATTCTGACTTATATACATGCATACCTACTCATGAATATTCTACTACGTAGACTATTGAAATACTTAGAAGCTCGAACAATTGTGTGCATTTACTCGGCAACTTCCTCCGCCTAAGGTTTATATGTGGCATTTAAGTCCTCGCGAACAATATTAAAGCCACGATAAACTTAAAAACAAGTTTAATCCGGCTTGCCGCGGACTCCGAAGCCTCATCCCGCGCAATGTGCTGCATTGCCGGTGAATTACTTCGTCTTACGCTTCACGATACTTACCAATCAACACACGTCTTATATTATTATTACCAGCTTTTATCAACAGCTACCCTTGCGTGATACAGTTTACCACACTACGTAATAATTAAATTCACTCATTTTATTTCCACTAATCTTCATGTAAATGTGCCAACAACAACTAATACAAAGTTTTAACTCAATTGAGTGAATGATTCGTGAAAGCAGAAAAAACGAACGAGTATATCTTTTTTTGTGATGTACATGCACTTAAATTTCCCACCAGATAGATAGATGAAGTAGGTACTTGGGATTTCTAGCAACTGAAATCCGATGGTAGTCTCCATAGTCATTATGAAAGGACTCCGGATTCTTATAATGAACTCACCGGAGCTATTTCAATGCGCTGCTTTCTAATTCATAGTTGAAATTTAATTAACAATGGAAACAGTATCTAGACTGTCAGACTATAATAATTGTATCTTTTGTACTCTTAGAATAATAAAAAATCTCGTACCTCTCGACAGAAGTTAACTTGAGTGTTTGTTAGAAGTTTAGGGACATGCCGATGTTTTTGAGGGCTTCGGCACCTACACATCGAGGTTACAGGTGATTCTTAGTTGAAGTGTTCCGGAAACTTTGTAAGTATAAGCCGAATCACAAAGTTTATCTTACCCTGACTCCATTGAAAACTTGCAATGGTGATGTTTGCTAGCAGACAATGAGTTTGCCTTGTGAATTCGATATGCGTTTCAGACGGCGCTTAAACTATTTTAACTATTACAAAGACGGATATGGCGGGAGCTGATTTTAATTATTAAATAGTATTGAGTTACTCGTGTTAAACTTATACAGTGTACTTAATGAAGTTTATACAACGCTTGTGTTAGTACTTTATTGAAGCACATGTTTTCACGTCTTCAATACAGAGACTTAACGGTTTCCTAATATTTGCATTTTGATACTACCTAAGCTATAAAACACCACGTGTTTTTCAGAAGTGCGAAAATTCAATCAGAATATGGTTTAATTTACATAAAAATATGTAATGAAAGACGTAAATGCAAATTATTCGCTAGTCCTTATTGTGTATGCTGATAAAAACAGGAGAAAGTGAAAGAAATAAAAAGGCAATAAAGATGAATGCCAGTTTATGCATCATCCGACATGATTTTAATGAAAAAAGTTCTCGCAGCATTTTAAATGCTAAATATTCGACAGAGCTATCTACCTCGTTCCTCTAAGAATATATAAATGAAAGAATTTGCACTCTTAATGGACAAAGTGTAGTGCTTTTTAGCAGAATAAAAATAGTGTGTGTACGATACATTTCAGGGCTCTATATTGGAGAGTGGTGCGCTAGCTTTCCGATTGCATTACAGCGGTGGCAGTCACTAGACATTACTGAAGCCATTACCTTATCTAAAGTCCCTCTCGGATTTATTTAGTTTTCCCTCGCCGCAATTTATCGAAAACCGCTCGATAAAGTTGTCAACAGGAATGGATCTGGAGCCAATTTGAGAGGAGAACGATCCACAAAAAAAGAAACGACCTTTTTACTTCTTCGTGTGTATTTGACCTAGAATAGTTTCACTTGCAATTTTTATTAAGTGCTGTTTTGTTTAGTAGAGAAAATTAGATTCATATAAATGTTATGACGCTTCTAATATTATTGTAATCTTATTATTTATCAATAGTTTACATTGTTAAGTGTTAATTAATTTCAATATGAATTATGGCTTGCCAACGAGGTAAAAATAAGCTAATGCCTTCGCTACACAGTATACTTGTGCTGTGTAACGTAGGCATTAGCTTAGCTTAGCATTAGCGCGTGAGTTTGCTGTGTCAGTTACTGACTTGCACAGTGTGACCGCATTATGTGAGTTACTGTCGGGTGCCAGTGGCTCGGTAGCATTCTAGTTACTGCAACATATCATTTTGTTTTCGGTCATTGCTCCCCGCATGCCTAATATGAGGTTACTCCACGCAATTCACTTGTAATTCGTATACTGTATACATATCGTAATCAACTGAGACGAGTCGAGCTACTGATAACCGATAGGTAAGTTAATGATGCACGATAATGCGAGCTGGCCACTGTCAACTCAATAGCTTGCACTGTGTAACCGAGGCATTATTCATTGAAGTTTAAATTTTAAAATTATGACGCACGAATTGGAAATTGGTATCGATTGTTCTATGCTGGCTTACAGAGGAACGTAGATATAACAGGCACTAACTAAAACACGATCTAGGGAAAGGTATCACTATTGTCGTTTCATTAACTGTGTATTTATTTCTATTTATAGTCAACACTGCTGGCTACTTATTCGATGCTTAAATTCATCCTGAAATGTCTCATAGATTTTTTACATATTCTGCGGCATGTTGGCCATAAAGTCAAGAACTACTTTCATCCTCTTAAACTAACTTTGTTTTAACTTCTCTGTAGTATCGGGATTCTTAGCACTCTGTCTGTCAGTATTTAAATAGTTCGTACTAAAATTATGTGTATTTGTAGTTTAGAATATACCTGAATATTTAGTAAACTAATGATCCACATTAGGTCATGTGATAGACTTAGCCGTAAGCTATCTCTTAGTAGAGATGCCCCTATCTAGCAGTTGGACAGTGAATAATAAATTTAATTGTTATTTTTTTTATTTCTAAATCACCGGACTATATTCTCGAGTATTAAAAAGAGCATGTGTGGGACTTAAATCAACATGTAGGCTTCTTCATAATGATCGAGAATATATATTTTATCTAATATCTAATAATGCAGTGTGATGATATCCATCCCCTGTCCCTGCATACACTATAGAAGTGTACCCATGGCGGGTCCCCTTGGTGTATAATAGGAATAGACAAAAAATATAGTGTTTTATTGAGTTGGTTTAGGTGTTAGTCGATGGGGTTATTAGGTCTCTAGTAAGAGCTGTGACATCTGCTGGGTCTATTTTTTTTTTTATTCTGGCGCGGCATAGTGACCACACTGGGCCTGATGGTAAGCGCAGTGCCAGATATCAGTCCAGATAGAGTATCAAGTAGCGAGAGACAGTCTATCCACCGCTACTCAACACAATCATGCCGGCCTGCTGTTTAGCTACTTCACATTACGCCTAAAGGACCCATTCTATACTAAGAATACGGATATACCAGCTAGGTGGGGAGTGTGGTGACTCACTTAGAGCTATATCAATTTGGCGGCTAAAGGTAATTTATTGATTTGACACTATAGTACATTGACACATAAAATGAAAGAAATATATATAAAGAGAAAGTTACTTATCAACACGTAATTATCAACTGCCTCACTCGTGCAGTTGTAATTGCGCATGCTTTACGACTGCTATGCTGAGGTCTCGGGTTCGATGTCCGGGTCGAGTAAAGTGATATTGGGTTTTTCTATTTAGAAATTCTCTGAATAAGCCCGGAGACTGGAATTCAGCCCGGTATGGCGATAGTCTCGCTCCCTTTAACATGGGGCCGTGATAAATTCGGCGAAAGTGGGTGGAGGTTACCACCTCGTTAATGTGCTAAAAATATAGTTGTAACGAATGTTGATTCACTTTTTACAATAATTTGTAAATGCATCTAAACGGTAAATAAATAACAATCAAAAAGTCTGCGTTAGTGAACGGACAGCGCGTTTTTGTACAGTCCTCAATTAAATAGATATCAAGTTCTCGCCGAGGGAACATTATTCAACATACAGGCAGCCATTCGCACAAAAAAACATTCCCGTTTACGTTTCGAAAAATGCCCGTATACAAATCCCTTTGGGCCTAAAAAACGAAGGTTTGTAAAGCCAAACTTAGTGAAACGTTTTTAAGCTGTTTTCCGGAGATATTGGCGGTCGACGAAGCTCCCGGAGCATTTTTCACCGAATCCCCCGATATCGGTTTCTCCAATAAATAACTCCAGACATTTGCTTCGAACATACCTTCTCCATTATGTGTTTTAATTTGATTCTGTATGGTTTAATTTATATTGCGAATGTCACATTCTAAGGGCGTTATATCGTAGTTAGGACGAAATGTCAGTATTTAACCGATTTTACTGTGATTGAAATAAATAGCGAAAATAAAAATATATCTCGGTGTAGCCTCGGTGGCGCAGTTGTAATTGCATACGCGGTTACGACTGCTGTGCTGAGGTCTCTGGTTTGATCCCCGGGTCGGGTAAGGCGATATTGGGTTTTCTATTAAAAAATACACAGTATCAGCTCGGAGTCTAGAATTGAGCCCGGTATGGCGGTAGGCTCGCCCCCTATCACATTATGGGACCGTAATAAATTTGGCAAGAAGTGGGTGTACTGGTTACACCTTTGCCTACCCCTTCAGGGATTACAATCGTGAGTGTCTATGTATGTATATATTAAGTATAAAGAAGTAGTTCGTTGGTCTTGGTTGTTATCTCATATATCGTAGCCTGTACAGGCGACTTGAAAATTTGGCATTACAGCTTATTCTACTGCATGCATACATATATTATCTTTAGAAACTTGTATTGTGCGACGATGAAAACGTCCGAACTAACTCATACAAGGCTGACAAAATTTGCTGAGGAATCGTAGCTGCCTTCAGAAAGACCAGCAGTAGTTAGAGCTCCAGATAGAGTAAATAAATAAAAATCTTTATTGATCACGTAGGCATATAAAAGGCACTTATGACACGGAAAAATAATTAATTATGTCTAACGTCACGGGAACTTAGAAACCACCATAAAGGGCTGGTAGGCAAGGAAGGATACAACGAGGACGGGACTGGAAAGGGAGAAAAGAGGGAGACCACAAAAAGGAAGGAAGGAATCGCGGTCTTCGGTAAAGGAAGTGACTGGAGAAAATGATCACGGGAAGGCGCAGGAATGGGAGGGGAGAAGGCGAACGGAAACTGGACGCATATAGAAGGGATGAGTGTAAACCCTAGTCTAGCTATCGTAAAGAAGAAAATACTTATTCAAGCTAGTTGTAGGGTTTCTAATAGGATTTTATCTGTTTAATACGGCTTAAAAGTATATGATAAAATAATAAAAAAATAAAATAATTAATAAGGCAACGAATTCCTTAGCTGTAAAGTTTTGTTCGTACATTTAATTTGAGGTACAAGACTAAATGCAATAATTATCTTAAGCAAAGCTGAGTTGTTCGAGCACAGTAAACTACGACGTTTAAAGTTAGCACAAGGAAGATAAGTAGGGTAAGGCAATAGGTTAACGCTCTCTTCTTAAGCTACACTAAGTCATAATTAGTAGTCATTTTCATTGTTATAAAGCGAGAGCTACTATTAAAGGAAACAGTTTAGATAATATTGAAATAAAACAAATTTTACGGATTATATCGCGGTTTATTTTACTTTTTTAACCCGACGTTTTGAAGAATTTACAGCCTTCATGGTCACGGGGCAGACCGAGTTGTATGTCGTCACGATGTTATAACGCAACGTTTCTACTCTCCATATACATGAAATACACGTTGACACAGACCTCATGACACTGAGTGAGCTCTTTCTGCGTAGATTGGATACAAAAAAAATATATTTTAAATCAACTATATATTTTATGGCAGTCTTTAGATGATTTTTTGCACATCAAGTTAGAGATGCGAATGTCAGTGCCGCCTCGTCTGCGCGTTATGAATTCCAAAAAAACCCTAAGTCTGTAAAACTGTAACCATAAGTTTTTTTTTTAGTGCCTCAATAGGCAGACGAGCAGACGGGCCATCTGATGGTAAGTAGTCACCGCCGCCCATAGACTTCTGCAATACCAGGGCACAGCAAAGCCGCTGCCTACCGTTGAAGGACTACTCTCTTTAAGCCTCGTTTAAAGAAGGACATGTCATAGCGCTCAGGGAACACCGCAGCAGGGAGTTCAATCCAGAGCTTGCACGTACGTGGTAAAAATGAACGCCGGAAACGAACCGTGCTAGACGGAATCGTTTCCAGGTGGTATGGATGAACTCTGTTGCGGTGTCGGGTGGTGCGATGATAAAATGGTGATGTAGGCACCATTTTAAACAGTTCCTCGGAGCACTCCCCGTGGAACAACCGATAGAACAAGCAGAGAGACCCGAAGTTTCTCCGCAGCCCCAACGGTTCCAGGCTATCCGTAATATCAGGATCCCCGACAATCCGAACGGCCCGCCTCTGTAAGGAGTCAAGTGGGTCCAGCAAGTATTTCGGGGCTCCTGCCCAGAGATGAGAACAGTACTCCACGTGGGGCCGGACTTGCGCTTTATAAAACGCCAATCTATGGCCCGACGTGAAATACCGCCTCGCTCTGTTCAGGATCCCCAATTTTTTGCTCGCCAATTTGGCTCTGTCCTCCAGTTGACTCCTAAACTGGACCGTGTTAGATATATTGACGCCGAAGATCCCAATACCCTCGGAAACCCGGAGAGTGACTCCTTGAAACCGTGGCGCCATGACAAATGGATCCTTCTTAGCGGTGAACGCGCAAACTTGTGTCTTCGTGGGGTTGAAGTGAACTAGGTTCCTTTCACCCCATTCAGAGGCCCGCCCTAGAGAGCTCTCGATTTCCGACACAAGTTCTAACCGTCTTTCTTCCAAAGTGCTCCGAGGGATATCCTGCTGGCCGGTGTATCGCACGTCGATAGTACTATCATCTGCATAGCAATGCATGCTATCAATAGACAGCATGTCATTGATATGCAGTATGAATAGTGTCGGCGACAACACCGAGCCTTGTGGAACGCCAGCATTAATGGATAATGCGTCGGAGCAGTAGCCGTCTACGACGACTTTAATGCTCCGACCATCCAAGAAGCTAGCGATCCAGTTGCAGAGTCCCTCGGGGATTCCATATGATGGAAGCTTCGACAGAAGGCCCCCATGCCATACCCGATCAAACGCTTTCGCGATGTCTAGACCGACGGCCATAGCCTCACCAGCTCTGCCCAGCGATGTGTGAGGTAAACAAGAAGATCACCAGCTGAGCGACCGTGACGGAAACCGTACTGACGATCGCTAATCAGCTGGTGCTCCTCCAGATACCGCATAAACTGGGCGTTAATTACTCTTTCCATGACTTTAGAGAGCAAGGATGTGATGGCTATCGGTCTATAACACGAAGGGTCCGACCGGTCACCTTTTTTAGGAATTGGATGGACATGAGCAACCTTCCACGAAGCGGGAACCCCTTTGGAATTGTATGAAAGACGATAAAGGCGCGTGAGAATGGGGGTCAACTCGGGGGTGCACTTCTTAAGAACCACTGCGGGGATACAGTCCGGCCCACTCGACTTTCGGATGTTCAGGAGCCTAAGCTCCCGCCTGACCGCGCGCTGATTGATGCGGATTTCAGGCAGGGAGTACTCGCACCGGGGAAGTTTTGGTGGAGTGGCTCCCCCGTCATCCAAAGTCGAGTTCGAGGCAAAGGATTGGGCCAAGATGTCGGCCTTTTCCTTTGCACTATGGGCCAAACTGTCATCAGTCTTACGCAGTGGCGGGAGACTGGACAGGCAGAAGTTACCTTGGACAGCCTTGGCGAGCGACCAAAAAGCCCGACTGCCAGACGGATAACTCTCTAGCCGCTCACCAATTCTGCCAATATGTTCTGCCTTGGCCTTGGCTATAGCTCTTTTGTTGGACCAAGAAGCGGCATTAAATTTCCGCCTCTCCTCCTTCGCGTTTGGATCCTGATGCATTTGAGCTTCGTTCCACGCCCCGTATGCGGACCGCTTAAGGCGTGCAGCTTCGGCACATGTACTATTATACCAAGGCCGGCTGCGACGCTCGACAGGTACCTTGGAATTGGGGATGAACAGATTCATCCCCATAACCACCAGGTCCCTGACGCGGTCCGCACAAGCATCAGGATCTTCGGAAGAGAAGCAGTACCGCTTCCATGGGAAGGACGCAAAGAATTCACGCATCCCTTCCCAATCCGCTGACCCATACCGCCAAACCCTGCGGAATCCAGTCGCTGGAGAGCGATCAGGATATACCTCAGGGGCTGAGGTACGAATAAGGCAGTGGTCTGATGACCCCAAAGGGGGGTCGACCACTACCTTATATCCCTCAGGATTTGTGGTCAGCAGAAGGTCCAACAGGGAGGGCTCATGGGTCTCAACATCTGGAACTCGGGTGGGCTGAGTTACCAGTTGTGTGAGACCGTAAGCCAAAGCCATCTCATAAGCAGACCGACCCGCAGCGTCGGTGGTCCGAGAACCCAACCACTCAGCATGGTGAGCGTTGAAGTCCCCAAGAACCACCACCTCCGCGGAAGGATACTGCTCTAGAGATTGGCCAGTTCCCACTTGGACGTTCTCAAATAAATGAGAAGACCCCGCTTCACCGGCATGGGACCTGTAAAGGCAAGCGTAGACTCGGGTACGACCCCCGTACTCTACGCATAGCCACAAGATTGACAGGTCCCGATGCTCGAGGCCCCGAAGGCGGCGACAACATATATCATCCCTGCGAAAACGCACACCCCGGCTTTACGCAGGAACGAATGTTCCAGTACGTAACCGGGGTAGTTAAGGTACGAGATATCGTCAGGGGTAGATATCTGAGTCTCAGTTAAAAAGAGCAGGGCAGGCCGCGCCGACTCTAGGTGGTAATGTACGGCGTCTAGGTTACTGTGCAGACCCCTGACATTGCAGAAGTCTACTGTTAAAGTGGATGTAGGATCCGCCGAAGTACGCTTACTCTTTTTTTTTGTGCCTTCATTTTATTTATTTTTTCTGTAGTAGGGGAGAGGAGATGTGAGGGGGCGGTGAAATTTAGACGGCACTCGCAACATAATGTCGCAGACCCAGGTGCAGGATGGTAACGCAGGTAAAGTGAGGAGCTGGCGCGAGGCACGGAAGGGCCCCCGATGCTCCCCCGCATACAGTCGCCGGGATCCACTCCAGTCTCCCACGCTGGCACGACGACCGTACTACGGGATTTTCGCCAGTTGGCGGGACAGCTTCCCGGGGAGGGAATTTTAAGAAGTGTATCCCCGGGTTCAGGTCCCCTACTGACTGGCAGGCGGCCGGCGGTGGCCGTTCCCATCGGGTCTCCCTGTACCCCACGCCAGCCCCCCACAGATGAGACCCACGCGACGACCAACACCAAAGTTCCGCATATTACGAGTACCGTCCAAACTGCACCGCCAGGGAAAGGAGAGGACAGAGGGAACGGCTATCTAGCCCTTCCGCCGGAACGCATTTCTACTTCGCGGTAGAAATAGGCTGGACGGTGGTACCAATCCGTTCGGGCTCAACTCTAAGTGAATGAAATTCACTTAAACTAACTACAATAAGTCTATAACCACATAGGTACCTACATAAATGCCAACATTTACGTTATAGCTTTTGTTCGCAGTTTTACATGCGTGATTACGTTTATCGTATACCATATTTTTGTTTCTCTAAAAAACTTATTCAAAGTGTTCGAATATTATTAAAAAAAACTGTCAAATCGATCTATCCGTTTTCAGGCGTCGCGATTACTAACTTACAGAATTTAATTTTAATATATATAGATAATGGCTTGCTTGCAATACTTTCAGTATCAATGACATTACCGTAAAGTATCTCAAATAACATAAAACACCAAACGAACTGATTTTATAATATCCGAACAAATCAGCGCCGCCATATTTTTAAAGTACCTAACAAACAATTAAAATATGAAATAAAACTATCTAAAACATTGAATTTCGCCCGAAAACTCCGCTTTAGCAGTGTTTTTATGGGACGGCTTTCTAAATCTATAACAATAGTTTATATATGATAATAATATGACTCGTCTACATCCAGACCAAAAATATAATATCTTGACCATGTTTACATATAATGTCATAAATAACTACAATGTTTTTTATTCCATCTTTATATGGCTAACAAGAGAGAGGGGCAACACATTGAACCACTCGCAATGCTAAAGAAAAGACATAATATATTATTGAGACGTATCTTTGCTAAAAGAAGGAAGCGGTTTACATCAATAATTCGAAAGAATTCATAAATATAACATAAGCGTGGACGAATCCAAGGAGAACCGTTTCAAAGGAGAAAAGTATTGAATAAATAAAGAAATCGACACGTTTTTGCGAACTCACAATTTGTCTAAGAAAATTTTATTCATATTGAACCGGTTGGGGACGGCATCAGAGGATCTCGACGCATGGACGTATTGAACACAGACACGGTATATTAGATATTTTGTTCTTTATGCGCATATTATGCGTTTGTTACGCAACCTATACTTAATTATGTCTCTGTTCCGTATGTCTGGATTATATTTATAAGTTAATAACATATGTCTGCCTAATTCCATTGACATTTACCTAACGGAATATTTAAATATCAAAATGTATTTATAGGTACGTATGTGTTGAAAGATTAAAAACTTTTCCCACGTCTTTGGAACCTCTAAGTTTGCTGTCATAATGTAAGTAAAAGCTCGAGTTGGAAAGCGGATTAGGCTCCTTAAGTTTGTTGCGAGGTAAGGTAATATTCTTGAAGACAACAACAAAAAGAAATCTTTAGCGTGTTCTCGGCCCAGAATATTAAAACATTGTAACTGATGTCTCTGATTAAGTTGTCTAAAGAAGTTTCTTTGCTACATACTATGATCGGCTTAGTACACAGTGAAGTTTATCACATTAAATTTATAAAACGACTACTATATTAATTTAAAGTTGTTACAGACTATGAAGTTTATTACTTCAGCTTTTTATTACAGTGCCCGGCAACCTTCAGTTTCTATATGAAATATGAATTACTATACACTATAAATAATAAATACACCCAACAGTCAGACACATAGTTCTGACGCTACGCCTGAAAAAATAAAACCTGTATCGTGGGTATCAAGAACATCGAGGGACTATGGTACAACGCCCAGACCCGAAACAAATATCTGTCACACAAACATTTGTCTCGGTGTGAGAATCGAATCCACGGCCTCTCATTTCACAGCTGGCTGCTCGCTGATTGCCCCACGGAGGCTGTCACGGATACTTTCCATTTATTTTGAAAAGTTATAAAACAGTATATACAATGACTATGCAATCAACAGGTGCGACTATACGTACCTAATGCACGGTAAATGCTTCTTTTTTATTATGCCAACCATTTTCGTACCGTGTTGCATTAAATATAATAGTCAGTGTAAACCAAAGCGATAGTTTTTATTCAGTTATAATTCTATTTGTGTGTAAGAATATTACTCAGGCGCCAACTTAATTGAGATAAAGTTATTTTAATATAGAAATAATTGGATAAGAAATGTTAGTACGGAGTAACATTATTTGCAATACTTTTTGTTTGTAAGCCCTTATATCCGGAGGGATTTTCTCGGAGGGTACTGAGAATCCATGCCTTGTTCTTATAATTTCCTTGAATGGTGAACGTTTGATTTAAGTACCGTCCCAAGGCTAACAATGACTCTCTGGGGACCGCCCCGACTATTTCCTTTTGTTTCTGTGCCTTTTTTAACAACTTTTTCTCAAAAGGATTTGCCCTAAGGCCTGCAGGCAAGCGGGAGTTTAAAGAAAATCCAGTGATTAGAGTCAAACGATTGACGCCTCCTGCGGGATTATGTCGCAAGATTAATGGTAACGATTGGATAGCAATTATGGAAATGAAACGTTTAACTTACGCAAATGTTGACCAACTAAATCTCGCTCGCTTTCGAAACTAACGGTGTAAATTGCTCTGAGATTTATTAATTACTAATAAATTTTCAAATAGCGCTAGTGTGCTTTGTAAAAGACCAAAAAACTTTTTGTTTTTAGTTTAAAGTTTCGCACAGTTTACACGAATGCAGAAAGTATTCGTACAATAAGAAATATCGTCGCACAATTTGTATTTCTCGACGTCAGTGATCGTATAGTATTGCAATAATCCTACAAAACGACATATATTCGCACCAATATACTTGGAGTCATAGATATATACTTAAAAGTTCGTGGACGATGAAGTGCATGCGAGTAGTGTTCAAAACAAAGGCTTAACAAGCCAACTTGCTCAGTTTTGTGCATACACAACCCCTCTGTTATTAATCGTACGGCGCGGCAGCTAGTTTAAGCTGAGCGCACAGTTACCTCATGATTCGGTGCAGTGCATTATTAACTCTCATGTGATATACGCTTGCCAACTGTGGTATTATATTTTTCAGAACTCAAGGAAAAATGAGACAAGCTAATATCAAGACTTTTTACTTTTCAACACTATCAGTTGGTGTTTGTCCACGTGAAGGCACAAACTGTTCTATGCTGGATATTAATTAATTACTAAACTAGAAACAGTATTTTTTTTTATTTTTATTTATTTAGGAGAGCTTACAGACTAATAGTTATAAATATACGTAGTAAAGAAAATTATGTAAACAATTTGCTGACAACAAGCTTCCACATATTGTTATCTATTTAAGCCTGTACTGTATTATATATAACATACCTAATATAATTTACACATAAATTAACATTAAAAAGTATAATTTCATTTAACTACAAATGGAATATGCATGGTAATTAAATATAGAATAGAGAGACAAAAAGTACAAAAAAATAGAATCACAGAAGAAGTTAAAACACAGTTAAAATACAATAATAATAGTAAGTTAGATTATTCTTTTAGGATGCAAAAAACAATTCACTCATTTTGTGTCTTATGTAGGTACTTAAACGTAACATGTGATGCTCCATAGGCTACGGTAACCGCTTAGCATCAGGCGGGCCGTAAGCTTGTTAGTCACCATCGTGGTATAAAAAAAACTATCGTGAGCATGCATAAATAGTACGTTTAGATATACATACATACATACATATACACTCACGCCTGTAATCCCCGCAGGGGTAGGCAGAGGTGTAACGAGTACACTCACTTTTCGCCGAATTTCGGTCCCATTATGTGATAGGGGGCGAGCCTATCGCCATACCGGGCACAAATTCCAGACTCCGGGCTAATACTGAGGAATTTCTAGATAGAAAAACCCAATATCACTTTACCCGACCCGGGGATCGAACCCGAGACCTCAGCACAGCAGTCGTAACGCATGCGCAATTACAACGACGCCACCGAGGCAGGCACATTTAGATATATTTTATTGTATTTTTGTCATAAGTTGTATATTGTTTTAAATTACTTATTGAATTTATAAGTTTGAACGTAACTGTGGTACTTTCTCAAAGAATATACCTCTGTATTTTATAATACATTTTTTTTTCTATTACGTCAGCTGCGAGCGTGTACAATCTTCATGTGTTTGAGTGATTGGCAGTATGAACGTAAACAATAAATATTTATTTTATTTCACTGAATGTATAATTAAATACAAATTTTAGCTTTCATACTCTTTCTTCATATACGCCAAATCATACACTGCTCAGAGAACGCAATATGCTTAAAAATACTCTTCAAGTATTCTATGTGGATTATTTATTTTTAAATTTATATTATGAGATTTGGTGCGAGTGAAAATAAGAATAAATATTTATGGAAAAACAGGGGCAATTGGTGTCCTGCTAGGTCATTTGAACCGGCATACAGAGGTCTGAAGTCGTAATATTCCGTTTAGATCGGCATTGTTGGCGACCCTACACTTGAAACACCGCGGCATGTTAAAGTAAGTAAGAGTATCGAGTAGCGAGAGACGATCTATCCCCCCCTACTCAACACAATCATAGCGGCCTGCTTCTTCACACTACGCCATGGGCAAGAAGGTGAAGAAGCGGTCGAGGGTCTATTGTTAGAGTACTCAGAAGGCCGCAAAACGGCCAAACATTGTACCCCAACTCTAGACGCCCGACAAAACATATAAGATATTAATATTATATAATATATTTTCCCGATAAAATATTTACTATATTACAAGATTCTGTTGTGTAATCCCAGTACGGCAAATACTAGATTGCACCAGAAGGTAAGTAGAATGCAGTCTAAATATAAACTAGACCGTCTAGGGACTTTGCGTGCCATCGATGGTCGCTTTTGGCCTAAAATTTTAAATAATATAATGGTTTACCGATAGTGATAGGCTAAAGCGCAGTTCATTAGTAGCCAAACGTTTTGGGGTGTCTGCCAAAGAGGTTATCGTATAATAACATCGGAATACCATATTAGATATTATGAATACGCTTCCAAATCATTGTAGGCGTTATAATTATTAATATGTTAATTCTCTGAAGACCTTTAAGTTTGTGGAATATGTAATTCATTACATAATAATAATAATAATACTAGCCCTGTATTAAACATTGTCCCACTGCTGGGCACGGGCCTCCTCTACTAATGAGAGGGGTTAGGCCTTAGTCCACCACGCTGGCCTAATGCGGTTTGGCAGACTTGACATACCTTAGAAATTCGTTTAAAAATTCTTAGATATGCAGTTTTCCTCACGGTGTTTTACTTCACCGTTAAAGCAAGCAATAATTAACATTTAATACACACATCACTTTAGAAAAGTCAGAGGTGTATGCCACTTGGGTTTCGAACATACGACTTTCGACTTGGCAGTCGGTACCGCAACCAACTAGGCTATCGCTAATTCATTACATATGTAAATCTTAATATAAACTGGTATTTATTGTATAGCAAAAGAAGAAACATGCAATAGAAAATTATGCACGTATTACTGTGAGCGGTGCTATTCGGAATACTTGCGTCTTTGTTAAATACATAGAATATAAAATACTGTTTCAAAATAGTAACAATCAAGTAGAGAAGCAAAAGATCTTTAGATACAGTCGTTTCTATTATATTAAATGTTTCTCTACACTTTGTTTAAAGTGCTCATTATTGTAGACAAAAGGAGGGCCGTAATACCCATAGTTCAATGCGGCAGAATAACGCGCCTTCCATAAGTACAATATTAGATATACTATATTTATTTATTTTTAATTCTAAAATTATTAGAAATCATTATAATAGACCTATAGTCCCAGCTTTTTAATTTTACAGCGCTACTCTAATAAAAAAATATTTATTTATTGAATAGAACGGTACAAACATACATTATTCACTGACATTACATTATATAAATTGAATTTTAATTAATTTGATTATGTCCGACATACATCTATATATAAATATATACATATATAGCTCTGATGTGCTGCTTAGATTCTATTATTATCTTGGTGGTTATACTAGTGACATCTATTCTTAAATCTGTCTAGTATTTTTTGAGATTCACGCTCTCAAACAATTCAACAAAACATACAACAAACAACATAATATAACAAAACATAGTGTATATGAAATGTGAATAAATTAAAAATAAAACCCAACAGTCAAACACATAGCCCCGATCCCACACTAAGATACGGGTCTTGTGTTGGGGGTATCAGGGACTACGAGGAAGTTTCGGTCTCACAACACCCAGACCCCGGAGTATGTACCATAAGTACCTGAGTTCTAACATCTCATCTTGTAACATTAAAATAGTATTTACTAAAAATAAATTGACTTCACTTGACACTTGATGTTTTGATAGTTGTTTGACAGTAACTCTGTTTGTTTGTTTGTTACCTCTACACGACTAAACAGCTGACCAGATTGTGATGAAATTTGGCAAGGAGATAGATTATATCATGGAGAAGGACATAGGCTTTTTTTTTCTCAAAAAAACAACCTTGAAAGGGGTTAAATAGGAGTTCAAAATTTGTATGGGAAATCCATAATTCCTCGACTTAGGGATCTGGAAATTCATATTAAGGCTTTTGGTAAGAAATAACGAAATACGTGTTCCAGCGTTTTTACCAAATCATCCCTAAAAGGGGCGAAGTGAGGGGTTAACTTATGAGGTATTATTTAAATGTAATCTCAAGCTTCAAGCACAACACCTGAGAGTCAGGACGATTGCTATAGGTGCCATAGTGTAGAAGACAACTCCTTGGATTGTATACTTCTGCTCCCGAAAATAACTTCCACGCGGGTGGAACCGCGAGCAACAGCTAGTGTAAACAATAAAACAAAAACGATTTTCATCCATTCAAAGTCCAAATCCAAATTTTAGTAGCTATTTTTTATTTACTAGTGTTTTTCCATTCTATGTTTAAGTAATTTCTAAATAACTATGATTTGAGCGGTTAGATTTTTAGCTTTTACCCGCGGACCCCCACCATGTAAAAGCTATTGCTACGTCACTGCCCCGGACACAAATATCTGACTGTCACACAAACATTTGTCCCGGTGTGGGAATCGAACCTAAGGCCTCTCGTTTCACAGCTACTCGCCTACTGCGCCACGGAGGCTGCCAATAAAACAATTTAAAAAACAATAGAGTTAGTAAACTACAAATTTCAGGAAACTCAAGAACGGTAGGCAGCGGCTCTGCTGTGCTCTGGCATTGCAGAAGTCTATGGGCGGCGGTACTTACCATCAGGTGTCTGCTCGTCTGCCTATCCAGGAACAAAAAAATAAAGGACGCCAAAGAGACTGTCTATTTTTTAAGAAAAATATAAAAGGGACGATGTTGTGTGGTATATGTTCGCTTAGAGATAACGGTCTGTGATGGCCGAATTTACACCGATGTCGTAAGCTGCCGCCTTGTTGTGTACATGTAGTACGAGGACATCCAGTTTACGGCGATCGACACACAGCTTAGTTGCTAAGCTGTACATCGGGCCGCCTAAAAAGGATTTGGATTTTGAACAGAATTTGTCTTTTTGTTCTGTTTATGTATGCGATTTTACTGAATGTGTTTTTTAAGTCCTGTGCAGTTGATGTAAAATCTCGGTGACTGTTTTTGTGTTTTGAAAGTTATTAATAGGTATATTCTAGATGACAAATTAAATTAAATCCAAGGATTTCCCAGTTAAAACGAATTTAAATCTATTAAAACGACAATCCATATTTTATTAGAACACAACACTTAAAAGACTATGTCAATGCATTTGCAGAATATTTTAACGATTTTAGGTATGCAGGAAACATAATAATTAAGTTTCGAATAAAGATGACAATTAACACTGTAATTTAGAAAAAAGTTTTATTACGCTGTACCTTACAGTCGATATGCTATTAAAGTTTAATCTGTTCTATATGTCTGTATATTTAGCAGCCTGTTTTTGATGTTTCTAACATCTTTTTATTTCGTCATTTCGTAACACTTTTACAAGTATTATGTTACACGAGGCATCTTTATATTTGCTGTATCAAAGCTTTTATGCGACAGCTTTTAAGGGTCCATGTTTTAGATAATGATATCTTAAAACATAGCGTGATATCTTTTGTAGATCGCAATCTAATTTTTCAAGCGCAGCCGAATTCACATTGTCATCTCTATACAAGCATGTACCTCCATATATTTAAAACCTTTGAATATAGAAGGTTGTTCAGTAAAAGCATTTGTCCCGCATCCTTGAAGTCGGCGTATTTTATTTTATTGTAGCGCACTACTATGATGTCTATGTTCTTTTGTGATGAATTATATTTTGTTAGCATAACATTTACAATTGGAATACATGTAATAGTTTAGTTAACAATAAAATAATTTACTTTTATTTTGTTAAATTGTGTTAAGAATACGGCATGACGCTTAATAATAGGGCCAATATAAATTAAAAATATAGTCTATGGTTACAAATATTCTAGAAAAAAAATTAAATACATCATAAAATAAACGGTACATTTTCATGGCAATGGGTACATTATCGAACAGATTTTAATGAGCCGGCACAAATAGAAAGCGTCCATAATAACGATTTAACAGTCGCTTATAATTACTGCTTGGTGCAAAGTTTGTTTTACGTTTAAGGTTCATTTTAAAAATATTAATGTCTATCTGTCTCATTCTATTTCAGTGGAAATGGAAATAATCGACATGTTCCTAAATTAATATCATTTGTGCCACGAAAATTGCTTGTTCGATGGGGTTTACGCATATAAAGATTCTGACATCAGATTTAGTAAAAATACGTAACTTCGCAACAGTATACCCGGTGCTATATGTTATTGTATTAGAATTTAAATGCACTAGCTGTCAAAGCTTAAGAATTATAAATACACTCACGCCTGTAGGGAGAGGTGTAACCAGTACACCCACTTTTCGCCGAATTTCGGTCCCATAATGTGATAGGGGGCGAGCCTATCGCCATACCGGGCACAGATTCCAGACTCCGGGCTAATACTGAGGAATTTCTAGATAGAAAAACCCAATATCACTTTACCCGACCCGGGACTCGAAACCGAGACCTCAGCACAGCAGTCGTAACGCATGCGCAATTACAACTGCGCCACCGAGGCGGGCAAGAATTATAAAGTATTAATAAATTTAAATAAAACTTGAAGTCTGACTTTTAAATATAACACTGAAGAGTCATAAACAGTACAGGATTTTAGTTATACTTACTTATTTTTATAAAATAATTGCGTTCTTTACGCTCACTGCTCCGACTTCGAGATATTTTTAATTATATCAATTGTATCGCCTACAGTATGTGTACTTCAGGACATAACATACGTAATAGTGAAATCTGTTGAGTTGGTTTTAAATGTGATGTTCGAATATAATAACACACAAAAGAGACTTAACTCTATTAGTATAGATATTATAAATAATAAATAAATAACACCCAACAGTCACATATAGAGCCCCAACCCCACACTAAGACACGAGTTTTGTGTTGTGGGTATCAGGGACTACGAGAGACTTTCGGTCTCACAACACCCAGACCCCGGACACAAATATCTGTCTGTCACACAAAAAAAACAAACATTTATGCCGGTGTGGCAATCGAACCCACGGCCTCTTGTTTCACAGCCGGCTACTCACCAACTGCGCCACGGAGGCTGTTAAATTGATAAGCGAATTACATCAACTTCTTTTAATAAATGTAAATCCCCAGCAGAGTTCCATTATTGACCGGAAACAATAATGTAAATCAGGACCTAAAGGCACCAATTCTATTTCAGCCCATTATTTATTCGATCCCTCTTAATATTTATGATATTAAATATGTATGATCACTCGAAATAAATTGATTTCTTTCATTGAATATAATATTTACAAAGCTTCTCATTTAATTAATTATTTCGGGTTGTTAAAATAGATAGGTCAATATGTTTTTTATTGTATACAAAAAATATTGGCTTAAATACCATTTTGCATAATTATATTAAAAAAAAATCGAAATGATGATAATTACTTTTAACACACATATTATATATAATATTTATTTTAATTTGAATATTAAATAGCAGCGATAGCTTAGTTGGTTACGGTACGAACTGTCGAGACGAAAGTCGTATGTTCGAAACCAGCCCAAATGGCATAGAACACTGACTTTTCTAAACTTATTTGTGTATGAATTGTTAATTATCGCTTGCTTTAACAATGAAAGAAACATTGTGAGGAAACCTGCATATATGAGAAATACACATAAGAATTTGACACATGAATTTGAGATTTTAATCTAGCATGTGACCGATTAGTTAGCTTAATTCCATTAGATCAATGAGGGGACTAAACTATTATTCAATATATTATATAAAACAAATATATCTTTATACCTTTAGGTAGTAATTTTTTAAATAATAAGCCTAATAGATATTCCGGGATATTCTTATTAAAAAAATATTATATTATTATTTGTTATGTGGTGTACTCGTAAATTTAATTCAAGATATCCTTTTTGATATTTATTAGTTGTTTGAAACATTAAATATATACGTGAATGGATTCAACTTTTGTTAATTACATCGTCAGTTTATATTATAGTCTCGTCTGATGGAGCTAACTATGGTTAGCTAGTAACTAGGTTAATTAGCGGTGTTTACTTGCATCAAATGTAATGCTACGCTTCTGCATTTCCCTGAATTAATTAAGCTTTCAAATGAGCCACCCTTTTACAATCTTAAATTTTATTTCGACTGAAAATATTATAAATCCTACAGTGTTTTCCTATATACCTAGTCAGGTCATAAATTCTGTCACATGTTTAATATAAAATAATTGAAACAAGTTTATTCATTATGTAACCATTTATATACCAAAATGAACTTAACAAAACATAGATTCTTATGACACTAAAGTTTATTCAAAATGACCTCCGTGATTTTGAATACAGGCCTTCAATCTGCGCGGCCAGTTGTCTATCGCAGCACGAACGAGGTCCATGTCAATATCGGCGGCTGCCTTAATCAAGGATGTCTTGAGTGACTCCAAATTGGGATGAGGCTTTGAGCACGCCTTTTCCTCTAAGTGTTGCCATATCTTGTAATCTAACGGATTCAAATCTGGACTGGAGGAGGGCCAGTCTTCGTGCCGGATGAAGTCGATTTCACGCGCCGCCAGCCAGTCTTGTGTGCTCTTCGCTCTATGAGCTGGCGCCGAATCTTGTTGGAATACCCAGTGCCTGTTATTGAACATGGTATGAGAAACAGGTTCCACAAGGTTCGTCAGGACTGTATTTTGATACACAACTGCATTCGTTTTTACACCTGTCTCACAAAAATGTACCTCTGTTAAGCCCCAATAAGAAACTCCCAACCATACCATGAGCGAGGATGGAAAATGACCTCGTTGGACACGCGGAATACGGTTGCTCGCTTCTTCACTACTGTGTGCGTACACCTTATCATTTTGTTTGTTGTAGCTCTCTTCTACGGTAAATTTTTTTTCATTTGAAAAAAGAATTTCCCGTAATTTTTTTCCCGCGTACCGCTTCAACAAAGCGCGGCATCTCTTCAGTCTCAGGTCCATTAGACGAGCATTCAAACGATGTCCTGTTTTTCTTCGATATGCCCGAAGCCCTAAGTCTTCATTTAACACCCTTTTCACCGTGGTTCTGCTTAACCCCATCTGAAGGGCCAACAGTTTCTGCTTACGTTTGGGATTTCTTTGAATTCGCGTCTTCACAGCTTTTATCACTGCTGGAGTCCTAACAGACCGAGGGCGACCACTTCTTGACCTGTCATCTACACTAGAGTCTACTGTGTGACAATACTTATGACCTGACTGTGTATATATCCGACCGTGTTCGGCCTTGGCGACTGTTTTCCTATATAAATTAATTAAATAATTATATTGTTTTTTTCCTATATAAATGAGTATGTGAAATATATTTAAATATGAGTTTATTTTAGGTTTTTTGCTAACACGGCAAAGTGACCACACTGCACCTGATGATACGTGTAGTGCCTGAATTTTTAGTGACACAATTTATGTATTGTATTTCTGTGCGTCAGTTAGCCATTTCAGAATTATGTTGCACGTTATTTGTAATTGTTTACATGGTAAATACTTAGTATAGGTATACAGAGAAAGGTAATTACATCTTATCGTGGTAATTGATCATATTTTTTTTTGTGTTTTGCTACTTAATATTGTGCCTGGATGCAGGCCGGTATGATTGTGAGGTGCGAATTCAGGAAACCTCCCCGTGGTGCATCCTGGGCAAGTCATGTTGACCAACGGCCAGTTTCCTGACAAAAGGTGGTTGACGGTTGTTGCTTTTGTGACGCCTTTTGTGTGCCTTTGCTAGAAATTCGGGCTACTACCTATTTTGATCTCGTTTACATTATGTAATCATATTGAATTTGTATTGTTTAGTTTCATTTAATTTTCATTTATAATAAGTTAAGTTACACCAGTAATAATACAATTTTTTAAAAATATATACCCAAATGTAAACATAGTATTAAATACTTTGCTGATGAAGGATATACGTAGTTGTATTTTATTTTCAAAACATTATTGGTTTAAAGTTAGTTCTAAGTCCCGATATTAATTAAGATACTTGAGAACAAGTTGTTACCCGTACATTGTTAAAATAAAATACAATATAAGATCTAAAGATGCTGATTAGCGTTCACAATCTAAGTAGACAAACCCTAGGTCTGTCTTGTGTTTAATAATAATAATTTCTTTGTAGTTAGTTATTTTGTAGTCGAGTTCAGCCTATAAAATGTAGTTATTTTAAATGAGTTCTTGGTAAAATGCGGTCGGCAACTCTAATGTAATTATTGTGCCAAGTTTGCTGAATAATAGGCTTTCGCTGTTAGGTTTACTACTTCGAGAGCAGACGATTTCATTTTATATCTCTGAAAGTAAAATATTTCGCGACGGATATTGTTACCTGGGTACTAAACAGCCCAACGATAAATTAAACGCACCGAAGTGGTTTCAAGGTAGCGTAAGAAATAACCTAGTTATGTCATAAATAACACGTTTTAATGGTTATTTATTCAGACTGTACGAATCGAGCGATGGCAATCAGTTGGGAGACTATTTTTATGACCTGTACCGGATGCGCCATAAAGTGAAGCATAAAATCAGTAAGCTTCCGAAGGAGAAATATAAAAGTAAATAACACTTAGATTGAAGATTTAGGCGCCGAGCCGAGGGCGCGACATCCACTCACCGCTTCAATGAGCCGTTAACTCCGGGAACCTGTGTTGACCTGTACTTTTATAATTTATATACAACCTTTCTGGGAATATATTTAAATGTACGCTCTTTTAAATAAATAAGCAAGTAAAAATCCTCAACACTTTTGCAATAGACTTTTAGGAATTGTTTCACTTTTTAACCGGCTTCAACAAAGGAGGAGGTTAACAATTCGTCGGTTTTTTAAGGTATGTTACCCGATTCCTCGAAGACGCCTGGACCGATTCGAGAAATTCTTTTTTTGTTTAAAAGGATATACTTCCCAGGTGGTCCCATTGGCACCAAGTCAGGATCTGATGATGGGATCTCAGAAAAATCAAGGGCAACCCTCAAATTTTATAGTGACGCATAATTTGTTTTTATGTGTAATTTATTGTCTACGTAATAGAACTTGATATTAATTATTATTTATCTCTTGACTTCGCAATCTCCGAATTACACAATAAAGTTTGAATTGGCGTTGGTCGTAAATAACCATGTTCTATTGTTAGCTACAATTTACGCTATTCTTGTTGCTTTGGTATTTATGTAGCCGGGCAATATTATCAATTAAAGCTTTTTGTTATTGCTGTGTCTACATTTTAATGGAGACGATATTTTGATGATCAGAAATGAATGACAAAAGTATAAGAGATAAATAAATATATATATACACTCCCGCCTGGATTCCCCAAAGGGGTAGGTAGAGGTGTAACCAGTACACCCAATTTTCGCCGAATTGATTACAGTCCCATAATGGGATAGGAGTGACCCTACCGCCATACCGGGCACATTTCCAGACCCTGGGCGGATGGCCAGATCCAACTGAGTATTTCTAAATAGAAAAACCTTTATCCGACTCGGGGACCGAACCCGAGACCTCAGCACTGCAGTCGTAACGCATTTTTTTTTAGTGCCTCGATAGGCAGACAAGCAGACGGGCCACCTGATGGTAAGTAGTCACCGCCGCCCATAGACTTCTGCAATGCATGCGCAATTACAACTGCGTTGCCGAGGCAGTCGATCAGAAATACAAATTAATTACAAAAGTATAAGAGATGCAACACTATTTAAAAGATATTTATGCAGCTGACTGTCCAAAACGATAAATCTTGAATGATAAAATGAGTTAGCCGCTCCGTTGAGTATTATAAGTCTTGTGTTCTTAACTGCACAAAATACAGTTTTGTTTCTGTGTGAACGGGCTCCAAAAGAATGGGATCACTGTCTCACAGAATACCGACATGAAGTATCTACTATAATAGTTTGTTTCTTTAAATCAATTAGATTACAGGCATTAATCTCGGTAATACGCCGAAGAGTGCTCTGGCATTATAGGTTTTCATCAGCAGTATGAATCATCAGCCGAACTTATGTTTTTTTTTACACCTCACAACTATGTGTGTGACACATAGTTCTGACCCCACACTAGGTAAAACCTGTACCGTGGGTATCAAGAACTACGAGGGACTACGGTCCCACAACACCCAGACCCGAAACAACTATCTGTCTGTCACACAAACATTTGTCTCGGTGTGGGAATCGAACCCACGGCCTCTCGTTTCACAGCTGGCTACTCGCCCGCTGCACCACGGAGGCTGTCAACCAGCTGTTTCTTTCTGCCGTCTGTTTGCCAGCTACTGCTAGTAAAAACTCTGGCATAAAAATATACTATTATGCCAATATTTGTTGAATATGGCGCACGCATTAACAGCTCAAGTTTTGGGGTCCACGTGTCAAAGAGGCGTAGATAAAGTTGCCGCACGGATCGTAGGTACCTACATCAATCACCCCGACATGACTCCAGTTGTTCGCCCAAATGGATTATAGGAAGTCGCCGCCCCGCCCGTTGGCGTGAGTCTCAGATTTGCCTCGCGTCACCTCTGTGTAAACATTATTTGCTAAAGTGATCCGGTGACACGGCTAACTTTTTTAAGGGTTATCTTATACAAGTCCTTTTACCTACTCATAAACCTTCGTTTATAGCATCATAACTATGGCGTGCCGAAAAGAGACGGGAAATAAATGGCATTGTATTGTAAATTCAACGATGCCTTGTTATTTATGAGAACATTAACGATCCACTCAATATCTACGAATTTTGATCAGATTTTGGACCGGTACTTGATTGGGATCTGAATTTTAAGGTCGACCAATTATTGTGATAAAGTGGCGTATTTCCTTTGTGGATTTCAGATGTTTCTAAGAATGAATTCAATTTATTTTTGTGATTAAGATATCCTAAGATTGTCTCTGTTTTTTAAATGTTTTCAGATTTCATGACTTTAAAGGCTTCGTTCCATATAATTGTATAAAAACAATGTCACCCGCACTTGCTATTGTAAGCTCTACCAGTCTACTTGTCTTGTTGTACTATTGAGATTTATTCTCGAACATAATAATGCATGAATTTTCTAGATCAAGCTAAAGTTACGAAGTTATGTGGGTATTTTTGTAACAGGGTGTCGAATATCAAATCAAGGCTCGAGGCGATCGATGATCTGTACCTATAAGATCTAGGATAATACAGAATATTTAAGCTATCAATTTTACTTATGGTGAACATTTTAAAGATAATAAATTCTGTTTTACTTAGCTAAATGCATATTGTAAATTGACTAATTTATATCTTTTATGAGTATAATATATGTATAATGGAAATAAGACAACTAAATTGCAATATTTACAGTTTATGAAATAAAAAATAAAATAAGCAAAGTAATTAATTCGGGTTGTCCATATTATGCGCTGCTGCATACATGCAGGACTTATATGTAGGATCACTTATATGTAGGACACATTAGTCAAACTAGCTGTTAGGTTCCCTAGCCTGTGGCCTCATTACGTCGGTGTACAAATAGTCTATGTGATACGGGAATTAAGTGACAATTATACCTATGGTTATATGTACTAAGATTACTAGATTTGAGCTTGAAATGCCACTGCTTTGTGGAAACAATAAAGAATGTTGCCATAATCGTTTATTAATAAATAAATAACACCCAACAGTCACTCACATAGCCTCGACCCCACACTTAGATACGAGTCTTGTGTTGTGGGTATCAGGGACTACGAGAGACTTTCGATCTCACAACACCCAGACCCCGGACACAAATATCTGTCTGTCACACAAACATTTGTCCCGGTGTGGGAATCGACCCACAGCGTCTCGTTTCACAGCCGGCTACTCGCCAACTGCGCCACGGAGGCAGTCAATCTTCTTCTTTATAGTATAATGAAAAACATATCAGTAGTATGTTCTCACATAATGAGCTGTCGGTGCAATTCGGTTTTCTGCGAGATTGTGGTACAACCCCGGTCAAGTTGGTCCACGTATGTTGTAGACGAAATAACGTTCAGCGTGGTTCTACCATTTTACTTATGCATAGCAATAGGAATCAGCTAATGTTTTTGAATTTCGAATTTCGAATGCATGCTGGTACTCAATTGAGTACTGGCATGATGTTTATAGATTTTGTGATTAGTATACATAATAATGAAGAACGGGTCTTATATTACGCGTTTAAGACCTGGAGGGTTACTCTTAACACTTGATTCCAATTTAAAATTAGGATTGGGTTCGAAAACTGTACAATTGGCACTCTTGAACGCAACACCGGCGCCCGATTTAATTTTTAGTAATTTAATGAAATAGAGCATTTACGATCGCTAGTTCGTAAATATTCTATTTCATATAGTTGAGTAAGTTAGAGTTCCTATATCTTCTAGATTGGAATTGAAACTGTATCGTGTTCGAGATTGGAATTGATTTCAAGAGTAAGCCTACTGTTTTGTAACAACATGAAGAAACTATGAAAATAATGTCATTAAATTTTACACACCTTTGGTGATTGATTGATTTCAATGTAATTGTATAAAGTATTTTAATTGTTAGCATTATCAGTCAATAAAACATATAACTTAATTAATCAAAATAATTTATTTTCCATCTGAATCCGAAAATTTGTTTTTGTGGTTTGCATCAATAACCTGTTAGTGCACAATGGACATTCAACAAGGGTCAAGTGGTCGCAAGAGGAAAATTTAATTTACTGTTGGGATCCCTTGTCGGAGTTTCTACCGCTTTCCACTTAATTATTTTCGCTTCTATGAATTATAATAAGATTTTAGCATTGCTTTGTAGGCACAGCTTCACACACGTGTTCGGTGTACCTGAATGATGATGAAACAATTTATAGATACAAATATATAGATTAGTATTGGCATAAGTTATTATTTTAATCAAATGGTATTTGTACTGAATTCCTGACGAGGTATGTACAATGACTGTCTAATCAATATTTGACTCAGTAATGATAGTTGATTTGTCTTTAACAGTGATTTCTGATAAAGACAAATCTCAATAAAAAATATCACATAAAATAGAATATATATACACTCACGTCAGTAATCCCCGAAGGGGTAGGCAGAAGTGTAACCCACTTGTCGCCGAATTTCGGTCCCTTAATGTGATGGGGACGAGCCTATCGCCATACCGGGCACAGGTTCTAGACTCCGGGCTAAAACGAAGAATTGCTAGATAGAATAACCCAATATCACTTTACCCGACCCGGGGATCGAACCCGAGACCTCAGCACAGCAGTAACGCATGCGCAATTATAACTGCGCCACCGAGACAGTCATAAAATAGAAAGTGACCATTCTTAGGCTTGTAAGTGGGTAGGTTTACTAAATATTTGTAATGACACCATGAGATAATGACAAGAAACGACAGGAAAAAACGCTTTAATGTCAATGTTATTATCATGATTAATTAGCTTGCTTTTTTGTACGTATCTATTTGCGTACGAGCCTTGCTTAGAAAACACTATTATTGGTTGATCCGTTCTCCCAGAATTCTAAACGTGGATTTATTTATTTTAGTCTTAATAACTATTATTGAGACTAAAATATAGTTTAGGTTATCCGAGTTCAAAAATACAAATCTGTTTAGTTTAGTCTATTCAATTAGATTCAGCAGTTTTTGAATACCCATACAAAACTTGACTTCCAATATATCCTTTAAAAGTTATCATCAGAAGTACCTTTTGCTGTATCGAATTCCATCTAAATCAGTGTAGTTTTAGTGATTACTTCGTACATATAAATACTAGAAGCATGGGTACGTTGCCAGTCTTTAAGGTAAGGAATAGATATTGCGAAGAGTAGACGGATCTGAGACTACAAAAATCACTCACTCACTGTATCAAATAAATAAATACAACAGTCACACACATAGTCCTTTTTTTTGTTGTCGCGGGGAAAGCGTTTTATTACTGCCGCCCGCTCCAGGGGGAAGCGGAATAAGAATAAAACGGGTATGCTGGATTAGCCGGTCTTACGACCCAGCATCCCCCTGGCCCGGGTGATGGCTATCCGTGCTGCCGCTGGGCCGAGTCCCCCCCTATGTACACCCCACCCGACACTACCAGCTAAAACCCCGCGGTGGCCTTCTTCGGCGCTTACGGAGCGATCCCGGGGTATTCTAAGGAGCCCACACATAGTCCTGACCTGCACTAGGTCAAACTTGTATAGAGGTTATCAAGAACTATGAGGGTCTACAGCCCCACAACACCCAGACCCCCAACAAATATCTGTTGGTCACATAAACATTTGTCTCGATGCAGCAATTAAACCCACGGCTTTTCATTTCACAGCCGGGTACTCGCCCGCTACGCCACGGAGGCTGTCAAAATGCCACAGTGGCTGTCAAAATGCCACAGTGAGCTGTTACTTTACTTACATAAGTTTTTTTGGGGTAGTGGTATTGACCCGGTCAAAACAGACCGTTTTTATTGTAGACAAAACTGTCTACAAGGTGGCTATATAGTATAGATAAAGATGTAGGATCGTGCAAAAATAGTCTCTAGCTGCCCCTGTGGAATAAAGACGTGATAGCATCTAAAGATATAGATTTGTGTGACCTGATAGTTTCGGTTTAAGTTCGATGTTATTGAGTGAAAACCGCATTGGTGGCTAGGTATTATACTTGCCATTAGCCTGATTCGCTGATTCAACTAAAACCTCTGGTGTCTCGTAGTGGAAATGTTGCCCATCGTATCAATTTTATGGTTTCGAATACAAGTTGATGTTGAATTTTAGTAGTATGAATAGGTATATATTATAATGTTAAAAATATTATATTGATTTTTCATATGAGTGATTTCTTAATTTGGAAATTTTTGTGGTAATTTGCCGCTCATTGTAATTTTTGTAGGAGTGTTGATCAATTACTCAGTCACTGACCAATTATGTTCAATTCAGACCATATGTTCACAGAATCTCGCTATTTGGGCCGCTAAGTAGATAGATGGAGCAGAAGTTTGAAAATTATTTATCCGATGACATTATATAAAAAGGGTAAGTTATAAATTTTTTTAATAATATATTATATTCGTACATTTTGGCAACGGTGCAATATAAACACGCTTATAAAAGAGAGACAGTACTTTCGGGAAGCTTTTTCCCAACATCCTGTTTATTTGAATTAAAATGTAGCGAAATTTGTTCAACGCATATAACATGCCAAAGCACTTTTCTAGGGAGAGATGACTTACTCCAAACACCAAGATGTTATTAATTGTTCGTAATATATATTCAAAAACTTCCAATTCACTATGGATATCATGACTTATTTTTTCAGTTAAAGTAACTTAACTTGAACAGAATACGTATTACTGTATCTATACCTACTATTTATATTATTATACAATTAATAATAGTAAGTAGATGCATCTCGTGTTTTCTGGAAGGATTTTTAAAAGGTCACACATAGTTTCCGGGTAAGACAAAGTTACGTACAATGCTACCTTAAAGTAGTTTATATTAAATGCAGTTTACAAATTTAGTTATGCAGAAATCTCAATTAAATTCCATTTATCAATGAAGCATATTCTTTATTGCTCGAGTTAAAACGAGCTCCGAGAATAATTATAAATCTTTGATTCTCTAAATTACTTTTATGTGTTCGAATCACGTTGTTTCATGTTTTAAAAGCATTTCATTGTTCGAAGCGTGGAACGCAGTTACGTCGAGAAAATGGAATAGTGCATTTCGCTTCCTGAGCCTTGGGCTGCAAATGAAATGGTTACAGAAGGATTTATACGTTCACGTTGTTTTCTTCAACATCTAAATTTATATTTGTTTTATTATTTATTTATAAATTACACTTTAAAATATAATTATATTTATTTAAAAACTCAAGTCGTCACCTCGTCTGACTTAGAAGGCTAATTAAAAATGACTGGCAGAGATAAAGAGGGAATCGGGGAAGAAATATAAAATAAAATGTCATACAAATTATCTACTCATTAGTAGTGGGACAGTGTATAATACAAGGCTGATATTGTTAAACGAATTAAGTGTACAGCTACGTTGTAGCGACTTTTATTTACAATGTAAATGAGTGAGGGTAATACCAGTGTTGTACATACCATGCAGTATGTTTTATTCAAAATGACACTTAACATCAAGTGAGCCACCTAATAGTCACGCCATTAATTACTTAAAAAAATAAAGTGTAAAGACTATTTTGCTGTTGTTTTATCAATGAGTTTGCTTGAAGCTAACAATTACCTTCAACTATTCCTATTGTCAAACGTCGGCACCACACCAATAAATCTGATATTTTAAATGTTGGTACGATGATGTATTCACTTACCATAAAATGTAACGTTCTCGCCTTTATTATAAAAAATACTTAAAATATGAGACGTACATAAACTCACATTTTATCTATAGGGGTAAGCAGAGGTGCAGCCACTACAATCATGGTTTGCCAAACTTATTTCCGGGCTTAGCTTATTTCGGGTATAAATTCCAAGCCTGGGCGTAAAATCCAATTCATAGGCGATGTTTCAAATCGAAAAGTCAAACACAAATTCTGGACAAGGATTTGGAGACCATAATATATATTTATTAAATTAGACGACTACCTATATATTTTTTACACGTTAGCGTTATATAAAAAATATATCGATGCCACGGAAATGCCCACTGGTCTAAGAAGAAATACCAAGCAACTTTGCCATAGTTCTATTGTATTTTTGGTCTTTATATTTTAGTAAAAATGCAGACTTAATAATTTAATGCTGATGGTAGGATATTCATATCCGTCCGAATAGCGATGACCTTACACAGGCTGTAAAACCCGCCATAGTGCCACACACACATGTGTCGCGTTCCGGGGTCAGCCAGTGTACATCCGGTTTTTGTCGGGGTCTAGAGTTGGGGTACGATGTTTGGCCGTGTTGCGGCCTCCTGAATACTCTGACACTAAACCCTCGACCGCTTTTTCACTTTCTTTCCCATGGCGTAGTGTGAAGAAGCAGGCCGGCATGATTGTGTTGAGTAGCGGGACATAAATAGTCTCGCGCTACTCGATACTCTAATTGGACGGCACTGCACTTCCCATCAGGTGCAGTGTGGACACTGTGCCGTGCCAGGAAAAAAAAACGTGTTACTCAAGATGATAAATGTTGCATAGAGCAGTAAATGGTAACAACCAGTTAATTAGCTTAAAGTAATAATCAATTAGCAATCCAAATAGACCAGTCCATAGGAGCAGCGCTATCATTCCAACCTCATCAACCATGATACAAGGAGGTGAACAACTCGGCACATAACGTATCCGCAAGCATAGACCATTAATCAAGCATGATATATACCCTAACTGCGTAAAAAAATATGGAAAAAGAAAGTCATAATACAGCAATTAAAGAAAGCCAAGACTAATATAACTCAGGCACCCCGTAAACACCACGAAGACCAATCCTACAGCGTATAAAATGAACAAAATAACATTAAAATAAGTACTTACCGTTGTCAATCAATGTCTATGTTTAGCTGAACGACCACGCGTTTTATCATTTAAATATGCCCTTTTCATTATTCTAAAAAGTTTGTAACTTGAATTGATCGATGTACAATATTTGGCCATGCGTAGGTATTTTATTACAAAAACGAATACTAAGCACACAAAAGAAGCATGTACTTTTTGCAAGCAATAATACTGAGTACACTTACACTGCAGTGTTTTTTTTTACAATAATCGTATATTCTTCAAATCAAATCAAATGATTTATTTACTAAATTAGGCCCTTAGGGGCAATTTTTACATGCCCTAATAATATTAAACTCTACTGGGGTTCGGAAATGTCCACTGCCCTGAGAAGAGGCACCAAAAAACCCAGCCGTAGGTCTTTTTTAATTTGTCGTTACATTATATAAAATTAATTCACATATAATATACACACTTAAATCTATATATTATTTCATTTTTTTCTTGACGAGTGTTAAATTTGAATAGATATTGTTACGCAACAATTAAAATACAAAGTAGTTCTTTAAAGAGCTCTCTTAAAGACACTCTTGTTGGAACCTAGCAACTCACCCATTTCGGCCTAAGTACAAGGCCAATATACTTAGGCCGAAGAGATTTAAGACATGTATTTTAATCATTATTTTGGTGATTAAAATACATCTCTTAAAATATAAGTCACTGGCAATATTGAGTAATGAGTCGACGTTAAGACTTCCGGAAACTCAAAAACTTAACCTTTGATATTCCACTCAGACGAAGAACACTACGTGATTCAAAAGAACAGCAAGCTTACACAGATGTCTCTTACATTATTCCTCGTTATGCTTTGATACTTCGAGAATACAGTTCCGATAAATAAGCCAGATTTATATATAGCACTGCTAACCTTTTCCGACAGGGAAAACGTAATACGCAATTCAGGGTATACAAAAAGATTTGATATATCCTTGTTTTCGGCATAACATCAATCACGTGCCACATTCTCGTCGACACTTGTGAAGCATAAATAAAGAATTGAACGCTTCCGACATCTTCCCGTATTGATATATTCACAACGCTATGGTTCTTATTTGCTGTCGGGAGATATGCCGATACGACCTGCTTTAGTCGTTTGAAGATTGGACCAAACACCTTTTAATATTTTATGTGAAATTAGTAGCACGCTCCAATATAGCATAGATTTTTTGAAAGGAAAAAAATCATGTGTCCTTGTTGTGAGATTTTTTATATACGAATTCTTTTTATTGGTATTTGTTTAGATTATGGTTCTTTAAGTGAAATCGGGAATTTCTGGAGAGTATTAACTTTATTCCACGAAGCAAATACAGGTAATTACAACGATAATATATAGTCAGTATATCATAGGACACATCAAACGACCTCGTAAAGGTTGCAGGAACTCGCTGGATGCAGGCCGCTTGTGACAGGTCGCTCTGGAAATCTTTAGGGGAGGCCTATATTCAGCAGTAGACGTCCAACGGCCCGAAGAAGAAGATATCATAATAATTGCACAAAACAATAAAATTTAACTATTAATTAGTCTGACACAACTTTCAAACTGTATAGCTTATTAAACGAGCAAAATAACATTTATACTCAATAATTTAAATTAAATATTGTGTGGATATGGTGTTATAGAAAGTTATTGCTTAGTTTATACATAAATATGTCGATTTTGTCATCATCACTAATTCTTACGTTATTTTACAACGGTATAGTCGTGCGGCAATTTATAGCAGCTTTTATTAATAACTAGAACAGATATCTTATAGGATTTCTTGACGGAAAGAGTTTCAATATCTCGAATAAAAAAATAAGACTTGCGAAGCAAATGAAGAAAGTGCGCCAATTTAATACATCAAAGTCAATCATTTTATGTCTGTAATGTTTGGTCTTAAATTATGGTGCAAAATTAAAAATGATCTCATATCCATTTTTTTATATCAAAAACAGCATTTACTGCGGTAAATTTTTTCGTGCATCTCATGATGATTGCTAAAATGATTACAATGTAGGTTTCATCTCAGAAAAAGACGCGTATATCGACGTCATGAGTAAATACTAGTTATTCGACATATATATTATTTGACAGCCTCCGTGGCGCAGTTGGCGAGTAGCTGGCTGTGAAACGAGAGGCCGTGGGTTCGATTCCCACACCGGGACAAATGTTTGTTTGAAAGATAGATATTTGTGTCCGGGGTCTGGGTGTTGTGAGACCGAAAGTCTCTCGTAGTCCCTGATACACACAACACAAGACTCGTATCTTAGTGTGGGGTCAGGGCTATGTGTGTGACTGTTGGGTGTTATTTATTATTCAATAAGCAGGAAAGCTTTACTATAAAGTAAACGGGGACTCACTTGTGCGTTGTTGATATTACTACACTTCTACATTATCCGATTAACGTTTGCGGGAACATCCGGCTTATGTTACTGTTATATATACGTTAAGAATTGGATTGAAATTTACGGCTATACCTGATTCGTTTAGGGTATTTGTTTGTCGGTCACTTAACGATAAGTGATTTGAATACTTACAATACAATAAGAATCACTTACCGTTCGAAACGGAATAGCAAGCGGCCACTTTACCTCAGGTTTCTGTGTGTACAGGGATACTATCTTGGTTGGCCCGGCCCACTATGTTGTTGACAAAACTGCCTATAGCGTGGCTATGTGCTATGTTTTTATTCAAGATTACATTAATATTGTTCATATAAAAGGGTGCTTGTTTTTATAGTTCTTGAAATTTAAAGTAATGTCATCATAAGACCCGAGCCGAACTTCGGGAAAAGCTTAAAACAGCAAATTAAAAGTTATTCAGTTTTGTGTATATATATTCGATTCGTTTCGATACAATATATAATAAAATCATCAATTTGCTAATATCAATACTGTCACGACGTCCCGGCGATCGATATTATATTTGGATTGCACTATACCTGCCACTATCTTTAGTTTGTCGTGTCGTGTTTGTAGTTTGTTTACGGTAGGCAGCGGCTTTGCTGTGCCCTGGTATTGCAGAAGTCTATGGGCGGCGGTGACTACTTACCATCAGGTGGCCCGTCTGCTCGTCTGCCTATCGAGGCACTAAAAAAAAAACAGTCAGCATTACTTTTATGTTTAGGGTTCTGTACATTCGATGAAAAACGGAACCCCTATTGTCACCCCTATTGTCTGTATGTTTGTTCATGCGTCTGTTAAAGCATATGTTTTTTGTTCATACGTCTGCTTAAGCATATGATTTTTGTTCATACGTTTGCTTAAGCATATGTTTTTTGTTCATACGTTTGCTTAAGCATATGTTTTTTGTTCATAGTTGAAATATAGTGCTAAATTTTAAAAAAATAACACAAGAACGGAGCCGGGTGAAAAATCTAGTATTATATATAATTAATTCATTTAAGGTTTAGTTATGGCTATATGTATAGTTGATATTTGTCTTTATTCTAAGATATATTGGTGTACATACGTACTAAAGTAATTGAATGATACATTTCCAATAATATGAGTAACTCATTATACTCATACTTCTATCTGTTTCTATCCATACTAATACTATAAATGCGAAAGTAACTCTGTTTGTTTGTTTGTTTGTTACCTCTTCAAGACTAAACGGCTGAACGGATTGTAATGAAATTTGGTAAGGGAATAGATTATATCCTGGAAATGACATAGGCTATCTTTTTCTCAAAAATCAATCATGAAAGGGGTCAAATAGGAGTTCAAAATTTGTATGGGAAATCCATAATTTCTCGACTTAGGGATTTGTAAATTCATATTTAGGCTTTTGGTAGGAAATAAAGAAATACGTGTTTCAACGTTTTTGAAAAATCATCCCTAAAAGGGGCAAAGTGAGGTTAAAACTTATGGGGTATTCTTTAGATGCAATCTCAAGATTCAGGCACAACACCTGAGAGGTTGGACAATCGCTACATGTGCCTCAGTGCAGTAGACAACTCCTTGGATTGTATACTTCCGCTCCCGAATATAACCTTCACGCAGGCGGAGCCGCGAGCAACAGCTAGTAGGTTATACATGAGTATAACCTATAGAAACAGAAACAGTTCGTTAACGAATGCAGTGCAAATGTATTTAAAAAAAATACAAATGTGTATTGATTTTCTACACATGGCCGTGTCTAACGAAGTTTGATTAAATTATTAATTGTGTTTACATTGTTTCCATGTTTCTTTTAATTGTGTCAGTTACAGCCGAAACTATAGCTTTGGATGCCAGATTAAATAGATTATGTACGTTATGGTACAGTTTTGTTATATGATTCCAAAATCACATGACTGTGTTCAATCTGGCAATAATTTTTATAAGAGCGCGCACTAATTAATTAATCGTATTATTTCCCTTAACTCTACGTATAATTTTAATTACGTATAATTAGTTATAATTAATTCATATCTTACCATACATAATATTATAAATCCGAATGTATGGATGTTTGTTACTCAATTACGCCAGAAAGGCTGAACGGATCTGGTTGAAATTTGGCAGAGAGATAGATTATAGTCTAAAATAGTACATAGGGTAATTTTAACCCCGGTAAAATGCACGGTTCCTGTGGAATAGAAATATGTAGTAGCTTAAGATGACTCCATGGATTTTATACCTTTAATTTCGTTTCAAAGTCGATTGTAGTTTGTAATACAGTATTTTTGTTACATTATTGAATTCGTTTAGCTAACTCTAGATCAACTCACACCGTCCCCACAAAACAAATAAATGCAAAGTATGATTTTGTTGGAGAATGGAAATGTCATTTTATGAAATGGGCCTACAAGTACAACTGATTAATGGAGCTAGAAAATGCCACCCATTATGTCCCGAGCCTTGTTGCGTATTTGTCTATTTATTTACAGTTCATTATAATGTAATAAATAATAATAATTTAATATAATCTATTAAATACTCCCTCATCTAGAACAAACCTGGGTCATTTCGCTGCTATCCCAAGGCTCTGTAGGCAGTACAACTATCTTGCGAAAACACATGATCTTGACATCACGGACACTTCTATATATAAAAAACAAGTCTGGCAAATATTATGCAGCTAATCATTAGTATGTTAGTAACTAGTATCTATTTCTTTCCTAGTGTTGTAGTGTAGTGTTGTAGTGTAAAATTAGAGTTGTAAATAATAATATTCAAAGTCACTACATAAAATTGTAAATTTGCATGCTGTGGTCTCTTAAAGGAGCACGTCACAAAGTTAATATATAAAATGTAACTTTGTAAACTGTACTTTTGTAAATAAATAAATAAATAAATAAATAAATAAATAAATAAATAAATAAATAAATAAATAAATAAATAAATAAATAAATAAATAAATAAATAAATAAATAAATAAATAAATAAATAAATAAATAAATAAATAAATAAATAAATAAATAAATAAATAAATAAATAAATAAATAAATAAATAAATAAATAAATAAATAAATAAATAAATAAATAAATAAATAAATAAATAAATAAATAAATAAATAAATAAATAAATAAATAAATAAATAAATAAATAAATAAATAAATAAATAAATAAATAAATAAATAAATAAATAAATAAATAAATAAATAAATAAATAAATAAATAAATAAATAAATAAATAAATAAATAAATAAATAAATAAATAAATAAATAAATAAATAAATAAATAAATAAATAAATAAATAAATAAATAAATAAATAAATAAATAAATAAATAAATAAATAAATAAATAAATAAATAAATAAATAAATAAATAAATAAATAAATAAATAAATAAATAAATAAATAAATAAATAAATAAATAAATAAATAAATAAATAAATAAATAAATAAATAAATAAATAAATAAATAAATAAATAAATAAATAAATAAATAAATAAATAAATAAATAAATAAATAAATAAATAAATAAATAAATAAATAAATAAATAAATAAATAAATAAATAAATAAATAAATAAATAAATAAATAAATAAATAAATAAATAAATAAATAAATAAATAAATAAATAAATAAATAAATAAATAAATAAATAAATAAATAAATAAATAAATAAATAAATAAATAAATAAATAAATAAATAAATAAATAAATAAATAAATAAATAAATAAATAAATAAATAAATAAATAAATAAATAAATAAATAAATAAATAAATAAATAAATAAATAAATAAATAAATAAATAAATAAATAAATAAATAAATAAATAAATAAATAAATAAATAAATAAATAAATAAATAAATAAATAAATAAATAAATAAATAAATAAATAAATAAATAAATAAATAAATAAATAAATAAATAAATAAATAAATAAATAAATAAATAAATAAATAAATAAATAAATAAATAAATAAATAAATAAATAAATAAATAAATAAATAAATAAATAAATAAATAAATAAATAAATAAATAAATAAATAAATAAATAAATAAATAAATAAATAAATAAATAAATAAATAAATAAATAAATAAATAAATAAATAAATAAATAAATAAATAAATAAATAAATAAATAAATAAATAAATAAATAAATAATTTGCAATTATGTATCAAATAGATATTAAACAATTATCAGTACACCTGTGTGTTTGTGTATTATAATATAGTATTATGGTCTTCTAGTTGCATTTTTAGTATCAATTCAATTTGCTAAACTATTCTGATCTAATCGAATCTTGTATTATGATTAAAAATATTATTTTTACTGCGAATGTTTAAACGATATTAATTATTGTTAAAGTTTTTTATATAAATATATATTCGGATTCGGAATATATATTTCTCATAAAATTTTTCCTAGAAAAATAATCTATTACTTTTTCCTTGGAACAAATCAGGTCCCTAAAGATTGGTTAGATTTCTAATGTTATATGATACCATCGACCTCCTTTATCTTCATACTGACAACTAAGCGTTTTATTTCATAGCATATTGCGGTCGTGGAAATATGTGGTGTTGGCCTAATGGATAAAATATTGGTTTTCCTGGAGCAAAAGCTATTGTTTCCCTCGTGGCGTATACAAATGAGTGTTTAAAATCGGAATTAACAAATTTTCTCGTCTGTTTGTAACTAAAATAACAGTGAATTATTAAACGATTAGGGAGTGTCTTAAAGGTATATTTATGATTAAAATTAATTGCTGCCTTTTGGTTTAGTGGTAGCATATTCACGCTGGGAAACCGAGTTAAGTGGGAGAGGGTGATACCCAAGTTACAAAATGACAAATTGTTTGATTATTTTTCAGAAAAATATAACATGATGACTGGGATTGAAATTTGTACTATTAGCAATATACACCTTACATAATATTACACAGGCATAAGAATATAAACTTGGTGAACGGAGATTGCGCTTCTAGGCAGAAGCGTAGAGTAAGTACTCTTTCCAAGATATAGGCGTAAACTTATGTTAAATTAATTATAATTTTGGAAAACCTTTGTTTATACAAGTATCTTATATTTTCATTATTTTCTTGTTCTATTTATGACTAGCCGTACTTTAGGCACGAGTAAATAATACACGTGGTAATATTATCAATTGCCACTATTATGACACACATATGTACACTTATCATTTTATACTCGGGCTCTCCAGGCTTTTTTTTGTCGCAGGGAAGCGTTTTAGTGCTGCCGCCCGCTCCGGGAGGAAGCGGAATAAGAATAAAACGGTTATGCTGGACTAGCAGGTCTTACGACCCAGCATCCCCCGCACGGATGATGGCTATACGTGCTGCCGCTGGGCCGAGTCCCTACCCCCTATGTACACCCGACACTACCAGCTAAAATCCCGCAGTGGCCTTCTTCGGCGCTTACGGAGCGATCCCGGGGTATTCTAATTCGGAGTGCTAGAATTGCTGCCGGAACCACCCCAGCGCGGTGCATTGTAGCGGTCCAACTCCATGGGGGGCTTACGAGCCCCGGCGCACCAAACAAAGACATCGAACAAGGCCTTACCACCTGTGCTGCCGTCCATCTCGGGGTCGCACGATGCTCTGAAATTGGGAGTGCATCGATACGGGCTGACAGCTCCCCGCTGCGCGCCCGCGACCCCCGATAGCCCCAATGAGTCGCCTCGTATGTCAGGCAGGGGTTCCAGTGGTGAAACGCCCCCATTCCACAGAGCGGTTCTGCGAAACCGGGCTGCAATCTCCCTCGGGGCCAGTCTCTCTTGATGGCCGCTGGACGCTTCCTCCCGCCAGAAAAACGTTGACTATAGGAGTTGGTGTATATACATTTCATTTACGTTTCAGTCTTCCATTTTGAAGAATAACAAGGGCTATTCTTAACTGAATCTTAAATATTTGATTAGCGATTCAGTATTCGAGCGATTACTCGTATCTACATAATTGTCTGAACATAAAGCAAACCTATATTATAAATGCGAATGTTTGGATGGGTGGATGTTTGGGACTCAATCACGCTACAACGGCTGGACGAATCTGGTTGAGATTTGGCACAGACATAGATTAAAGTCTGGAATAGCACATAGGCTACTTTTTATCCCGGAAAATGTACAGTTCCTATGGGATACTATAGTTTTCACAGAGCAAGGGATCGACATGATTTTTTGCATAGCATGGCAGTTTAGGGATCAGAAAATTACATAGTTACTCTTGATCCCGGAAAAAGGCACGCTTCCTATGGGATAGCAAAATATAGAAACGTGTAATAGTTTAAGATGCCTCCATGGATTATACCACATGGAGTATACCTTTTCGTCCAAAATTAAAATCCACGCGGGCGGAGCCGCGAGCAACATCTAGTAATACATAAATACCTATCCTATAAGGTTCCAGATATCAAAGTATAAATGTGATTTATTTAAGCAAACAGCAATCTATCAAGTTGCCAATTCGAAGTTAGCGTCAGGGAATTAGCCAAATCTCGTAACCTACTTTACAGAGATAGCAAAATACAACGGTCTGACTTTGTCGTTGACATGCTTATCTTTTGTATAAATAGTGAATTGCGATCAAACTTATGTTGACTAAAGCGAAGAAGGTTCTGTTTCTAGGTCCATATATATTATGGATAGGAATTTCCAGACTATTTGCCTATAGATTATTCAATCGGACGTAGATCGTAGTTTGCAATAAATGTCGTGGGACAAGATAACAATGTGATAGACGCTTTATGAAACAGCAACGGAATTGATAAATGGCGCTACCCTTGCCGACACTAGGACAAGAATTTATGCATAGCCGTCATTGGCAGGATTACAATACCATTCCCCTGTGTAATATTCAGGAAAATCCTAACATATTTGTATTACGACAAATTAAAACACAAAACATTAAAATATAATTGTTTATAGATTAAATGCAAATATTTATCTGTATTTAATTACATACATACCACTCACGCCTGAAATACCCGAAGGGGTGGTAGATGTGTAACCAGTGCACCCACTTTTCGCCAAATTTATTCCCATAATTTTAAAGCTAGTTATTTTCATTTTATTTCACGTGTACTCAATGTTCTTGTACTCAGATGTTGTACCTAATTCTGCAAATGGTAGCCCAAGATACAGGCTATGCCTAGTTTGGGTGCCTCTGGGAATTATAGTTATAAGGATCCAATTTTTTGTATAACATAATTTTTAGATAGTTACACACATACACTCACGCCTGTAATCCCCGAAGGGGTAGGCAGAGGTGTAACTAGTACACCCACTTTTCGCCGAATTTCGGTCCCATAATGTGATAGGGGGCGAGCCCAACGTCATACAGGGCACAATTCCAAACTTCGGGCTGATACTGAGTATTTATAAATAGAAAAACCCAATATCACTTTACCCGACCCGGGGATCGAACCCGAGACCTCAGCACAGCAATCGTAACGCAGGTGCAAATACAACTGTGCCACCGAGGTCTGTGTTTAATTATCTGTTGGAAATTTACTATAGGCATATATTACACATTAACGTCACAAATTCCATCCATTTCGGTGTCTCCAAAGTTGATAAAGGGCAACTTCAAATTAAAAAAGCTTGGTAAATATTTTTTTGGGGTTGCTTTGAATGAAATTGTATTTCGATATGACGCTGCCGTAGCATTGAGAGTGATGTTGAAATAGGCTGCTAATCCCACCAATATTGAAATATCTGCGACAATATTCAGCGGGGAAGCTGTGATCCGCTTTTATTAAAACACTGTTTTATGTGAGGGAAATGGTAGAAAAAATATTTCTTCGGATATATATATATGACTTTACATAAGAAATGTTTTGATTTGTTAGCGTTTATATTTTGGATTAGATCTGCAAATGTTGCAGTTTGATGTTGATCGTAAACAACGAGTTTTGTTAATAAAATAAACTAAATTACTGTTTAATGTGTTGACTTACGTATACTCTGATTTTTAATTAGATAGACTAAAATGACAACTACGATCTAAGTTTTCTTTTTTTAATGTTGCAAGCGTAGAGCATAGTGTTGGAGTATGGATGATTATGAATGATTCATCGACCTGTTGTGACATGACCTTACGATTTAATTTTACTCATTTGGTGTTATTAAATGTTGTAAATGTAATGTAATTAAAATTATTCTTATTCTTAAATTATTCTTATTATTCTATTCTATTCTATGTTTCCTAAATATAAAAGTAATAAAATGTCATTTAAATGATTAATATCTTATTATTTTTTTTACATTACATAGGTATCTGTATTAGTTCCATTGCCTGTGTAGAAATATCCTAATATTATTAATATGGTCACAATGGTAGGCATCCCCCATTTTGTGCGTCATTTGTCTTCCTTCTTCGCTCGCGATTGATCGTACGAATATTCCTTGCGCTCTTAACGCAACAGAACTGAAAAGTTCGGTTTTTCATTTACTGATCAACGCTAATTCAAAAAAATACTTTAACAATTTGTTATTGTAAAAGAAAATTAAGCATAATGTTCCGATTTGCGGCTTTGAAACGGTAGGCAGCGGCTTTGCAACGGTAGGCAGCGGCTTTGCTGTGCCCTGGTATTGCAGAAGTCTATGGGCGGCGGTGACTACTTACCATCAGGTGGCCCGTCTGCTCGTCTGCCTATTGAGGCACTAAAAAAAAAAGATTTTTATCGAAATACTCGATCACTCAGGATACAACACTATTTTTACTTTACGATAACGTGGCAACCCACCAAATGTCATTTTAGTCTATCTAATTAAAAATCAGAGTATAAGCAAGAACATATTCTTTTACAATATTTACCATAAGTACGTACAAAAACGTATTAGTATCATGTAATAAATATCCATTCTTACTATAATTGCAGCACGGCATAGGCGAATGCATAATTTTCCCCCAAAGACAGCAGATTCCTTTTATGTTTGGGTGTAACGAGAAGGAATGGAGGCGGCAGAGCCACCACCTAGAGATTTCATCATTTGAGAGCAATTAGGACATTCTCATTTAGTTAATTGCGTGATATACGGCTAATAATGTTTTTGTCGGGCTTCTATAAGTAATAGTGAATAAAGTTATGGTTTCTTTCAGGAAATTTTATTATCATTCGCAAAGTCACCGTATATATTGGACGTAGTTATTTTAATATAACTTACATTTGGCTAAATATATGTCACATATATGATAGCGACGCTTTTAAAACTTAGCAATTTATTACATACTCTCATTTGATTATGTCAATCTTATTTATTGTTATTTAATTAGGTCATTTTATTTGCTTATTAATTTGTAAAAGAATTTTAAAGGCAATCATTACTTCTTCGGTTTACCAATTTATTGTACATCCACTACTTCCGGATTTTGTTTACATTCGTCTATAAAAGCCGAGTAGGTTGAAATGTGATTCATTCTTGCATTGATTTTCGTTGAGTGAACAACTCTGCGTCAATAAAGTAAATATACCCTACAAGTGTATTTTACTTACAATGTTTACTCTAACATATACACATATGTACAGTAACAACGCATCCCAAATCTATATTTATAAAAATCTAAAAATACCTATAACTCCAAATTTAAAACCCTTATAACCCCACCCTCCCATTTTTTAAATCAAGATTCTGTATTTTTAACCGACTTCAAAAAAAGGAGGAGGTTCTCAATTCGTCGGAATCTTTTTTTATATGTGTTCCCCGATTACTCGAAGACGCCTAGACCGATTCGAGAAATTCTTTTTTTTTAAAGGGTATTCTTCCCAGGGGGTCCTATTGGCATCAAGTCAGGATCTGATGATGGGATCTCAGAAAAATCGAGGGCAAACCTCAAATTTTATAGAGACGCATAATTTGTTTTTTATTAAAGTCGGTGTACTTTTTATGAATTTAAAAACTTTTACTCACAACTTATTGTATCAACAATATCCAAATAAATTAAACGTATTTCAAACAGAACGAAATTTTATATTGAGCTGAGAAAATTAATGGTTGGTGTTTTTTGTTTTTATCGGCGGTCATCGTCTACAACGCTCCATTCCTCTTTCTGTCATAGATCCCATCCCCACACACTTTCAATACATTCGTTATTTTTTATTCAACAACCAAAATATTCACTAGAGACAATTTATATGGCAGAACAACGTTTGCCGGGTCAGCTAGTAATGCATATAAAATCTTACGATGTCAAATTACCAATTTAAAAAAATACGACAACGGGATTCTCCATTTTCAGGCAAACCTCAGGTACGTTTCGCCTTACCAAAACAAGTTGGATGCAGCCGACTAAGCCGGTCAGAGGTGATAAATGAAAAATAAAACCTCTGGCGCAAGGCACGGAGCATCTTGCACTAAGCTACACCAAGCTGCGTCGCGTTCTGCCCGACGTTTGCGAAAAGCGAGGCTCTTCTCTCAACTACCATCTTATTAAGGATAACGTTGACTTGTTTGCTTTGTGTAGCTCTGTTTACGCAAACTTACTGCAGCATTTCAGTGGTTTTAATACTCGATCATAAAATTGATTGTGATTAGATTCGATTAGATTTTGGTTTTAAATTTGTTTTTTACTTGATATTTATTAGCTTTTTATAATATTAGGGTATTTCCTATTATTAGAAATACCGAAAGTATAACGGAGGTATTTAGGAGACTAATTGGGGGTACATTAATAATGACAACCTAAGTGGGAGTAGTAAATGTTTAATATAAAACAGAGTGCCTTCCGCGCTCCTGTGTTCAGCAGTTCAGTTGTTTTGTGAAGTAGACGAGACGATAGCCAGTATATTTGTGGTTCGGTGTTGTAAATGTTAATCGTATTCAGCTCAATGGGCGCGTAGTTCAGCTTAGAGGGTAATGCTGGTAGATTAATTATAAAGAGAAGCCTTTAATGAATCCTGACATGCGATCATGTTAATATTAAGCACTGAGATGTGTAACAGTGTCATGTAAATCAATCAATAAATTGTAAACATTGTATTTGTGCCTTTTAAATATCCATCATGCATAGTTTTGTTGATGTTCCTAATAATAATACTAAAGTACAGAAATATACCTGTGAAATATTTTATTGAAATTATACCAGTCTTTATAATATTTTATTAAGTGTAGTTTTTGAATCTATCTCTAAATTGAATCGATATGATGTAGGTACCTTCATCAGTGTCTTATCGGAACCCATTTTGGAAGCGGCTAGTTCGTTGTTCAACATGTTTATGCATCAGTGCGGTATATTTTAATTTAAATTTTATATTAGTTTGTTAAGACTCTATAATGTTCAGTCAATAGTCAAATAATACCCAACAGTCACACACATAGCCCCGACCCCACACTAAGATACGAGTCTTGTGTTGTGGGTATCAGGGACTACGAGAGACTTTCGGTCTCACAACACCCAGACCCCGGACACACATATCTGTCTGTCACACAAACATTTATCCGGTGTGGGAATCGAACCCACGGCCTCTCGTTTCACAGCCGGCTACTCGCCACGGAGGCTGTCGAAATACATTAGGTATATTTACAAAATTGTTAAATTAAGGCTTTAAAATAAAGATATGCTATGACAACAATAATTCGAGTCGAGAGACTCAAACTACTCGATTAGTAAGCAAAAGATCTAAATTGTTAACGATTGACCAAATACACTTCGGTCAAAGCTTTGATCGAGGCAGCTAGTCAGTCGAAGTTTTGTTTAATTTTATTATTAAAGAGTACTTTGCTCCAGGAAGCACCACTCACGAAAGCTTAATTGGAAACGTATATATATATATATTATACTGTGTATATGTGTTTGTATGTAATGTGTATTACAGGAAGTTATCACTACGATGACTGTTGTAATACATGTAGTAGTAGGTAACGTTACATTAAGCGTTGAGTCGCACTAATGACCTCGTGCACCTCTTCAGCTCCGGCAATAAGTATCTAACGGTAGGCAGCGGCTTTGCTGTGCCCTGGTATTGCAGAAGTCTATGGGCGGCGGTGACTACTTACCATCAGGTGGCCCGTCTGCTCGTCTGCCTATTGAGGCACTAAAAAAAAATCTACAATTATGTCAATATTTTTATATTTATATAAATTGCTTGGAAACTTACGAATTCAATCTATCCGAAACATTCATCTCTTTTGTCTCCTCCTTGTAAGTTTAATTACTGGGAAATGGTAGATACAGGCTGACAGTATTTATGTTTGAGCTGTCGCAAAAAGTACAGCACAGGAGAAGTTATTATTTTAATGGTGGACTCGAATGTTTTTAAAAAATGTTCATTCTGCTTTCATCATTAATTTGATGAACAAAACCTATATTTACATAAAACGGATCTTTCTTCATATTTATCCTTTTGTATAAAGTTTTCGTTATTCATTTTGACTTCGGTATGTTACAAAAAATCTTGAAGACTAGCTTTTACCACTGATCTCAACTGTTGCTTAAACGCAAAACCCTATAAAATTTTACAGTGGCTCGCTTGATGCCAATTTTCCTTGTAAACTTAGTTTTTGGTTTTACCTCTGATCTACGTGTTACCCAAGATGTTTGTGGTGTGTGGCTTGGGGTATCCGTATTTACGGCCGGGAGCTATACGACAAATAGGCTATTCCTCTCATTGATCCAATATACTCGAAGTTATGTACAGTTCAAGAAATGTCACACAAAATTTACATGCGAGATTGAATCCTAATCGTGGTCGAATTCTCTACGCACTCGAGCGAATTCAATTTATACACAACTTTTGGACGCGTACATTGGTTTGCCAAGTATGAGCCATAAGATTAACACTTAAATTTAAAACTTATTTGTTTTATTAGTAATTAGTATGACTGCCTTGGTGCTACAGTTGTAATTGCGCATGCATTACGACTGCTGTTCTGAGGTCTCAAATTCGATCCCCAGGTCGGGTAAAGTGATATTTTCTATTTAGAAATACTTAGTATCAGCCTGGAGTCTGAAATTGAGCACGGTATGACGATAGGGTCGCCCCCTATCACATGGCACTGTAATAAATTCGGCGAAAAGTGGTGTACCTCTGCCTACCCCTTTGAGGATTGCAGGCGTGAGTATATATATATATAGTAATTATTATTGTATCTTATGTATCCTTTCTTAGATATCTATGTATGTAACCATTAACTATAGTTAATTATGAATATTGACATGTTGTGGAATATCAGCTCATATGTCAGTTTGATGTGGCGGATTAATATCGTTTGACGCGTGCCTCCGTAAAAGTAAATTAATATTGCTAAATCGCTCACTAACTGTTATAACAGCCTTGTTCCCGGAGATCTTGTTAATTGGAATCACCCTGTGTACAGTCACTATTAATCAGATTAATCAAAGTGTCAACGTTTGTCAACGCACCATCTGAAATGTTTACCACAGTAGAGCGATAGTTGATTTGCTATTTCGATTATTATTATTATATTATTGATAAATATATCTTTGTTATGTGTTTTCATAGTCGACAGGTAAGATATTTCTTATTTGGTATATTCTAGATGTTTGTGTTCAATAAAGATTAGAATTTATAAAATCTTTATTTTAAATAAAATGGTAGACTATCTTCGGTTTTTCTACCATTGGAATTGTTTTTTGCTTTTAAAACTACTGCCTATCGACGATTTTATTTTTTTGTCTGATAAATGCCCTAGATTGATGAGGAGAGTGGAGTGTTACCTAAGACCTACCGAATTATTTGATAGTGTTTAGTACATTATCCACATCTCCATTATCGGACGGTTAGAACTTGTGTCAGAAATCGAGAGCTCTCTAGGGCGGGCCTCGGAATGGGGTGAAAGGAACCTAGTTCACTTCAACCCCACGAAGACACAAGTTTGCGCGTTCACCGGTAAGAAGGACCCATTTGTCATGGCGCCACATTTTCAAGGAGTCACTCTCCGGGTTTCCAAGGGTATTGGGATCCTCGGCGACAATATATCGAGCTTGGTCCAGTTTAGTAGTCAAGTGGAAGACAAAAAAAACCTTCCGAGGGGAATGTTCCGATGAATTGTTTGGATTAAACCCGGCAGCTGAATTTCACCATCGGACATCGCACCAAAACGTAAAATTCCATCCGCACCACCTCGATGGCCAACGTTCCACAACAGTGCAATTTTTACGGCATTTTCTGCCACGCACAACCTCTCTGTGGTACCAGCTGTCGCCGGCGGTCTTTCCGAACCATTACGACCTGGGAACCTTCAATAAGAGCATATTGTTTCCTGAAAGGCCGGCAACGCATTTGCAAGCCCTCTGGTGTTGCAGATGTTCATGGACGGCGGTGATCACTTTCCGTCAGGTGAGCCTCCTGTCCGTTTGCCCCCTTTTTTCATAAAAAAAAACTTTTTTTTTCAAAACCGTTAATCTTGAAAAAAAATTACTTATTTTATTAAATAATTTAAAATACTAATAGCGTATAACAGTATTGCTATAATTTATAAGTGAATGATATTTTAATATTAGTGCAAATTAATTTTTTCTGTTTTTTATAGGCATGGTTTGGATAGGCAGACGAGCAGACGGGCCACCTGATAGTAAGTAGTCACCGCCGCCCATAGACTTCTGCAATGCCAGAGCACAGCAGAGCCGCTGCCTACCGTTCCAGACCACAGCAGAGCCGCTGCCTACCGTTCCAGAGCACAGCAGCGCCGCTGCCTACCGTTATTTATGAAACACTAGCTAGCTTTTACTCGCTGCTTCGCCCGCGTGGGGTCATCTTAAGCTATTACACCTTTCTATAATTTGCTATCTCATAGGAAGCGTGCATTTTCCGGGATAAAAAGTGGCCTATGTCAGTTTCTGATCCATAAACTGCAAAAAATCTTGACGATCCCTTGCTCTTTGAAAAACTATACTATCCGACGGGAACTGTATATGTTTCCGGGATAAAAAGTAGCCTGGCTGGTAGTAGCTATTCCAGACTATAATCTATTTCTGTGCTAAATTAAAACCAGATCCGTTCAGCCGTTCTGGCGTGATTGAGTTACAAACATCCATCCATCCAAACATTCGCATTTATAATAGTGTAGTGTTTTGTAGTAAGATTAGTAGGATTCCTTCCTTTTTATATTTTATTGCGTTTATTTTTTGTACTATCTTACCATGAGAGCTATTTAATTATCTACAGTATCAATAAACGATTTCATTTTATTATGCTGATGATTACTTGTGTTTTCGCATACATGAAATCTGATTTAAATAGCGTCGCGGCTCCATTTACGCTCGTGACTGATGGAATCCATTTTAGAGCGTCGCGCTGCTATATGATCGACATTTATACATCTCATTGTAGGACTCTCGCTACTTTACAGATTATACAATGTGTTGCAGATAGGCAATGAAAGCTCCACGTATAGAGTTAAGGATTAATAAATGAAAAAAAAAATTAAGTTAAAAAGTTAAGATTTTTATTCTCGGCAATTGTAAGCGCGATTAAAAAAAAATTGTTACTGTTAAAATCCATTATAAAGTATCAACCAAATCACTAAACAATTAATATGCTTAGACACTGCAAAATAGTTCTTTAGCATTTATTAGTCAATCATAAAATGAATATGTTCATACAAATTTCAAATTCCAATTACTCTGATAAGATGAAGTTTATGGGATTTTCCAATTTACCGATAAGTTACCCATCACCATCTCTTTATGTCGTATTCTCATGTATACCATCTTTCTACAACACGCTGTATAGGTTGGATCCCAATCATTAATTTTAACTACTAAATAACTATATGTTTATTAGCTTTATTGTTGAGAAGCTTTTGGATATTTCCCCCTTACAATAATCTTTATTTATATTTTACCCTATATGTACTAGTATTATTGTATTCGCTTAATAAAAAAGTGAAACGTGCATCAAGATACATTTAGCCATTTTGACGCGACGCGACAAATTAATAAACAGACTAACAGCAGACAGAGTTTACTGTTTATTCTATGTATAGATGAATCACACCACATGAATTATCTGCCTAGCAACATTATTATTTTTTTATATATTACTAGCCCTGTATTAAACATTGTCCCACTGCTGGGCACGGGCCTCCTCTACTAATGAGAGGGGTTAGGCCTTAGTCCACCACGCTGGCCTAATGCGGGTTGGCAGACTTCTCATACCTTCGAAAAATTCTCAGATATGTAGGTTTCCTCACGATGTTTTCCTTCACCGTTAAAGCAAGGGATAATTAACATTTTTAATACACACATAACTTTAGAAAAGTCAGAGGTGTATGCCACTTGGGTTTCGAACCTACGACTTTCGTCTTGACAGTCCGTACCGCAACCAACTAGGCTATCGCTGCTTATGCCTAGCAACATATTTATCGAATATTAAAAATGTATTATAAAATTGTTATAAATAATAGAACTGCATCGCTTCACCGACTTGATTATATATAAGACTAGAAATTGGAAATTAAACGTAAAATGATATATATTAAATAAGTCGGTGCCTAGTTCGCATACGCTACAGATTGTATAGCGTATACACTTTATATTGTAATAACATACATACAAGGCGATATTTGTAACAAAACAACAGCGCCACTGAAAATAAATCCTTGTAAACAAAATTGTAACTGTCATCGATATCGTACTTTATGATTGGAGCGCTGAAGGCAACATGAAATTCAAATCGTATAAAGTTGACCGCTTACCCTTTTCAAGCGTCGCATATAGTTATGTATACTAATCCTAAAACACCCTAAATCCTCTCAAGCCGTCGGACAATGACTTTGACGGCGTGCTATTATTATATTTTATTTTCCCTCACGACTCCTTATTATTTTTATACTTTTCTCTATTCGAGGATATATCGGCTATAAAACGAAATGTCTCTTGCCTGATTGAACCTTTGTGTGACGTGTTTTTTATTTCATTTCTAGTTGTAACTTGTGTATTCGTTGGGTTTCTGATAATCTTAGATTGTGGATGAAATATTTGAGGTTTGTCTGCGTCTTAAAGTTAGGTGTTTATTCATTTGTGTGCTGTTATATATCAAAGGAATTTATTCGTATAAAAATAAACACCTAGAATATTAGCGATCCACAGGAAACATATTATTCAGGTATTACTTTATCTTTAGTTGTCAACACAACAACAAGTTAATAAAACAAAAAAAGAATGTGACATTTTTCTTAACATCATACAACTGTTTTCATAATTTTGATCATAAATAATAAATCATTCAAATCTATATTCGTAAGTACTTATGGATATGTATTTTTATATTTATAAGTAAATACGCAACATTTCATGTAAGTATAAATTATGTTATTATGATCTAAATAAATGACACCTCTCATGCGGTTTTCATGTCTATATTCACAAATTTATTTTAAAGGAAAGAATTTATATCTAAAATGTATCAAGAAGTATCTATCTACAAATTTAATCTCGCCGTTCTTAATATTTTCTGCCATAATGTCACAACTGGCGGGCGTGAAAAACCGCGCGGCGTGTCATAGGCGGGTGGCCAGGCAATTTTCACAGTTTCACAATGCCAATTTATAACGGCGGCTCGATAAGTAGGTATATAAATTGATGCCTTATTTTATAATAATAAACCGAACAGTGTTGGCAAAATAAGCGCGGTTTATGGCTAATATAGCGCAGACTGTTCGCTGCGAGGAACTTAGTTGCATTTTGCATAAAATCGATATGGCGTCATACTGGGACGGCTCTTACGGTACCTGGAGTGCTTTCTTCTAACGCATTATAATAAGATTTCAGATCAGATCATCGCTGTGTAGAAAAAATTGTAGGCCGTGATGGCAGTAAATGCATGCGGTGAATACGCATTATTAAAGGCAATTACACTTAAGTTATGTATTATTGTTTATATTTTGTAATATCATTTCAATCTATATTTTGATTTGCGCTAAAGGAATTTATTCTATGACAATTTTTGCAACTACATTTTTATTTGTATTTGCTTCCGCTGTTCCATATTTCTGATATAAAACGTTCATTTCATATTATCAAAAACATACATTATTCCTTTTATACGTATTCAAATGAAGCATTACAATAAAATGTTCTCGTTTTACCAACATTTTGTTTGTATCAAATATCTTAGTAACATTACTTTAGATAAGGAATGCCGAGGGAAAACTAAAGAAATAAAATTATAATCTTCAACTCGAGGTTATTCTTGCGCCGAGGCCTTTTTCCGACGCCTATCATTAGGTACGCGCCATTTAGAAGATTGCTCCCATAGACGGTACGACCAGGTGAATACGAGTTTGCGATCTCAGAATTGGGTACTTGGTAAGTAAATCTATTGGTAATCCTATTGTCCATACGTTTTATTGATTATGTCCATCGTGTGATTGTTTTTTTATATATCATTCATTTTCCTTATTTTCTGCTTGTCACGCGGATTGACATTAGAGTGGATGTACACTATACTATCTAAAACAGATTTATTCCGTATAATAAAAGTAAAATTACATGTCCTAGCTGACTCATTAAAGACCACAACAAACAATTGGACCTAAAAAGATGTCATTTCTGCAATGTATTCTTGTGTATTGTTCAGTGAATTTACGAATCAAATAGTTCAGCGTTTCTTAAATTGTTAGAGGAGAAAAGAGAGTAGAAGTTTCTATGGAAAATACTACGAATCTTTTTTTAACACGTGGGTGAAGTGGTAAGCTGCCGCTTATTACATATAAAACACTAGCTGTTGCTCGCGGCTCCGCCCGCGTGGAGGTCATGTTTGAGACAAAAAGTATACACTACAAAATACCAATTTTCATGCATTTAACTTCAAAAATGACGGATTTTCATACAAACTTTCTTCCCCTATTTTACTCCCTTTGGGGTGGAATTTCCAAAAATCCTGAAATATATATTTTTAGTTCGAATAATGAAAGTATTATGTCTTACTGGTAACGAAAACCAAGAAGTATGTCGTGAGAAGCAGCAGCTACATTGCTATACTGACAGCTTTAGTATAACAATTTTGTCTTTATAAAAAGCGAAAATAAGTACAAGAGTCGCAAACGTGGGTGTACAAGTGTTATTTGTATTGTTGGAATTACGCATAGAGATAGAAAATAGAGTGAGCACTCTCAATCCAGCTATTAGTGTTACGCGCAGAAAAAAATGAGAGAGATAAAGCGAAAGTGCGGCCAGCATTGATTGGTCTACGTCACAGACTTGCAGAAGCGAAAAGGAACAGGCATTAGCCGCACAGTCGCTTTGTCTCTTTCTACAAATTGATCAATTTTATGAGGACATTGCTCAGTAAATTCTCTTTATCTATGGAATTAAGTTTCCCTTACCTACCTCCCACATCAAAATTACTTCGAATTAATATTTTTTTATGTACAATGGGATGACACTTTTTGCATCGGACTGTATAAATGTATTTTAGTTTCACAATAGCCCTTGTGATTCAAGTCAGATGGTTGATTTTCGTTTTAAGCCATTAAAAGCTGGCTAATATATTCTGGCTCGTCAGTTAGCCGTGACTCTTGGCAGTAAGTGCATTAGAGTGTCTGTGCAAGCCGCCGCGGGATGCCCAGGTACTGCTTCCGCGCCCATTATTTTATGCAAAATAAGCCCGAGTGGAAGTAGTGTAATAATTTCGTGAACAATAGAGCTTTGTTGCTTGTCGTCATTTATTTTATACTGCTAACATTAATGACGTTGTACATTCATAATAAGAAACACTTTACGAAAAAAAAAATTACACCTTTGAAATGTGTTTGTTCTTGGTCAGTATGATTTATGTGTCGGGTGTAATGGAACCATGGAGTACTATAAGTACTAGTCGAAGTTATATATACAACATGTAACATGATTAATGCATACTCTGAAAGTAGTTTTTTTAGAATAAGCGACTGAACCGATATAACAAATTTTTTAATAGACGATTTTTTTCCAAAAATAATTAACACTTAGGTAAATAATAGTCACCGTTTAATTTAACGTTCAATACAAACAAAACTGAAACATAACTCGATGCGATAAAGTCTTTTCTAAATGCAATAATAAACGAACACTTTAAAAAATCAAATAATTAAAGTTACGAACTTTATGTCGAAAATTAGTACAACTAATTTAAAAAACAATATTTATATTCATCTCAGTCTAATTTCAATACATGAATTATGATTGTAATAATATTTTTAAATTGGGGTGTCTGAGGATGTGCGTTATTCCCGTTACACGTAGTATACAGAAAATAAGATGAAAAACAGTTGAGATATCCCAAGGTATTTAAATAAGACATATTTATTAAAAATATCCATTTATTAGTAACATTACATAAACAGCTAACTGCAACAATTACTAGACATTTTACATTTCTTACCACCATTTCCAAGCATATCGTTCATTTCATATTTTCATAGTATCGCCTGTGATTAAGTCTTGGAAATGGTTTAATAATATACTCTATATTTAAATGCAAGCTTGACAGTGATTCGTAAATTAGTTACAAATAGCGATAATATTAACAAAGCACGCCATATTGTCCTTATTGCAGATGATTCATTATTTACATTTACAAAAATTACACATGTATGGTTTAATCAACGAATTTCAATATTATTCTTTTACAATAATTCATGTATTTACTTAATACTTTAATTGAAATTTATGATATGGTAGAATATATTGTTGATATCTGTTTTCCGATAGCTCTACAATATAGAATTTTTTGTGATACGTAGTTCGTCAATATACATTATCTATTATTCTATTATTCGTTTCTACAAACAAAGGAAATTTAAGTAAATTGAATTAGAAAATAACTAAGTTACTTTTATTCTTTTTTATTCTGCCATTTATAAATAGGCTAAGCATGGATTGGTACGGTATGACTGGTGTGACGAGCCAGATGTCGCGGGTTCGAGGAGAGAATAGGAAAACATCATGAAGAAATCTGTGTTTTCTACAAAATCATGTTGAAGTCATTTCTATCAATTTTCTTTAGACCGGCGTGACAAAACAGGACAGTACTAGGAAAGTATAATACTAGTCTGTATTTTTTACTTTATTTTATTTATATTTTCTTACGTATCTAGATCTAAGATTAAGAACTTCTGCAAGTATGTAGGTACTATAATTTTGAATAACACCTCAAGCAGAACCATGCTAAATATCAAGACACTTTCAAAGTAAACATTTGTAAGAATGATCTACGCAATAAACTTTTAATATGTTAATGGGATTAACATAACAAAAATAATATTATTTATTTACTAAAATACATCATACAATTAACGAATAATAAACTAAAGGAGATATAAAATGACAAAGAAACAAATTGCACAATATAATTAGTCGGGGACTGTGATGCACATTTAACTGGTGAGTAATTGTCTAACGAGTGTTTTGGGGGCGTGATAGCATCTTAATGCCGGCACACGACACGCAGTCGTCCGTATAATGCCTAGTTTACACGGGCTTAATTCTTGATATCGGTACTTGCCCTCTTGTTAAAAAGTTTAACGTTGGCTAGAAACTATTACCTATAACATTGTCTTAAGTACGAATGATTTATTCACTGAGTGACAAATAGTTCAAAACGAACTTTATTGAGCACTCATCCCTTGCCAAATGATGCGAACAGTTACGGTAAGTTTTCATGACAAATTCATGGTAAACTGTGATGTGAATTATCTTTCTCTTTTTATTAAGCACAAAAATAACTACACACACACACACTCACGCCTGTAATCCCCGAAGGGGTAGGTAGAGATGTAACCAGTACACCCAGTTTTCGCTGAATTTCAGTCCCATAATGTGACAGGGGGCGAGCCTATCGCCATACCGGGCACAGATTCCAGACTCCGGGCTAATACTGAGGAATTTCTCGGTAGAAAAACCCTTTTCCCGACCCGGGGATCGAACCCGAGACCTCAGCACAGCAGTCGTAACGCATGCGCCACCGAGGCAGTCTATTACGAAAATAACTACTTATGAAAAATATTAAATTCATGTAAACTAAGCATAATACTGCAGTAGGGTTGTAGCCGTTAAAACAATGTACATTCAGCCTTCACTGCATAATGTCATGACTTTGCATACGGCCTATGCTAATTTAATATGCGTTTAGATATGGCACATTTATCGTACAAACCTATCAGTCTTCATTAATATTGATAATATATTTACACTTACATAATATTTTCACAAAAATATGAATGCAACAAATGAACATTAGATTTATTATTTCCATGTGTTGTATCAAATAAATATATATTGAATGCACTTAACGCGTCAGCTCGAATGTATGGCATATTTGAAGGAACCATTCCACGTCTACACAAGTTTGAAGTTATCAATATCACTAAACAATCGACACTGCTTCTAGCTATTATTACCACTTCTATTTAAGTTATAGGATCTGTTTTAGCACTAACTTTCCGTATTGGCACTATGATATGATTTCATAATGGAGTTGTGTGTGTCAGCTAGATATGAGCAGACATGCTACGACGCTGAGCAAAGCACTGCGCGCGATCGATGATCCAGACGATTGTGTTGACTCGTAATCTATGAACGTAATTTCATATATAAATGTCATTAGTTGCAAAATGTTTACTGTGAATAATAAATAAATAACACCCAACAGTCACACACATAGCCCCGACCCACACTTAGATACGAGTCTTATATTGTGGGTATGAGGGACTGACTACGAGAGACTTTCGGTCTCACAACACCCAGACCCTGGACACAAATATGTCTGTCACAGAAACATTTGTCCCGGTGGCGGAATAGAACCCACGACCTCTCGTTTCATAGCTGGCTACTCACCAACTGCGCCTCGGAGGCTGTCATAATAAGGAACAAGGGTGAACTTTAATATTTATTTGAATGATGAGACGAGCAGGTAGCTAGCTCTAGGTAGAGGATGGTAAGCATCTTATGCAGATAATAACTGCCCATAAACCCTGGCAACAATACCTAGAACTTTAAATAAAGGAAGTACTATAGGCAATGTACTGCACCCGTTATTCTGGTTATGTTAAATATCATAATTCCCAGTAATTTCTACTTACCAACATCTTTCCATTCCTCCACTTCGTAATCTCCTATGACTCTGTTTTCAGCGGAGCCATCCCGCCATCGATTTTTATGTTTACCTGAAGAAAACACGAAGCGCTGGATAAAATTCTTGCGCAATATAGAAACGATGCGGAAAATGATTGCGTCATAAAATTTTCTTACACACTGCTAAGGGGCCACGAAAGTAGGCTTTCAAGTGTGAACGAAACATATGACGCCATAAAGAATATAAAGGAAAACCCAAATCTATAACAATATAAAGGTACATTGGAAGTCAAAGCGTAAACAAAATCGCTTTACCCGCAATAATATTACTAACGACCCAATTGTACGGAAGCATTGGGTCGCGGCGGCAAAACCAATAAATACAAAATCCACCATCGACCTTTTCAGTCCGCCTCTCTAGGAGAGCACGGTGAATGTATAAAAGGCACGTGGTGGCTCTACGGAACTTTCCACCGCCAGTATTGAATTTATAATACTAGTTTCATTTCGGTGCCAAAACTGATTTATCAAATTTTCCAATAAGCACGCTCCAATGGCGGCAATTAGTGATACAGATAAACCAGATTGCGATTTTTTTTTCATAACATTACAGTATATAGATTGAACTGTGCGTTTTGATTTAATTTTATTCAATAAAACAACATTTTATTATACCTCCATAATATAAATTTAAAATATAAAAAAAATTACATTTGAGGGACGTTTCATTTGTTAACCGATTTCAAAAAGAGGAGGTTCACAATTCGTCGGAATCTTTTTTTATGTATGTTCCCCGATTACTCGAAGACGCCTGGACCGATTCGAGAAATTCTTTTTTTGGTTAAAAGGGTTTACTTCCCCGCCTGGGAAGTATACCCTTTTAACCAAAAAAAGTCCCAATGGCATCAAGTCAGGATCTATTTATTTATTTATTTATTTACTAATTAAGACACAAAACAGAATACAGCCAAGAAAAACAATAAAAATACAAATTCACAAAAAATTACTAAACTAGACTATACTCCAAAGCATGTGTCCTGATCCAATTCAAACACATATGCTAGTGTGTCACCTACTCAAAATAAATATAGAATACTACAAAAAAAAAACAAAAACTACAAAAATTAATAAATTTGATCGGAAACTAAAAGAAACATATAAATATAAATCCGCACAAATGCAAAGACGACTACAAGAATTATTAAACAGTCTTATAACATATTTTTTTTTTTAAATCCGCAAAAAAATCGAGGGAATCTGCCGTCCATGATATCGAGAGAACTATACAAGCTTGCCAACTCGTTATATAGACGACACATTCTAACAATAGGATTGTAGAAGGAGGTGTTATTTCTATACACATCAAGCGAGAAGATGTTAGGGTGACGTATTCTAAATCTTATATCTGATGATAGGATCTCAGAAAAATCGAGGGCAACCCTCAAATATTGTAGTGACGCATAATTTGTTTTTTATTGAAGTCGGTTTATTTTTTATTGAGTGTAAATAATGTTTATTTTCAGTTATAGTTAAGCTTACCTTTTTTCTTTGAAGGAAACGTAGGTACGTAATTGACTGTGGTACTAGTCGTAGACGGCGCGGGTATTTCTGTAACATGCCAGTTTCGTGGAAAAGTTATTATAGAACCATAATTAAACCTTGTACAGTGTCCGTAACAAAATATTAACTATATTTTCTGATCAAAGCATGATAAGATATGTCTACGGGTGTTCTCATAATTCTAATAAGTTAAAGTTTAAGTGTAAATCTAAAGCTCTGTTATTAACTAAAAACAACACCAATTTTTTTTTTTTTTTTTAATTATGATTTCATTTTATGATTAGTAGTTGAATTTCAAACTACTAGTATGATATATATCGTAAATATTATCGTATAATAATAATGTACATCATAAAAATAATGTAAATCAAAAAATACTTTAAGTAATGTAAAAATAAAAATTATAAATTTATTTATTTGTTATGTTGTAATTTTAAATATTTTCTGCACCGCGGCTTTAACTGGGTGAATAATTTCAGTATTAAAAAAGAACGCGTTAATTTAATTTCATTCATTTAAATTATCCTATACCTTATTTTTCATATTGGCTCACTCGTCTACGCCAAATATGTAACTTATGTTTTTTTTTTATTATGGCGCGGCAAAGTGACCACACTGCACCTGATGGTAAGCGCAGTGCCGTCCAGGTAGAGTATCAAGTAGCGAGAGACAGTCTATCCCCCGGTACTCAACACAATCATGCCGGCCTGTTGTTTAGCTTCTTCACGTTACGCCTAAAGGACCCAGGATCATAGTAGGGAGGGAACACGGTAGCTGGCAAACTGTTCCACAGCTTGATGGTGCGGCAGAAACATTTGTAAAGTAATTGTAAAACATTTTCATTATAAAATGAACACATATCAAGTTAGTCATTCTCCCGTTTTTAACTTTAGTGTAGTTGTTACAAGTGCTAGAAGTTCGGCGAAATGTATACAATCGTATTTCTGTAATTTGTAACAAATCTACAAACAAACAGATATACTTCAACAGAAAACAAACTAAGTATGCGTTGCTAGAAATGATATCTAAACAAAAGAATTCAGGACAAAATTTCCCGATTTTCGGTTTGGTCAGAGTAGAGGCAACAACAGCAAGGCTTTGTTAAGATAGTATTTCATATAGACATATGTTACCGTCAAGTCGAATGAGGCCATCTGTCTCTCCAAGGGAATTCTTAGCGACGCACCGATACGAAGAGAAATCTCTCGATGACACTCTTCTTATAGTCAATTTCATCTTGCGACTGTAGCTGTCGTCGCTCAATGTTGTGATATACTTATTTCCTACGCAAAAAAATATGTATCTTCATAGAGCCGTATGTATAAATAAATAAATACAACCTAGAGGCCAAAAACATAGTCGTGACGCCACAGTGTCTTTTCACGAGTCTTTTCAGAACTAGAGGCTATTCAGTCTCACACCGGCGGGATCCGAAATAAATACTTCTGGATTATACAACATATGTTTCGTACGCCAATCGAATCTTTATTGATAATTCCAACTATGTATAAACTAAATGAAGATATGTGAAGTAATTTTATTTAGTAGTTTTAATATAAATAATTTCATTGAATTATTATTATTAGCAATGTTATTAAAACGTAAGCAAATGCTTGTATCTCAGGACTCTGATTAGTGTGAACAATATTGACAATTCTAGATTATGCTACAGTTTATTACATTTGCTGCTTTTATTATAAAAATTATAGTATGGAGTTATTCAAATTACATAATATTATTACAGAGATAAGTTCGTATTTCGTGCACCTTTTTGAAGTTCATCTGTTTCTTACTTTGATTATCACCCATGTCATATTTTCTCTGAACATTGCTTCCAGGAATGGTTATATTTGAAATTTCTGTATTCCTAACGCAGCAATCACGATTGTGGATTCATTAACTAATAATACCATCTCATTATTTAGTCCCGTTAGGTGTGACAAAATAAATGATTCATTATAGAGAAGTGCGAACCAATGACTAATAACTATAGAATGGTAAAGATTGTGAACAGTTTGTGAAAAATTTCAATGATAAATGTTCATGACTATATAATATAAAACAAAGTCGCTGTCGCTGTCCGTCCCTGTGTATGCTTAAATCTTCAAAACTACGCAACGGATTTTGAAGCGCTTTTTTTAATAGATAGAGTGATTCACGAGGAAGGTTTATATGTATGATACATGCATAATATTGTAGAGAAACACTGATGAATTTACAGGTTTCTGGATTGTACACCTTTTCTTACAAAAATAACCTCCACGCGGGCGGAGCCGCGAGCAACATCTAGTTATTCATAAAATATACGAAATATACTATGAAGTTGCTTACTAAGTTGAATTAGTTATTTTTATTTGTTAGTTGAATTGAGTAATGCTTGCAACGAATCCTAAACGGTATTTAATCTATAACAAAAAATACCTCCTTTTTCTTTTGTTAATGCGTTAGATACTTCTTTTTGTAATCAAGACTCTATAATGGGTAGGTCCTAAGTTTATCATATAACATATAAACCTGTAATTATATATTGAATTACTTAATAATCCTAAAATAGAAAGTGAACGATATCAAACTCAATTTGTAGTCAGACTCATGCATACAAATCGCATTGATAGAAGCGCCACGATAGACGTGTATAATATGATGAGTAAAAGTGTCTATATATTTTGCGTATACATGTGAATACTTATGTATTTATAATTTAATTTTGAAATTTAGAACTTTTAATTTTTAAGTGTTTTTTTTATTACTATAATAATATGTAAAAGATAATTAACCAATGCTTCTTTTCGTTATTCCATGCCAAAAATACATTTTTAGTAAAATATATTAGTATGATAAATAAACAACATTTCTTTCATTAGTAATAGCACGTTTAGCAAATACGTAAATTTTAATAAAACGAAATTTACGGAGAATCGCGGTTTATTTTACTTTTTTAACCCGACGTTTCGAAGGCTTTACAGCCTTCATGGTCACGGGGGAGATTGAGTTGTATGTCGTCACGAAAGTATAGTGCAATGTTTCTACCCTCCATATAGTTGATATTTAATTTTTATTTTGTTGTAGTCCGATCTACGCAGAAAGAGCTCACAATGTCTGGAGGTCTGGCAGTTGGTCTTTTGGGTTCCGATTTAATTAAATGTATAATTGGATCCCAGGCTGGTGCTAGCTTCCAACCATCTAAAGTCTAACTACTCGACGAAGTCTGCAGTTGCTGAACATTCAGAGGAAGGCTCCAAGCATTATCTTCGATTTGACAAACCACAAATCCTTGCCAAAGAACACCGATTCCTGCCTAGGATGATTCGCGAGGCTATTGAAATTAAAAAACATCCAAATTTCAATAGAGAAGATGGTTGGAAGCTAGCACCAGCCTGGGATCCAATTATACATTTAATTAAATCGGAACCCAAAAGACCAACTGCCAGACCTCCAGACATTGTGAGCTCTTTCTGCGTAGATCGGACTACAACAAAATAAAAATTCAATATCAACTATATGGAGGGTAGAAACATTGCACTATACTTTCGTGACGACATACAACTCAGTCTCCCCCGTGACCATGAAGGCTGTAAAGCCTTCGAAACGTCGGGTTAAAAAAGTAAAATAAACCGCGATAGAATCCGTAAATTTCGTTTTATTACAATGTATAATATTCGCGTAAACATAAGAAACCATTACGTAAATTTTAGTAATCCTACATGTAAGATTTTGTAATTAAAGTTCATTATATTATTACATCCATTGTCCTTAGATTATAATAAATAAACGAAATGTAATAAATAAATACCTGAAATGATCATATCTCCACGATCAGTGGTCCAATAGTTGATGGAGGAGGGGTAAGCTTCGGTGTGGCATTCTAGTGTCACATCTTGACCAACATACGCAGCCTCCAATTGATTTGGGATGGACAGCATTGGCGGGACTGCACAAATAATCGACGATCGATTTATGACACATGTCGTATTATAGAAATTTGTTAGAGGTTTACATTTTTCTAACGTTGATAAACGATAGAGCATGTGCATAATTAAATGTTTTGTAGTTCAATTAAGTGAATATTTGAAAGTTCTAAATAATTAAAATAAAATTATTGAGGTTTAATATTTGTTTAAAAAAATGAATCGCATAATGTTTTCTTGGTAATAGTTTTTTTATCGTAGTGAATGTCTAAGGAATAGATATATCAATACGAGCGTAAAGCTCTGAACACTGTTTTTTCTACGGTATACTACTTCACTGAAAGTATTATATAACTGTATCATTCAAAAAAAAAAACAAAGAAATGTTAGAATAACAAAATCCATAAAGTATATGTGGGTGTTTACAGAATACGAGTAAAATGGCGGGTCGCCTAGTCATAAAGAAATATAAAAATTCGAACCATAGGCGAAAGCAAAGTGCCACGCACGCGGTGGTACGTAGTTCGCACGCACAAGCAGGAGTGAAAAATGTGCCTATTTACAAAAAGTTTGTCTTTATTTTCGTACATAAATAAAAGCTGTTACGTATTTCACGTTACATTATTTCATCTTAAGGAGAAACAATGCCGTGCCAAAAATACCTGTTTATCTAGGCGGCATTCGCCTTATATGCACAGTAATATCACGTTTAGGTATATTAAGTGTGAAAGCGTTATGAATGAATAAAAACATCGGTTACGACGTGAACAGAGAACGGTAAAGACACAAAGATTTGTCTTGAGCTTTCATAAGCACAATGAATATCGTCAGTAAAATTCATAAGGAAGTCGCGTTGGTTAATCGAGTGAAAGTTACGTGAGCATTTCACGTATCTCATAAGAAATGAAGAGGACGCTGAAGTCGCTGAGATACGGAATGTGAATTAGGGGAAGGAAACCGTATCATTGGGTTTGGAGGCGAAGATCGGCAGCGGCGGGCGGGTGCAGGGGTCGGTTGAGGCGAGAGAACAGATAGTATCGCCATTATCGTGCCCGTGCCGTATTCACGTCAGCATAATGCTCTAATTGGCCACAATTACGGTCGATCCGGCGGAAGGCACCGCCGTCAGGTAGGATGCCCGTGTCCTCGTAAATACTCGTTAACGACACCCACACTGAGAAAAATAATATTTTTCGACGCTGTGTCGCGACTAAAGAAAACGACGACGCGCAAATGCTCACGTACTTACGAAAGGAAGAATTTGAGACCAAGTTAACGGGCTGGCAGAAATGTGCCATTTTTTCCTTTGATGAGGAAGTGATATAGAGTGTAAGGTATAATATGCGCTGCGTGTTGTGAGGAACAAATAAATGAACTAGTCGCGGAATAAGGTTGCGTGACAAGCCGGGGTACAAATGAGCACTGTTCCGGTGATTCTGAAAAGGCTTGCTCCCTACATATCAGCCGGTGTGTTATGTTTCCTTATAACATATGAGGTAAATTATTACATAATGTATTTCTAATTAGAGATTAAAAGATATATCTTTGAAGCAGATAGTTTTATTTTATCTATTCTTTAAAACTCGATATTATCAATTGTAGCTTAATAAGGCGTGAACTTTCAAACTTGCACAAACTAATTAAGCAATTTCGAAGTCATGAAGGTCTACCTACGTCAATATATAAAGTTTACTGAACGCTCACTATGAACACCCATAGATTGGCTGATATCGTCATTTAATTAATGGAAGTAATATATTCATGGGTGCGTTGCGTTATGATATAGAGCGGCTGATATCAAATAAAATACTTATTTAATACTACTCGACACTAACGTAATGAACAGCGGCTTTATAATTTATTTATTATACACGTTTCCGCAGTGATAGCCTAATTGGTAGTGGTATGGACTTCGCAACGAAAGTCGTAGGTTTGCAATCAGCCCAAATGGCATACAACTCTGACTTTTCTGTGTATACATTGTGAATTATTGATTGCTCACGGGAAAATACTCATAAGAATTTCAAAGGTATGTGAAGTCTATCTCGCATTAGGCTAACATTGTGGGCTAAGGCCTAATCCTCTTCATTAGTAGAGGAGGCTTGTGCCTTCTGTTGGACAAGATTAATACAAGACTGATATTATTATTATGTATGTCGGAGCGTGATGAATATGGACACTGAATTGAACTTGCTAATAACTTTATTTATTGTAAACTGTGGATACCGCCATTTGTTTTGCTATTTTGAAGGTGGTTTCGACTTGTTTATCGAGTGATCTCACTCGCAGAGGAGTGGGTCACAACGAAAATCACAATATAAAAGAGCACCTCGTCTTTGGTGCGGCATTCGTGTATAATCATTGAAACAGTTAGTAACTTGTAGGTCGTAATGCCGAAATATTATTAATGTAGTAAGTTAACGTGATGTGAAAGTGTTATTATGTACCACATATTGTAATGTAAACTGTGATGTGTTTAAAAGAGCAACCATGAGGGTTTCTTGCCAGCTCTTCCCCATGGATGACTGCATTCCGAACTGGTGGTAGCTTAAATAGACTCTGAAGTGTTAATCTTGTGTTTTATTACCGAACTATGATACGCTATGCATCCTGACCATATCTGGAGATCAGAGAGGGTCGTGTAAACCCTCTCACTGCCTCGGCGGATGACCGCTCGACCCGTCATGTACATATATTAGAGTGAAAAACTACAATGAAATTGTATTCCCGGATCGATGTTTTGAGATAATATACGTATAGTTTGAATTATATGTGTGTATTTTAGTAAAATATTTTCCAACGTGTTATTGTTTGATTTAGTCGACAGTAAGTTTATGTATGGCTTGCCATTGTGGCCTATGATGAGCTTGTCGCGTCTAGCTGGCATTATAAATTCAAATACGTGTTATTTTGAAAAGGTACGGTATTTTTTTAGAACTTCAGATTATTGTGTAAAGCGTCCTTCATATGTCTTACCTTACAAGGTATTAGTAAAAACATGATCAAACAAATGTTCAATGTATACTTTTGCCTGGTTATAAATAATGAAGGTAAAATTGTCTTGTAAGATGGTTTAATTATTTTCATACTTTAGGTGTTTCTTTATTTTGATTCAACAAAATGAAATGATGAAAAAATTCTTTTACCTCGTTGATATAATCTTGTCCAAGGTCGGATTGTTTCAACCTTAATCAAGTTTTGACTATTGTTAAAGTATTTTTTATAGTTAAATAGAACACCGTCGTACTACTCTACCTATTGTCATACTTATCTATTCTTACTATTTGTTATAAAAAAAGAGAACTATCAAATGCGACATTTGCTTAAACAAAGCGATCTTATATTTGACCATGCGATAAGACTTTAAAAGTAATTAAAATTTACTACAATTGAAAAAGATCCACCTAAAGAACAGGATTCAGATTTAAGTACATGCTATTTATGACAATTATAGCATGTCTTCTGTTAAATGCAGAACGCAGACCGCGGGAAGCTAGCAAATATCAAACAAATATAATATAAAGTTATAATTTAATATCAGCTCTGTATTATACTCACTCTTATCTCATAAGAGGTTTACTAATAAGAGGGCTTAAGCCTTAGTCTGCCATATTGACTAATGCAAGTTTGGTAGACTAGATATACGCTATAGTTTTATTAGAGACTTCTTTTCAGGTTTTTCCATATAGTTTTGTTCTCAGTTAAAGCAAGCGATAATTAATATTAAATAAATAACACCCAATAGTCATACACATAGCCCCGACCCCACACTAAGATACGAGTCTTGTGTTGTGGGTATCAGGGACTACAAGAGACTTTCGGTCTCACAACACCCAGACCCCGGGCACAAATATCTGTCTGTCACACAAGCATTTGTCCCGGTGTTGGAATCGAACCCACAGCCTCTCGTTTCACAGCCGGCTACTCGCCAACTGCGCCATGGAGGCTGTCATATTGCCATAATTTTGTGAAATTATGTGAATATATCAGCAGTACTTTTTATTTCTCAGTCGGGTATCATCACTTCAATATAAATAAAACAAAAATAATTAACATTAAAGAGAACAAGGTCTACAATCTATAGGAATTTGTTAAAGCAACGTGGAATTAATCTAGCAAAGGTTTTTCATCAAACAATCATAAATTTTACTAAAATACAAACATAACTTATATTTTATAAGATTTTTCAGACGGGAACAAATAAAGATTGAAAACATATTTGATGTAAAACTTTCAATACATTTATTTCCTTCAGACCATCACGAAACATATTTTGGTTATTGGTTATTGGTTTGGCCAGTGAAGCATAAAATCATATCTATGATTTTAGGGGATATATCTATGTCCCCGCCCGCAATACCTACTAACATTAAAGTTATATTATTATGTATTATAGACAGGGACAGTTAAGTAATAAAACGAAGCAAAATTAGAAAAATGATAATTGGGCTCAAAGGAATGATAAAGGAGAGCCTGAATGTACATATACGTATACTTACGGGTAAATATTTAAAATAAATATAATGAAATGTTAGCTGCTTTCTTTTTGCATAATTATATTCGTCTCTCAGAACTATGCACATTTTATTCGTTTACAAATGCGATTGCGTATTGTAAAGATTGTTGTTACAACTAAATTAAACGTGAGAACTTTGATCTATAAAATCAGTATATGTAACAATTTTTAAATATTCTATGTTCGAATAATTTTTCGTAAGTTTGTTCGTAGAATGCAGAATTTAAAAATACTCAAATAATATTTAATTTACGCTGTAAAAGTGATCTGAGTACTTAGACAAAATTATCAAACTATCATAAATATATGAACCTAATTGGTCATGCAATCACACTTCTAAATTAGCACAATATCCCAAGCGATACTGTTCAAGGGGGATAACATATTATGTTCTTCAAAACAAACCAAAGGCACTTTATCCTAATAGCGAGAGAAAATAAAATTTATTGGATGTCCTGCGGAATATGAAGGCACAACAAGCCCATTTGTTTTTGTTACCTTATATTTGAATGTTTTGTACGTACGCGCAGAAATATGAATCGGGAATGAAATAAACTCCAGGAATAAGCTGCAACGTTATGAGTTTTCATACAGAAGATATATTGCAACGTTTGCTTATACAATGTTCCAATTTGTAACGATAACATGTACATGTTCTAAATTACATATTTTAAAATGAAGATTTTTGAAGATAGAGATGGAAGATGATAGATAGAAGAAGTATTATATGGTATATATTATAGTTATGTTTTTATTGGAAAGGCTGAGAAATAAGCAAGTGGATCACCTGATAGTAAGTGAACTCCATCGTCCACGAACAAGAAGGATCGTGGCTACGTTACTGGCAATGAAGAAATATAATCAGGATTGGAAAGTGGCAGAGGATGAGGGCCTCGTAAATTCCCAACGTACGAAACGCAAAATCAAACTGTTAATTCACGTCGGTTTTCTCTAAGATAGTGGTACTAACTCGGTTGAGCTCATATCATGCTCTTTTAATGTTTTGAAAAGGAGAGAGCTTTTTCATTAAAGTAATTTGGATTTAACGAAAAGTACGGAAGCTGAAATTTAGATACTTGTATATAGTGCATGTAAATAGTGTGTGCAAATTATTTCCTAATCGGATAAGTGTTAATAAAGTTAAATGAATTACAAAACAATATAATACCATCATAACAAGACATATTTATAGCAAGAACACGTAATAACTTAGTTCCCGCAACTTGCAAAGGTGTATTATAAGTTACTACAGCAATTTCTAATCCCATTTCTAATTTAGCAACTTTGTGGTTTAGTACGTTAAATAACTTACATTGGACCATAAGCACGACCCTCTTGCTGATCGATGGAGGTACGCCGTTCGAAGCTATGCACAAGTAAGCGCCCATGTGAAGTCTTGATACTTTAGAGATGGTTAAGTTTTCTCCATCAACAACGTTTACTGGGAACAAAGAATAATTTTTAAAGACGTAAAAAGAAAATTTATCACTTATCGTATATGTTTTTTTATAATGAACCAAAAATAGCTGTTGAAAGAGTTCATTTTTTTTAATGTTAGTTGTTTTGATTTTTATTTTCTTTATAATCGTAATTAATTAGAATGCTTTTAATTTAATTTAATTTTTTAATTTAAGTGTTTTTATTTATGTATTGAAACACGCAGTGTTTACCTGTAATTGTTTCGTTACATTTATCTTATTTTGTTTTTAGTGTGTTTTTCTTGGAACTGTATTAAATAAAAAAACATTGGTAAATCTAATGAATAAAAAATTATTACTTTTTAAATAAAAATTAAACCGCCTTCAAAAAAACCCAGACACAACTAAAAAGCAAAAAATAATTGGTTACATTTAAATCAATTAGTTATATGCAATTTAAATCAATTATTTTTGGAGTCGGTGCCGGTGTTGTTTTCTTTACTTTTAGATTTATAAAAACCAAGTCTGGATCTATTTTATATTTTTTTGTATGCCTGATTATTCTGTTTTTTCCATGTTTTGGCTGGCACCGACTCCAAATAATTGATTTAAATTGCATATAACTAATTGATTTAAATGTAACCAATTATTTTTTGCTTTTTAGTTGTGTCTGGGTTTTTTTGAAGGCGGTTTAATTTTTATTTAAAAAGTAATAATTTATTTTTTGCTTTTTAGTGGTAAATTATATAAAATCGGTTAAAAGCTGCTGAAGATATTAGAATTTACGTGTATTTTAATTTTATCACCCCCCTCCCTCACCCCCACCCCTTTTACCCTCTCTCACTGAAACTTAACTTTTATAAAGAACGTAATGCAAAAAGAACCACTGGAATACTACTTAATTTTAAGGAGTTACCCTCTCCAGCTCCGAAGATATTCATCAGATCTTCACCATATTTTTATGGGACCAAATGACAAGCATCAGCTTTCAATCAAAGAAAGAATGGTCGAAATCGGTTCACACAGTACAGAGAAACGAGGTAACAAACATAAAAAAAAAAAAAAAAAAAAAAAACAACATACAGTCGAATTGAGAACCTCCTCCTTTTTTTGAAGTCGGTTAAAAAAGAGATCTAATTTTGGTATCGTTTTCTATACTAGATTGCTTAAAGTTGGTCCTATTTAAATTAAAAAAAAATATATTCTTAAATGGGTGATATATAGGCATGAACAAGTAAATATTCTATATTTATTCATCTGTAACTGATTATAATGGTTTTAATTAAAGAAAAAAATATTGTCTTACATGAATAACATGTAAAACTACACAACCTATCAATATATATAAAATACAAAAGTTGTTTCTACCTATGTCCATTATAGACTTTGAAACCACTCAACCGGTTTCAATGAAATGAAAAACATAAAAGATAGGATAGTTTTAGATCCGATAGGTGGCGCTGTAGTCAAGATCTGAATTTCTTATTTTTTTAACGAAATTTGGTCCACAAAGAAGGTGGTTAATGGTAAGACAGCGTCTGCCCAGGATCACTAGTATAAACTAAAACTAATAACTAAAGAAGAGATAATATTAAAACTAAGCATTGACATGTCGTTGCTGTGGCAGGCAAGAGGTCACCCAGCTAACATCATAATGTGGTAAGACGTATAACCACAACATTAGGTTTAATTTCGGTGGTCACCTTACATGACGCGCTGACTCTAGGTAGCCAATGAAATATTTCAACCAGATCCAAAGAGTTTTCTATACACTACCAATGGTAGCCAATGGTAGTATCTTTTCTGAGAGACCGTGAGTCTCTTGTATGCGAAAGTCCATCTGGCTACTATCGGTTTTGCTGTTTCTGCAATCAAGAATCGGTATATAAGCACATAACCCAGTTTGCAGAACATCGAAGCCAGGGAACATATTGGTCGTTGTCAAAGTTAACATCGTATGGCTAGGCATGGAGTGCCATGCAGTAGTTTTAATTTCAAAATCTGGGGATGGTTCTACTGTTATAAAAAAATATAGATACCATCGTGGACAAGATATTATTTTGTCAGTATTTGATTCTCATTTATTATTTTATTTCAACAAGAAATTATCACACAGCAAATGAATACCGCCAGCCAGGTGTTTACGGCCGCCTCCAGAGTGTAATAAAATGCGCAACACAATGTGGTTTAATTTTTGTCTGCTTTTTTCGGGCAAAGGAACTTCTACCCGAACCGAATTGTGACTAACACGTTAATATATGTAAAATGAATGCAAATCTATTTTATTATTTTTTCGTAACACGGTCGAAATAAAACGGTCACTTAAAAAGGACTATTGAAAAAAGGTCACGGTTTAACAACTTTCATGAGTTTTGTGTTGCATTACAATACGAATAGCGTCTAAACATAGTCCGGTGTACTCGAATACCTTTCGAGGGTCTTTTCCAATCCATTTCGCGCTCCAAAGATTTCTTTCTTTTATCTTTGTGAGTTTTGTTTCTTTACAAGAGCGTCAACATAATGAGCGTCCCGGATTCCGGAAAACAACGTTTTGGCCGGATATTTATGAGTAAATTCCCGTTTGAAAACTGTTAGGTGTTGTTTGAGCAAATACCGGGAGACTATTATTAACTGTTAGATTGTGACAATATAGTGGTTAATACATAAGGTTTGCACAAAGGAGAGGGTACGATATAATGGAAAGGTCAGCCATTCGTAATACTCGGTTTTCATTTGCGGCTTAAAAGAGTACATTGACAAAAACAATTTCAGTTATATTTTGATTATAAATATCGTTATTAAAACAGATATGATTTGATTTAAATGTCAATAAAACTTCGCTTTTGTTGAGAATGTTATCACAGCTTTAGAATTTTTTAAATTATTTTATTTCATATGTTTACTTACATATGAAATAAAATAATTTCAATATTATTAAATAATTTTTGTTGCTATTTTCCACATTGTCGAAGTCACTCTGAAAACTTAAAATATTTTCTTGATTTCATCTCAAATGACTACATGAAGAACCCTGATGACACTTTTTTAATTGTTGGTGATTTTAATTTGACTTTCATGAAGTGGTCAGACTCCAATTCACATTCCAGCAATATTATTGAATTTAACGAAAGCGACGGACTTAGTGGCTCAATGTATCACTTTTTGAATTTCACAAATTTTATTCAGTTCAACTTAATTCCTAATTTAAACGATAGGCAGCTTGACCTAATCATCAGTGGTAATAATTGCTTAGTTCGGAAGTGTTTGGAACCATTAGTTGAAGAGGATTCTCACCATCCAGCTCTGTGTATCGAAATGCGTGTAGTCCTTCAGCACAAATTTCACTCCCTTGTACGTACAGTCCGCAACTTTCGCGCAGCTGACTATGATATCGTAAATAGAGAAATTGCTTTGATTGATTGGGCCAGTGAACTGAATAACATGACCAATATTGAATCTGCCACGGAGAAATTTTATGTTTTAATCAATAATATCATTTCTAAATTTGTTCCTATTAAAAAGATTTATGGTTCCAGATATCCACCGTGGTTTTCGGGTGCATTAATTAAAATAGTGAATGAAAAGCTAAAATATCACAAGAAGTGGAAGATATACAGAAGGCAAAGTGATTTAGACACATTTATTCTATTGCGTGAGCGTCAAAAGCGCGTGCAGAGGGAGTGCTATGATAAATTCATACGTAGTGCTGAAGAACAATTAAAAGTTCATAGTAAATACTTTTGGAACTTCATAAAAAGCAAAAAAGCTTCAGCTGATCTTCCTGGCACTATGTACTTTGATGACTATAGTTCTTCCGACGGCCCAGAGATCTGTAACCTTTTTAATAATTACTTCCGTTCTGCTTTTGAACCGACGTTTCATAAAAATTTGAACGATACTATAAGTGATGGAAGTTGTTATCAGGAAGGAGTCTCGATAGGTTCTGTCGATTTGACTGTTGATACTATCGAAAAGTATTTAAGGAATTTAGACATAACTAAAGGCGGCGGGCCTGACGGGATTCCTCCCTTATTGTTAAAATTGTGCCACAGGACTGTAGCTTTTCCTTTATTTATATTATTTAAGTTATCTATTAATACCGGGTCATTACCTGCTGTATGGAAACAATCCTTTGTTGTTCCAATTCATAAATCAGGTGATAAGCAAATTATTCAAAATTATAGACCAATTTCCAAATTGAATACCATTCCAAAATTGTTTGAAAAGATAATTTTTGACGTAATATATCCAGTCTTGAAACCTATTCTAATCGATCAACAACATGGTTTCATTAGGGGTAAATCGACTGAAACGAATCTCTGTGAATTCATTCAGCATTCATCACTGGCAATGGATAATGGAGGACAGGTAGACGTCGTGTATACCGACTTCTCTAAAGCCTTCGATAAGATTTGTCATGGTTTATTAATTTCTAAATTGAAAATGATCGGCATACATGGCGACCTTTTACGATGGCTTGAATCATACTTGAGAGATAGAAGTCAGGCAGTTTCCATCAAAGGATTCTGTTCTACTTTTGTTCCCGTTACTTCCGGTGTTCCACAGGGCTCTCACTTAGGGCCTTTACTATTCAACGTCTATATTAACGATGTGACAACTTACTTTAGGAATAGTAATATATTACTTTACGCAGACGATTTAAAAATTTTCAGATCGATAAATTCACCTCAGGATTGTAGCTTACTTCAAACAGATCTCAATAATTTTTGTCATTATTGCGAAAAATATCGCCTCGTATTAAATATCGATAAGTGTAACATCATCACGTTAACAAGGAAAAGAAAGCCATTGTACTTTGAATACACTTTGAAAAATAAAGTTTTAAAAAGAGTGTCCATAGTTAGAGACTTAGGTGTATTTTTGGACCAAAAGTTAACCTTTTATCATCATTTTCAACAAATGACTTCCAAGGCGTACAGGATGCTTGGCTTTATTTTGAGAATGGGAAAAGAATTTAGGCAGTGTTCTAGTCTTGTTCTTCTTTTCAACTCATTTGTGCGGTCTGTTCTGGAATATGCATCAATAGTTTGGAACCCACAGTACAAAATATACATCAACAGCATTGAAAGTATACAAAATAGGTTTTTAAAGCATCTTCGTTATAGGTTTGGTGACTCGGAAATAGCAAGATTAAATGTGTCTTCTTTGGTTGACCGTCGGCGTGAGAGAGATCAGATGTTTCTTTATAAGATTTTGAATAACAGAGTAGACAATATATTTTTGTTAAATCATATACAGTTAAAATGTCCTCGGTTAAATTTACGTAATAAATCACTATTTCATGTACCTGCTTGTAAGTCAAATTATTGCAGCAACACATTTTTGTATCGTGTTTGTCATATATATAATAAAGAATATTGTACAATAGATATTTTCAACGAAAAACTGAATTCATATAAAGCAAAACTTAGGAAACTTATGAACACGAAATTAACGTAGTATATTAATTTACATATATTTATTTACTCTGTCTTACTGTAACTTTATAATAGCTATATTTTAGTGGAAACTTTGTTGATATATGTATTTTCAATTATGTTACCTAGTTTATAAGAATTTTAAATATTGTATGTTTCCCATAGAAATAAATAAATAAATAAATAAATAGAATTATATATTTTTAAATGTAATTTATTTTAACGATTAAAAGGCAAAACTTTGACTAAACTGACTGATTAATTTTATTATTATCGTCTTGTCCAATCTGTTCTGTCCAGACAAGTTTTTTCAGGGTGTTGAAATTATATAGTAAGGATTTCTCAAATTCCAACCATTAAGCGGAGAAACAGGATAGAAAAGTTTGTCTAGGAAATAATATATTTATCGTCATTTTAATTTGGAAATATTATTGCTCTTCAAAATCTATACTTATAATAAATCTGTAGAGGTCAATTCTGTACATGAAATATATTTCCAAAATAACTATCAGCGGGTGATTAGTGATCGATACTGACGCCAAAAATGCAATCAGTAAAATTTTTGTCTGTCTGTCTGTCTGTCTGTCTGTCTGTCTGTCTGTATGTTCGTTATAGAAACAAAAACCACTCGACGGATTTCAACAAAACTTGGTATAATTGTTCTTCATACTCCTGGGCAGGTTATAGTATACTTTTCATCACGCTACGATCAATAGGAGCAGAGCAGTGAAGGGAAATGTTAGGAAAACAGGAGAACTTACTCCATTTTTAAGCTTCCGTCGCGTGTGCAGCCTTAATAGTTAAAGCTACACAGAAATCATGTATGACGGAAATGTTCTACTTAAAATTATATAAAAAATATTCCACGACAGCAAATGTCTATATTTTATGGTTGACTCACAATAACACGTGTAACTCCCGATAGCTTAGCAGTTCGGAGATTTCTGATTATATTTGTCTACTCTTACGTTTATAACACTCTCAATCATCCCTAATTAATAAATGTTAACATTATTACCTATTTAATTTAATAAAAAAAGAATTATAGAAATAGGTACAGAAACACCAGGCTATTTTAATTGCAAGAAAAAATAACTACTTGGATTGTATACTTCTGCTCCCGAAAATAACCTCCACGCGGGCGGAGCCGCGAGCAACAGCTAGTAACTAATAAAACGTATACTTCACTGAAGCATATGAACTACTTTTTATTTCAAAATAAGAATTTCAAGTAAAGCTACGTACGTGCAAGATTATTATTAATAACTAAATAATTAAAATATATGGTTTAATAAATATAGGCTTATCGAAAAACTACCTACCAAGAGTGTTTATTATTTAAAATAAATACTACTTCAATAAACAAGAATATCCATTAATACAATTTCAAAGAAATTCCCACATTTTAAATATTTGTAGGCCAGGATTGTGAGCATGTATTTTAATTTTTATATTGAACACTTAAGCTAAAAGTTTAGGTAAAATGAGGTATTTTTCTAGCATCTAGTTAAAAAATCTTGTAACATACCAGATTCTCCATTGCAATTAAACTCCTGTCCATCTTCACGTCTCCACATGACATAAGGTTCAGGGTACCCAGTAGCTCTACACACCATGGTCACGTTTGTACCTTCCCGAACTACCATGTCCGTAGACGTCATATTGTCTATAATCATTGGAGGCACTGAGGACAAATGTTAAAAAATTTAATTTACCAAACTGTAGCGATAGTTCGGATAGTTAGGGGGGCAAGGGGAGAACGAATCATAACATCTTTTCGGCCCAATTGTCAACCTCACCTGCACGCGCCGGATGGCGGCGGCGACCAACCAGTTTCCGTGGTGCTCCCTGCTGGATAACGGACGAGGCTCTGGCGACCGAGCAAATGGCGGTATACCCATTCACCTAGTCGGGAAACTGGCTGGATGAGGCGACAGCGGCCTTGGGACCCAAATAACCCCACAAAATGCTGGCACGGAAAGGAATGGGACACTACCGTGACTATTATCCCAAGAAAACTATGATGAGGTTAATACACAGGAATGGTTTGTCATACGACCCGGCTGACCCCCGGCGCCAGGCTGGTTCCGGGTCTCCTGGTGTGAAATTGGCTACCGGCTGCAAGGCAGTGGGTTCTCAGGCTACTTGCAGAAAATGGACTACTGCGGACAAACCCAAATTGAACACCAAGCACCAAGCTCTAAGGATAGGCACATGGAATGTGCGAGGCCTTAAAAAGACAGGGAAATTGGAGGTGATAGAGGCAGAAATGAACCGATATGGCCTCGATGTACTAGGCCTCAGCGAAACACATCTCAAGCAAAGCGGTCACTCAATGACAGATACAGGAATGACATTGATTAACGTGGGTAACGAAGACAACAGTTATAGTGGAGTTGGGTTTCTGGTGGCCAAAAATCTTACTAACAACATTATGGGGTATGACACCATAAGCGACAGAATAGCACGATTAAAACTAGCGGCATGGCCCTACCCTATAAACGTCATCCAAGTATATGCCCCTACATCCGCTTCAACTGAGGAAGAGATTACAGACTTTTATAACTCGCTTAGTCAAGTATATCAAGATCTCCCGTCAAAAGAAATTACTGTTTTGCTTGGGGACTTTAACGCAAAAGTAGGATTGACTGCAACGGATGATCATCTGAGGGATATTGTAGGCAGATTTGGTTTAGGTGACCGAAATGAGCGTGGACAAATGTTGCTAGACTTCTGCGCAGAAAATAACTTAACTATAATGAACACTTGGTTCCAACAACACCCGCGAAGACTCTACACCTGGACGTCTCCGAATGGTAGACACAGAAACCAGATCGACTACATTATTATTGGCAAGAGATGGAGATCATCGATCACTTCCACTAAAACGCGGCCGGGAGCCGACTGTGGAAGTGACCACCAGTTACTTGAAGCGGTGATCAAAATCCGTTTAAAGGCAGCAAATAAGAACTTGCCAAAGAAGCCTATCATGCTACCAGTGCACGTGGAGGACGAATTTAGGAAGATCGCACAACAGCGAATCAGAGAGCTAGAGTTAGACCCTTTCGAGTCAGCACACGAGTCGTGGGAGTCTCTAAAAACCGTGGCGCTGGAAACAGCTCAAGAGATAGCAAGTAGAAGGAGTGAACCGCGCCCAAAATCTGATTGGATAAAAAGGGAAACTTGGCTACTCATACAGGAACGACGTGATCTGAAGGCGGGTGGCTTAAGCTCGGAATCTGAGAGACAGCGATACCGAGACCTGCATGCAACAGTTCAAAGACTCTGCAGAAGAGACAAAAACGCCGCAATCGACGAAGTCTGTCTAGACATCGAAAGGTCAGCAATTCATGCACAATGCAAAGACATGTTTGCTAAGGTGAAGCTGTTAGCTAAGGACTTTAAACCTAAAAACTGGACAATAGAAGACGAACTTGGCGCACCACTAGTGGATAAGCATCTGGTACTCGAGAGATGGCGCCAATATTGTCAACAGCTTTACTGTGAACACGACGACACTGAAGACCGACTAGACTCCTCTGAAAGGGAGCCGGACATCCTTCTGCACGAAGTCGAAGCCGCAGTGGGCCGTCTCAAACACAAAGCGTGCGGTGGTGATGGAGTATCCGCACAAATGCTGAAGTGGCTCGGTCCTGAGGGTGTGCAGCTCTTACACTGTATTTGCCAGAAGGTCTGGAGAACTGGTCAATGGCCTGAGGACTGGATGGACTCGATAGTGGTACCGATATATAAAAAAGGATCAACCAAGAAGTGTGAGAACTATCGGACCATATCCTTGATATCAAATGCGAGTAAGATACTGTTACACATTATCAACAGGAGACTGGAAAATTTCATCGGTGGGCAGATCGCTAAAGAGCAGGCAGGCTTCGTTAGAGGCAGAGGCACGCGTGAACAGATACTAAACATGAGGCAGCTAATCGAAAAAGCTAGAGAATTTAATGTTCCCATGGCACTTTGCTTTATCGATTACGCTAAGGCCTTCGACTGTATCAGCTGGAGGAAAATGTTTAGTGTCATGAGTGAAATGGGCATACCCGAACACCTGACTTTTCTCGTGCATAACCTCTATCTCGACGGCAAATCTAGAGTCAGAATTGAAGAATCCGAGTCCGGCCACTATCAGACGGGCCGTGGTGTTAGGCAGGGCTGTATCCTTTCGCCTCAACTTTTCAATCTCGTTGGAGAGCATATCATGCGGAGAGTCTTGGAGGGGTGGAATGGAGGCATGCGGGTCGGAGGACACCTCATCAATAATCTACGCTTTGCAGATGATACGACCATTATAGGCGCGAATGAATCTGAGCTAGCCGAGCTTCTGCAAAGGGTCCAAAAAGTTAGTGAGGAATATGGTCTTCGTATCAACCGAGCCAAGACTAAGCTGATGTTTGTAGACCGGGCTGGCACTCTCCAGCGAACGGGGGAGCTATCCGACCTTGATACCGTGCAGTCATTTGTATACCTAGGATCCTTGATAGCCGCGGATGGTGACTGTGAAAGAGAAGTGATAAGAAGGGCTCAAATCGCAAAAACAGCGGTGAGGAGACTTGAGAAGATCTGGAGGAATAGAGGAATCAGTAAGAGCACTAAATGCAAACTGATGAGAACTTTGATCTTCTCTATATTCCTCTACGCTTCGGAAACCTGGACTTTGAAGGCACGCATTCGGAGCAGGATTGACGCATTCGAAATGTGGTGCTGGCGCAAAATGTTGGGTATTCCGTGGACAGCGCGCCGCACCAATGTGTCAATTCTTTCCGAATTGAATATCAAGTGCCGCCTATCGACCATATGCCTCCAACGGGTCCTCAAGTACTTCGGACACGTAGCCAGACGAGAACCCGATAATCTTGAAAAAATTATTGTGGTAGGACACGTGGAAGGAAAGAGGAGCCGCGGAAGGGCACCGACCAGATGGACCGACACCGTGAAGGAAGTCTCGAAAAGCAGTATACAGACTTCCATCCGGATGGCCGAAGACCGTGCGTCCTGGAGAGCCTTGGTGAAGAAAGTGATGACCTCATATAGTCACGACCCTCAGTCATGAGGAGGCGACGAAGAAGAAGAAGCGATAGTTCAAATGGTTTCTTTTGCAATAAATAGATAAGAGAAGAAATACAAAGTGTATACGTCATCACTGTTCATTTTTAGTATCTAGTTTATACAGAATAGTAGAATAGTGTCTTGAAGCCAAACTAAAGTGGGATTGGGCAGCACATGTTGTTGGAATGTGTAGAGAGAGATTGGAAAAAATTGACAGCGAGTGGGTACCTTCTGGCCGGCGGCGAAGTGGTAGGCCTAGGAAGAGATGGCGGGATGACTTAGACTTTGAAACTACGTGGCCCGAAAAGGCACAAAACAGGAATCAGTCGAAGGAAATGGTGGAGTTCTGCCCAGCAGTGGGATGCAATAGGTATTTAAAACATGTCTTATTGTAGGTATTAGTAAGTTAATTAAATGTATTTCGCCGAATACACAGTCGAATACGGAGACAGAGCTGATGTAATGGTTGGTCAAACGTACTGGAATCCCGGGCAAACAATGCTTACTAGAACTGAAATTCTTACATAAACCTCTGTGGAGCTTCGAATCCAAAACATCACGAGATGAATTTGAACTATTTATCGAAAATAATTGTAATATTGTTAACATTGTGTTGCTTTATCCTGAATGTGTTTGATTTTGTTGCTTCCATAAATTAACACTATTATAAATTGACCACAGAATAAATATATGTAATTGTCTTTCTTAGGAAAAAACATAGGATTTTAGAACGAGACGAGACAGTAGTTTCATTATGTCTTAAAATGTATTGAATACAACATCTATAAAAATCATTGTCTGACGTGACGATTGTTTATGTCTTCAAGGAATACAAATATTATTCTCCAATAGGACACAAGTGTTACCACAGACAGATTTAATAGTTGCTGCAAGTTTATCTACTTAGTGCAATGTAATCGAAACGTAATCTTGGACCAATACATCACACATATGCACTTTGATTAAGGTACTCTGCACTCGATGTTACCCATACAAGACGTCAGCGGGACACACAGTTAGTTGACTTTTGATGCGTATATTTTGTAAAATCTCTTTAAAAGTTCATTCACATTACCCAATTGCTTTTGAGATGTCAAACCATAGGCAATCACAAAAAATGTAGCACGCCTGGCGTCATGCAGATTGGAGTATCAACAATGTTATCTGATCTGTGTGTTACGGTAATGTATGTTACACAAACCTACAACTTGTAGATATCCCTTTCTCGACCGCATGGGGTCGGTGTTGACCTGGCACATGTACCAGCCTCGGTCAACCTCCTGCACGTTCTTAATATGAAGGTACCACGAGCGGTGGTCGTTGTACGAGAGGCTTATGCGTGCATTCTGAGTTATGATATTATGATGGATGCTGAGAATTGTTTGAGTGTCCACGCGTACCCATGCGACCTGTGTGCAGAAAATATTCGGTTAAACTGGGTGTCTTATCAATATTATGTTGTAGCAAAAACGAGTACCCATAGATCTAATATTAGGTACATAAAATATTTAGGTAGTGACAGACTCACTATTTATGAGCTAATTAGGAAGTTCTAATAGACATATACACTCACGGCTGTAATCCCCGAAGGGGTAGGCAGATGCGTAACCAGTACACCCACTTTTCGTAGAATTTCGGTACCATAATATAATAGGGGGCAAGCCTATCGCCATACCGGGCACAGATTTCGGACTCCGGGCTATTACTGAGAATTTCTAGATAGAAAAACCAAACATCACTTTACCCGATCCGGGGATTGAACCCAAGACCTCAGCACCGCGATTACCTTCCTTCCTTTTTGTGGTCTCCCTCTTTTCTCCCTTTCCAGTCCCGTCCTCGTTGTAACCTTCCTTGCCTACCAGCCCTTGATGGTGATTTCTAAGTTCCCATGGCGTTAGACATAATTAATTATTTTTCCGTATGGTGAATTTCCATCTGTGTTTTGACATGTCATAAGTGCCTTTTATATGCCTACGTGATCAATAAAGATTTTTATTTTATTTATTTTAAAACAGCAGTCGTAACGGCAGCATGTGCAATTACAAATGCGCCACCGAGGCAGTCTAGAAGTTCTAATATCTTTGACAATTGAATAATTCAGAATGCGATTACAATATATAATAAAATATTAAATAGAGAAATACCGTTATCTACATCAAAATCAAATGTTTGGCCGAATCTTATGGGAATTTAGAATTCCTAAGATCACGTTTAGGTGTCTACTAGTGGTCCCGTGCAGACGTTGTCCTGTCCGACCGAATTTTCGTTGAAAAAATAATAATTCGGTTCTCGACAACAGCGCCACCTATTGGATCTAAACTATGCTATCTTTTAAGTTGGACCCAATCACACACATATATAAAATTTAATTGAAATTGGTTGAGTGGTTTCAAAGTCTAAAAAGGACATAGGTAGAAACAATTTTTGTGTTTTATATATCTAGATTACATATAGATATTCACTTGTTATCCGAAAACTATTTTATCCAAGATAGCTATGGTTATTGCGAAATACGTACATGCAATATTGCCTTTGTATACTGTGCGCTTCAGTTAATCTCTATTGTGTGGTTCCGCCGGGGCTTGTCATTTCCGGGACCATAATAAAACATTATGTCATCTAAATCAATTTTACAGTAACCAAAATCTGTGCCGCACAGCAGCAGTACTCAAATTTTGCTAACTAGCCGTCCTGCATGATTAATAACTAGCGAATCGTGCATTCTGAGTAAAGTGATATTAAGTTGGCTTGTTAAAACTTTATCCAGTGCACTGCACGAATGAAGTTGCGTGAAGTTCCTATCCGTTCATAGAATTAAGCTATGTTCGTTCATCGTGGGATTTGACGCGTCATGTTCCTGCTCGCAGGAAGGGTTGCTCGCCGCCTTGGCTGTACGCAACACGTTACCCTCTGACGAAGCAATATGCCACTACAATTTTGCACCTCATCATACACATAGCCAGCTTTAGTACGAAGTCTAGTGTAGCTCCATATTAATACATAGAGGCTTGGATTATTCTGCAATAATGTTATGAAAGAATATTAAGTGCAGTTACTAATGCTGTCATTAATTTCTAAGTAGCCATAAGAATTCATTCTTGGCGGGTACTTTGGCTATATAGGTAATGTGAAAAGTTATGGTGGATACTCTTCCCGCTAATCAGGCCATTAGCAGATTTTACTATCCTCGAAGTAAAAGTAAATACGATTTCAAATCAAAAGTAATATAGCAACTAATTGAGCTGCAATGCCCTCGTTTACAAAAACAAGAGCCGTGCCAATTTCAACTAATAAGTTCATTACACCAATAAACTTCGTCCTTATTACTCAGTTCATTGCTTTGTTTTGTAGCGAAAATTTAGAAAATCCAACACAACACATTCCGGCAATTCGTAGAAGTGAAAGAGCTTCACAATTCACGAAATTACCTTGTATCCTCGCAAATCTTCGACGACGCAGGCTAGGAGCGCGTCACGGCCCACGGTTACTGTTACATTAGGCACCGGCTCCACGAAGCGAGGGAACAGAGATTCTGAAACAAATGGAACTTATTAACATACTTCATGTGTCTTCCACGTGCTCTAAATTTATAATAACGGGTAAGTGTTTTAAGGACTGCAGACGTCTTACTTCTCGCTGTGTATTAAATTTTGCCAGCATTTTCATAGTATGTTTTATAAAGTACAACAGTTTTTAGATAAGTATTTTAATTATAGCAATTTATACTATAGTAACGTAGATAAATGATGAAACATAATATAATTATTAATAAATGACTTCCGAATACCGATAACCATCACTGAAAATTTTGAAACCTATTACTATCGTGAAGTGGTTAAAGGGATTTTTATAATACTCGCTTGCAACAATTATTTAGAATATGTTAATTATGAAAAAATGCCATATAGGATCTTGTGTAAACCAGATCTATGAAAATTAAAATAAATTAATAGAAGATAATAAAATTACCAACAATAATATAAAGTTTACTTGTATTAATAGGCTATTTGACAGCATTGAAAATACACTGCAAATTGTGGTCATCCTGTTAGACAATAGCTTAAAAAACCATATTTCACTTAATTTTAAACAAAATAATGTATATTTTTTGCAAATTAAACGAAATAATGTGATGTGAACACTCTGTTATTGGTTGCAACTGTGGTGACGTCACACGCAAGTAAACATAAGTAGTTTCTTCGAGTGATTTTAGTTCGCGTTTTATGTTTTCTGGGTGATAAATTCTATTGTTGATCTATTTTTGAAGCAGTTTTATGATAATTTTTGATAAACCAATTATCATAAAACTTAGCTTTGCTTATCATCATTAGCTTGTTTACTTGCATGTGACGTCACACGTGTCATATGAAAAGCGCCATTACAGAAATAACGTTTTTGCCGCGGTTTTGGAGATTTAAACTTTAACATTGATTTTTATTAAAAATACAGTAAATTTCCCGGAAATATCAATATAGTGTGCTTATTATGTAATAAATAATAGTTTTAAATCATTTTCGAAAATTAGTCAAATAGCCTATTCTGCGATATATTAATATTGTGTTTTATTTACGGACAAGGTAATTCATGTACGATCAAATCTAGTGTTTGTGTAGATGGTATCCAGAAAAAGGATCTCTTTATTAATAATACCCACGTCGTAAGTCGTTTCACATACGGGTGTTGGGTCCATAGGGATAGATTATCTCTGCTACTAGATACTCTAATTGGACGGCGCTGCGCTTACCATCAGGTGCAGTGTGTGCACTTAACCGTGCCAGAATAAAATAAAAAACGAATTTATTGTTGTTTTTTCCATTGTTTATACTAAAGCAGGAAAAGTGTTTTTTATCAGGCGAATGGAATACTCGTCCTGTCATTCAAGCGAATAAAAATATGTAAAAGTTGTGATACAATCATTTTCTGATAGCATATGGAGGTGGATACTGTGGTTTATGGTTTAGTTTGTCTGTCGGTGTATGAGTTTAAAGACTAGCTTTTTCTGGTTTATATTTGCGGACGGCATTGCTTTTCTATCAAATTATGCCATTTATAATATACTTCAAGGTAATAAAAAAATGTAAGCATTCATAAAAAAGAAAAGGTATCGATTGCAGTTACGAACAATGATAAAATACAATAATGATATATAATACAAATAGACATGTACACTCACGCTTGTAATTCCCGAACCAGTACACCCACTTTTCGCCGAATTTCGGTCCCATAATGTGATAGAATAGACCTATCTGAGATTGTAACTAGGGACCTCACGGTTTTCTAAGCTTAAACCAATGAGGCGATTATGTAACCAAGACATTTTATTTATATACCGAATTTTCTCAATGTGGTTATTTTGCTCACATGTTCTATAATTCAGTCTATATAACTATAGCTTTTTAATAAATTGTTAGCAAATGAAGTTATATAGTTCCAATAAGGTGTAAGTGGAGTATAAAGCCGACGGTAACAGCTATAATGCATGTATTAATTCTATATTACCAACCAGCAATGCAATTGAGAGTATTTTCGTAGTCTGATCATTCAAATTGATCTCGAATATTCGATCTTCAATTATTAATTCATGCAATTGTTTTTGTATTGGAAGCGCATACAATGTACTCCAACAATACACAAGGAGAACTTTCGATCTGAATTGATATTGCAGAATCAGTGTTTTCTCGAGTAATTTTCACTTTATATCTATAATATAATAAATTATTCAAGGCGTAATGCTGTGTTTTCAAAATTGTTTACGATCTGGAAATTCTAAATGAATTGTACATACAAAATGATTACAACTTTCGCTGAGTTGTTTGTTTGATTTTAAAGGGTTTGAAGCTTAGTTAGTAAAGCGTATTTGGCGAGATTTCAATGGTTACACAACTTAATGCGAATTACTCGCAGAGTCGCGCGGTTACTGGGTGTGAAGAAACATTTCGATCTGCTGCAGAGTTCGTGCAGAAAATTTAAATTGAATGCTAGATGCCATTTAAATGTTAATTTGTATACCTACGAGGGAAAATGTGGTAAAATCTTTCAATAAATTGCATCAAGTTATCTAACTTATGAAATTGTAGTTTAGGATAAAGAAGCTTTCTTTTTCCCTTTAAGTATATTTTGAATTATCCACAAGATTCTTAGCGACACTATTCAGGTTGGTTTATACATTGCATAAAGATTCAAAGTGGTATTTTAAAGCTCCGATGACGAATGAAGTCGACATCTGCTGATTAAGAAATATGTGATGTCACAATAAAATATTAAATTTATTTATTTACAATCTTAACTCTATTAAAAATCCGATTGTATTTGTATAATCCATTTTTGTTTCTTACATAATTGGAATTCGTCTCAAAGAATTTTTAAACTAAAAAATAAAGTCTTAGATTTTTTTATCCTTCCATTCAAGGTAATGTCTATGATTTGGACAGTAAAAAAATTTACTAGAAGTTGTAGAAAAATTTTCAAAACGCAATGTGAAAAGCAGTCAAATGATTTTGTTGAAAAAGATGGTTGACCATTTCAGGCCAAAAATTTTTTTTTTTAGTTCCTGGATAGGCAGACGAGCAGACGGGCCACCTGATGGTAAGTAGTCACCGCCGCCCATAGACTTCTGCAAAGCCAGAGCACAGCAGAGCCGCTGCCTACCGTTAATTAGTACTTAGTTATTTTTGTAAGAGTTATAGAATTATATTTTCATGTTTACTTATACCAGGAGAATCGAATTAATTGCAATAGTCTAGGAGAATTATTGTATAACTAAAATATAATTTCAACACGCGCAACTGTGGGCAGCAAACCTACAGAGTAAAAATTAATTGTAACAAATATGTAGGTTTCTGTTTGATATAATTCTCTAGTAATTGTTGACATTTATATATCTATTTTCTAATAAACTGAGTTCTAAAGTATATCTTATACTATATTATGTACCCTTAAAATCTTAATATTATTAGTTTATATACGTTCCAATAATTTAAATTAAAATAGCAATATAAATTGAATCCCACGCAGACCTATAACAGATGATGGGCATATAGGTTTTATACAATAGTACCTCGACTCGGTATTCGCTATCGGAATTTTCAATGGTATTGTAGAGTTTTGAGTTCAAATAAATTTGACAATGACTATGATAACCACTACAAGTTAAATGTTAACGACGAAAAGCACACAATGAATACCATTCATAATTCTTACTTTCTATGTCAGTATCCCCGTTCGCATACCTACAACTTATAGTATTTCACAGATATTATTGAACTTATTTTTAAAACCGATCAAATTCTATCATTTTATTTTTCCTAAACCTTAGTGTGATCCAACCTTGACACTGGCATAATCATGTATAAGTGGAAGCCATAAATTTTAAAAAAGAAGAAGAAAAACTTATAGTTTATATTTTTATGCAGAATATTTTAGAGGTAGACGTTTATCTTAAAGGTAGACTTATAGTGCTTGACCGAGACAGAAGACTGCGATATGTAAAGGCAGGTACATGTCCGGGAATACACTTGTATAAGCAAATTTAGTAATATTAGCGGCTCGTGTGCGTGTCGTGTTATTCTTAAGCTATTAAACTTTTCTATATTTGGCTGTCCAATAGGAATCGTGCATTTGTTGATAAAAAGTAGCTTACAAAATTTTCTGATCCCTAAACTGCCACTATGCAAAAAATCTTTTCAATCCCTTACTCTGCGAAAAACTTAACTATCCCACGAAAACTGTACATTTTACGGGATAAAAAGCAACCTATGTGCTATTCTAGACTATAATCTTTCTCTGTGCCAAATTTCAACTAGATCTGTTTAGCCGTTCTGGCGTGATTGAGTCGCAAACATCTATCCATCCAAACATTCGCATTTATAAAAGTAGTAAGATAAGATAAGATTGCGGTCATATAACAAGGTAAATTACGTTATCCATACCAATACTATAAATGCGAAAGTAACTCTGTTTGTTTTTATGTTTGTTACCTTGTCACGACTAAACGGCTGACCAGATTCTGATGAAATTTGGCAAGGAGATATATTATATCCTGGAGAAGGACATAGGCTATCTTTTTTCTCAAAAATAACCTTGAAAGAGGTCAAATAGGAGTTCCAAATTTGTATGGGAAATCCATAATTCCTCGACTTAGGCTTTTGGTAGGAAATAAAGAAATAAGTGTTTCAACGTTTTTGAAAAATCATCCCTAAAAGGGGCAAAGTGAGGTTAAACTTATGGGGTATTCTTTAGATGCAATCTCAAGATTGAGGCACAACACCTGAGAGGCTGGACAATCGCTACAGGTGCCTCAGTGCAGAAGACAACTCCTTGGATATTATACTTCTGCTCCCGAATATAGCCTCCACGCAGGCGGAGCCCCGAGCAACAGCTAGTACATAATAAATCAGAAATATTCGACAATTCATAATAATAGTTTTGTTCATGTAAATGAATAATATGACACTCCTCGATATCGAATATGTTCAGAAGCTGCAACAATCTATTTAGCCAAAACAACACGAGACACGGAAAAATATCCGCGAATGATTGATGAGAGAGTACGCGAATAGAACAAATCCATCCTGCGGCCATCAATCTTAGCGTACGGCGTTATGGCCTCTCTGTAAGAGACGTCGCGTTCTTTAATGAAAGAAGAGCTTACCGAGCACGTATAAACAATCGGAAAATGTTGTTTCTAATATCCTCACAAGATAGATGACCCGTGAAATGTGTTCTTACGTCGGGATGAAGTCCGTTTCATACTAGTTCATTAGTTTAGTAACGACGAAACAACGATCTGGATCGATAATGAAACCAAAATATTTAATAATGTTAGTTTTTCATTTATATATGTTGTATTGCTGAACGAAAGGATAATGGATATCTAATATGTTATTTGATTTACTTTGACGTATAAGGAATCTATACTATAATAAAGCTGAAAAGGCACTTTGTCTGTACATAATTTTTTGCAAATTTTGATTGTAACGTGTTATAATATCGATATAGAACCCAAAATAATTGTTCTTGGAATTATTGACTATCTGTTAAGGCATCACGTCTAAAGTACTGTATTACGAAAAAAGAATCGACAATAAAATCATAGAGTGTATCTCGCGGTAACATTTAGTTATATTAGTTATTTAATTTAAATCGGTGCATCCAACCAAAAGTTATACCTATTTGTCTGTATTATGCAAAGAGTACATAGTTGTGAGAGATGAAATGATTTTATAAATAGAAGATAATATCCACGCGGGCGGAGTCGCAGGCAACAGCTAGTCACTAATTAATATATAATAAAGAATACATAAACTGTAATAATCATAATTAAAGCTGGAAAGAAATATTCTCTACAAAATGGATTCAAATCCGCTGCAAAATATGTAAAATCTGCGTGAAATTGAATAAGAAGTAGCGACGTAATGTGTTAATAATGCGGGAGGTGTTGATGAAACAACGAGGTTTGTCGGCCACTTGAAATATGATTACGGTCGGGTGGCTCGTCAGGCTTTAAGTGTTTACGGATGCACGTGACGGTTCCACCCATCCCGAGCTCCACTCTTTCGTATTTACCTAATTGGTATAGTAGGATGTGACAAAAGTGTCCCATGAGGGCAAATTAGATTTCCTGTCCACCCGCCATCCGCCGCGCCGGTGTCCAGAATTCTCACCCCCCTTTCATACCTCTTTTACCCCAAATTCACTTTCCTCTAATTGAAATATACGTCAAAATATTCTGTAATTTTGTTCACATTTTATTTATTTCTGGTTAACATTGTTAAAGAAGGGAGTAATCACATTTATTGTAATACGTGATAGGGCTTTATTGATACATAACTTTATTGCGGAATATATTGTTTTTTCGTATATGTAATTTTGCAATTTAGTATAATTTGGACACGCTTTGACGGACTTCGCTATTCTGGAATCTGCCCAATTTTACTCTTTCCCATAAATAATGGGTTTTAAAATAGCATGTACAATTTTAACGGAAACCTTTCTGTGACTTAAGGGGAAGTGTATGAGATTATAGCATACCTGTATAATATTTTAGTTCTTAAGGACTTCAAATGTCCGTTTGCTCTTAAATTGCCAAATCAAAATTTAACAAAGTAATTCATAACCAGTGTTTATCCTACATGCCAAGTTAACATTATCTGTACGAGTATATCCTAAGCACTTAGGCAGCCGCTTATCGTGTAACGCATTTTATGGCTAAGTGTGTCCTAGAAAGTTAATGTAATATTATAACTAGCTGTTGCTAGCGACTCCGCTTGTGGAGGTTATGTTCGGGAGAAATATTATACAATACAAAATAAAAAATTTCATGCGTTTAACTTGGGCGAATTTTCATACAAACTTTCATTCCTTATTTTATCCCCTTAGGGGAGGAATTTCCATAAATCGTGAAAAAAATGTTTTTATTTTTAACTAAAAGCTAAATGCAAATTTTCATGAATTTAACTTCAAAAATGACGGATTTTCATACATACTTTCATTCCCTAGATGCTTACGTCATAAAAGGTACCTGGTAGGTACTGTCAAAATTTCTAGTCTCTAACCGCAGCTGTTAAGGCTGTGCGTTGATATGTCAGTCCGTCTGTTTCTTATTTTATATATACAGTTATACCTACATCCAACAGTCACGCACATAGTCCTGAACCCACATTAGGTCAAATCTATATCGTGGGTATCAAGAACTACGAGCGAACACGGTTTGTAGAACACCCAGACCCAAAACAAACATCAGCTTGTCACATAGATATATGTCTCGACGAGGGAATCAAACCCACGGCTTCTCGTTTTATAGCCAGATAGTCGCCAGCTACGCCACGGATGTTGTCATACATGAACTGAGTGAACAGAGGCGTAGCCAAAATTTTGTGCAAATGGGTATTAATAGTATAAATATAATGCCTATAAAACTATATGTCTTTAATGTATATGTATGTATATGGATAAAGGACAACATGGGCAAGAATTATAAAGATACTAGATGTTGCCCGCGGCTCCACCCGCGTGCATGTTATTTTTGGAAGAAAATTCATGGAGACAACTTAAGATATTGCACCTTTCTATATTTCGCTATCCCATAGGATCCCTTACTCTGTGAAAAACTACGCTAACCCACGGAAACTGTACCTTTTTCCGGGATAAACTGTAGCCTATGTGCTATTCCAGGCTATAATCTATCTCTGTGCCAAATTGCAAACAGATTCGTCCAGCTGTTGAAGCGTGATTGAGTAACAAACATCCATCCATCCATCCAAACAATCGCATTTATAATATTAGTGGGAAGTAGGATTTGCTAAAAACCAGTGAAGATTTTCATCATATTTGTTAAAATATTTTGACTTCGAACTGAGTTACAATGCCGAAAAGTTTAAGAAATTGTATTTATCCTCTTTCTGTATTCGCGCGAACTACGTGCTTTCATAGCACAATTTGTGAATATGGTTGATAGGGGTGACAGTAATTCGCTTCTTTTCTATTAAATTTAGGATAAAATATTATCTAAATTTATAATAGTTTTAATCGATTAGTGAGCCGATGTTTTAACAAAGCACTTGCACGATGTGGGCCTATAATGTTACATGTTGCATACGTAATATTACTAAATTTTACATTTGTATTATTTAATGTAAAACAACTTAATACAAATAAAACGAAAATATCACTGGATACAAGTGACGATTTTGAAATTAAATTATCCATTTTCAATACGAGCATATCTGAAAATAAAACCGATTGTAGCAAATTCGAGCTGCAAAGCTCCATGGCGACTTCAATGTGGGTGTAGGTATCGGTGAGTATCGATTTTATGCAAAATGCAACAAGATTCACTTGAACGTGTAGGCCGCTATACGTACCGTGCGAGAGCATCCATCTATCCCACAATTACACTGGTGTAGAAGTGGGCACATGTGAATGCAAGTGGCTCAAAGCATGTACTATTGTTACGCAGGGACTTATCGCTGTACTTCGCACTGTATTCAAACAGACGTCGGTAAACGCGGACAAAATTAGCAATTAAGACTTGTATCGGTGTGTGTTACGAATTTGTACACACATAGGCCCTTAATAAGCTGGTAAAGGTAATTTTACCTGGAATTCAGTATCAGTTCAGTATAATTTTAGTCGCACCAGTTCCATTATGTAAACCAGAACAACAAATAAATTTCGGTTAGTTAACTAACTTGAAGTTCACAGATAGATCAAGTACAAAATGAGATACGAATTTGTGGTTTCTACAAATTTCCACTTGAACTGTATACGATTTATCTAAAAGCATATATACTGCAATGTTCGTTTTAATTTTCAACTCATTATGAATTCTTGTCATGATTCTGTTGTGAATCCTTTTTTATATTTAATTTTTTTAACCGACTTCAAAAAAAGGAGGAGGTTAACAATTCGTCGGAATCTTTTTTATATGTTCCCCGATTACTCGAAGACGCCAGGACCGATTCGAGAAATTCTTTTTTGTTTAAAAGGCTATACTTCCCAGGTAGTCCCATTGGCACCAAGTCAGGATCTGATGATGGGATCTCAGAAAAATCACGGGCAACCCTCAAATTTTATAGTGACGCATAATTTGTTTTTTATTGTAGTCGATGTACTTTTTATGAATTAAAAAACTTTTACTTATCTTTGTTTTCTTTATGTTTACTGGTACTGTACAGTAGACAGTGATAATATTAATAAATCTTATACAACTATATCATGGAGTGCCAATTATCATTACAAAGTATACCTAAATCTTCAATATTCCATATTTCATAGTTATTCATAAAAACATTAATATGTGTACATATGCTCATAACAGTCACAACTCTGCTTAAATCCACAATTAACGTATAATCAATTTAATAAGTGAGCGTTACGCGTCAAGTTACTTCATAATTGTTGTTCGCAATAGAATGTAACCTATACTAATTGAGCTGACATTACCACGCGATATGAAACTGTGCCATAATAATGTTAACATAGAATAGACACTTGTACGCTCGTATTCTACCATTGTAATGGCCTACTTTGCAGGAATACTAGTTAAGTGCTACCTAAGTATACATGTTAATACAATAATCATGAATTCCGTAACTATATTGTACTATGTTTTTACCAAAATGTTAAATATTGAATAACATAGAGATTATTATTTGATATAATGTTTATTCAGGAATAAAAAGTGGTTATATAGCCTCAAAACAAACAGCTAAACAACAAAAGCAAACACATCGAAACAAAAATAAAACAGTCTACAGATATGACTTATTATCATTGTATTAAATCAATAGAGTGAAATCAGAAAGCAATGTAGGGAAAGAATACCGAGTCCATATGAAGGTTATAAAAATATCTGGGGGACAGGTTGGCGTTATATTGCCGTTATAAATCAGTTTCGGCGACAGTGGAGCGTGGCTGAGGCGACTGAAGACCCGCATGGCGTGTGCTGTATGGCTCGACTTCGAGCCTCGTCGTGTTACCTCACGACACCAGAATGATGCATAAATTTTCTATCAACCCTCCTATTACCTTTCAATAGAGAACATTGTCAATAGGTTTCAGATTTCATTAATTGAGTCATTTAATGAAGACTCGCTCGACATTGTTGCGACGGGCTATTAAAGTTTGTAATGTTTATAAAATAATTTAACAAACGAGCTCAATTTTCACTAACTCTATTATTTAAGGCTTCTTTTAGAACAGTTTTGTTGCTTGTTTGATTAAACATAATTGGAAGATTATTTAAATCACTTAGCTTCTTTCTATTGAAATAAAGAGTAAAAATGTGAAAATAAGACTGTGAACCCACATTTTTAACAAAGTAGGTTGTTGCGCTACTGGCAAAGTACACAATGGATATTCTGTATTAAGAAACAGAGCACGAACAGATGTTCAGCCGCAGCTTTTACAAGTCATACCACTCTTTAGAAGCCACGCTGCGAGTATGAATAACAGTTAACACACCTGCCGGCTGTATCACGGCCCACCGGTGCGGCGTTAATATGCGTCAGATTTATTCACATTTGCTCCATGAACGAACTCTATGTGACTTTGCAGTTGAATCGTAAATAAAATACTATTGTAGCACGGAAACCGCACATTGAAAAATCGGGAAGCGTCGCGTGTAATGCTACCGGTGCCGGCGTTAATGTAGAAGTATAGAAATATGGACGAACGGTCTATTAATAAAACGGTTGACAGGAACGGACTAACATTCTTTTGTTTATTTTAAAAGGAACACACAAAAAGTATAAGCAGCATGAAGTAATATTTCATAAGAGTTTGTTATAAGAAACAATAAATCACCATGGCCGTCATATACAAATTATGGAAGTACAAACATGAGCGCCGACAGCCATGTCTCGTGTGAATCGCGACGTGTACACATTTTGTTCTGAAAGCAGTTTATTGTAATGAATATTGTTTTATTAATTCACGCATTTTACAAACTAAATTAATATTATATTCCTGCTGCATCTCCAGACGTATCAAAATATTGGATAATACTTAATGAAGTAATATGGCTGGCCTTGAATACTGCTTAATCTACAGGAATAAGAAAGATTTATAAGTTGACATTTAATTATAAGGTGGATAGTATTGTAATTTTGTAACTTTCATCGGATGTATGGTTTGAATGTTATATGATTTTACATGGGTTTGTTACCTTTTTATGGAACAACATCTAACAAGTATAACTGACAATGATCAGTGGGCTCAGATTCTCGTGAGATTGAATTAACTGAAAATTGACATTCATGTGTGTGTTTCATTGATAAATGTTTATCTTCTATTACCTTTTAATTTATTTTAAATTTCAATACAATTCCACAATTGGCTTTGGATAGGAATTAATTGTGACATTCTGACGCCAACGAAATCGGAATTTGAAATATTTTTTGATCTAGAGAATTCGGTTTCTGATATTAAAAATAAACAATACCTAACAGGTTACGTTTTTGTTAGCGTAGTTGAGTTTGAATTTGCTTCTTGTTGGTAAAAGAAAACCACTATCTTCAGCAAATAACAAATCAAATTTACTCTAGATATATGAGTAGGCAACCAAATTATATAGACAATATGTAAGTAAGTGACGTGTTCACCAACCGTATAAATAAATAATACCGTGGAGTTCATATATCCTTCAAGATTTCTAATACGAATTCGATATTATGGCAGTGATGTTTTATTACAGCAATCGAGAACACGGGTGAATAATTTTCTATGGTCGGGCGGAAGAGTATTCTATATTTCCTTCTCGTAATACTTGTTATATCGCAGCCGACTCGAAAGCAACTAGCACAAACTTTCAACTTAAAGTAAAAGAAAATTTGTTTTGAAATATTTTTCAGGACGAAATCTCGTGTACGGTAAATGAGGGGTTTCACATTTTAATAAATAATTACGACATGCATCAAACTTTGAAAGTTAATAAAAATTTGTTAGCAACTAGCGAACTTGCGACGACGTGGCGGTTTATTTCGATACTTTGATCATTTCACCTACATAATATGATTTACTTATTTAAAGGTACTTCTCCATTTAAAATTATTTGTGAAGCAGCAATACGAATAATCGATAACATTTATAACTGTGGAATTTACCAACACGTTTTGGGTTACCTAGTATGATAGAATAATGCCTAAGTCATCAGTAAAGGAGACTTGTGCCCTGCAGTGAGCAGTCCGAAATACCGTTGATATTATTTATATGTATTGTTTTTTTTTAATGATCTTCTCCTAAAAGGGCAAATCAGTCAATCAGGCAGAAGTACCTCCAACCGTCGAAAATGTATGAGAAGATGTATGACTGTGGAAGAGGAAAGAAGTGTGTCAGGATCGTAGTTTGTGGCAGTCGAAAGTCTCTGCCTACTCCCATGGGATACGGGCGTGAGTGTATATGTATGTATTTTTTTACTATGAGGATTTATAATAATATTTTGGTTCCATATGCAGTAACTTTAATCACGTTCATGGTCGTACAAGCATATCTGAAATCACGGCTACTGACGATTAATTTACTGATTGCTTGTCTATATTACTAAATTTAAAGTTCGTTCGCTGGTATGCGTAATATTTGAGAAAAGTAGTATCAATTCGGATTAGTTTTTTAAATATCCTAAATTTTCAAATAAGGTTCTTCGGGGAAAGAAAAAATTGGATTATTCTGGAAAAATTTAAAGGGCTTATTTCTATGGCATTTCAATATCCTACGCTACTGATAAACGCTATTATATACGAAGATGCGGGCAAAAGCTGGCGTAGAAGATAATAAAATAGACTATACAGACAATCTGTTGTTTATTAAATCAATGTCTCTAGAATTCAAAATCGGAAGTAATCTGCCTGCGCGGAAACGGGAGGGGATTGGATGACAAGGAAAATACGCGAGAAAATTCAAAAGGAAAGCAAGGTGAAGCAGGCGTAGAAAATTGGCTTCATTAGATAGGACGGAGGCGCGTTATCATTGAACATACTGCCGTCACAGACAGCGATCCAACCAGACCTGCATCGGCTATGAATTCTTCATGAGCCGCTGTGTTTTTGTCGTCATGTTTGCCAATGTGGCGATGCAAATACTTGGTTGATATCTTCATATTGAAATACTAACTCAATCTCTAATTTGTAAACCAACTAATCCACCTAAACAATGTGGAATATAATCTAAATTTTATAACGAAGTATTGTAAATGTGAATGCTTGGATGGATGGATGGATGGATGGATGTTTGTTAATCACGCTTCAACGGCTGGACGGATCTGGTTGAAATTTGGCACAGAGATAGGTTATAGTCTGGAATAGCAATTAGGTTACTTTTTATCTCGGAAAATGCACGCTTCCTGTGGGATAGCAAAATATAGAAAGGTGCCTCCATAGATTGTATACCTTTTCTTCCGAAATAACCCCCACGCGGATGGAGCCGCGGGCAACATCTAGAATAGGCTTATATCTGACACATATTTTAAAAAGACACACACACATACACTCACGCCTGTAATCTCCGTAGGGGTAAGCAGAGGTGTAACCAGTACACCCATTTTTCGCCGAATTTCGGTCCCATAATGTGATAGGGGGCGAGCCTATCGCCATACCGGGCGCAGGTTCCAGACTCCGGGCTAATACTGAGGAATTTCTAGATAGAAAAACCTAATATCACTTTACCCGACCCGGGGATCGAACCCAAGACCTCAGCACAGCAGTCGTAACGCATGTGCAATTACAACTGCGCCACCGAGGCAGTCATTCATCAGTCATGTTTTAAAAAGAAGCTCACATAATCTAACAAATCTGAATGCCAGCAATATAGTACGCGTTCTTGTGTCGCCGCACAACACCATTCACATTTCACGTAGATATGAGACTCTGATTCTTGAAATATCAGATCTCGTTTTCGCACGAATACGTATTATCTGAAATATTGCTGTCAGCGATATTCTACAAGATGGCAATAAAACACAATTTTCTTTTTACATATGACACAATGAAATAAAAATTTGAAAAGGTTATTCGTTGTTCTTTCGGGACAGCTATCTAATTCCGTTTTCGTTGTATTGGGAATCGTAAGAAAACATTCAGCCTATGATAATAAAAGTTTGATTAAGTTATTACTAAGCTTTATTTACACAAAAAAAATATAATATAAAGGGCAGATTAGGTATAACTAGTGTTATTAGTGAATTATTAATTTACCTAGTTTGTTTTTGTTCTATGACGTGATAAACGCGTCTATCATCATATTAGATACAAATTCCAATCGCGGGCAACTAATATGCAGAAATCACAATTTGTGTTTGAGTTTTACTATTAGGAATGACCCGTGATTTGAACCCAGGACTTTTATTAGCCTGAATACGCTGCCAATACATTTATAAAACGTTTACATACCACTTTATGTATAACAATAACTGTAAACTGAAAGTTATTGTTATTAACCGACTTCAAAAAGGAGGAGGTTAACAATTCGTCGGAATCTTTTTTTTAATGTATGTTACCCGATTGCTCGAAGACGCCTGGACCGAGAAAATATTTTTTTGTTTCAAAGGGTATACTTCCCATGTAGTTCCATTGGCACCAAGTCAGGAACTGATGATGGGATCTCAGAAAAATCAAGGGAAACCCACAAATTTTATAGTGACGCATAATTTGTTTTTTATTGAAGTCTGTGTACTTTTTATGAATTAAAAAACTTTTTTACAGAAAGTATTATTTTATGTGAATATTTGTTAGATTTGTTGTTATTACATAGAAGTTTGTATACTAAATAGATGTTTTATGATATATAGGGAGAAAAGTATAGAACTAAGTTTTAGCATTGAGACCGCATAGCTCGGGTTGTACGAGGCTTGTTTATACGGCAATTGGCGTCGCAATGAACTGGTATTATAGCTGGGAGCAAGTTCTGAGCAAAGGCGTTCCGGAGTTGAGCAACAAATTGAAGCATGGCGGCGGCAACTCGCAAATAATCATACACAAGGTATTCGTGAGCTTTCTGTGTTGAAAGTTCATCCAACTTTACTCATAGTAATGGTACTGTGGTAAAAATGTAATTGCAAGATGTGAATTTCAATGATTTTTCATCCTTCCAGAAAGATTTCCACGAAGTCTATTCATATTTGGCGCAGCGGGTGAGTAACCGGCTGTGAAATGAGAGGCAGTGGGTTCGATTCTCACACCGAGACAAATGTTTGTGTGACAAACAGATATTTGTTTCGGGTCTGGGTGTTGTGGAACTGTAGTGCCCCGTAGTTCTCGATACCCAAGATACAGTTTTTACCTAGTGTGGGGTTAGAACTATTTTGTGTGACTGTTGGGTGTATTTATGTCGGATTTATTATTCTTTCGATTCGGTCAAACGTATAAATTCAAAATAGAACAGAAATGCTTTTGAATAGCACGTATGGCATTCACAAAAACGTAGCTAACATAATTTGAGTCTGTTGTTGCATAGGTAGTGCTTTGTTTTTTCCTCTTTTGGTTCTTTGAGGACCAACGAGTATGTAGCCGTACGGACAAGAACAAAGAAAAAGAACAGTACTATATAAAGACATGTCAAATTTCCGTAGAACTCACATATTCATTCAGCAAAATCCAATAATACCCTTTTGAATATTCTACGAGTCATTCAGTAAAAAGCTAATCCGTTGAATAATGGGGTTATAGATATCAACGGCGGAGCAGGCATGGTAAAAATCTGTCAATTGTTTGATGCTGCATAAGTTTACGGTATAAATAGTGGAATTTAAATGATAAATCCAAACAAATCCGCGTTTTTGTTAGCGATTTCACGGCTTTGTTGGAATATAGCTGCGAAATTGATTTCATATTATTTTAAAGCTTATACACTTTTCAATTTACTTGATATGAAAAGTAATTGCGAATTGTTTGTATTAATTGGAATTAAATATAATTATTTTGTGCCTGAGTCTGACTTAGAAAAAGGCATTACATTATTTGATATAAAATTATTTAGAAACAAAACAGTTCTTCTCCTATTATATTTATATATTTTATCTAATATTTTTTGTTGATGCAAAGTTAAACCATTTAAATCTAGATTTAGATTCTAGATCCTTTGTCATATTTGAAAATTAGTTTTCATCTAACAAAAACATACTGAAATTTGTTTGTTTTTATTAATTCTTGGCAAATAACAATACGATTTGAATGTATTATTTTAAACAAGGAGGGTTTTAAACGAAATATATTAGTATGTGTTTTATGTAATATAAAAGTTTAAAATAAATTATATTATTTTGATTTTACAGAGTGATGGAACAAATGGGATGTGTTTACGTGGAATCAGTAAATGTAATAAAAAGCAAGATCCTATAAGCATCATAGAAAATCTTTAAATATCGGAAACTGATCTACAAAGTGTTGAAACTCAGTAATATCTATACTATAAAACTGCAGGAGCACTTTGTCACATTAAATATTTTTGCAAATTTTGGTTGTGTGTTATAATATCGATATAGAACCCAAAACATTTTATTTTAATTATTGTCTGTCTGTCTGCCAAGGCATCACGTCTAAAGTACTGTGTTTTTAGAAAAGAATCGGCAATAAAACAAAAAAAAATATATCAAGGTAAAAATTTATTTATTTCATTAAAATCGGTTCATTAAATCAAAAGTTATGAGTATTTATAGTTCTCAACAGCTGTATTACGGCGTGGTGAGATATGAAGTGATTAGTAAAATAAGCTAGCTCCCAAAAATAAAATTCCACGTGGGTGAAGCCGCTGTCAATTGCTAGTATAGAATATAGTAGTAATTAGTAGGTTTCTATGGCGTTACATAGTGTGTCAGTCAGTCCGCTACAATACACAAAACAGTATTGCTTAGTATATTTACATAAGAGTGCTTAAAGTCCATAAGAATAAATTCTTGTAAGTTGACGTCCTTCTATATTCCGTATATAAGTTGGTATGGTGAATTAGTCTAATGTACGTTATATAGGGCTTACAGAAAAATTATACCAATTTCATACTCCTTTATTACAGTTGTACGATATGTTTGAATGTGGGATAGACATAATTCACGTTCAAATTCTTTGTTTCAATATTCGTAGATATCCTTACTCGTAGGTAATATTATCTATTCTTTTAAAATAATATTTAGTTTATTAATTACATGTTTGTTATGTATCTAAACATTGTTATGTTTAGATACATAACATTTAATATCATAAAATGTGACAAAATAATCTTGTATGTCTGTTACATGTTGTAAGTAAGTATTGAGATACATTCATACATAAAGTATTGAATTAACATGGTTCGAATATTCAATGTCATCTGTTAATGTCCGGCTCAACCAGAGACATTATATCGTAATCAAATTAAGATGCTAAGAAGTTATTAAATTCTTAGCTGCAAGGTTCCGACACAAAATTAGGTTAGTGAATTTACGTACAATATCATGGGGATTGGAATTAATTATCTTAACTTTCTTTACTCTAATGCAAGTTGAAAAAAATTCAAATAATATTTCGTAACTAGGTTTTACCCGCAGCTCCGTGTGCATGATTAGACTTATTGTTATATAAACTGCTTTCATCATCATAGCGAGGAAAAATATATACCAGTCTAATCATAATAATTTTACACAAAATGTTTCATCAAAATATAATGTAATTTTTGTTTGAGCCCTCGAACAAATAAACAAATAAACTTAAACAAGTAAACTTCAAATTGCATGATTATTAGTATTATTTTTATTAACCGATTTCAAAAAAGGAGGAGGTTAACAATTCATCAGATTTTTTTTTTTATGTATGTTACCCGATTACTCAAAGACGCCTGGACCGATTCGAGAAATTATTTTTTTGTTTAAAAGGGTATACTTTGCAGGTGGTCCCAATGGCACCAAGACAGGATCTGATGATAGGATCTCAGAAAAATCAAGGACAACCTTAAAATGTTATAGTTACGCATAATTTGTTTTTTATTGAAGTCGGTGTAATTTTTGTATGCTTTAATATTTATTGTCCCTTTTTATTTACGTATGTTCGTAAATTATATGTATTACGTGTATTGTTATTCGGAAACTAATATCCATCTGTCGGTCAATATGTCACATAATTGTTGTATGTTTAAAATTATTATAGTACTTAAATCAAATTTTGGCTTCGTTATGGCAGCTTCGCTGTCTAAAGTAAGCTCCAAGTTAAATAATTTTGGGAATTCATTTTCCTAAATTGATGGTCGAACTTCAAAATTGAGACGCTGGTTTAAGTGAGTTACTATATATAGCTAGCTTCTATACACATATATAGCTTTGTTGAACCAACCTGAAATTTAGTCATATTGCATTATATTTCATGGTTATTGGCGAGGCAAATAGCATGGATTTTTACATAATGCAGAATAGTATTTTTTTTAGCTCCTGGTAACATAAAATATATTTTTCTTACAATTTAGTAAATTTAATCCGTGTAAAGAAAGAAAAGCAGGCCCAGCAATGGGATTGTCGTACGAGGCGACTAATTGGGGCCATCGGGGGTCGCGGGCTCGCAGCGGGGGGCTGTCAGCCCGAATCGATGCACTCCCAGTTTCGGAGCATCGTGCGACCCCGAGATGGACGGCAGCGCGTGTGGTAAGGCCTCGTTCGCTGTCGTTGTTCGGTGCGCGGGGGCTCCTAAGCCCTCCCATGGAGATGGGCTGCTACGCAGCACCGCGCAGGGGCGGTTCCGGCAGCAATTCTAGCACTCCTTAGAATACCCCGGGATCGCTCCGTAAGCGCCGAAGAAGGCCACCGCGGGGTTTTAGCTGGTAGTGTCGGGTGGGGTGTACATAGGGGGTAGGGACTCGGCCCAGCGGCTGGCCGGATAGCCATCATCCGGGCGAGGGGGATGCTGGGTCGTAAGACCGGCTAGTCCAGCATAACCATTTTATTCTTATTCCGCTTCCCCCCGGAGCGGGCGGTAGTAATAAAACGCTTTCCCCGCGACAAAAAAAAAAAAAAAGGCCCAGCAATGGGATAGTGTACAATATAAGACTGATTGCCTCGGTGGTGCAGTTGTAATTGCGCATGCTTCACGACTGCTGTGCTGAGGTCTCGGGTTTGATTCCCGGGTCGGGTAAAATGATATTGAGTTTTCTATCTAGAAATTCTCAGGATTAGCCCGGAGTCTGGAATTTGTGCCCGGTATGGCGATAGGCTCGCCCCCTGTTACATTATGGAACCGAAATTCGGCGAAAAGTGGGTGTACTGGTTACACCTCTGCCTACCCCTTCGGGGATTGCAGGCGTGAGTGTATATAGGGCTGGTATCATATATATTATCACAAATCAGTAAATGTCTTAAATACATAGTGTCTTTAACAATAGGAGAACTAGCGTCGGTTTCCGATTTATTACCTTTCTCTACTCACGCCCACATATTAACTGGAAAGTGTACATAAATATACAATTAGTAGAAACCATATTTCTTCAAGGTATAACCAGAAAGATAGCATTGTCATGCTTAAAATCTTTTCTTGCCCATAATTATGGCCTAGTGTGAAGAAGCAGGCCTACATGGTTGTATGATGGCTAGACAGGCGCGACGGTGCGCCAACGTTCACACAGGTGCTGACGGACCACGGGTGTTTCGGTTCGTTCCTGTGTCGGATCAGAAAGGAGGTGTGCCACCACTGTGATAACTGCCACGAGGACACGGCCCAAAACACGTTGGAGGAGTGCCTGGGACGAAGAGCGCAGCGAGCAGTCGTCGGAGGAGACCTCTCGCTGCCGGCCGTGGTGTCCATGGTCGCCCGCCTGAAGTCTCGCAGAAGGAGAGTGCCGAAAGGGATCGGCAACAGTATGATCCTTCCCGCCGCCAGAGTAGACGTAGGAGGCGCCGGGTGGACGACTGACCAGCGTCTCCCGCCCTGTGGAATGGGGGCGTTTGAATTCCACCAGGGTAACCCCTGCCTGTCGTACGAGGCGACTATTTGGGGCCATCGGCCATCGTGCGACCCCGAGATGGAAGACAGCACGGGTGGTAAGGCCTCGTTCGCTGTCGTTGTTCGCTGCGCAGGGGTTCCTTAGCCCCCCAAGGAGGTGGGTGCCGCGCAGGGGCGGTTCTGGCAGCAATTCTAGCTCTCCTTAGTATACCTCGGATCGCCCCGTAAGCACCGAAGAAGGCCACCGCGGGGTTTTAGCTGGTAGTGTCGGGTGGGGTGTACATAGGGGGTAGGGACTCGGCCTAGCGGCTGCCCGGACAGCCATCGTCCAAGCGAGGGGGTGCTGGGCGTTTTATTCTTATGCTTCCCCCCTGAGCGGGTGGCAGTAATAAAATGCTTTCCCCGCGACAAAAAAAGACCTGCATGATTGTGTTGAGTAGCGAGGGATAGATTGTCTCTCACTACTCGATACTCTAACTGGACGGCACTGCGCTTACCATCAGGTGCAGGGAGGTCACTTTGGCGTGCCAGGATAAAAAAAGAACCTGGCCAATGCTTTGTTTTTAGATAACACCATAAGCAATGTGTTACTCGAAATAGTTCAGTCCAAACGAAGAGACTAATCTTTCCCGGGAAAGTTTGTTACAATGGCGTCTACAAAGAAGCACAACATTAGCAGATAAACTATTTGAGAGTATACAGTTTATTATTTGTAGAAAATGATCACCGTAGGGATTAAGTCGCTACAAATCAGGCGTGTTCCATTTCCGGGACAAATCTAGGAATTTTATTTTAGAAAAGATGATATTTCTTGATAAAAACGACTGCAGAATAAAATTTTATCGTACAATGTAATATTTATTTATTTGAAATAACATTAGGTAATATACAGTAACAACAGTGTGTTTATCTCTTGAAGGTATTTAGAGCTTACACTTGTATATTGTCGTCGCAATTAAAATTAAATGAATGAATGATCGCGCTACCGGGCACATGTTCCAGACTCCGAGCTAATACCGAGAATTTCTAAATAGAAAAACCCAATATCGCTTTACCCGACCCGGGAATCGAACCCGAGACCTCAGCACAACAGTTGTAACGCATACGCAATTACAACTGCGTCACCGAGGCAGTCAGTAATTTTTGTCCTACAGTAAATAGTGAGAGAAATTCTTGTGGTATAAACAACTTTTGCGCGTAGGACCGGGATAATATACCACGCAATATGTAAGACAACGTGGCTATTAATCTATATAAATATTAACTAAGCAACATAAAAAAAATCTGCTGGTTAGTTATCATTTTTGATGAACTCATTATCGATACATGTTGGACGGGCCTCTTTGATCAAACCATACATTTTGTAGGACAAATATTTTTTCGAATAATTCACATAATTATCTTGAGATATAACAAAAAACGCCCAGTTAGTGATACATTTTTTGAGAATCATCAAATCGACATATTTTATCCTTGTTACCCCTGTTAGCTACCACAATCGAAACATTTTGTAAGAAAATAGTTGGGCGTCTCATCAAAATGAAGCTACTCACGGAAAATTTACTTGATAGTAATCAATAGGAAACCTAGTACTAGGTAACCCAGACTATGTACTTAACGTTCACGATCGCGTCAAACGATAAACACGAGTGTCAGTGATTTCGTCATGTATTAACGGCACTACTTAAAACTATGCGTTAATGACGCTATATTCTATCTATCTATGTTACCTGTAGTTTTACAGAGCTAAATTAGCATAATGATTAAATCTATCGAATCTGTGCGACCATACCAATATAAAAGTTTCATAGGTGCCATTAACTGACACTCATTTTAGCCAGTCATACCGATACCAAAGCTTTATAGCTGCCATTACCTGATACTAATTTTAGTTTAGCCAGCTGCCTGTGTTGAATGTATTATTATATTCCCAAACGTGGAACGGAAATATAATTAATGTTGATATATTGTATTTTTGAATGTACACACTTTTAATTTAATTGATTTGTATTAGTGGCGGTTACATCATATTATAATGTTAACTTTGGCATTTATTCGTTGGGCGTGTGTAAATAGAAAATCAATAAAATATAAACATAAGATACAAGAAGGTAAGATTCATATACCCGTATTCATAAAATAACAAAGGTAAATAAACTTATTTATACTAATTACATAATTAATTATGGAATTGGACAATTTACTTTATCAATATAATCTTCTCAAATCAATCGATAGCCTAACAAGGATCGGTATGGGTAGCTTAAACGACAGTCCCGGGTTCAAAACCAGCCTTAAAGACAGGCACGTCTGGTTTTTTAAAGTTACATATATATTCGTTGTTAGAATTAGAAGTAATTGGTCAGTTTACAAAATTAGTAGGTAACTAATATTAATTAGCTTTTAAATAAACGTATTATAAAGAAAATTCTGTAAAAATTGCAAGAAATAGGAAGGCTTTTTTATTTTTTCTTTTATTTATTTATATATTCGTTGTTAATTTTATCGTTTAAATCAAGAAAAGAGGACAACTACATTCTCGAATTCTGAAATAACACTTCGAACCTCATTGAAGTCTGTCAACACTTATAAGGCTAGCATCGAAGATAAAATATAACCCTCATTAGTAGAGGTTTGTGCCCTGCAGTAAAAAAGTAAATATATTATTACATTTTAAATAAAAATTAAACCGCCTTCAAAAAAACCCAGACACAACTAAAAAGCAAAAAATAATTGGTTACATTTAAATCAATTAGTTATATGCAATTTAAATCAATTATTTTTGGAGTCGGTGCCGGTGTTGTTTTCTTTACTTTTAGATTTATAAAAACCAAGTCTGGATCTATTTTATATTTTTTTGTATGCCTGATTATTCTGTTTTTTCCATGTTTTGGCTGGCACCGACTCCAAATAATTGATTTAAATTGCATATAACTAATTGATTTAAATGTAACCAATTATTTTTTGCTTTTTAGTTGTGTCTGGGTTTTTTTGAAGGCGGTTTAATTTTTATTTAAAATGTAATAATTTATTTTTTGCTTTTTAGTGGTAAATTATATAAAATCGGTTAAAAGCTGCTGAAGATATTAGAATTTACGTGTATTTTAATTTTATCACCCCCCTCCCTCACCCCCACCCCTTTTACCCTCTCTCACTGAAACTTAACTTTTATAATGAACGTAATGCAAAAAGAACCACTGGAATACTACCTAATTTTAAGGAGTTACCCTCTCCAGCTCCGAAGATATTCATCAGATCTTCACCATATTTTTATGGGACCAAATGACAAGCACCAGCTTTCAATCAAAGAAAGAATGGTCGAAATCGGTTCACACAGTACAGAGAAACGAGGTAACAAACATAAAAAAAAAAAAAAAGCAACATACAGTCGAATTGAGAACCTCCTCCTTTTTTTGAAGTCGGTTAAAAAGCTGATTTTATTTTTGTTTTATATACGTTTGTTACTTATTTCCAAAAATATATATAATTCTGCAACTTCAAAACAAAATTCTAATTTTAACATCATCTTAAGTATGTTCAGAAATGGAATTCATAAAATGAAATATCAGCTGTTATGCACATTTAAAAACGGTATAATAGGGTCCTGGAATCATATTGCAGAATCTTGTAATACCGCTGGATATCATTTTATTTTGTTAGGTTATATTTATTTTATCCTGGCACAGCAAAATGACCACATTGCACCTGATGGTCAGCGCAGTGCCGTCCAATTAGAGTATCGAGTAGAGATAAACAATATCCTCCGCTACTCAACACAATCATGCCGGCCTGCTTCTTCACACTACGCTATGGGCAAGAAGGTGAAGAAGCGATTGAGGGCCTAGTGTCAGAGTACCCAGAAGGCTGCAAAACGGCCAAACAGCGTACCCTAATTCTAGACCCCCGACAAAATATACACTCCACACGAATTCATTTTCGGGAAAAGCACGTAACTATTAAAGTATAAAATTATTTCGCCGAATACATTAATTAGGCGCGCGAACCTTATTCCCAGAGCTGTCTCAGAATAAGTACTATTTGTTTTAATTACATTATTTTTTTTTTAATATAGGTGAATGCTCTATTATTTCTAAGTTTAATAAAAATGTGATGAATTATAAAGGCAAAGAATGGTATACTTCAAAGAAAAGTTTGAAGTACATTATGATTATACATTTCTAAACAATATAAGTATATAAGATATAGCATGTAAGTTTTTAATTTTTGTTAATGTAAAAGAAAAAAAAAAACACATTTTATACAGTAATATTATAAGTGCATTATAAACCTATAAGCATATATGAATAACATGATTAAATTTTTACTTAAACTTCTCTATTTATGACAGCATGTAACACAAATAACGGCATACATGGGTTTTGACATTTATAATAAACGGTGTGTGTAGCAAAAATATAATAAATTAATTACATAAGATTAATTATTAAATAAACGTTAATAATGCTGTTGCTAAGTTTATTAAATAAAACATGCTGTAATGTATAAATTAATGGTAAGCATAGTATACAATTTGCTATATCATATTATTTGTACAATGGAGTAGTAAAGTGTTGCGTGTCACTTGGACCACTTAACACATATTGAACAAGGTAGACAACGGGAAAACGTGGGCAAACAATGTCACATGACACTCAAGGAAAACTTCTCTGTAAACAATCTTGAAAGATATGAACACGTAAGATAGTTGTATCTTAAGGTAAGTTATAAGTTCAAGGGAAGTATAAAAAGAACTAAACAAAGTTAAAGTTGTACAAGTAAATCGAACAACTTCGATCTTTGAATAAGTAATTACTTTCTATTTGATTCACATAAACAATCACTCACCGTCGGAAGAGTTCACTTCGCTAATTACGAGCAGTAACAAACCAGGCACCAATGCCGAACACGACGTTAATATTTGTTTGATCATATTGTTAAATTACTTTAACCCAGTGACATCGTAGTCAAAGGAAGTTTTCCATAAATAATAAATGTATGAACGGCGTTCGTGACTGTCGGCGGTTGAGTCGGTTCATTCATTTGCCATATGGTTTTGTTTCGACGAACGTCAAAATGAACAAATTGCGGTTCGTGTCGGAAGCGCACGTTGCGGCGCGGATTAGTAGCGTAGTGGCACGTTTCGGCGTAATGTCAGCTATCGGCGTAGCGCTGCGAGCTCGCGGCGCTCCGGCTGCGTACTGGCCGCGCTACACTGCCCGCCACGCTTTGTCTACCAGTCTTCTACGCTCGTAGCGCTTGCGTAGCCCCGCCTCGCTCTCAGATGAAAGGACGGAACATTACCAGTATTTGTAACAGTTTGCGTCAAATTGATATAAATGGAGACGGTTTTAATAAAGTGTAATTGACTTTTGCCGACTTTACGTCGCATTAATTTCGACCACGCTAAGACGCCTCGGGCAGGTGCGGCTTTAAATACCACCGGAATAACTTCGCATTTGGCTATGAATAATCTCGAATTTAAATGAATGTTAATTATGATGACTTTTTAAGTTCCCTCTTATATTTCTGAGATTGATGTTAAAATATAAAACGTCTGTCAGTTCGCTATTCGTTCAGAAGTATATTATCTAAACGTGGGAGTAAATTAAACATAATTCTATATTTCGAGAACAGAATTTATGATTATTGTTTAGAAACTGAAAGCGTAATATAGAATTAATGTAATTCGAATAAACAAATACAACAAATTGTAATATATTTTATAGTCCCTATATATTAGTTCTAAACTAAATAGGAAGAGTAAAAGTTTGACGACTTTGTTAATAATAGTTAGATTAAAGTGCGACCACTACGTTATAGTGACGTGGGTTTAGATGCCAGACAGGAAGCAACCACGATTAGTCAATAAAGTGTCTACGCTCCTAGGAAAGCACGTTGGTCCATCTACGTTGTAGACAAGAATCATTAGGCTGAGCTAGTAATGCAAAGTTAACCTCAAATCTCACACACCGAGATATCAGTAGCGATGTCTACAGTTTTCAAAGGCAAGCCGACGCTAGCTAATTATATTTTATTGACAGCCTCCGTGGCGCAGGAGATGAATAGTCGGCTGATAAACGAGATGCTGTGGGTTCGATTCCTTCACTGAGACATATTTGTGTGAAATGCAGATATTTGTTTCGGGTCTGGGTGTTGTAGGACCGTAGTCCCTCGTAGTTCTTGATACCATGTATGACTTAGTGTTGGGTCAGGACTTTTGGGTTGTGTGTTGGGTGTAAAAAATCTATGTAAAGTTTTGTTGTAGATTGTTGTTAATTAAGAATATTATTTTTCTCTTATTTATGTCATGAAAACGTATAAAATTAAAGAATGTGGTAATTCGTGCCATTTCACGCAATTGTCGGCTATCTGTTGTTTTCACTACGTTTATAACAAAATATGGTTATTTTAATTGTAAATATTAGTTTAGAAATTGAAGACTTATGCAAACAAATCATTAATATAATTCTTTTTCTTTGGTCAGCGTTACTGCTACGTTCGTTGGAAATGAGGTCACGTCTGTTGACACTTTTATTAATAATTATGTTAACATAACTGATTGGAGCATCGGCACTAGTATTACTTATTGAATAACCACTTAAGTGTTTCGCAACGTCGAGGTCCTTGAATATTTATTTTAAATCACATGATGTGTATTCGTTTTCCTTTATTAGTTTATTATTATATAATAAATTATTTGTCAGATCAAGGAACTAACAAGGAATCACGAAACGATGAATCTTATTCATTGAATGACATCTTTATATTCTAAATATGCTGACTCTGCATTTTGTCTTGACTCGGCATACTGACTTTAATGTACTTGTTTGTAGGTACAGTGGAATCCATAATATTCACAACCTGTAGAGTCCCACTGCTGGGTATAGTCCTCTTTCATGTTATGCCACGTGCCACGGTCCTGAGCTAGTCTCATTCAGATTCGACCTCCGATCTTAACGAAGTCGTCGACCCATCTTGCTGCTGGACGGCCTACGCTGCGCTTTCCTTGTCTCGGCCACATTCAGTTAGAGACTTACTCCACCTACCATCATCTCGCCTAGCCATATGTCCCGCCCAACTCCATTTAAGGCCTTACCTGACCGATATTTCTATCCTTGGTCCGTCGTCGTATTTATTTGTCATTTGTTTGCAGTCCATATACATTTGTATTTTTTCGATGGTAATTCACATAATAATGTGTTTTTATAACTAAGTACGTATACGGTGGTGACTATGGGCGCCGGTGTCGCTTGAACGTCAAAGTGATGATCAGATGATCATTCGTAGTCTCATAGGCATTTCATACAGCCCCAATGAATTTGGTATAAAAAGAAGATTATCAAAAAAAACGCATGACATAGCACCTTCAATATATGCGGATATTTTCATACAAATTTTATGCAAGAAAACAAAAAAAATGTTGATATAAATAACGTATTTGTATTTAATTGTTAATATAAATTATTTTGCAATATTCTTTTCTAAATAATAAGAAAATTCTTTATTTTATTGTCGTTACTGATAATAATAAGATTCTCGTCAGAAATATCGGAACGTTTCAGCACGCCTGTGGATCCAATAAGCATCAATAAATAATTATAATATGTAAATTCATCGATGATGTCATTTAACGTTGCGACAGCATACATGCTCCGGGAAATCATGATTATTTAACCTTTTGTTAATTATATCATACAAGGCGCATTCAGGGTTGCAGCGGCGGGCCATCCGCATTGCGAATGATGGGCCGCTACATCCGCGCAGAGACATTTCTTCGCTTAGCGTGTTCTACCGTCTGTATGGTGAATCCTCCGTAGAATTGTTTAATCTTATCCCATCCTGTTCTTTCCACATTAGAACCACGTATACTGGCTTGCGAAGCCACGGTTTTCGACCAAAGTTTTCGGACGACCACGAGGTTCATTTTTTCAGGTCGAAATTTCCAGAACGGAAGCGGGCTAACCAATAACAAGTGGTGCGTTGGTTTGTAGTGTTAGCTCCGTAAACGTCATTGATGTTGCGTACCGATTGTGCCGCGTTGCTACCACGATGGTACTCATATTCCATAATTACTCGAATTTTAAACGTTTCCATGATGACGAAAAAGATTCATATGTGATGAAAACATAACACTAATCAATAAACAAATGACTACTTTTCGAAAAAGAATTCCATGTTTTTTAAATTAATTTGAAATTATAATTCTTAGCCAAACAAAAATTATTTTGATTTGAAATGGCCAGTACTGCAGAATGGCAATTTCATAGGTAAAGACCTCTTATGCTTGGCGAGCCGTGATACTCAGTTTATACATGCGTGAGCATATAAATTAAAATATCTTCTAAATATGAATAATATATTACAATAATCCTATGTCTGACGTGAATTGAAGAGTGCAGTGTAGTGCCATTCAGTGCTTTGATATTCAATATTTTGAACGGTCATTTACTATCAACCGTGTCACCTGCTAGTCTTATGATTCAGACGAATACAGAAGAAAACTCATATTTATAAGTCTTCTTATGCTAAATAAGTCTATAACATCGTCGATAAAGCGTGTCAATTTGGATATTTGCGGCTAATACTATTTATGTGGGGATAATAAATAGAGTTAAGGACGATAAACGCGAGCAAGAAGGCGGGTTGCCTTGCCCGGATCCACGGCTGCTAAGCCCGCGAACCCTTTTTTCCGTCTTCACAAATCGTCGGGGATTAAGCCGGGAGAGCTCACACCTTTTCACGAATATTTTTTTGTGGTTCAACGGCAGTAAAACGCTATGATACAAAAAGTTTTCCTGACGATCAATAAGTGTTTTGAAAGGTAATGTTTCTTTACACCTTCTAATTTTCAGATGCAGGTTAATGACCAGGATTTAGAGATGTATTTTTCGTAGTAGAATGTAATTTTTTTTACTGGTGTTTATGATAATATATTTAATAAGTCTTTTTATTTCAAAAATCTGCCGAATGAATTGGCAGGACTGAAAATAATATTTTAATTGAAATGGAATAAAGACTACAAAGAGTTTCGTTGTGGTAGGACTAATATACATACATACATATACACTCACGCCCGTATCCCATGAGGGTAGACAGAGACTATTGAGTGCCACAAGCTACGATCTTGACACACTTCTTTCGCCTCTTCCATATTCATACATCTTCTCACACATTTACGACGGTTGTAGGTATTCCTGATATGTTCTTTCATATTTAACGTTTATTTGATTCGTATACGTTCTCCTTGGGCGCCCTCTACTACTGCGACTAATATACATAATGGATAAATAGATGAAATAATTAGGAGTATCTAGTTTCTATTTGGACATAGTCTCTAAGTGGTACAAGTATTGAGAGTAAACAACGATCGCGCTAAGTAATTGGTCTTAGTGTTACGTAAAAGGATTGTGCCTTTATTCGACCTTTGTTGCTTGTTTTCACGTTATTTTAAATCTTAAATCGTTATTCTTTGATGTCAAATAAAAATTATTGCATTGTAAACATTTTGAGAAAATCTTTTTACACGCGGCGAGGAGAACGTAAAAGTTTGTTCGTTTCAAATTCAATATATTATGGCGAGCGTGCTCTCGCTCAGCCGACACCGAAACTCACTCGAGCGTAGCTCACAGAAAATTTATTGTTTTTCTAAGAAAATTTTCTTTGCACGGTCCTACATCCTTGTTCAGCCTCTGGGGAAGAGTTACAAAAAGTTAATGATGGCTTGAAGTGGTTGGATTGTTTAACCTTATTGTTTTTATTTAACTCAAAACTGGTTTTGACTGAAATACATATTATATATGAGCGGTTAAGTTGTTTGTTACTCAGATTAATATTATACTTATTTGTTGTAAACGAGGTGAAATAAATAAATGTATTGCCGAGATAATACAAAGAGCGGGTTAATGAACAGGGACGTTAAAAACCAAATATGGCATACAAACAAAAAGGCCCTGGCCCCGAAGGCGCAGTATCAAGATAAAGTCTTTTATCGGACACATAATAACATCCTGTGAAAAATCGTTAGCCCGTGTTCACGTTGGGACACGTGCGCGCGGGGCACTCTCGAGACTGATCCCTCTTTCTTCTTAGATTAAATTTGTTCCTATAAAAATGTGTCCTCCAGTCTGTAACGTCGAAAATGTGCAGATGTTGCCGGCTAGTGTATGAAATCTACGATAGGGTTCGCGCGACGTGCCGTGCCTACAGACATAGGCTACCCCGAAGACGGCTAGTCTACTCGTACATTTGATTATTATTAACTATATCACAGCTAACAAACACAAATTTGAACTTGGAAGTGTTACATCATGTTGTAATTGTTTAAAGGTATAATAATATGTTTAGATTATTTATAATGTGTTGTACATTATAAAAAAAACAGAAAGTTTGAGAAACTATGTCTATATTCATTTGCACTTATTGTATTATAAAAAAGTATTTCTAAGTACTAGAATAAATTAATCCAATTTTTTTTATAAAACGCTATGAAATTAATTTATCAGTATGGCCCATAAATCTAGTTTTCTTAAAAAAGTAAAAATATAACACAAAATTAATGAAATAAAATTCAGATTTATCGAAAAGAATCAGCGAAAGTGCTCCGAAAAACTTTTATTTTGCGATCACGAACTGAAACTTGTACATTTAAGTTTGGAAAAATGCGAATCATTCTAAGTTAGTAATCAATATTTAAAGAAAGGAAAGTTGAAAACAAAATAAATCTTTTTAACAACGAAGTTTTGATACCTACCCTTTCTAATGGATTTCATTATTTGATACTGTCATTAAATCTTGTAATCTTTCTTTGTGAGCTGTACTTGTATATTCCTTTTTTTGTTGTAAAACCGTATAACAAGTACTTTGTGTTACTTTATAATTGAATAAAAACAAATTCCATCTTTGGTTGTTACTGTTGTTAATTTGCTACAGACAATATAAGCAGTAAAAGTGGAAACTTGTACAGCGTAATGCGAGAGCGACAGTCCACAAAATCATATTATAATTTTATTAATTAAGTATAAGGTAAATATACCAAATTTAACTAAAGACACATATTAAAACATTTATTTTGTTTGCATTAACGAGATGATAGGCGCGTTGTAGATAAAAGGCTTCTTATGCTAATCCTGTAATTAAATTAGTATTGATAAAGGGAATATACAAAGAAGGTATTGTTGGTTCGGTTTTGTAAACAACGTGGAAAGGCGCCGACTGAAGTAGAGCGGGCGCTCGCGCAGCCAACAATACGGCCCCGATAATGCTTACATCCCTGAACGATCAATCTTTGGGCTATTAAGATGTTTTAGCGCCTTGATGTATTGTTTCAGCCTCAATAAAGTTTTGATGAATTTTCGCCTTCTCCCTCGGCCTTTGTTGAAAATGAGGCGTCGGATATTGATGAATAATTTGACGGCTAAGTAACGATGCTGTAATTATTTAAAGGGTGATATCGAGTTTCGTTATTGTTTATTTAAAAACTTATTAGTATACACCGCTAAGCAACATTTTTAATTGTTTATGTTTTTGAGTATTTATTATTTGCTGACGGTGCATAAATTTTACCGACGGTAAAGGACGACAACGGTATAAATTAGGCGAAATTTAAAAAAAGTGAATGTATAATATTAGTGTATTTCCTATTATTGGAAATACCGAAGGTACATTAATAATGACAACCTAAGTGGGGAGTGGTAAATGTTTAGCATAAAACGGGATGCCTTCCGCGCTCCGGGGTTCAGTTGAGTTGTGAAGAAGACTAGGTTATTGCCAGGATATTCGTGGTTTGTTCGCGGGCACTAAGTGTAAAGTGTGTAAACAGTTCAAAGGTCGCGTAGTTCAGCTTAGAGGGTAATGTTGGTAGATTAGTTATAAAGATATTAATTATAAATCAATCAATAAAATGGTAAACATTGTATTTGTGCCTTTTTATATATCCATCTTTATAGTTTTGTTGATGTTGCTAACAATAAATATTTTTTTATGATTGCATATAAAAGGTATATAGTATATACTAATATAAGAAACACATTTTCACTTTTAAGGTTATGGAAGACCATAAAAATAACAAAGGTTTAGAGTTGAGGGTTGTTCGTTCAAATCCGCCAACAGTTCGCACGCGACACGGACCGACGGAGAAAGCACGTGTGGATACGAAACGCTAATATAATACGCTATAATATTTCATGCATGCGCCATGATTCGCCGTTTTATCGCGATAGGGAAATCGTGAATTCGCAGGAAAGAATTTTCTTTATAGTCTCCTAAAAAGTTTTCACTCACATGTACGAGTACGTATGGAGACAAGAGAATGCCGTAGAGTAATGTCATCCGCTTTCCAAATTTCCCTTCATAATGGAATTAGGTTATATTTTTATTGTGACATCGTCTTCCCTTCGGAAACGAAATTGAGATATTGTTTTAAATTATACTAGTAATGTATATTTTTGTCTGTCAAGTACAGGAGCGGTATTATTGCGAAAAATATTTTTCCTCGTATTGGCCCAAAGAATTTACGCCTAAGATTTTACATATACAAGATTAATAATAATAAAACAGGAATGAGTGACATGAATAAACTGAGTAAAAAATTTGAAATGATGATATTGGATGAAATCAAGAAATGCAAAATAAAAGACATGTAGGATACAGTAAAAAAGGACAAAGAAAAATTAAGTCCTTTGAAGAAAGAAGAAAATGTTAGAAAATATGCCACCTGTTCAAAATATGAGGGAATCGATACCTGAAAAAAAAGCGTTTCAAATGGAAGCGGAGTAGTTTGCGCGGCGAGCAATCCGTTGTAGTCTGCGGTTATGTTCGCCTGACATATCCACGGATCTTTTGTGGGCAAACAAATGATAGACTTTTGAATAGAACCTTTAATTTCTGAACAAAAATAAATCACATAAAAGCTTTACGTTTACCGACATAATTTTACCGAGGCCTAGTGTGAAGAAGCTACACAGCAGGCCGGCATGATTGTGTTGAGTAGCGAGGGATAGATTGTCTCTCGCTACTTGATACTCTAACTGGACGGCACTGCACTTACCATCAGGTTCAGTGTGGTAACTTTGCTGTTCCAGGATAAAAAAAAAAAGAATAATTCACGACTGCCTCCGTAGCGCGGCGGGCGAGTAGCCGGTTGTGAAACCAGAGGCCGTGGGTTCGATGCCCGCACCGAGACTAATGTTTGTGTGACAGACAGATATTTGTTTCGGGTCTGGGTGTTGTGGTACCGTAGTTCCTCGTAGATCTTGATACCCACGATACAGGTTTTACCTAGTGTGGGGAACTATGTGTGTGACTGTTGCGTGTATTTAATTAACGACAATTGATTCACCGTGTAATGTAATAATCAATTTTATCGTTATTAACTTAGTTACCTGACTAAAGTACGATTATTAAATGTTTCCCAATATAATTCATAAAAACTATATATTTTACATGGGTTGTAGAATTGGCTGCATATAAAGACATGAACATATGCACAATTTGTCAAAAATTACGATCGATTTAAAAACAATTCTCTGTTACAACGTGACGATGTCGTAAAATTCTCATACAAAGAGCATGAACGAAAAATACGAGCCTGGTACGTGATAAAATAATAGGCATTGCGAGCACATGCCTTTAAAAGAGTGCTTGTGAATGTGTTTGACAACTGGTAGTAATTTTAGAAAAGAATGGACGCGACATGACTGCCATTGCCTCGCTCACTCGATCTCGTATAAATTGCAACGAAAATGATATCGCGATATTTGTTATAAAGTTATGGTAATGTGGAGACCACTCAGAGTTGAACAGTACTAAGCCTTTATATGTAAAAGGACTACTATTTATAGTCCGGAGAAGGATTCCTTTCATTCACAATTTATAAAATGAATAAATAATACTGTGAGTTTTTGGTCGACGGCTGCCATAAAATGGACGTGATTGGAAACGTCTCGATCACTTTGCAAATGTCAATATAAAGACATCAATCACTCTTACCTGCGAACATTCAATTCTCGAGAGAAAACTGCCAGCCACATAAAAAATACCTTTTTTTAAAGAAGCATTATCCAAATAGACTTTTGTGATCAAGCTCTTAAAGGACTTTTTCAACTTTCCCAATAAAATGTACTAATGTTTAGCATAAATCACTTTTTGCTATTGATATTTCATTTCGACATTTTAATTTATTGATTTCTAAGATTGATCCATCTATAATTTTTTCATTATCATTCGTATTTTATTACTAACTATTTATAAGTATAAAGCACATTCGCGTGATTTATAGGTATATATAGACAGCCTCGGTAGCGCAGTTGTAATTGCACATGCGTTACGATTGCTGTGCTGAGGTTTCGGGTTCGATCCCCGGGTCGGGTAAAATGATATTGGGTTTTTGTATCTAGAAATTCCTTAGTATTAGTCCGGAATCTGTGAATTATGGGATTGAAATTCGGCGAAAAGTGGGTGTACTGGTTACACCTCTGCTTACCCCTTCGGGGATTACAGGCGTGAGTGTATGTGTGTGTGTGCGAGGTATTTATATTTTATATTTATATCACATTACTACATTTCAAAACATAGACAAACAAAGTGAATGATTCTAATTTCGTATAGTTATTACTATGTAGTTGCTGCTTTATTTTTATCTTTGTTATGATGATGTTTTGTTGATGAATTACTTTTTGAGGAACTAAATCTATCTTTGGAATGTATATACAACTACACCAACCTTTCAACTTTACAAGTAGACAGTCGAGAACGCCGTTGATACTCGCGTCTCATGCTTCACTCGACTATCGAAATTCGGCCATGAGGAATGGCAAGTCAGTATTGGGCCGGATCTATTGATTGTTATTTTATGTAGATACGTAGATATACACTTACGCCAGTAATCCCCGAAGGGGTAGGCAGAGGTGTAACCAGTACACCCACTTTTCGCCAAATTTATTACGATCCCATAATGTGTTAGGGTCATAAGCCGTATATCGTCATACCGGGCACAATTCCAGACATCAGGCTGCTACTGAGTATTTTTAAACAGTAAAACCAATATCACATTACCCGACCCGGGGATCGAACCTGAGACCTCAGCAAAGCAGTCGTAACGCATGCCCAACTACAACTGCGTCACGGAGGCAGTGATATTTTATGTATGCATTATTTCATTGTACGTGTGCATATATTACAAAGAGACAGACCAAGTTATGTTATATCAATTTATTTCACACATCGTTAATATCGTGATTGATTTCAACGCCGGCCCTAACGATACATGAAATATTCGCACTCATTAAATCACGTGCCACGGGACCGAGTGAGCACTCTAGGCCTCTCATCCAATTACGACTCAATAAATACAATATGATGCTGAGAGCTTAAATTAATACAATTTTATCAGTACATTGGTAAGGATAATAATATATATGGCATCCTACTAATATTATAAATGCGAATGTTTGGATGGATGGATGTTTGTTACTCAATCAGACTACAACAGCTCGAGGAATTTGGTTGAAATTTGGCACAGAGATAGATTATAGTCTGGAATAGAACATAGGTTACTTTTTATACCCGAAAAAGCACGGTTCCTACGGGATAGCATAATTCAGGAAGATATAATAGCTTAAGAGGTCCCCGTGGATTTTACACGTTTTTTTCCAAAAAAATACCACCACGCGGGCGTAGTCGCGGGCAAAAGCTATTACACATGAAATGTTTTCTTTAGACAATATGTGTTTGTGATTATATAGTCAACTTGTGGTTTGAAGGCCGATTTTTCGTTGAAAAAGTACATTGATTTTTCAAACAGCGTCACCTGGGTCCAAAACTATCTAAAATTTTTCAAACTGGAACCAAACATATATGTTCATAAAATTTCATTGAATCGAGCGGTTTCGAAGATGAGCGGGTATGAACATAGTAACGTTACAACAAATTGGACAAGCAAACATTGTATTTACAAGAGATATTATAATTTATTTAGGTAATCAGTTCATCGCCGTGACCCCACTACCTCGACCATAGACTGTGTCAATTGAGAACAAATTCTATTTTTTTTAAGAGACGGTGGCCACCTGATGGTAAGTAGTCACCGCCGCCCATAGACTTCTGCAATGCCAGGGCACAGCAAAATCGCTGCCTACCGTTCGAAATGTTTCGAATGATTCTTATTTACAAAATACACAGTCCTTACATGCTATGAGTTGTAATGCTTGTTAAAAAGGGATAGGCGGATGGGGAAGCATTCTCCTTCTGCTGGCGTAAACGTTCTATCCTCGCACAATAAATATGTAATTTCGGGTACAAACATATTTTTCGAACCAACAGGTTATACGAATGTTGGTACTGAGATTCGAATCTGCAACATAACGTTTTATAGCCGCTGCTCTCACTAGACCAATGTGGTGAACGTTTAAGTAAGTTAGTAGAATACAAATAGTATTATATATTTAGGGTTTTATAATTCGCAAAATGCGGGCTAATGTGTTAAACAATTGGTTATGTTAATTCACATAACATCAAACAAGTACGGAGATAAAACGGATTTTTATAATATCTATTTTTATCGAGAACCAATGCTCTAGTCTCAGAACTCAAATTTACAATTCAATAGAAACTGCACAAGGCTTTGCATGCCAATACGTCCATTTGGAGCACATGCGATCGACTTCACATTCGAAAGATGAATGAAATCATTCGATTGCGAAATTCCATTCGTTCAGAAACCGCGTATTTTTTTGTTTAGTATCCACTATAATTTACCTACGTTTTAATTCTCCATGTTCTATAACTTAATTGGAAAATATAAAAAAACTGAGTTAGCAAATTCCCATAATCAATTTGATTGCTCGGACATTGGAAGGCAATTGCCATGAGACCATTATTCAATCGAAACGATATATCTCGTCCGTAGCACCGAACTGGAGCGTAGCGATAGCTGGCTCCGCAAAAGTTGGCACGGGTGGCAGCCGAGACCACTGCCAATTTCCATTAGCCCATCAACCAAAACGAAAAAATGCATAGACGATCATTTTTTCATTCAATTAAAATTGGCTGCCAACCAAAGCGGTTAGATATTTTTAGGAATGTTATCACACCGCAGGTATAATTTTATCCTTCTGCGTATTTAACGTCAACTGAAATTAAAGTAAAATTTGTGTTTAAATCTATTTATTCTATAAAACACATCAAGATTATATCCTGGCTTCAATATTATTTTACACCCCTCCACTGATTGCCGAGTCATACTCGACAACATTGAAAATCCATAAGCTTTCAATATCGTGAAGTTAACTCAGGTTTTGTTCCCAGTGGTTGCTTGATCTGAATATCAAAAATGTTAAAGCGGTCGTCAGTAAACCAGACACGTATATCGAGACCCTATCACTTCGCTCTTTACTTACTCTCTGGGCGCCATCTGCACATTCTCAACCTAATCCAGTAACAAATTCGATTATGTAAAATTATAGGAACCAACATTTAGCTTTGTAGTCTACTCAATCATGCGGCTGTGATTTTAGAATATTAATAAAACGATATAAAATAAACAAACCTTTGAATCGAGTCAGAAATAAAACAATAAAAACGTCTTAAAACTTAAAGTATTCCAAGTTCTTCACTCCAATGAAATCTTAAGAAACTAAATCGGAAAAGTTCCACTATAAAGATTTGAGACTGCAAGAAGTTCTGTATTTAATTACAAAAATTGTACCCAAAATTCTGTATAACAAACAGAATAAGCAGTAAAAGAATTTTCAATTTAGTGAACATCATATATACATTACACATTAAGGCTTTGTCGGCTCTGGGCTGAGGTATGATTGAGGGGGTGAGATGCGACGGGTGGCGGCGGCGTGCGGGGGGGCTCCCCCCCCCAACGAGTAGCGATAGGCGCTCATATAAAGGATGTTCATTATTTAAAACAGTGAAATGAGCAAATGTCAAATAATTCAGATTAAATAGAACGTAAAATACCATAAATTTTTATTTTTTAAAAACCCTCAACTATTATGTTATTTTATTAAAATTAAAACCTATATGACAGCCTCGGCCTCAAACGGGAGGCAGTGGGCTCGATTCTCGCAACAAAGTTACCGAATGTTATCGTTACAGACTAATGTTTGTTTCAAGTCTAGATGTACCTATATTATTACAAATTATAATGATAACAATGTCAATTATTACTCATATTTGACGTTCAGTAAAATAAGTTGCAATTTGAGTGAAAGTAATCACGTCTTTTATATACTACTCGCTGTTGCTCGAGGCTTCACCCGCGTGGAGGTTATTTTTGGGAGCAAAAGTATACAATAAATACCAAGTTTATAAAAACCCCTTCGAAAATAATGTATTGTTTTAGGACAAATTTCATTACCATTAAAAAGGCAGAGGCAGGTTAAGGTGAGCTAACCGAAAAAGATAGATATATCGCGGACTTTTTTTATAACTTGATACATGAGATCTAGGGTCTGGTTGAGCTGAATGATAAGATCCTCGCGTTTTCTCACGGTATCCGCTCAGCAAAGGTTACTGGACATATTCATATAGATGTAATAGCTTAAGCTAGCTAAGCTAAGCTAGACTAGGGATTACACCCCATGGGGTGCGGAGTCAGGAAACCCCCTCGTGGTGCACCCTGGGCAACGGCGGTCACGTTGACCGACGGCTAATATCCTGACGGAAGGTTGGCAGTCGTCGCCTGTTGTGGCGGCTGTCATTGTGTTTGGAGAGTGGCACCTTTTGGTTCCCCTCGGGTTCTGTCCTGGGGGTGTCGGCGGGCTCGGTGTGCGCTCACCCCGCCGCCGAGTGGGCAGTAGGGGGGAAGTTCTCTCTTGCTGTCACCGTCGTATATCGTAATCCGGTCATATGGAGGTCTGTGGTCATGTCTCGCGCTCCGATCGGACCGAGGGTCTTGGCTTCACCGCCTGGACCGCGAGGGAGAAAACCTCTATAAAAAGTTACCCCGAATCCCAAGCGGCGGCGCACCGTGAGGGGATGCATGGCCGATGGGTAGTTCGGTCGCTAGTGCGAACCACGCCGGAGGGGTACATGCCGGTGCCTCGTCTGTGTATCTAACGGCTTACCCAGCTACAGGGGGCTCTGGCTGGGTGGACGGTTTATTTCCCCCATACTCGTAGGACTCAAAATGGAAATTTCGAATCTTAAAAAACCCCAAATTTTATTGACGAGATTGCCTACTCCGGTGCCCGATTCTGGGCCCGGAGAGGCGGAGGTCGGAGGGCGCAAGCCCGAAGACGGATGTTGTGTGATGGAGGTTGTGGGTGAGACGCCCACGGAGATTGTGGCTCCTGAGGGAGTGGTTGCGGCTCCGGCACGCGTTGGTGAGGCCAGGAGTAGTCATGCCTCTTCCAGGGTGAAGAGAGGGCGCTTGTGGCAGGCGAGCGAGACGGACTCTGTTCGCTCCCGGTCTGCTCTCTCAAGTGAGTCGGAGAGCGGCATGGACGTCCAAGTCCACTTGTCGGATAAGGGGCTAGACTGTGCGCCGTCTGTGGGAAAGTACGTCGGCTTACGGAAAGCGCAGAGGGAGCTTAAAGCGCAAATGCGAGAAGCCGCTCGGCAAAAGGATGAGGAGGAGACGGAGGCGAGGCTCCAGAATTTTATGAAGTCACCGCCCCCTCCTCCACAAAAACTCCCTCGCATGGAATGGATGGAAGAGGACAGGGTGGTTCTCCTACACGATTTGCAGGAGTGCGGGAAAATTATTAGGATGGTGTCTGCAAAATCGGGTCACCTTAAGGGAACCTATCAAAGGTCCCTGAATATGGCAGTGGACACTATCCAAAGGTTTAAGGCCCAACCCGAGTCATCTGCCGTGGCCCACCTCCGAGAGGAGGTGAATAAATGGAAGGAGCTGTGTGCCCGACACGAGGCGAGCAAGAAAATCCAGTCGGAAGAAAACGCTTCCCTCCGCCGCCGCCTTGACCTTCTGGAGGCGGACAGGAATGCGCAGCCTACGGCGGAGGATTTAGAGCGGCTCGAGTCTCGCATAACCGCGAGAATCAAGTCCAAAATAATGGGACCGTCTCAGAGACCGCCTCTGGCACATGACCTGAGGGCTGATGGCAAAACCCAGGAACCCAAGCCTGCTGATGGTAAGGGAAAAGGAAAGGGAAAGGGGAAAGGAGTTCTGCCTCCTGTTCCCGCAAGTACCCCCCCATCTGCTGGTCCCTCGACTTTGACGCCGACTGCTGGGCCATCAAATGTCCTGATGCTGGCTGTTGCTGGACCTTCTGGCCTCCAGAAGGCAGGAAAAAGCAAGGCCGCTGCTGGCCCACTTGTTAAATCAGCAACCCCTGCGGTGGCTCCAGTTCCTGCCACTAGTTCCAAGAAAGGAGGGAAAAAGAAGAAAGGGGTACCGCAGGCCCCCACTCCAGTTGAGCCTCGTCCGCTGCCACCTGCCCCGTTGTCCCTTGACACGCCGTGGAACGTGGTGGCGGGCAAGAAGAAGAAAAAGGCCTCGCCTGGCGCGGCACCAGCTGCAAGTCAGCAGCAACAGCCACGCAAGGCCGAGCCTAAGCTTCGGCCGCCGCGCTCTGCGGCGGTAATTATATCGTTGACGCCGGCCACCGTGGAGTAGGGCATCTCCTACGCCCAAGTGTTGACTGATGCGCAACATAAAGTGGACCTCACCGGCCTCAATATACAGAGGCTAAGGCCAAAATTTGCGGCCACGGGTGCCCCCATGTATGAGGTGCCCGGGGCCAATAGTGACGAGAGGGCCGACTCCCTAGCCGCAAGGCTAAGGGAGTGTTTCGAGGGTTCGGAATACATCCGTGTATCCCGGCCCACAAAGTGCGCGGAGATATGACTTTCGGGGCTGGACTATACAGCCACCCCGGCAGCCGTCGCAGCGGCCCTCTCAAAGGCCGGTGAGTGTGGTTGACAGCATTAAGGTCGGCGAAATTCGTCCCGACCGCTCGGGCCTCGGGACGGTGTGGGCAAAGATGCCGGTAAGGGCGGCTCAAAAAGTTAAAGGCGCGGGTCGCATTTTGATCGGTTGGGTTGCGGCTCGAGTTTCTGTGCTCGAGCCGCGACCATTGAGGTGCTTCAGGTGCCTCGAAACTGGGCACGTTCGGGATTGCTGCGGGGAGGCAACAGACCGCAGCAACTTATGTTACCGCTGCGGTCAGCCGGGCCATAAAGCCCGGCAATGTGAGGCCGCGCCTAATTGCCCGATTTGTAACGCGGCTGGCAAGCCCGCCGGGCATCAGATTGGGGGGAAGGCGTGTCCCGCCTCCTCCCGGAAAAATCGTCGCCGTCCGCCTCGCAGATTTAAACCGGCTGCCGCTGGGGCTACGGCCCAGCCGCAGTTGGAGAGCCCACCGCAGGCCGAGGTTCAGCAGATGGAGATCGCTCAATAATGGCGTTTAAGTTCCTCCAGGCGAACATCAACCACTGTGCCCGTGCTCAGGATCTTTTAACCCAGAGCATGGCGCAGTGGTCGGTGCAAGTGGCCGTGGTCGCCGAGCCATATTTCATCCCCCCGCGTGATAACTGGGCGGGGGACGTCAACAGCTCGGTGGCCATCATCACGCAGGGTGCCGCTGGCTCCCCGCCCTTCGAAAAAGTAGCGAAGGGTCGGGGTTGCGTCGCGGCTCTGTTGGGAGATATTTGGGTAGTTGGAGTTTATTTCTCTCCCAACAGACCCCTCGCTGATTTTGAATCTTTTCTCGTTCAGTTGGGGGCCCTGGTGGCGCAAGGCCAACCTCACCCGGCAATTGTCGCCGGCGACTTCAACGCCAAGTCCCTGGTATGGGGCTCGTCGGCGACCGATGTTCGTGGTGAGGTCCTGGAGGATTGGGTGATCTCGGCCGGTCTGGCCGTCTTGAATAGGGGGTCGGTGGACACGTGCGTGCGGCACAACGGCGGCTCAATTGTTGATCTTACATTTGCGAGTCCGGCCGTCGCACGCCGTGTCCGGGGCTGGAAGGTTTTGGTGGGCGTGGAGACGTTGTCGGACCATCGCTATATTAGGTTCGACGTCTCCGCGTCCGCCGTTTCCCAGCCCGGTGGTAGACCGAGTGCCCCGCATCAGGACGGCCCGAGGTGGGCATTGAAGCGCCTCGATATTGAGGCTCTGGAACTTGCCGCTCTGGCTATGTTGTGGCTCCCTGTACCGGAGGGGCCGGTGCAGGTCGAGTTGGAGGCGGCTTGTGTTTTGGCCGGTTTCATACCGTGGGACCTGGACGCAAGAACCCTCTCCGCCTCATTTCACTGGCGGGAGGAGGCGTTCAGGCGCGGGGAGAGACCGGCCCTGAGAGAGGTGGAGGCCATCCGTGGCTCCGCCCTCCGCAGAGCCGCCGTGGAGGAGTGGCGTCTCAGGCTGGAGAACCTGACTTCGGGTCAGCGGGTCGTAGCGGCAGTGCGTTCTGTCTTCCGTCAGTGGTTGGACAGGCGCCACGGCGCGGCGACGTTCCGGCTGACACAGGTGCTCACGGGCCACGGTTGTTTTGGCGAGTACCTGTGTCGTATAGCCGGCGGAGAAGGGTCGGCCGTGTGTCACCATTGTGACAACTGTCCGCGTGACACGGCCCAACATACTTTGGAGGAGTGCCCAGCCTGGGACGAAGAGCGCAGCGCTCTCGTAGCAGTCGTCGGAGGAGACCTCTCGCTGCCGACTTTGGTGTCAGCCATGGTCGACAGCCGGAGGTCCTGGCGTGCGGTGGCCCTCTTCTGTGAGGCAGTTATCTCACAGAAGGAGAGTGCCGAGAAGGATCGGGAACAGCGCTCCGATCCCTCCCGCCGCCAGTCGAGACGGAGGAGGCGCCGGGTTGACGACTGACCGGCGTCTCCCGCCCTGTGGTTTGGGGTCGTTGGAGAATCCCACCACGGTATCCCCTGCCTGTCGTAAGAGGCGACTAATAGGGGCATCTGGGGTCGCGGGCGCGCAGCGGGGGGCTGTCGTAGCGCCCTTTCCGGTGTGTCGAAACTTGTTTGTACATAGTTTTATTTTGTATATACTTCGTCGGCACACCGGGCGACCCCGGGATGATGGCAGCGCGGGTGGTTGGCCTCGTCGCTGCCGTGGACGCCGAGGGCGTCCTTCGGTGTGCGGGGGCTTCTGATGCCCACCACCTAACTTGGAGACGGGCCGCAAGGCGGCACCGCGCAGGGGCGGTTCCGGTCGAAAATGGGGCGCTTCTCGCTCCGTGAGCCCGGGACCGTCTCTTATGCGCCGAAGAGGGCCACCGCGGGGTTTTTAGTGGGTATTGCCGGTGTAGGGAATTTGTTAGGGACTCGGCCCAGCGGTCGTCCGGATGTCAACATCTCTCCCGGACGGCTTAACGCTGGGTCGTAAGGCCGGCGAGCCCAACATAACCGTACCGCCACCCCCCCCAGCGGGGCGGTAGTGATAAATCGCTTTTCCCCGCGAAAACAAAAAAAAAGGGATTACACCCATCTCTGCCAAATCCGTCCAGTTTCCTTTTGTTTTACCCTCCCATTCTTTACCCTTCTTCCGATCATCATCTCCCGTCACTTCTCTTGATCTTCGGTAAAGGAAGTGTATCCTTTCGATATTCGATTTCGGGATCCAACTTGGACTTCTTGTTTCACAACCGACTAAACGTCCACTGCACAATGCAGACCGTCAAGTATGAATTGTCATAAATCCGCTGAATTTTGAGTTATATTATCAAAATAATAGAACTTAATATATTGTTAATTGAATTAATAATGTTAATATAATATTTCGTTGTGGAATAAAAACTTTTTCGTTGATATGAATGAATATTATTAGAAAAAAATATTCTGTCAAAACAAAAAGTAATATCAAATGTCATAGTAATGAAAATCGATATAAAGAATTTACAATAAAATTATCTGTTTGTCTATTTACTATTTTGTCAGGGTGGCTCCGATGATGATGGAATCTGATATTTTTTTTATCTTGGCAAAGTGACGACACTGCACCTGATGGTAAGCGCAGTGTCGTCCAGTTAAAGTACCAACTAGCGAGAGACAATCTATGCCTCGCTACTTAACACAATCATGTCGGCTTGATGTTCAGTTTTTCATACTACGCCATGGGGCAAGGAGGTGAAGAAGCGGTTGAGGGTCTAGTGTCAGAGTACTCAGAACAACACGGCCAAACATCATATCCCAACTCTAGACCCCGACAAAAACCAGAGGTACACTGGCTGACCCAGGAACGCGACACACTTGCGTGTGCCACTCTGTGTACGGTGGTCGCTATCCTGGCGGATATGAATATCCTACCACCACCAGCTATCGAGATAAGTTAAACTGAATAGCGTAATTTTAATACGAAAAAGTAACAGCGATATCATAGGATAAAAATTGGCTATGGAAATTATAATAGTAACTCATTGCCGTAAACAAGTGAGAAAATGTATAGATAATATTTGACAGGGGTGGAGTCGGGTAAAAAGTATATATCTTCAGTTGATGCATTTTCAGAAATAATAAATTTCGCAAGATCTATTCTTCTGACAATTAATATTGTCATTCATATCTGACGTCATGCACGAAATGACAAGAATAGTAATATATTATTTCTCTTTTACCGACACGAACACAATAACGTATAATCGATCGTCCGCCGAAAACAAACGAGTACTTTAAAACGTATTGTCATAAAATTATTATAATAATGAACTTTGTTATTATCGTATTTGAGTCTTGCGCAATCAATATAAAATAAATATAGCAGAACTTATGATATACAATTGAAAGAAATTCAAAGTGCTGTATCCAAAGCAGTTATTTACGATTATAGTCTTCGAGCTCTAGAGATCTGGTAATTAGTCTCAATGGTAGTGGGAAATAGTATGAGCCCGCTGATGACGGTTTTCATTTCCAACAAAATAATAATCAAATTTGGACATAAGTTAGTCATTTCTTGACAGCCTCCTGGCGCAGCGGGCAATTAGTAAGTTGTGAAATGAGAGGCCGTGGGCCCGATTCCCGTACCGAGTCAAATGTTTGTGTGACAGACCGACATTTGTTTAGGATCTGGGTGTTGTGTGACCATTGTCCCTCATAGTTCTTGATACCCAGGATACAAGTTTGACCTAGTGTGGGGTCATGTCTATGTGTGTATTGGTTGGTTGTATTTATTTTATATTTCTACATCTGTTTAGAACATAAACTGTTGGTTCCTCTCGTCTCTCTCGAACACCAACATTTTAATAATGGTATTGATTGAATAATACTAGTTTTAATTTTTATCGATTATTATCAAAAACAGTTCAGCGGTTTAATCATGCAAACTTCCAAACTGGAAGACTCACTTTCGTAATTATAATATTAGTATATTTTTGTTATATCAAGTATCATACCATAATTTTATTCTCAAATAGTTTGTTCAAATCAATCAACCTGTATTCACGGCTTTTGATAAGAATTGACAGTCATTATGATAAATAAAATATATATCGTTTGAAATTATTATGATAAGTAAAATATATTTGATTATATTCAATATATTATCTTTAGTAAGTGCTATTTGAGAACACTTTATGTCATATTCATCATGTTTTCACAAAAAATATTTTTGACAGCGCGAGCGAAAAATCGCGTAGACGTCTGCTCTCAACACGGCCCAATTGCCGTCTGACAAGTCTCGCACTTGCGCATTATGTTTAAAAATCATTACACATCGACACAACGGCCATTTCATGTTTCGTAATTTTAAAACATTTATTTCTTTGTATTTATAAATGAAATGTGATAAAATATTCACACACTCGTTTAATGCAGTTCATTGAAAATTTGATAGAAAAATTTCGTTTCAATATTTTTCTTTATAACCGTATACTACGGATTCATTTGGGGTCGTATGAATTGAATTTTTAAAATTTCGATGCATCTTTGCGAATATTTTCTATCGAGCCAACTTTAATGAATCGTGTATCGAGAAGCACAATCGTTTTGCAAATACAGTGTAAACTCTATATAGCGACACTGAAGGGACTGTGCATTTTATGGCGTTATAGAGAGTTGTCGTTAAATGGAGAGAAGAAACATCAGAATTAGAAAAATAAAAAGTTTATTTCTGACTATTGTTAGTAGTTATGTGCATAAAAAAGAATGTTATTTGAACGCTATTGAGTATAGTCTGTTATTTTTGTCTGACGTCTTTTGCTGCACCAGTAATTTTGTTGTATTTTTTTAGTTATTTTATTAATATCTAGCAATACTGAGGCATCTTGGTTATAAAGGAAATATTTTTCCAATAATTTTGCTGCTTCCAGAGCTTCTTTAATGCTCGGCGGAAGCTCAGGCTCATCCGTCTCATCTTCTTCATCACCTTGTTCTTGATCCTCAGTTTTTCTCACTGAATCCAAAATTTCTTCGTCTGTGAGTGAAGCCGTTGTAAGCAGGCGGTCGTCCACTTCAATGTAGGTTTGAAGATTTACCGTATTTCCTGCCACATTTGTATCAACACTTCGTGCTTCCCCACTTATTTTACCATAGTTGATATGATGACGCTGCTTGAATTTTCCGAGCCATCCTTCTGATGCTTTGAAAGAAGTTAAACCAAGTTCAGCAGCAAAATTCTCCGCCTTAGCTTTCACGAGCGGCCCCGAGATAGGCATATTATTCTGGCGCTGTCGATGAAACCATGATAGTACAGCTTTATCCAAATCTTCGTATATAGGTTTCTTTAATTTTTTGGAAGATTTTCCCTCGCCCGCATCGTGGAGGATTTTTTCTTTATTTTTCCATATTGTGGACACGGTAGAGCGACTAAATCCAAAGCGTTTGCCAACATCACTTATCTTCTCTCCCGTTTCTATTGCGCGTATCAGTAAAACTTTTTCGTCAATACACAGTGATTTTCTTTTAGTAGCCATGTTTACAGTTTGCAAGTTTGTGAGCAACTAAGAATATGATAAGGTATAGATAATCCATGACTCCTAGTTATGAATCATGGTCAATAACAGTCTACACGTGCAAGCAATCCCAATTTGTAAACAAAAGAATGAATTTCTTAGAAAGTTCGGTATGCATGATGCCGACAGTCGAGTTTATTGCGGGCTAGGATAATAAAGCGACAATAGATCGTACACAGCTGCGCAGTTTTTACTAATTTTAGCAACTTAATTGTTGTCGTTATTGAGAGTGGGTGTAATGCTATATAGAGTGAAACATTGTATGAAAAACAAGCTAAACCAACCAAAGCCAATTGATTTCGACGCTTAAGAGAGTTTGTCGTTAAATAGAGTGACGTTACATGGAGTTTACACTGTATGTTCATCTTTCATGGCTAATTTTTTTATTGTTAATATTTTTAGTTTTTAACATCGAATAATTAGTTTAAAAATGTAGTCTGAACTGAACTGTCTGAGTCCACCTCACCTTAAAGACGCATCATACATTTGACGAATCACAATGGAGTAATGTTTTCATCAATCATACGTCTTCAAAACAAAACACACGAAGCCTGTTGTTGAAAACAACTACTGCGGTGGATGAATTTCTTTTCCATTTTAAAATAAAAGAAAAGATTTGACAGTGCTAGAATTGAATGTGATTCTCAAGAAGATTGGCGCAGGGGAGGGTGCTTTAATGGCCTCTTGACAGAATCTCACCGAGCTCTCCAGGTCACTTCGTTACAGGGATTGTACAGCCCGTTATGTGTACTATGAATAACCTTAAGGATATCTTTGGCTTTTTGTATAAACCTCTATTGACAATTGTTGTGAAAATTGGGCTTCAATTATAAATACGAGAAAGTTAATAATAACACGAATTTCCGAAATGAAAAAAATTATAATAAAGATCTTTATTGGTTCCAATCAAAGGAAATACAGATAAGCTATTGCAAAGAAACTATTGCAAACAAATTTTATGTATTTTGCGAATTAAACCTCAAGAAATTCCGTAAAATTAGTTGTATTACAATTCAAGTAGATAAGTACTAATAATAAAAGATAGCCAGGCCCTGAAAGAAATTGTAAGTTTTCTGAAATAAGCTTTGCTTATGTCAGTAGCACTTTATGGCCACAAAAGACAAGCGAGCTAAGCACATTTGCTTCTGATATATATTATGCTTGTATTCACTGATGCAAATACGCCACTTCAATGACTCCTTTGGGATTGCATCTTGTGCGATATACTCGCTTTACTCCTGTTGTTGAGTTTAGGACATTAATTCACCACATGGTCAACGAAAGGTACAATATATCTGCAACATTGCATTAGTATTGTTAGGATATTTTTAATAGAAGATAAAGGACAAGAATAGTAAGGTAACAAGAAAGAATAATAAAGATTTTTGTATGAAAATAAGTGATTATTCAAGTCTAATAGACAAAATATGTCTTATTTAGCTTTTAACGTGATTAATCGTCGTCAAACAAAAAAAAACTATTCCTAACACATGTTTTAGAACATATTAGACGGTCGAAGCGAGCGACAAAATTATTATTATTATTATATATACCAATAAATTTTAATACATCTATCAAATAATCATAAACTTATATATCTCGTTAAGACAGTGTTGAAATTGAAGTAACATCGGAGTAATCTAAACATCGTGGGTTGGATTATATTATGGAAGACATACAAGTTGACCCTATCCCTAACTATATATCAAACCGGTTTTATCTTCGCCATACACTTGTTTGTAATGAATATCAGCCGAAACATCGCTGGACACATTAAATTTCCAATGTGTTATTACTGCCAATATGTTATAAACCGTTTACACAAATTTATTCTGTCAACATAAATGTAAATATGGGTTTTACATTTAATACTCTGTAAAAATGCGAGCCATGAAAGAGGTAATGTAATTTAATATTTGCTTTTTATTTTCGGGTGTTGCTTTCACATATTAAACTTAAAAACCGAGTCTTGAAGATTTTACGTGTATCTAGCCCGCCGCGCTTCTCTTTCCCGATTAAGCTTATCAGTACTCATAAATAAACAAAATAAATGCACCTAATCCTTTTTTCTTTGACATAAACTTTTACACAAGTGCTAACAATCACTGTAAACAAATTCAACTTACTTGTATGAAACATGTATTATTTATTATACATTACATGTTTCATACTAAACATGTAGATTATAATTGACTTCAAAATCGATATCTGATAAATCTCGTTATTCCAAAACATATACCCCTTAAATACATATAATAAGAATAACATAAACAACAATAACACAATAAACATTAGAACGAAAATTAGGCAGTCATTTTGTTGTTCTTTGTTTTTGGGTCGATTAACTTCAAAGGTCTGTGGCTACAATAGGGTAGTTGAAAGTAAGTGAAAACCTGTTAGAGTTTTGCTTTTTATAAAAGATTTTAATAAATAAATATATCGAAAATTCAACCAATTTCTTAATTTATATGTGATTATTTAATATTTTCGAAACAAATATGTAAATGTCGGCTGCCGGGAATCATGGCGAAGCTGTGAGAGGGTTTACTAATTCTTCTCCGATCGCTAGATATAGTCAGGATGCACATGATATGGGTGCGTATGATAGTTCGATAGAAATTAAACAACTTTAACACTGCACAGTTTATTAAACTACACCAGTTCGGAATGCAGTTATACCATGAGAAAGAACTGGCAAGAAAATCCATGGTTGATCTCATAAATTCAACACAATTTCCATAATAATAATTGACACACGATAACACTATATAGCTATATATATATATATATATATATAGCTATATAGCTAAATATATATGTATAATAATAATAATAATAATACTAGCCCTGTATTAAACATTGTCCCACTGCTGGGCACGGGCCTCCTCTACTAATGAGAGGGGTTAGGCCTTAGTCCACCACGCTGGCCTAATGCGGGTTGGCAGACTTCTCATACCTTCGAAAAACTCTCAAATATGCAGGTTTCCTCACGATGTTTTCCTTCACCGTTAAAGCAAGCGATAATTAACATTTTAATACACACATAACTTTAGAAAAGTCAGAGGTGTATGCCACTTGGGTTTCGAACCTACGACTTTCGTCTTGACAGTCCGTACCGCAACCAACTAGGCTATCGCTGCTTATATATATATATATATATATATATATATATATATATATATATATATATATTTAGCTGCAGGTAAAGTCGGTATTACAGTAATCCGGCATTACGACCTCTAAACTATTTGTACACTACTGAATATTTAATGCAAAATGTTTGCTTTTCGGATACTGGATTCCGAATGTCTAACAAATGACGAGGCGCTGCCTTATATTCTGTGATTTCTATTGTGCCCCACTCGTAGAGTGAGGTTATTTGATAAACAACTCAAACCACCCTCAAAATATTAAAACCACTGAAGGTACCCACAGTTTACAATACATAAAGTTATTTGCAAGTTCAGTTCGGCACCCGTATTCATGACGCTCCCACATAAAAATAAAGCATTTTGTCACGTGACATGAAACACTCATCAGTCATGCATGACGTCACCGTTCGAAACATCTAAGATAACGCTGAACCAAACGTCTATTAATTTTGCGGATGGTCACGTCACACGAGAGGTCATGACAGTTGGTAGCGTTTTGGTGGGAAAAATAAAGTTGCTTTAAATCTTGAAAACTTTTTTTTTGTACTGGCACGGCACACTGCATCTGATGGTAAGCACAGTGCGGTCCAATTAGAGTATCGAGTAGCGAGAGGCGATCTATCCCCCGCTACTCAACACAGTCATGCCGGCCTGCTTCTTCACACTACGCCATGGGCAAGAAGGTGAAGAAGCGGTCGAAGGTCTAGTGTCAGAGTACTCAGAAGGTCGCAAAACGGCCAAACATCGTACCCCAACTCTAGACTTCTGACAGAAACCGGATGTACACTGGCTGATCCCGGAACGCGACACACTTGCGTGTGCCACTATGACGGGTTTTACACCATGTGTACGGTGTTCGCTATCCGGGCGGATATAAATATCCTACAACCAGCAAAAAAAAAGATAAACTTATGTTTTATGTTTATTAATGATATTATTTTAATAATTAAACCATGAAGAATAATATAAAAACGGTTTCCCAAAAACAATCAACTAGCCTATTCATATACGGAAATTAAGAATAGACAAACGAGACGAGTATAGTTAATGGAATAGAAAAATCAAAAACACGAAAAAATCACGCTTTAATATCTGAAAGTTGAACTAAAAAGTTGAAAATAATTCGAATTGTCAAAAAGGTGGGGTGGGGTTATTATTATGATATAGTAAAAAGCCCACCACGCCACACCAACACATAAGCTATGTTCTTATCCACGATATAATCTATCTCCTTACCAAATTTCATAACAATCAGTTCAGCCGTTTAGTTGTGAGAAGGTAACAAACATACAAACAAACAGAGTTACTTTCACTTATAATATAAGAAGGGATAAGCATTTAGGCAGCTGGTAATGCTTAATATAAACTGCAATTTATTTTTATAGCTACGTAACTTTTTAGAGAGTTAAGCATGAACAAAGTTTAGTGCAGACGCACAATAGTGTAAGAATTATACAAAACACAGATGTATGTTTTGTATAATTCCTGTATGTATTTGTATAATTAACTACCTGATAATCAGACTTCAGGAAGTCATCAGGCAATAACAAAAATGTATAGTCCAACGCGTTCTTCTAAACCAGAAGTTTAATCCCGTCAGACATCTTCAACCACAGACTAAATCTGCACAATTCGTATAATCTCTTTGTCGACATCAGTGTCAAGAGGTCCTCATTATTAACTGCTACCCAAAGAATCAACATGTAACTCAGAAACCCGATACGACAAAGCTAAAATACGTGCATATCTGTTTTGTGGCGTACAAAACTGCGAACTCATCTCATTCATCATTTCCACGAAATGTGGAATAATTTTAGTGTAATAGCGACTGTACATGTAACATCTAAGAACAATATCGCCTATCTATGCCTTGTGTACCGATCAGGTGCTTTAAACTTTTAATGAGGCAAATAGAGTCGGCAGAGATTGCATTTCGATGATAAAAGTTTTCCGCTCGTGAGTAGAACCTCAGTGACGTCGGCGATTGAACAATAAGTTGTTTCAGCTTTGATTGTCTATCAATACGATATTAAACGAGATGATTTCTTGTTTGATAAGTTTTTCATGTAACATGTTTTTTAATTATTTATTATTTTTTCTTTAGTTAAAATATAAAAAAATATATACATACATATACACTCACGCCTATAATCCCGAAGGGGTAGGCAGAGGTGTAACCAGTAAACCCACTTTTCACCGAATTTCGGTCCCATAACGTGACAGGGGCGAGCCTATCGCCATACTGGGCACAGGTTCCAGACTCTGGGCTGATACTGAGAATTTCTAGATAGAAAAACCCAATATCACTTTACCCGACCCGGGGATCGAACCCGAGACCTCAGTACGGCAGTCATATCGCATGCACAATTACATCTGCGCCACCGAGGCAGTCATAAAAATATATAAGTTTCCTTATATTAATTAAAAACTTCAGCAATATAATAAATATATAGATATATTGTGCAATACGGTGTGTGGTATTACGGATATCTAAAATATTGTAATAAAACTTGCGGAAACGAAAACCTACAATTAATTTTCCGATTTTTGGTATAGACATACCTCAAAAAATTTACATGTAATTTATGAAGTAGTTTAAAAACCGTTTTAGATCCAAAAAATCTCAAACATTTACGAAACAGTGAAAACAAACATTAAGCTTTTCCATAGCTAATATTTATGTTTCAAAGTAAGACAGCGACCATAAACTTATTTTTGACCTGTAAATACCTAATATGATTACATATAGTCCATGTAGTACATACTGATATTAAGTAGTTTTATCTAATACATATTCTAATACTCACCACATCTTCATACTAATATCACAATTCTTTACTGAGTTATGTCAAAAACCATTCTCTCGAAAGCGTACTAAAATTTATTCAAATTAAAGTCTACGATCAATATTTGAATGGCATCATTTATGAATTTTCGATATTTGAATTCCTACAAAATATAATTGGCTCGAAACATTTAATATAAGTTTACTTAATATTATTGTGTCACAGCGTGAACGGCTGCATAATGACAATGTCAAACTGTAAACGATTTTGTACACAAAAGTATTGATTCAATGTAAATTGCCAAATAGAATATAATATAATAGAAAATACAAATCGAATATTAGAGCATTGCCCACATGGCACGCAATATTGTCAGTTTGAGGCATACGATATGACCGATTATTGCTAACGGCTCACATGCCATGTTTGTGTACCTTGGCATCGGAGCACGCCGTTCTGTGTACCTTACAAGCACAAATGTTAATTACGCATTTGTCGCACGTGTCAAAGCTTATTGGTCGCTGTTATGTATTTACAACAACATTTATGTTTGTAATGATTTTATCTCGTTATGTACAAACAAAATTTTCTTCATCGCAAATTTTGATAGCACTATAAGATTAATGCTGCTTGAGGTCTGCGGTTTTGAGACAAGTTTTTTACCTGATGTAAACCTTATTTAAGAACACCGGCATTATCATAGAAAACTCTTCAAAATTTCTTACTAATAACTGACTTTTATTATAATAAAAAGGAGCCTGTAGTAGGAACAAGTACCTTAATAATTGTCAAAGAATTTTCAGAATTGGAGCAGTAGCTAGCATAATGCTTAATTATCCTTTTGAATATACATATCTTACATCTTATCGTGGAAATCAATTACTAGGTATGTTCCCAGATGAAAAAGCTTTCCCCAGACCAAGTGCCATATTATTTTATCTGGAAAATAGTAACACTGTACGTTAAAATAATCGGATTTATTGAATTTCTTTCCTTTTTGTTACTTTATGTAATATGGTTTTTAACAACATATATTTAACATGACATCTTGTTTGTAGGATGAGTGACGTGAGTCGTAACTTGATGTTAGATAGCCTCAATAAATAGACTATAAAATTATATTTTTTTAATCCGATTGGATAATTCAGACTTTACCGCATATTAACAATCGAGCATAAATCTATGCATTTTAAACTAACTCATTAACCCAAAAAAGAACACAAAGTTGTTTGCGGAAGTACGACTGTAGCGCTATAGCCGACCATGCGCCTGAGCCCAGCGGCAAGGGACCTCGCTGACCTCTGTATTCAAAGTCGGTCCCTCTCGGTAATGCTCGGCTCTCGTCGTACAGGCATCCTCTCCCTCAGGCGTCGCTTCTATTTACATTGCTGGATTTGTTGACATTTATGGTTACTGCTCTGCTCCTATGGGTCACAGTGTGATGTTTTATGGCCTAAACTCTCCTCAATAAATGTCATACAAAAATATTTTTTCAGACCAGGGTCGTTATTTTTTTAGTTCGTCCAAATAAACAAACAAACAAATATTTCAGCTTCATTATATTAGTATATATTAGTGAAGAAAACCGTAATGCCAAATTTATTAAACTCATTGAGCTTTTCCAGACAAAGATTAAGTTAATTTATTCTTGCTCAGCGTGCAAGCATATGGACAATTATAACAAGAAAAACAACTTTCATAAGGTATTTTCGAGGTATACAGGAAGCAGGCACAAGTCGCATGTCACATTATTGCTGGAGAGAAAACAGATGGCTGGATTTCATTACAATATCTCAACGGTGCGAAAGGCGAATCGCAGCGGAGACTTGTAATGTTCGTAGATTACAAAACGTATGAATCCTCGCTTTTGCATTTGATAAAGTGGAATCCAGAGAACAATGCTTAAAAATTATATAGAGAAATATATTGTTCTTTTAGGACACATACAGTTTCTCTCTTTAAATTATACTGTGTGTTTGTGTCATGAGTGAGTACTTCTTTACTTTCTTACAAGTTGAGTTAAATACAGCCTTTATGGAGTATGTTTTTTTCTTCAATAGCACGGGAAATCTTAAACATGAAAACTGTCAAAACAATACCAAGATTTGATTTTATCGAAACCTATGAGTATTGTATTGCTAATTTTTTTTGTCAAGTATAATCAGAATAATAAGTATAATAAGCAGCGAAAGCCTAGTTGGTTGCGGTACGGACTGTCAAGACGAAAGTCGTATGTTCCAAACCCAAATGGCATACATCTATGACTTTTCTAAAGTTTGTCTATTAATTATTAAATATAAAATATTAATTATCACTTGCTTTAACGGTGAATGAAAACATCGTGAGGAAACCTGCATGCCTGAGAATTCTTATAAGAAGAAGAAGGTATGTGAAGTCTACCAATCCGTATTAGGCCAGCGCGGCGTGGTGGAAAGCCTAAGGCCCAGCAGTGGGACAATGTTTAATACAGGGCTGGTATTATTATATACAAAATCAAAATATGAGTATTAATAAAATTTATCAAATTAGTTTCTAGATAAAATTTATACGTTAATAAGTTTTTAAGGTGAGACAGGTGATTTAAAGTCTACGTTAAATATTCAGTATACTTGCAACTAACTTGACGTGTCGCTGTCTATGCCTGTCGCAGTCGCTTGTCTCGGTCGCATACCTAAAAATATACCTTAACTTCTACCAGAAACGGTACCGTCTTAAATACAACAATATAAATTATTCAGGTTTTTTTCATCTGTCATCAATCATCATCATCACATAAATTTTATTTACTTAGTTAATATTTTTATTACGTGACATTGGCAAAATTGTGGAGTTGTTCCTCCGCAGAGGCCATTAAAGCAAGAAGAAGAAGAAGAAATTATTCAGATGTATCAATATGAGACGGAGTTGGAAATGACTAAATTGTTAAATAATGTTACAACTGTCAAATTTCCGTGGCTTTGAATAATTGATAGAGTCTGGCGCAACTTACTGGTGAAATTCCATCTTGATTAGTAAGTAAAGTAGTTTGATCATCTATGTAGATAGGTAAACTTTCCAAATGAAAATTCAACTTGATCGATTCTCTTCGGTGTACAGTAAAGAGAATCCATACTTAATACTATTTCACGACTAAACGACTGACCAGATTGTGATGAAATTTGGCAAGGAGATGCATTATATCCTGGAGAAGGACATAGGCTATCTTATTTTTCAAACAACAACCTTGAAAGGGGTCAAATTCAACATTTGTATGGGAAATCCATAATTCCTCGACTTAGGGATCTGGAAATTCATATTTAGGCTTTTGTTAGGAAATAAAGAAATACGTGATTCCCATTTTTTTCAATATCATCCCTAAGGGGGTAAAATAGGGGATGAAAGTTTGTATGAAAATCCTTCATTTTTAAGTTAAACGCATGAAAAATCGTATTTTGCATTATATACTTTTTCTCCCAAACATGATGAGCCCCGAGCAATAGCTAGTTTGATTATAATGTGTACGTGCTTAAATAAAGTAAAAATACTTTAAACACATTAATTAAATGAACCATTTTGTTGTAATAAATTCGTTTAGTTTTGTATTCGTCAAAGATGATGAAGTGTTACGGTTCGCATTTCTTAATTAGCATTAATTTTGATACATGAAGTTCTACCTTTCAGAAACAAACAAAGCGGCTTGTCCGTCTTTATTATTAAGTTTAAATTATAGTCATTAAGAAGAGAAAATGAACGGCCCTCTCAGTTTTCTTTCGGATTTTAAAGATAGGGTTTTAGTTTACAGTTACCTTTTGTTAAAATTTCTATTCCACTTACTTAGTCTAATACGTTGTTAGTTTAATATTTTTCACATAATAGAAGAATATGTTTTCCTTACGGAATGAATATTATTTTAAAAATCATATGATACATGACAAAAACAAAGTACTAAGAGTACATTTAGACTAAAACACAAATATAGTACTCACCCACATACATAAATTGATACCTGTCTCTTAGAAAGGGTAGGTAGAGGTACATCTATTGGACATGCTTATCGCCATATACATGCAGGTGTGATTTACGAATCGAAAATTTAAATACTCATTGCTATTGGCTTATTTGGGATTTAAACTTAGAACATTTCGGCTTTTATTTAAGTACACTGATAAATGAGGCAAAACATAGTGTTTATCAAAGTTTGAAAATATTCAACAATACTAGCCCTGTATTAAACATTGTCCCACTGCTAGGCACGGGCCTCCTCTACTAATGAGAGGGGTTAGGCCTTAGTCCACCACGCTGGCCTTATGCGGATTGGTAGACTTCACATACCTTCGAAAATTCGTATAAGAATTCTCAGATATGCAGGTTTCCTCACGATGTTTTCCTTCACCGTTAAAGCAAGCGATAATTAACATTTAATACACACATAACTTTAGAAAAGTCAGATGTGTATGCCACTTGGATTTCGAACATACGACTTTCGTCTTGGCGGTCCGTACCGCAACCAACTAGGCTATCGCTGCAAATATTCATCATATACACAAAATACGTAATAATGTGCCCAATAAATATACCATTACAGCTAAAAAGGCAATATCCCGAGGAAATATAAAAACCTGATTGAGGGTAGTGGATAAACGATAATAATGAAAATAAATGGGTTAGTGGCACCCACTTCCGATACATTAATCAAAGCTGTAAACCAGAACGACATTGATCCCGCCATTACTTTAATTTTATTCGTTGAACGGACTAACAGCGGAATTTCGACTCGCGCGCTATTTAAATTGAAAGTATTAGCACCTCAACGAAAGTGAACAGTGGAACAGTTTTTGTCGGTCTTATATTTGCACATTAGCATTTTCAGCGTACGGATATGGGGTGGAAGTCGACAGTCGCGTCGGCGCCGCGAACGCACGGCAATACAGCCTTATTTATGTAAACGTGGAAATGTAAATTAATTTCGTCGTTTATGATATGAGACTTTTTGCTGGTCTTTCGCGAAATTACAACACGTTAGAGTGGAAACGAGACGCCACGCGACTATATGACGAATTACACACTCGCTCACAGCTCGGCCGGAGGCAAAATTAATTAATTAGACACAATTCACAAGTACGTACACATACGTAATTATTTATGAAACATATTATTATTAAATGCATATGTTGATTACATATGCATTTAATAATAATATGTGAAAAACGGCAATAAGAATCATTAAAATTGTGATTCGTTTCTTTGATTTCGAGATTGCCTAGGATTTCTCTAGGATAAATCCAGAAGTTATGTACAATGCTTACTTAAATGCAAGATTGCTATTGCTAATGATGAGTATTTGAAAGCCATTGGGTACAAAAGTTGGTTAAATTGCTTATGATAGAAAATCTACTTTCATTGGTTTATCATCCAAAAAGAGGAAAAAAAAACTTATTTACAACTATCCACATTGGACTCTCATGCAATGATTAAAATATCATACCGTGAGACCATACCGGTATTTAAAAAATGAATTGAATGACATGAAATGGCCAGCCTGGAACTTTGCTAATATGTTCCCAACCTCTGTCATCTCGTGAAATAATGGTTATAATATTTGAAAAGTTTCACGGGGTAGGCCCATTTTAATATTGCAAAGAATTTTGCTTACGGCAATAACCACAAAGACTTCAGAAGTTATGAATTGCAATTCCCGTTTACCAGTAAATTGCGTCCCTATTGTTTATATTATTTACATTTCGTATTTTATTCACAATAGAGATTTAATTTCGGAACGTTCTGAGCAGATCAAGTAATTATTTTATCATTACTCTAAACAATAAATCGGTTTTCTAAGGATTAAAAATTCTATCAGAAATATATCCGTAAAAAGTACCAGCGCTCAATTTAATGTTTGTGAGATAAAAGTAGTAATATAAAGAAAAAAGAAGAAGAAGAAGGTGCCAAAGTCTTGCAGTTGTAGAAGCTTACTTATGAAGAAAAGTCGTCAATGAGTATTGGTGATTTTCCAGATAAAATTATGCAGAGACTGCGTCATGTCTTTAGGCGTAATTGAAGCCTGAGTTGGTTTGAGTAAGTATGCCTATCAAGTATAATTGAATATGTAATTTTTAGGTGTGTTGAATTTGGCTGTGGCTCGATTTACTTTAACTATGACATAACTAAAAAATATCAAACCGTCAAGGGGACAGAAGTGCAAACTTAAACCTTTGGAATTACTGTCTTTTTAACCGACTTAAAAAAAAAAGGAGAAGGTTCACAATTAATCGGAATCTTTTTTATGTATGTTCCCCGATTACTCGAAGACGCCTGGACCGATTCGAGAAATTCTTATTTTGTTTAAAAGGGTATACTTCTCAGGAGGTCCCATTGGCACCAAGTGAGGATCCGATGATGGGATCTCAGAATAATCGAGGGCAACCCTCAAATTTTATAGGGATGCATAATTTGTTTGTTATTGAAGTCGGTGTACTTTTTATGACTTCAAAACCTTTTACTTATTTGTAGTAACTTTTTTGTTTATGATTACCGTAGAATGATTGCTTGTCAATAACTATAGAAACTTCAAAGGCGTGCTTATGTCAAAAGTAAAATAAGATGTTGGACGCAGTATTGCATGTCGGTGTCGCGAAACCATATGTTTTCCCCCTGCCAAATACGCTCAATGTGGCTAAAGAATTTTTCACTTCGATATATACAGTTACACATAGTTCTGACCCCACACTATGACAAACTTGTGCCCTGGGTATCAAGAACTACGAGAGATACCGGTCCCGCAACATCCCGCTCGAAATAAATATTTATCTGTAAATCACACAAACATTTGTCTCAGTTCAGCGGCCTCTCGTTTCACAACCGGCAAATTGCCCGCTGCACAATGTATGCTGTCAAACGTTTTAAGGCATGATAGGTTTAGAAGTGGTAGAGCCACGCTGTAGACATATTTGTCTACAGCATGAATTGGCCGGCTCAGCCGGGGTAGTACTACTGTCTCACAGAAAACCAACGTAAAGTGCCAGTTTACTGTCGCGTTTCGTATGGTAAGTGAGATATCCGTAGGCCCAGATTCCCCCTTCCCTTCCCTATTCCCTATTCCTGTCCTTTAAGGCCGACAGCGCATACATGACACTTTCGGTATTGTGTATGTTCATGGGCGGTGGAGATCACTTAACATCAGGTGACCCACTGGCTCGTTTGTCGGACTATGAAATATAAAAAAAACAAATTGTATCATCAGTTGCACCTAAAATTTGCAATATATTAGTACGTGATGTTTTTTTTTTTTTAGTGCCTCGATAGGCAGACGAGCAGACGGGCCACCTGATGGTAAGTAGTCACCGCCGCCCATAGACTTCTACAATACCAGGGCACAGCAAAGCCGCTGCCTACCGTTGAAGGAGTGAAAACTTTGTTCCCCTTTTTAAACATATTGCACGCACAGAGAAGTGTGAAATTTGGCGTAATAGAAATTTACATGGAGAAGGAGTGCTGAAAGCTAAAATGTGTATATAATATGCACCTATAGCTCATTTCTCAAGGCAGGGATATAAAAACCTACATCTGTCATAAAATAAATATTAAGTTTTTCATCGTTTTTGCACAGTCATCCCTCAAGTACGGAAATCTTCTATAATATGGAAAATTTTGGGTTAAATTATTTTTCACGCGGATGCACGGATGCACTGTTTGACCGAAATTCAGAATAGAGACAGATTACATATTGAATAAACATATTCTACTTTTTATCTCAGGTACAGTATCGATTTTCACCGGATTGCACCCCGATTGCACCGGGGAAAATATTTCATGGAGAAAAATATTGGATATACTTATTAAATGGCTAGAGCACTGTCTACGAAGGTACTGATAAACATAAACAGATAAGCAAAGTTGTCGGGAAACCTAGTGGCAAATAGTGTAACGACATTATGATGACCGATTTAACAGAAATAAAAGACAAATATCCGTATCAACAAAGAGTAGGAGAGCAAAGAGGCAGAGGTTTGAGTACTTACCCTTAATTGAGTATAAAACATTAGGGTCGGTAACTTGCTGTGAAGTTTTAATTTAAACTTCGTCTGAACAAAATAATTACGAATTGAATATTGGTATCTAATTTTCCATGGAATAGAAAACGAAATAAGTAGTTGAAATGTTATATGGTGTGTGTCTACAGTATGAGTGGACAGTTTTCACAGGGATAGTTCCATTGTCTTCCAAATACTGACGTGCAATGGCAGCCATACTTATGGTGAGTGGAATTTCCGAACGGCCAAATCCTCTCTCCCTTACCAATCCCTATTCCAAACTGCTCACAACAGCAACGCACCTATGTTTCTGGAATTATGGACATTCATGTGCAATGAGAATCATATGATATATATTTTTATCCTGGCACGGCAAATAGACCACACTGCAACACACATGCACATGGTAAGCGCAGTGCCGTCCAGTTGGACTATCAATCAAGTAGCGAGACACAAATAAACCTCGCTACTTTACATAATCATGCCAGCATGCAGAGTAGCTTCTTCACACTACGCCTAAAGGACCCAGGGTCAAAGGAAGGAGGGAGCACGGTGGCTGGTAAACTTTTACACCGCTGGATGGTGCGGTAAAGACAGAAATTTGTGAACCTCTCGGGTCGGGGTTATAGATACCAGGGAGCTGTGGTTCCGCAAGCCAGTACGCGTGGGTCTGGTATGGAAGAGATAGGCTGGGATAACATTAAACAAGTCTTTGGAGCATTCTCTCTGATACAGACAGTAGTACACGTTAAGCGAGGAAATATCCCTTCGCAGCTATAACGGGTTTAGGCTGTTACTCACGTATGCATCATTCACAATGCGAATAGCCCACCGCTGCAACCCATCCAAGGCATCAAGTAGGTATTTAGCGGGTACCAGAGGTGCGAGCAGTATTCAATTCCCGGCCGCACCTGCGCTTTATATAAGCGATAAAGCTGATCGGCTGTGAAAAACAGCCGCACCCATCCACGCCGCAACATCATAAAAATAATAATAATTGTTATATATAATAAACTATATAAATAGAGATTCTTATTACAAATTCAATGAAAATATTTGTTACATTTATTCTATACGCTATAGCGACAGGAATCGGCAAAACGTAATATAGTCGGGTTCAGTCCGTTGTGTTAATAAGTGAGATCATTTTTTATCAGGCTTCCGAGTGAGGTTTCGCAAAGCCAAAACAATAAATCACTGGTGCGGCGGGTTGCGGCTTATTATTTCGGGCCATACACCAGCCGCCTTTTCTGCTAACTAACCAACGCTCAGCAGAATGTTTTTTCTTCATCTCGTTGGTACGTACCTCAGTCCCTTTCGCCAGTTATTAATTAACTCTGGACGTGGACCGTCCGTGACATATTATATCAAAAAATAATCACAATGGCCGCACGAGGCACTTCACGAGTTTCTCAATTAGTTTGATTAATATAAATGTGCCCTTTGTTTACTCAATATTGTTTGTTGTAAGCTATTGTTTATAGTGACACGTGAATCTATACTATTATGATACATTCTTCGTATTTTCCATTCTCATATTCTTTTGTATCATTCATTCAATAAAATAATAGAACAACGGTAGGCAGCGGCTTTGCTGTGCCCTGGTATTGCAGAAGTCTATGGGCGGCGGTGACTACTTACCATCAGGTGGCCCGTCTGCTCGTCTGCCTATCGAGGCACTAAAAAAAAAAAAAAAAGACTGTTACATCACAATCTGTAATTGTTTTCCGACACAATTTTCAAACACTACAGATATATATTTTTCTGACCACCTATATTTGATATCTAGTAGAAGAGGCCCGTGCCGAGCAGAGGGACAATGTTTAATACAGGGCTAGTATTTTTATTATTATAATATTTTATATCAGTCATCACATAGAGCTATTGAGAAACTGACTATATATAATATATATGTATAGGTTCATCCGAAATAGATTATTCGTCAGCAAATCGATTCTCTAGATAGTTGGGACTGAGACCAACAAAACCAATATATTTTCCGACACTTGAGCTCTCAGGTAATTGTGGCAGAAAGTTTTCGAACGTGCGCACAATATTGATGAGGCCCGCCACCGTTCGTGCTTTGGGGTCTAACTTACATCTAAGTATAGACGTAACTCAATGCACTGCTATTGGTATTCCCCATGGATAAATAATAACAATATTAAAACGGGTTTCTATGATCAAGTCAATTAGATGTGATTCTGTTACGAAGTCTCAGATTTTTTTGAAGTGAAATTTTCTTTAGGCATGTTGGGCACTTTTAGGATGTGGAAATAGCACAACTGGCATGACCATCACGCTCAAATTATTTTACTTTTGACATACGCACACTTATAAATTTTTATAATTATTTACAAGCAATCATAAATACAATAAGTTACTACTTCATGGACGCTGTTTCAAAAAGAATACAGTAATTCAAAAGGTTATGTTATGACTGCCATGTTTTTGAAGTGAAAACTTCTTTAAGCATGTTGGGCACTTTTGGGATGGGGAAAAAGCACTGAACTCGCTGACCGTCACACTCAGATTATTTTGCTTTTGATATAAGCACGCCTAATAAGTTCTATAATTATTGACAAGCAATCATAAACAAAAAGTTAGTACTTCATGAATACTGTTTCAAAAAAGAGCACAGTAATTCCAAAATTTTAAGTTTTCACTTCCTCGGGCCATGTCCCCATGACTGCCTATGTTTTTTTATAATACTGTTTTTAGTAATAATATGGCACGTTCGAACATTTAGTAGGTATTTCTTTATTACATTGACGGAATTATAATTTCGTAAAACAGAAAATTTTACTACGTATTGGTTTGTTATCAGCCTTGTACTGTAAACATTGACCCACTGTTAGGGCATTGGCCTCCTCTACTAATCATACGCGTTAGGCCATAGTCCACCACGCTGGCATAATAAAAGTAGTCATCAACTTTCAAAATTCTGTTTTAGGATGATTAATACACATGTAGCTTTGAAAACTCAATGCAACATCCGCATATTAAATAAAATTTGCATCTCCAGTAAAGCATTTCATGACACGCCGACACAAAGAAGATTGAAGACAGTAAAATTGCTTACTCCACGGCTTGCGGATATTTTAACCGGACAATAATTTTCTTGAATGTCAGTATGGAACCATGGTGAGGCAATTGTCTGAAGAATTGTCTGAAAATATGGAGGTGAAATTTTTATGCTTGAGCAGATTTCTACAGCAGAAGAAATCCGATCATGCGAGAACTATAATATAGCGACTCTCAGCAGGTTAGGGGCGCGGTATGTTCTGTAATAGCGCTTTTTATTTTCATAGCAGGATGTGTATAAATCATAATATTTTTTGCATTGCGGTATAACATTTCTTCATTAGTATTTGAAATCGAAACGTATTTTTAGCGGTTTATTTCATTAACAACATCATCTATAACACAAATAATTATAAAATATAGACTCATTAATTTCATCTTATTTAGATTATTCAGATATGTAATTAGAAATAATGTTCTAGAAGATACGGTTGATGTATTTAGGATCCGATCAATGTTTGGGACGCTTGTATCAAACATTACAACTCTCCCGTCCTTACTCTTCGTAAATAGTAATCATAATAAGTCCAATAGTCACACACTTAATCTTGATTCCACACTAGATACTGTATTGTGTTTAAAACTACTACGTATCACGGTCCCACAATATCCAATCCCAACACAAATATTTGTGAATCAGACAAACATGTCTCGATGTGGAAATCGAACCCATGGCCTCTCCTTTCATACCTGCTACTTGCCCTCTGCGCCATTGAGGCTGTCGAATCAATACTGAAGATTATTATTTTTCTTACTAAAATATCTCTAAGAATTCGAAATTATTATATTCGTATAATTAGTATTCGTAATATATATTTTGATTCGACTCTTATACAATTCAAATTTTTGATCATTCAGGCCAAATATTTTGAGATATCAGTAATACACATGTGTTTATCTTACCTTATAGGTGATTAAGTAATATTGTAGAACTAAATAAAATAACAAATCATTTAATTAAAGTGATGAGTTGGTTGTTCTATGATTAAATAGGAATGAAAATTCGGCATCTTTAATAATTTACTGAATAATTACGCAAGATATTATTTCAAAACCCATATGTAGAGTATTTAGGAACGATTTATTTGTACAAAGGCTTGCTACCTGATAGACTGATGGCCTAATAAAGGCCGTAGAGAGCAGCTGGGTACGAGCTACACAAGACCGCAGTCTGTGGAAATATATGGATGAGGTCTTTGGTCAGAGCATGTTCCGGGAGATATAGAGGAAGATTGAGGAATTTCTAGCGAATATTCTGTGTCCAAATAAATTAAACACGAGTAAAATACAATACTGTATGATAGAGTTTAAATCGAGAAATATCGCGTGTAAAACAATAATTGCTTGTATTATTTTTCACAAAATGTATTTTAATCTATGTTTTCTGTCTACCACAGAAAAGTAATTGTACAATAAATTTATCACATTTTGGATTTTTAGGGATATATATAATAATAATAATACTAGCCCTGTATTAAACATTGTCCCACTGCTGGGCACGTGCCTCCTCTACTAATGAGAGGGGTTAGGCCTTAGTCCACCACGCTGGCCTAATGCGGGTTGGCAGACTTCTCATACCTGCGAAAAAATCTCAGATATGCAGGTTTCCTCGCGATGTTTTCCTTCACCGTTAAAGCAAGCGATAATTAACATTTTAATACACACATAACTTTAGAAAAGTCAGAGGTGTATGCCACTTGGGTTTCGAACCTACGACTTTCGTCTTGGCAGTCCGTACCGCAACTAAATAGGCTATCGCTGCTATCAATGATATATACAAATATATATATATATATATACAAATGGTTTTTTTCAATATTTCTAATAATATAATAAGTAAGTACTTATAATGATTCTCTGAAAAAAGATTGATTTACAACCGTTAAAAGTAATTTCAAAGAAACTGTATGATTCCATGACTGCCTCGGTGGCGCAGTTGTAATTGCGCATGCGTTACGACTGCTGTGCTGAGGTCTCGGTTTCTATCTAGAAATTATTAGTGTTAGCCCAGAGTCTGGTGCCCGGTATGGCGATAGGCTCGCCCCCTCTCACATTTTGGGACCAAAATTCGGCGAGAAGTGGGTGTACTGGTTACACCTCTGCCTACCCCTTCAGGGATTACAGGCGTGAGTGTATATGTATCTACGTAGTATGATTCCAGGATACATAAGAATAATAAATGTTTTGGCATTCGAAACAGAAACAAAGTCGAAGATAAAACTATAATGATCGAAATATATATAATACAATCCTATTTTCTATGGCAAATTATTCGTAAAGCATCGGTGAAGGTTTCGTATAACGTGCAAAAATTGCACTTTAACAAATTTATGCTCGCCTCGATGCTTACCGCGAACGTTCCTCGCAGCTCCAGTCATACTCGGATTGGAAAATCGAAATATAAACTTTATTTATTATTACTCAAATATTTTATTCAATTTTCAAGAAAACATTTATCAAACCGATTTTGTACATTGAAAACGGAACTATCGCGAAATGCGCGTGTGGAATGTAGGTACAACGTAAATCGTATTGAGAATTTAGGATTGTTCGATTTAGGAAAATAATTAACGTGATATTCCAAAATACTACGCTTGCTATGCAGGATATAGATGCATAAATTACGTTTTGGTCTAGATAGAATGTAGCATTATACAAAGTCATGGAAATTTTATAAAAATATGTTCTAATCTTAAAAAGAAGATTGTTTTTCATTTATATTATTTTTGTTATACAAATACAATTAAATAAACTAAATTGCAATAAAATATGGTTATGCAAAGAATTTATTCGATTCATTCCCTCAGCATAATATTCAGCAACGAGGCTTATAAAGATAAGATAAGATAAGATAAGATAAACTTTATTGCACACAAAAGAAAAACATACAGTAACACATAACATAAATTAACCTAGAAATAAAATATCTTATAAATAGAGTAATGCTAAGAGTACAGCGATGTGTTTGATTGAACTCTGGTGTCCAAATAAAGATCTAACTTGTGTTATGAACACCAGATAAAGATATTAGGACAGTAATAAGACAGTTTTTTATTAATAATAATACATCTACAGGGATAACCGTTGGCTGGTGTAACATCACACGTTTAGATTAAAATTGTCTAACGGACCTCTACGTGTTGGCTTCGGCCCCACGCACGCCTTACAAAAGCCCGAGATTCTATAGTTCCGAGATCATGGTACGACAACCATAATAATACACCCATCAGTCACAAACATTGTGACTCCAGACTAGGTCAATCAAGAATTACGAGAAACTTTGGTCTCACAACACACAGACCCGAAAGACATTTGTGGATCACACAAACAATTGGCTATTTGACAACATTGAAAATACACTGCAAATTGTGGTCATCCACTTAATTTTAAACAAAATAATGTATATTTTTTGCAAATTAAACGAAATAAAATACAACATTTATTTAAAATTTTATCTGTAATGTGAACGCTCTGTGATTGGTTGCAACTCTGGTGACGTCACACGCAAGTAAACATAGTAGGGATGTGACATTGAGTGAAAAAAATCGATTTTTCTCACTAGAATAATAATCGATTTTCTAAAATCGATTTTTATAAGAAAAATAATCGATTTTTTTCTTAAAATTGTGCGTAATATGTTTTTCTCTGTAGTAAGAAATTAATATTAACAATTTATTAGGAGTCTTCAGTTTGGCATTAAAGTCACCCATTTCACCGCTGTAGGAAGCCTTGGTACGAGACATAGCTTTCCCTATGTCTTCGTACGTTGGGGTGTACACTTATATAACCTTCAGAGTATATTTTTAAGATAAGGTACGCCACTCGATCTGATACGCTGCCAACTTCCACAGCGTTGCTTTTTAGTGACTTGTGGATAATAAATCCGACGCCACCTTGGGATGGTTGGTGTCCTTCTCGGAAGTAGAGTAAGTGACCAGAATCTAGGGCCAACTTCACCTCCCCCTGTCTTCGGATATCGGATAGCCCTACGCTATGCCAGTTAATAGTTAATGTGACTTACCTCTTCTTCCAACTCAGCGATGTGCTCGTCCAACCGCAGAGAGCGTCCGTTGTACGTCGCCAAAAATAGCTTTTTGTGGTACCCTACCGTAGCCCGGGGATTGTAATGGGTGCCTTCAATGCCAATGTACAATAGTACAAGGAACGGCGAATCGAGGGTAGGATCATTCGGCTATGGGTGCAGGAATCACAGGGGGCAAATGCTAGTCAACTTTCTCGAGACCCGGGGGCTCTTTTTGATGAATTCATTTTTCCAGAGGAAGTGGACTTGGCGAAGCCCCAATAATGTCACCAGGAATGAGATCGACTTCATTATGACTGATAAGCGCCAAATATTCAGAGATGTCTCTGTGATCAGTAGGTTTAACACCGGTAGTGATCACCGATTGGTAAGAGGCACTATGAATATAAAAGATAAAATTGACCGAGCGCGCTTAATGAAGTCAACTTTAACTTTAACAAAGAGATAAAGAAGCAAATACGGTGCGATATAAGACGCCCAAATACTCTGGACATTGAAAATGCTATTACGCAGAACAAGGGTATCAGAGTTTTCGCCAAGCCACTTACCTCTAGTTGTCACCTGACAAAGCTCAGAACATCACAAACCACCACCGTCACTTCTATGCCAGAGATACTCGCAGAGGTCGAAAGGTATTATGGGGACTTGTATACTCAAAAATCAAGTCCACCTGTGGCCCAACGGGGAAGATCCGCGTGCCAGACTAACTCGCCACCATACAGACGAGTTTCCCGACATCGTCGTGGGTGATGCCATTCTCGAGGTTGTGCAAGAGTATGTGTGGGTGACTTATTTCACCACTTATATACATTTACAATAGAAACAAAACATTACACAAATATAACAATAATTAATATAAAAATCGATTATTTTTCACATCCCTAAAACATAGCTGTTTCGAGAGATTTTATTTGATTTGCTATCTAATTAATTTAGAAGAAAATCTGAAATTCACTTCACGTTTTCGGAGGGTTATTAGTAGGTATGTTGATAAAATATCGAAATATCGATATTTTGTTTCGATTAATCAAACTCCGATATTGATATATTTAAAAATATCGATATATCGAAAATCCAAATCATTTTTTTAAATATCAACATCCCTATTTATTAGCTTGTTTACTTGTATGTGACGTCACACAAGCGCCATTACAGAAATAGCGTTTTTGCCGCGGTTTTGGATATTTAAACTTTAACATTGATTTTTATTAATAATACTGTATATTTTCCTGAAATATCAATGTAGTGTGCTTATTATGTAATAAAGAATAGTTTTAAATCATTATCGAAAACGAGTCAAATAGCCAGTCAGTGCGGGGATTGAACCCACGCCTTTGCATTTAACAGCCGGCTACTCACCGGCTACGCCACAGCTTTTTCAATGTAACGTATTATAGTACTGTTTCGGAAAAGCGACTTGTACAATGTTTAGAAATCTACAAATCCGTGTTAAGAAAGACGGCTTAACCATATCCCAGGAATAAAAATGAGTGTTTCTTGTCGTTTTTGTTATCTCATCAGGGTTTAAGCCGATCCTACAACGTAATGTTATGTTCAAAGTACTATTTACTGTAAAAAATGCTACATTTTGTCTAAGAATTTCTAAACTACGTTTGTTAATATAGGAAGAAGAATAGTAGAGAAAGAAGAGTCACCATATCGTTTTGGATCGAATATTGTGTGAAAAACGTTTCTTTTCAATGACCATTCTGACTGAATAACTACAACACACACCATACAACTGACCCGGCCAAGATTATGCGCAGCGTCGTGGGGCAGCCTCTCGTGGTTAGTCACGATTGGGCCCCTGTACTGTACCGCGGGCGGCCAGCGCTACAACCGTTTCTACAGGTCTCCCTGGGCGGCAGATCAATACGCCTCCAACCGACTGTGAACTGGATAATACCCGCACGGCCAAATATCGCACCCAACTCTAGCTCCCAGACAAAAACCGGATGTATATGTTGCCTGACCCCGGAACGCGACACACTTGCGTGTGCCTCTATGGTGGGATTTACACCCTGTGTAAGGTGTTCGCTATCCGCGCGGATATCCTACCACCAGCATATTAAACAATGACTCGTTTAAAAATCTTTATCAGTCATATATTTATACTATACAACATTATTTTTAGTATACTACAAAGCCGAAAGTAGTTTGTTGATAATCAGTAGCACAATCTATTGCACTCATTTTTAACGTGTTATATTGGTATCCCAAAAACATATAAAAAATTTCGTCAACCTGGTTACCTTATTTATTACTCAATAAAAATGCGGCGCGTGTCGGTCGTTCACCTATACCTACATAATACTTTGGCGGAAAACAAATAGCAGCGCGCGGCGCGCGTATGGTCATGCATCGTTCAAGAAACGGGATACATTATTTTTGCATGTCACCGCGTGAGTTTTCCTTATTATTATTATGTCTTATATTTATCTGATCTTTTATACCAAAATCTAATTTGGGTGTTTCGGCTTTATGGTATACAAAAACTAATTTTGTATATACACGGTTTTTAGATTGATTTCTTTATTATTATTATCTGTTACTATATTACTTAATTGCTTTTCGAATGGTCTCGTTTATCGTTAACTATCTTTCGTAGCTACATTCTCTAATAAATACGGCACAATCGTAATCGTAATAGTACTTATTTTGTACTTATACCGCACCGCTTACGAATACTTATGTTGTATTGAATAATTTTACCACGAATTAAGCTAAGTGTTGGTGTAGAAAATGGAGGTACCCACATTAAATGTAATTATGCTGGCTAATTTGTTAGCGTAATGAAGTAGCTAAGAGTTTGCGGAGCTCTAGTTTGGATAAACAGTTGTTTGAAGAAAATAAAATATTATTTTGGAGTTTTGTAAAAAATATCTTTCAGCCTTCTTACATTAAATTTTTCAGAATTCAAAACGATATATATCGATATATAACGATATATATACAGATATCCTATATAATTTTTAGGTATAAGACTAAGATATATATATATATAATATTTGTTTTAAATAATATAGTTACTCTTATGACGTGCACAGTCTCATTAGTCTCGTAGAAGCGTACCCTGGCCTGGCCCTGTCAGCCTTGCACCACGCAAGTTCCGGCAGCAATTCTAGTATACCTTAGAATACCCCGGGACCACTCCGTAAGCGCCGAAGAATGCCACGGCCGGGTTTTAGCCAGTAGTTTCTGGTGGGATGTACATAGGGGGTAGGAACTCGTCACAGCATCCTCCTCTCCCGGGTAGCCATCATCCGGGCGAAGGGGATGCTGGGTCGTAAGACTGCCTAGTCCAGCATAACTGTTTTATTCTTATTCCGCTTCTCCCCGGAGCGGCAGTAACAAAGCATTTTCCCCGACACAAACAAAAAAGCCTGTGCTAGCTTCCAACCATCTTCTCTATAGAAATTTAGGTGTTTTTTAATTTCAATAGCCTCGCGAATCATCTTAGGTAGAAATCGGCGTTCTTAATCAAGGATTTGAGTTTTGTTAAATCTAAGATGTTTAGAGCCTTCTTTTGAATGTTCAGCAACTGCAGATTTTGTAGAGGGTTAGTGTTTTACGTCAGTTATATATTCTTTTACGCGAGTCCCTCTATTTCTTTTAGGTTGACAGATATACGAGAGTCCACAGTCTCATTCAATTTTATATATGCTCGGTTCCTGTAGAGTTAATGGCACTAGACTTTTGTAATTTTAAAAATATAAGAAACCTATATTAAAAAATAGTTTAAAATACTAAAACACACACTTAAATAGCTAGCTGAACTAAAAAGTAGATATTATCAACATATAATATCAAGCAGCCAACGCTTTTTTACAACCAAAATAATCGAATTACTACTTTTTAGTTCAGCTAGCTACTAAAGCGCGTTTTTTAGTTTGGAATATATAATTTATTTTCTTCTTTTTATACTCAAAACAGTTCGACAATCTCAACTCACCACCTTCTCCTTCCTTGACGCAAGTTTTCAACTAAATCCGACGTCTTAAAGGTGAAAATAATGTTGAAAGTTACATAGATAAAGGTGAACCTAATATAAAGCGTGTAATAATCAGGATGCTCTAAAGACTAAATCATCAATTATTTGAATATTTAAGAGATCATGAGATCTCTTTATAAAAACCGAGCTCGTGCGACCAGTGTAAAAAATCCTCGAGGTTTCTGTTTCTGAAAAGCCTAACGACTACAGTTTTTTTATAAATGTTTTCTATTCTTTTAAGTAAATAACAAAATAATCTAATTTAATGTACAAAGTTGGTCTTAAAGCCGAAACATGGTTTAAATAGGCTTCTGATTTACTAAAAGGTTGCTGCGTTAGCTACTTCCTTTCTTTATTTACTATCTCGGACTTTAGATAAAGAACATCCTTTTTTTTGCGGAGAATTTAAATAAATGCCGTCACTTTTGAATCATCCAATTTTTTGTGATAAAGCTGGATTTTTCAACTAAGTAAACAGAATTTTAATGAATTTATAAGGTTATACATATCAATACAGACCTAATAGATCTAAAGAACTATAAAATACTAGCGGGCCCGACAGACGTCGTCCTGTCCGTAAAAGCAGCGCCACACCGACTGCAGCGCCATCTGCTGGGCTGATTTGTGAATCTAAACCATCCAGGGCGCCACCCAAACGCATACAAAAAAAACATTCAAATCGGTCCAGCCGTTTAGGAGTTCAGTGACATACACACGAACAGTAGAATTATATATATAAATATAGGCGTAATTTGAGAAACTATTTATGTCTGATACTGTCATTTTTCTGCAAATATTGTATTGTATATTATTTGATTGATTTAAATTTATTTATGTAATCATTAGTTTGAGTGTAACGATACCTGTTCAGAAAAACTTTCATATTTACATAAAAATCATACAGCATATCACAATATGTTTGGATATTTTAGTTTTGTCCTTAGATCATTTGAAATAAAGCTCTCCGCATTTCTCTGCGTTTCGGATGTCTCATAACGTTGTTACCTAAATGAAATTAAACATTTATTGCAAAAGTTCTGAAACCCCAACTTTGTTGCGGAGAGATAACGTATGAGCCTATTTTTATTCCTAATTGGATAATTACTTTCATTTTGAATAAGGTAATAACTTTAATATTATTTTATTTTATCCTATTAAAATTGAAATGGGATCAAGTGCGTATTTATTTCATTTATTTTGAGCTTATGTAATAGTAAGGTTTATTGTATTGATATTATTAATTACCAGCTGTTGCCGCGGCTACACCCGCGTGGAGGTTATTTTTGGGAGAAAAAGTATACAATCCAAGGAGTTGTCTCTTGCTCTGACGCACCTGTACCGATCGTCCTACCTCTCAGGTGTTGAGGCTGAATATTGGATAGAGGTCAACGTGCAGCCGATCCTCAAAAAGGGTGACCGGTCAGACAATATACAACTATCGCCCAATCACCGTACCATCGGTGATGTGTAAAATCCTGGAGATATATATACAGATAATAAATAGCCAATCGATTCACTACTAGGAGGATCACTCGAATATGTAATGATAATTGCGGACTAATCTCACTTCAAAACCCTTATTGTGTATTTAAATATACATAAATAAAATTACCTTACACTCATCAAAACAAAAGCGTTCATTTTTACCACGTACGTGCAAGCTCTGGAATGAACTCCCTGCTTCGGTGTTCCCTGAGCGCTATGACATGTCCTTCTTTAAACGAGGCTTAAAGAGAGTAGTCCTTCAACGGTAGGCAGCGGCTTTGCTGTGCCCTGGCATTGCAGAAGTCTATGGGCGGCGGTGACTACTTACCATCAGGTCGCCCGTCTGCTCGTCTGCCTATCAAGGCACTAAAAAAAAAAAAAAAAAAAGTGAGTTCCGTCATCAGTTTGAGAAACGCGATTTAAATTTTAAGGTGTAAAATATTATAATAATGTGCATGAAATGCTTAAGGTCACTAACATATTTAAGTTATTAAGGATTATACTCTACCTATCCGTTTTAATAGCTATCCAATTACCAGATTGTACGTGATCATTTTTTATAGGAAATAGAATGGGTATAGTAAGCTCTCCTTAATTGATAGATATATGCCATCCCGGACTTTTTTATAGATTTATAAAAGAGGATTATTCAATCATGTATTGTTTTATTATAGCTCAAAGGAATTAGGTAGTGTTTTCGATAAAGGCTGCTTGACTTTTTCCGACACTTCCAACAACTGTCGTTATATTTCAACCAATTTACACAAAACCTTCACAAACTGTATACTTGAACCTTCCTCGTAAATCACTCTATCTATTGGTGAAAACCGCATGAGAATCCGTTCAGTTGTTTTTGAGTTTATCGCAGACAGATAGACAGACGTGGCGGAGGACTTTTGTTTTATAATATGATGACATCTCGAGGAAAATAAAAGGACTCCAATTGTCACAATAATAACGTGGATAGATTATGTTGCGATCGACTCGTAACCCCTTTATTATCATAGTATAAATATTATAATAATAAATAAATAATAATAGCCCTGTATTAAACATTGTCCCACTGCTGGGCACGGGCCTCCTCTACTAATGAGAGGGGTTAGGCCTTAGTCCACCACGCTGGCCTAATGCGGGTTGGTAGACATCACATTCCTTCGAAATTCGTATAAGAATTCGCAGATTGCAGGTTTCCTCACGATATTTTCCTTCGCCGTTTAAGCAAGCGATAATTAACATTTAATACACACATAAATTTAGAAAAGTCAGAGGTGTATGCCACTTGGGTTTCGAACATACGACTTTCGTCTTGACAGTCCGTACCGCAACCAACTAGGCTATCGCTGCTTCATAAAATAAATATTGCTATATTAATAATATTGCTGCTTAATAAATATTATAGATGTACAATATCATACTTCCTTAAACAACAGCATGCAAAACTTAGAGTGACGTAATTGTGTACATTCTATGACGAGGCATTTCTTTTCAGACCAAAAACAATACATCTCCCAACAAAAGAATTGAAAATGCGGCACAGAAAACAAACAATCGTATACGGTAATGTTTCGCACTCACGTATCCAGAAGGAATAATTTTGCCTAAATACAAGTTGTTTTCGGCAGACAAGGGAAGCACGTGTCAGATCAAACATCGCCCCGGGGCACCACAAATCATGCCGCAAAAACCTGTTGTAGGTAATTCTGGACGGCTGATCTTGTCGATACTCGAGATAACCGGCTTTACAAATTGCTTTCGAGCTTAAACGGCTATATTTTATCTATTTATTTATTACCTCTATTGATATGTATTACACGATGGCTTCACGCACCATGGACCTGTTTCGTAATTTACGGTGACGCATGATCTTACAGAGAAGTGGTTTCATTTTTGTGAAATCGGTGATGTCGTTTGTTGAATATTCGAATGTTATCCGTTTTTGTATGTATAAATTGGTTTAGTATTTTTTATTTACTCAATAATATAGTAGGTATATATGGAAAGTTTTATATAAACAATCTAAGCTTATATTTTTAGAAATTAGATAACATAATATTTATTGCAAATAATTTGTGTATACCTTAAAACTTCACATATACAAAATGCTCTCGAGTAATAAAAAGGAAAAGAAAATCCTAAATAGCTAGGTAATTTAAATTTAATACGTCCTAGTCACGGTAACTGGTGGCGGCATTAAGAATTCCTTTATTATTTAAAGTAAACGAGAACACAAATGCTTGTAGGAAATAAAGCTGCTTACACACGACGCGTTATGGCAAAAGCTTAAGCGTTTTATCTTGGGATTAGTATACATCGTAGCTAATTTACGTGATTTTGCGTTACATGATGGGACCTTGTTTGTAGGATCAGGTGTGAAGAAAATTTAAATATGTTGGGAAATATTTTAAGCGATAATAATTTGACATTTGTATTTTTAAAAGAACGGTGTTTTATTATACAGGGTTGATTACACTTTTTATGACGTTTATGGATATTCATATATTCATATTCATACATACATTCATACGCACTCACGCCTGTAATCCTCGAACGGGTAGGCAGAGGTGTAACCAGTACCTACACCCACTTTTCGCCTCACTTATTACCGTCCTATGATGTAGTAGAGGGTGAGCTTATTGCCATACCTGGCACAATTCCAGACTCCAAGATAGTACTAAGTTTTTCGTGATTGTAAAACCCCATATCAGTTTTACTCGACCCGGGGATCCAACCTGAGACCTCAGCACAGCAGTCGTACCGTGTACGCAATTACAACAACTGACGCAGTCTAATAGGAATAATTATATTATTAAAAATAATTCATTACAAAATAAGCACTCTGTAGACTAAATTGGTTATTGTTATGGGGGGTACAAGTTTTTATTGTACTATTCATACCAATAAAAAATATAGAAAAAAATATTTTGATTTTTTTATATAAAACGGAAATTTTATAGGTGAAGACCTTTATCTTACTTAGCACGTAGTTGTGGAATATTCCATTTGGCTTACATAACTCTACCTTTACCTTCTTGTTATAGTTGCTAAAAGCCCCTAAAGATGATTTACTGGCACAATTTTTTTTGGTATGGTCAATTAATACTTGATAATGATCCCAATTTAGTCTATACAAATATAGTATATTCCATGTAAAATTGCAATCCCATTCCAGTTGACTTTAATAACAATAGTGAGCAGTTGCAAAGGGTGAAGGTAAGCCGAATGTATTTTCTCTAGATCATAGAAAATACGTTTTGTTTTAATGCCTCGATAGGCAGACGAGCAGATGGGCCACCTGATGGTAAGTAGTCACCGCCGCCCATAGACTTCTGCAATGCCAGGGCTCAGCAAAACCGCTGCCTACCGTTGTATACGTTTTAATATGAAAGTGTATTCATGTTATAATTTAATTAAATGTTTTGATTTTGTTAAAAACTACAACTTGGAACTAGTGCTGGCTTCCCTTCACTCTTTGCCCCTGATAGCTAGTAAATTACCCCCATTGTTTTATCAAAAATATTATTATTCCAATATACTTTTCAATAAAGAATGTTTTTATATTAGTGTTAGATAAAGCAACATAGTCTCACGACAAATATAAATAGCAATGCTGAAGCGATTTTTCTGTACGGCGTCAATTAAATGTAAAATACCTATAAATCCCAAAAATATCGCTCCGTATTTTTATTGACAGTAGGTATATACCTGTCAGTTACATGAAAGTAATATATCTCGGTAGCTACAGAGAAGATTCCGCCCACTGGATCCAAACCCCGCCTACGTTTAATAAACGATTTTTAGGATCAACTGTTATTTGCAGATTTTTTTAACAACGCCAATATAATTATATAAAAAGTTACGCATGGGTTTATTAAAAGTTTGAACAAAGGCTTATCTAGATTAGGCGGAATAGAATAATATATATATTGATGGTTGGCGGGCTTTTTGATTTAAGCGATATTTTTAAAAAGATACAGGAGAGAGGTTTAAAGTTGTTTTGTTTTCGGAAAAAAACACTTTAAAAATCTATTGCGTGGATTGTTGTAGAATTAATATATTACATGTGTAAGCACGTACTGCACTTTATGACTTATTTTAATGCATTTATGAGCATGATTTTCTAAAATCAAATTTAGAAAAATAGAGCTCTGTTTTACCAGTTCAGCGCCAAATAAGTGCACAAAAAATTGAAAATAGGCTCAAAGATTGCAAAAAAATTTGCTTAATCCGAATATGTATATAATTCAATATCGGAAATAATGTCGCTTAAATCCCATAGCCCCCCTACCACCGATATGTACTGTTACGAAAGTTGGAAAATAAATTATGAATTATATATGATATTTAGAATAACTATCTCGTAATTTATAATATATGGTATTCAGTCGATTAGTAACATTATAAGTGCTTTCGTACTTCTTAATGTTTCTAAGTATTTAAATACACATTACGCAATTTATAAAATGTGCGTCGGCACGCAAAAGGGAAGCATTTTCCGGTAATTCCATTTTTACGCCTTGATTTTACGAACTTCAGTTATTTAAAAAACGTAGCGTAAAAAATTGCAGCTCGCAATGACTTCGCTTTTTAGTTTTTGTTCAAATTGCAATTAGTGAAGAGTTTGCGAATCCTCGGCGTTGTGTCAGAGATTGATGACAATGGAAATTTTATACATCGTTAGTCACAACCGCGTTAGGTGAGCGCGCTGTTTTTTCAGTAATCCTACCCACCATGGCATTAACAATTATTTCCCATGAACTTGACAAGGTTAATATCGCCTCTCTTCCTCCCGGACCCGAAATGCCACGCTATGATTCGAGATGCGTCCGAGATCAAGTACTGGCCACAGTTATTATAATCCTACCGACCATGGTATTAACAATTATTTCCCATGAACTCGACAAGGTTAATATCGTCGAAATCTCTTCCTCCCGCACCCGAAATGCCACGTTATGATTCGAGACGCGTCCGAAACCGAGTACTGGCCACAGTTATTATCGCGGGCGCGCAATGTCGATTGGTTATTAATCGACAGCTAAAATCCGATAAAACTTGTCACCACATTAATAAATAACGAAAATGGTTAGCTCACTCATTTGCGTGAACGGAGCGAAAGCAATAACATGACAGGAAAAATACTCTATACTCATTTGATTGGCTGTTACAATCAATTTTTATACCACGAATGGGTATTATTGAGCCGGATGGCGGGGCCGAGCTCATTCGTTTGTGTTTATCAGCAGGGAAACCGATAACTCTCATTCCGCTCGGGGTGACGCAATGCAGAGATTAAAGGCTTACATCCGTGGCGTCCTGGATGTGGATATGGAACCGACTAGATCCAATATGAGCCCGATCTGACAAGCAATCGACGTCTGTATAGCAACACTGAATTATGGACATTAGGTGTCTATCAAAGTTCCATTTTCACAAATAAAAATCAGTGTTGCCAGATATTTTGTCGTTTCATAACAATGTAGCGATAAATAAAAATCCTTTTAACAGAGATGAAAACAGACGCGTAAATCTTGGCTGCTCGACCGGCTGACATACTGTTACAGGCAGTTAATCCGGTGATCCGGGTCGCGAGCTCTTGCCTCAGCTGACATCGGGAACACCGTCTCTGCTTTGTGGGAATCTGCCTTAAATCGGCATGTCATATGGTTGTCTTTTTTGCGCCGCGATATTTATTCTCATGAAAAAATATTAATTTTACGAGTCATGAAACAAAAAAAAGTCGTCATTTTTAACCGACTTAAAAAAAGGAGGAGGTTCTCAATTCGTCGGAATCATTTTTTTATGTATGTTCCCCGATTACTCGAAGACGCCTGGACCGATTCGAGAAATTCTTTTATTGTTTAAAAGGGTATACTTCCCAGATGGTCCCATTGTCACCAAGTCAGGATCTGTTGATGGGATCTCAGAAAAATGGAGGGCACGCATAATTTGTTTTTTGTCGGTGTAATTTTTATGAATTAAAAAAACTTTTTAACGACACAACTTGCGACGACCATATGCTCATTCAGAAGGAGTAGTTCAATAGTGTTGGATTTAAAGGTTTTTGTATCCTCTCTCCGTTATTCCAACGAACATGGGAACAATATATGTTTACGTGTAACAAGAACAATTTGTTACTCGACCGTAGACGGTCAGGAGGTCGGTCGTGTAGCGTTGTCAACATTGTTACCTGTTTATTGTAACAGCGTAAACACCCGTAAATTTATCGAGCTTAATATTGTCACAGTTCGGGAATTACCTTGACGTGTAAATCTGTTGACGAGCGATAGTGCGATTAATGATAATATATGTATAAAATTTATATTAGATGTTTTTATACATGCCTGTATTAGGTATACCTGTAGTAGGTAATCATTATTGACTGAATTGACAGCATCGTTTAAATATGAGGAACATTTTACAACGAGCTAATGCGTATTTCCATTAAAAGTAAGTGCAAACTTGAAAATAATAGGCACCTTTTATAAACGACTTACCCCACTCACGAATTTGCAATTTAACAAACTTTTTCCTCGAGTAACATAAAATAATGGCCTTTTGATTGCAAATTAACGATAAAAAGCACATAGACAAGAAAAACGTGAAGTATTCCCATCGTTTGTGTAAATGCACGAACAATCTTTTAATTTAGTTAATTGCTAGTCACTGTGAAGAAGTTCAAGACGTTCTTGAGAGATCACGAACGTCTTTATCCAATTTATTTAACGATGAAGTTGCTCTCATTAGAGATCGTAGTGGACGGGTCGGAAGGCCCTCGAGGCCGGTGACTGCTACCTTTGCCTGCTTGTT